>CM077157.1:118402090-119602090 GCA_039583875.1 Platanthera guangdongensis
AAATTGAATTGAATCGACCCATGCTTTCAGGCAACAGATCCCAGCATTTGAATATTTGTCAAATGGCAACTGCTACACAGTTCAGATATGCTTCCTAGCAACTACTAGAATTGAACCAAGGCAAGAAAAACTTCTAGGAGCCAAATGAATTAAAGCTCAAGCCACAGACGCTCGTCTGACGAAAAAGGCTTCCTCCCGCAAACAACGATAAAAATTACCAACAAACCTCCCTCAAACCCTTTTCGCTCAAAATTCTCCAGACCCGGAACGATGAAAATGAGAGGAAAAACGGTTCACGACAACAAAAGATGCTCTCAGGAGAAAACGTACGGAACCACGCCCAAGACAACGCCCGTGACACGGCCCGACACGCCCGTGTCACGGGGCGTGTACTTACTCGACGAATGTCGATCTCCACTCGATGAAAACGGGACATGCCCCAGACACGCCCGTGACAATGCCTACACGCCCGTGTCACTGGGCGTGTACTCACACACCTACCCACTCGACGAACGTCGATCTCCGCTCGACGAAACAAGTGATACGCCCTGTGACACACCCGTGTCACAGGCCGTGTACCCAACTCAAACACCACTCGACGATCGTGGAGTGCCGATCATCGATCAGAGAGACACGCCCCATGTCACGCCCGTGTCCATACGACACGCACGTGACACAGTCGTGTTCTCACTAAAACTCCGCCTGACGACCATCGAGCGCAGCTCGACGAATGAAGGGGGACACGCCAGTGACACGCCCGTGTCACAGGCCGTGTTCTTACCAAAAAACACTCGTTTCGACCAGAAATCGTCGACCACATTAAAAAAGAGCTCTACCCGAGCACGACACGCCCTGGGTCACGCACGTGACCCAGGCTGTGTCACCCAACTTTCACACAAAAAAAATTGCTAACTCCTATCAAAAGTACGAGGCACCAGCTACTAGCTCGGCTACAACAGGGCACACACAGCACATCAAACATTACAGCTATCAAAACAATCGTCGAAACGAGCGAAGGCAAACATTCCCGGTTTTCGACCAAACTCGCACACGTAGCTAAACAACCAAGCTACCAAAATAATGGTGAGGTCGAAACAACATCATCCGACGATCGAAAACTCGGGCTAACACCTCCGAAGCAAAAAACACAAGCATTTCCCTAAGAGGCCAACCGAGTCACCAAAAGCAGACTCCGGCTAGTGGGGAACTCGCCAACAGGCTACAACCAGGCTACACAAGGAACCTTTATAGCTAGGACCACGCTCTACAACGGCGAAGGGCCGGAAAATGCGTCATCGTAATGCCAATCCAACATCAAACAAAACAAAGAAAAACGGGGGCGTTACACTGAATGACACTTAGGGAAAAATATCTTTTCTATATTGGATCGAAGAGCCGCCGAATTTCAGGTACGTGCTTTATAGGTCAAATTTAAATTTATATATATATATTATAATCAAGAGTCTGGCAACCACAACACATGTAATCGAACCAAAATAGTGATATTCGCCGAACTATCTGAAAGTGGAGGATAAGATCTATCTTAACTCTAGGGGGGGGGGGGGTGAATAGAGTCTATTAAATATTTTTCAAGTTAAAAATTATTTGCAGTGGAAGACTTAATTTAAATAATATGTGTATAGTGTTGCAGAAAGTAAAAATATGAAAGCAAGAAATAAAACATCACAGCACACAATAAACAAAATAAAGCAACCAGAAGACACAAGGAGCTAAAGTGGTTCCCCAATCAATCTGGGTACATCCACTCTTCTACCACCCTAGGTAGGAATCCACTGAGGATGAGTTGATCAGGTGTCCTGGGCACCAATGAGCTTTTGATAAGGTGCTCAAAAACCAAACTAGATTTTTTGATCAGGTGTCTTGCCACCACTGAGTTTTGACAAGGTCTCAGAAACCAACACAAACTTTTGATGGGAGTTTGATAAACCCTTTACAGCAGAGAGAGAGAGGCAAGATGATCTTCTCTGTCAACAACCAAAGAGAAGATAGTGGATGTTGTCAAAGCTCCCCCTGAGAACTTGAGTTGTTCAGGAAGTGAAGCTTTGCAATAGGGTGATAGGCCTTCAGAAGATTTGATCTCCAGCAAAAGATGATTCCAGCAGCAGCTGAAAATGTGTGGTGTCTGGAGTCTTGAATGATAAGGCCTTTGAACACTGGAATCAAAAGGGATCTAGAAATTTCAGTATATTGATCTCCTTCAGTGATGTGTGTTCCTGTAAGAATTTTATGACTGTGAATATCTACAACTATTTCTCTCTTTTTTGTTGTTGTTAATATAATTGTTGTTAACCAGCATAATGAATGATCTTTTATTCCTTAGATCTGAATAGAATAATTCTCTGTCCAAGATAGCCGTTAGCCTGTCATAAATAACTTCCTTAACTACATTTTGTCTTCTGGAGGAAAGTCTAATAAAACATTTCTTTAAAATCTCCTTGAAACTTGCTCTAGATTAATTGAAACGGCTACAAGATTCTTGAAATAAATGCTGGGAATAAATGGAAGGGAATACCAAAACTGACTGAATTTGAATCTTGAAAAACGTCGATCTCTCCAGAAAAACGTCGACCTGAGCTCAACTATCGTTGAACTGAGCTCAGAGACTGCACTTAGACTGAAGCAGAAAACGTCGATCTGAGCTCAACTATCGTCGAACTGAGCTCATAGATAGGGAAACAAACTAGAGACATGAACGTCGATCTGAGCTCGAAGATCGTCAAACGGAGTTCGACAACTCGTTGAAGTGAGCTCAGAGATCGTCGAATGGAGTTTGATGATTCGTCGAAGTGAGCTCAGAGATCGTCGAATGGAGTTCGACGATTCGTCGACCTGAGCTCGACAAAATGACTTAGTCTCCTGAATTGAAATATTTGGTCTTGATGTTCTTGAGGGCAGCTTTCAAACCTAAATACTAACCCTTAGACTCAATCTAATTGACCTTTAGATCAATACAAGGAGGTCAAAACAAATTTCCTAAAGGACATAGTGATCCTTGCCCAAGTTAGTAATAGGGTGTTCCAACAATCTCCCCCTATTTGGGTTAGGATTATTATTTACAGACATTGGAAAAATAAAAAACATACAATGCAGAAATATAACCAAAAAAGCATTGCAGAAACACAGATATAATCACAGAGAGTCACAAATAGGTATCACAGCCAGCTTACAAAATCATTCCTTCTCCTTGCTCTTTATGAGAACTATTTCTCTGTTGGGATTAAGAGCTTCTTTCTTGGATCTTCTGTCATCATCTGCACCTAGAGAAGTTTGTTGCTTTGTCCTGGGGACTACAGCTTCTGGGTGCAGCTTCATATAATTTTCTGAGTCAAAGAATTTGCTCGAAGAATATCTCTCAAGTTCTTTCTTTCTCTGTTCTGATAGAGTGGTGATATTTGATATATCTTTTCCCTATTCTCTAGCCTTTTTAATTTGATCTAATGCAGCCAACTCTTTCATTCTTGCTGCCTAGGAATTAAGATTATTCTCTGGATCTTCAAATGGAATAGGAGGTTCATATCTGTTTGAAGAATTATCAGAAGTAGCTCTGGAAGTAACTACATCTTTAAGCTTATAAGGGAAAGGACCAGAAGTAGTGTCAGAGGGACCTTGTCCTTCCCTTTGATAAGGATGTTGCCTGGAATATCCTTTTGAATAAACTCTGAATTCTCTTTGATTTCCCCTGTACTGTCCTCTTCTGGACTAGTAACCTCTAGACTGATTTCCTCTTTGCTGAGATCTTCCTTGAAATTGATATGAACTTTGGCTTCTAGCAGTAGATTGAAAGGCAGAACTTCCACCTGTACCTGCATCAGGTGAAGGAGGAGGAGGAGTGAAATGAGATGATCCTTTGTCATACCTCCTTTTCTTTTTCATGGCTTTCAGCTGATTTCTGGAGTACTGCATCCATGGTACTGTAATCTGGCAATCATACAATATATAATAAGGAATATCATTTGTATCTTTAACCTCCTATGAGAGAACTCTCTTCATGGCCTTGCTTCTTACTTTCCTTTTCCTTTCAATTGTTGCAGAGGAATCATCAGAGTCAGTTCTAAACTGATCACTGTCTGAATGTTGTGGATTATCATGCACTGCATCAATCCTTTTGATATATTCTTTCTGTTGTTGAGACTAAGCAGAAGAAATAACAGCAGGAACAACAACAGGAGCAACATCAGCAGTAGGAATTGGAACAGAAACAACACTGGCAGCAGGAATTAATAACATCAGGTTCAGAAACAAGAATTTCAGAAACAATAGGCTCAGATACAGCAGGCTCAAAATCAATTGCCTCTGTCATATGCATATCCTCAGAAAATGAAACAGCCACATCAGAACTAACTAAAATATCAACAACAACAACAGCAATTTCAACATTGTCTACAGCCTGGACAGAATCTATAAACGAGGCTAAAATGCTGGGCTTACAACAAGAAATGGGCACAATGGCCTTAGTAAGGTCTTCAGTATACTGGTCTGGAAGGCAGCTGAAGTATACATAATCAAATACTGATAGCAGTGGCCTAATGTCCACTGTAATGACTGCAACTGGAGCTTGAACTTGAGGTACTGCAGCAGGCAATCTCTCAGCTTCATAAGGTACTACATCAGGCAATCTCTCAGCTTCATAAGGCATATCGCCCTGCTTAGATTCAGTGATGACTGGATCAAGGCACCCAGTAGAAGGGATTGCCTGAGGAGGAAGAATATAGGATAGCCTGGCAGATAACTCCTGAACAGTTTTCAGAAGTGGAGCCAATGAAGTCTCTAGCAGTAGTGATAGCCTTAGAGCTATCAGCTCATATAGCTTGTCTGCAATAGCTGCAAGGTCTACTTGCTCAAGAGGGACTTGAGTAGAGGTAGGTATGGATGTGGAAGGGATGAAAGGTGGAGCAGCAGGAGATGTTGTTGGAGAAACTGTGGATGGTGGAAGTGATGGTTGAGATATTGGAATTTTGGAAATGGAAGATAATGAAGTGGAGATGGATGGTGAGAATGATGGTTGAGCAATGATTTCCTGAAGTAATTGTTGATAGGAAGTGGATGATGATGGTGGCTCAAGAGGGGATGAAGGAGAATCATCCATATATGAATCATCTAGAAGAGTGAATGATGGAATATGAGATGATGAATCAATGTCCATGTGTGGGTAGTGATGTAGTGGATGGAATATTTCTTCAGTTGATGTTGGAGTTGGAGAAGGGATTGAAGTTGGAGATGGGATGGAAATGGGGGATGAAATTGTGATAGTGGATGTGATTGTTGTTGATGAAACATTAGGTGGAGAAGGAGGAGATGATGAGGCAGGCAAATCTTTTGCAGGGGCAGAAACCTGAGGGGAAGAGACTGAAATAGTCCTTGTGCCTGAAGAAGAGATTGCAGAGGCTCTGCTGGGCTTTACAATCTGCCTGTCCCATTTCCAAAATAGGGTACACGTAAGCCTCTTGGAGGCATTGATGTGCATCCCATTGGAAACAAGCAGGCCAGGGCATCTATTGTGATGAAACAGCCCTAAAATCCTCCCAAAATTAACAAAATTCTTGTTAATTTTCTTCTTGATCAAATCAAAAAACACTTCTCCCCAGTTCAGCTACTTCTTGTCCACCAAGGCACCCATCAAACAGAGCTAATACCTAGAGATAGTATCATGAGCAGAGTCTTTTGCCAACAATTCTTTCCCAACTACATCAGCAAGGAATCTGTACTCAACTGACAGATTCTTCTTAAGCAACTTATTAGGGTTAGCTGCTGAATGGCCCATCCTCTCAAGCATAATTGAAAATTCTTCTCCAGAAAGCTCAATAGAATCTTCACCAGAATTTAATTGAAATACCTCTGTCAAAGCAGCAGGTGTTAAAGGTACCTGAGTTCCTAAGATGGTTCCGATCACAGTGTTCTGATCCAGATTGTGGGCAGTATACACCCATTCCTTTATTTCATCTACGGCCAATTTGATCCTTGTAGACATTATGTTAACTAACTGTTGGTCCTTGAAGAGTTCCAGAATGTCCTTGAATATTTGATCGCTGTTATTGAAAGAATCCATGTCTATATCAAAGCCAGCGTCAAATTTCATTGCTGCCAAGATTGCGACTGAAACTGCCATTTTTACCTGAAAAAATGAACAAACAAAAGACCAAGTGCAGAAATGTTTGGAGTGAAAGAGAAATTCTGCGGAGAGTATGAAAGCGCAAAGGCAGAACGACGGCCGAAAAATGTGTTTTATATTAGGGTTCGACACAGATAAGAAAAGATCGTTGAACTCTGTTCGACGATTCGGGATGCTAAAGGAATCTGAAAGGTCTTCAACATTGTCGATCTCCGTTCGACGATATTGGAGAGCGTCGAGCTCCGTTCGACGATCGCCGACCTGAAGAAAGATAGTTTAGCACTATCTGAGAAGAGCTGAACTCTGGTCGACGATTTTTGAAATCGTCGATCTCCGTTCGACGATCTTGGGGAAAATCATCGAGCGCAGTTCAGAGACTAGAAACATACTCTATACACTAGAAAAAACATTTTGATTTGCCTAATCTTGGTCATTTTTAGATTTTTTGAAGTCTTGGATCTTATTTTAAACTTCCACCATCTAACATTCCTAACTGATTAAGGAAGAATGTATGTTTCTTTTCATCCAATGGTTTGGTGAAAATATCTCCCCTTTGCAAATCAGTTGGGATATATTGAAGTTCAAATTTATTTTTATCAACATTATCCCTTAGAAAGTGATGCCTAATTTCTATGTGTTTTGTCCTACTATGGAGGACTGGATTTTGAGCTATAGAAATAGCAGTAGTGTTATCACAAAATATTTTAGACTTCTCTAAGTTGTAGCCATAGTCTAGGAGTTGGTTTTGAATCCACAAGATTTGTGAACAATAATTACCTACAGCCATATATTCAGCTTCAGAAGTTGAAGTTGACACAGATGTTTATTTCTTGCAAAACTAGGAGACAAGTCTGTCACCATGAAACTGACAAGTTCCACTGGTGCTTTTCCTATCTATTCTGCATCCAGCATAATCAGCATCTGAAAATCCAGTTAAGTCAAATGCTGAATCTTTTGGATACCAGAGGCCTAGATTTGGACAACTTTTCACATACCTAAGAATCCTTTTTACTAAGGTTAAGTGTGACTCTCTAGGGCTCACTTGGAATCTAACACATATACATGTAGCAAACATTATGTCAGGTCTACTAGCTGTAAGGTACAATAAAGAGCCAATCATTGCTCTATATGTTGTCTGAACAATAGGTTTTCCATGTTCATCAACATCTAATACAACATTAATATGTGTTTTCATACATGATGCTTTAGACATAAAAAATTTCTTGACCAATTCTCTTGCATACTTGGTTTTAGAGATAAATATGTCTTCAGCATGTTGTTTGATTTGCAATCCTAGAAAGAAGGATAGCTCACCTATGCTACTCATTTCAAATTTAGAATGCATTAGGTTGGAAAACCTTCTGCACAAATTTGAATCAATAGAACCAAATATAATATCATCTACATAGATTTGTACTAGTAGGGTATGGGACTTATGGGTTCTAATAAAATGAGTTTGGTCTACTCTACCCCTTATAAAATCATTTTTCAGAAGAAAGCATGCTAAGGTCTCATACCATGCTCTAGGAGCTTGCTTTAGAACATATAATGCTTTATGCAATTTGAAAACATGATCAGGATGAGTTGAAGAGATAAAACCTGGGGTTGTCTAACATAGACTTCTTACTTGATGTCTCCATTGAGAAATGCACTCTTTACATCCATTTGATAAACTTTGAATCCTTTGTGTGCTGCATAAGCTAAGAAGATTCTTATGGCCTCTAACCTTGCAACTGGTGCAAAGGTCTGGTCATAGTCTATCACGTCTTCTTGAGAGTATTCTTGAGCAACTAGCCTTGCCTTGTTCCTTACAATGATTCCTTGATCATCCAATTTATTTCTGAACACCCTTTTTGTTCCAACAATGGAGTGATCCTTTGGCCTTGGCACTAGTTCCCAAACTTTGTTCCTTTCAAATTGATGCAACTCCTCTTGAATTGAAATGATCCAGTGTGGATCTTGCTCTGCATCTTGAATGGATTGAGGTTCAATTTGAGAAAGAAAGCAAGTGTGCATCAGGTTTTGGTTGACCTGATTTCTGGTTTGCACACCAGCTTAGATGTCTCCAATCACTTGGGAGATTGGATGGTCTCTTGATGTTACTAAATCAACAGGAGATGTTGATTGTTCACCAACCTGTGTTGTTGTTTCCTCTTGTGGTACAACAACTGGCTCTTCAAGAAGATTCTCTCCAAGATGTTGAATAATTTCTTCATCTTCACTGCTTTCATCTTTTTGAATGATTTGTAACATGTCTAAGTCTTCAGCAAGAGAGTGTACCTGCAAAGGTTCTATGGTAGTAGTATTTTTCTCCTTGAAAGACATGTTATATTCATCAAAATATATATGAACAGATTCTTTAATTTTGAGAGTAGATTTATTATATACCCTATAAGCTTTACTGATCATGGAGTATCCCAGAAACACTCCTTCATCAGCTTTAGCTTGAAATTTTACTAAGTATTTCTTGTCATTATTATGAATGTAGCAAATACAACCAAAGATTTTGAAGTAATCTACTTTAGGTTTCTTCCCTTTGAGTAATTCATAGGGAGTCTTTCCCTTCAATTTATGTATTATACTTCTATTCAACACATAGTTGGAGGTGTTCACTACATCTTCCCAAAAGGATAGAGGAAGGTGAGTATCTGACAATAATGTAGTAGCAGATTCAATAAGGGTTCTATTTTTCCTTTCATCTACCCCATTTTGTTGAGGAGTTCTAGGAGCTGAGAAAGTGTGCCTGATCCCTTCACTCTGACAGAACTCTTGCATAAGAAGAGAATCAAACTCTGTCCCATGATCACTTCTGATCAGGGCAATGTGAGTATTGAACTCACTCTGTATGCATTTGAGAAACTCTGTCAAACACTTAAAGTTATCAGACCTCTTCCTCAGAAAGAACACCCATGTGAATCTAGAGAAGTCATCTACAACCACTATAGTATAGGATTTCCCTCCTAAGCTTTGTACTGTAATGGGTCCAAAAAGGTCCATGTGTAACAAATACAAAATCCTAGGTGAATCACTCTTATTAAGTGATTTGAAACTATTTTTGGTTTGCTTGCCTAATTGACAAGACCTGCAAAGTCCTTCCTTCTTATAGGGGCTAGAAGGTAGTCCTCTAACAAGGTTGTCCTTAGATAGCCTAGCAATGGTTCTAAGGTTTATATGCCCTAGTCTCTTATGCCATAATTCATTAGGTCTACAAATAGAGTTGAACAAGCATATATCTACCTTTGTTGAAAGAAAATCTACAAGATAAATGTTACCTTTCCTTTTACCTGTCAACACAGTTGTGTTGTCCTCTGATTTGATTTTGCATGAGGATTTGTTGAAAGTCACTTGATAGCCTTCATCACACAGTTGACTGATACAGATTAAGATGTGCTTTAGTCCTTCCACATAGGCTACTTTCTTGAAAGTGACTGTGCCAATCTGGACTTCACCATATCCCTTTGCTAGTCCAAAGTTTGAATCACCAAATATTACTTTGGGTCAAAACTTGGCTTTGAAGGATGTGAAATTGTCCTTGTTTCCTATCATGTGCTTTGAGCAACCACTATCAAGATACCATTGCTGGTTTGATGTTGGATAGGTCTTCACCTGCACATAAAACAATTCATTTGTTTTTGACCCAGTTCACCTTGAGCCTAGGTTGATAACCTTTGAATTCAGAAATAAAAGACATCTCAGGTTGACTCTAATAACCTTCAGGATGATATCTCCTTGGAGGTATTATCCATTCAGTATAAGGGTTTAATCTTTGGGATGTAGGACCCCTAGGTTTGAAATTTGATTTACCTTTGGAAAAATTTTCAAAACTCTGATCTATGTTCGACGATTGTTGAGTTGAGTTTGACGATCTTGGATCAGATCGTTGAGCTCCATTCGAAGATCGACTGTGGCAGAGTTCATGGTTAAGAGATCGTCGACCTGAGTTCGACGATTTAGCCTGAGATCGTTGATCTTCATTCGACGATCGTCGATCTCCGTTCGACGATTTCTGTTGAACTCTTATTTTCTTAGGTAAATCAGAATTCTTCCTAGCTACCTCCACAACTCCCTTACCTTTATCAGAGATAAATTTGATTGGGGTTTTTAATACTATGGGTTGGATAGATGAGGCACACAAGCCCAGTGTACAATTGAATCTTGAGTTCACTTTGCTTGTGATGTCCATTAGTTTGATACTTCTCCCATTAAGGGATTCTTCAAACTTTTTGGCCTCTGATAGCTCACTTATTAGTGAAGCTATCTGCTCCCTATAGCATTCCAACTCCTCAGAGAGTTTGAGGTTTTCTGATTTTAAAGTGCTATGTTTAGATAGCTGATTTCTGAGAGAAATGATTTCCTTCGCAGATTTTAATAAATCTAGACACAGTGCTTTAAACTCACACTTGAAGTCCTCAGAATTAAAATCAAAAGAATTTATTACCTGGTCCTCTTCAGATTGAGTCTCTGATTCTGACTCTGACTCTTCTGCATCAGAATTTTGTTGTGAGGCATTGATAGCCATCATGCAGAATTCTTTTTCATCAGCATCATCTTCATCATCACTAGAACTGGATGAAGCTTCCGATTCTTCTTCTGTTTCACTCCAAGTTTCAGCAACAAACCCCTTCTTTGTATTTCTGTTCTTGCTGGAGGAGGATTTGTCATTGCTATTTTTCTTGAAGTCCTTTTCTTTTCTCCTTTCTTTCCTGTCCTTCTTGTCCTTGTTTTTATTTTCTGGACAGTCAGGCACAATGTGGCTTGGTTCCTGCATCCAAAACAAATAATCTCTTTGTTATTTGACTTGTCATACCTTGGCTTGTCATGCCCTATGCATGATCTTTTCTTGAAATCCTTTCTGGCCATTTTGTAAAACCTTTTGGCCAGTAGGCTTAGCAGCTCTTCATTGTCTGTGACCTTGTCTTCAGGCTAATCTTCAATGGCTTTGAAAGCTATTGATTTTTCCTTTCTTATAGCTGGTGAGGCAGCCTTCTGCTCTTCTTCTCTATTTTTGATGAGCAGCGGGTGACGGGTGACGTTTTGTGCAAGTTTTTGGTTATGGAAGGAGGCACATGGCCTGGGACACGGGCGTGTCCCAGGGCGTGTCAGGCTTGTGTCGTCGAGTTGGTCAAGAGGTCGACGAATTTCACTCGACGTTGTGTCGAGACAGGGCATACGGCCTGCGACACGGGCGTGTCGCAGGGCGTGTCGACCTGTGTCGACACTCAGCCAGCGAAGTCGACACTGCGCTCGACGAAGTGTCGAGACATGGCACACGGCCTACGACACGGGCGTGTCGCAGGGCGTGTCGACCCGTGTCAACACTCATCCCGGGCAGTCGACGAATTTTTCTCGACGATGTGTCGAGATAAGGCAAACGGCCTAGCACGCGGGCGTGTCCAAGGCAATGTCGTGAAGTCGACGAACTTCGCTCGACGAAGTGTCGAGTGTCGAGACCGTGTACACGGCCTGGAGCCCAGGCGTGTTCGAGTGAACATGGGTTATGACACGGGCGTGTCCTAGAACCCGTGTAGTTCTCGGGTTGTTTTCGGGATAAATCTATGGGGGTACAAGGCCGGCCACACGGCCGTGTCAGGTGGAACACGGGCATGTCAGGTCGAACACGGGCGTGTTCGATGCCCGTGTGTTGTTCCAGGCCCGTCGATTTTGACGGCGAATGAGGCACACGACCATGGACACGGGCGTGTGCCAGGCCGTGTTCGGTCCAGATTGTACATTTCAGGCCCGAATCAAAGCCGTTCGTTTCTTTAATTGGTGATTCAACGGCTGGGGGTTGTTCCTGATGTGATATACCCAGGATTGGACCTTTGAAACCCTCACTTTTACTTGTGTGGTTATCTTTCTAAAGTTTAGAGAGAGAGGAGAGCCAAGGAAGGAAGAAGAAGCTAGATCCGGCCATTGGAGGAGCTTCAAAGCTCCAAATCTCGAGCCGACTCCGGATCCACGGAGGCGAAGAGAGTGAGGTGCTTTTCATCCGCTTACTTTTCCATGACGCCAAAGAAGAACACAAGGGTAACGATCCTCTTCTTGAGCATGTGAATCTCTCCTTCTTTGCATAGGAAGCACGCTCTCGCGAGTTTGCGGTGAGTTGGAAGCGTTCCGTCGGGTAGATATGTAAAGTCCCCGTTGTGTAGAGTCCGTAAGCGAGAACGGACATAGGCATGATGTGTGAAGCCTATCCGGACATGTTGGTCTGGATCGGTGATGTTGCATTGCATAAATGCTGGAGAATACTCCATGTGATTGGTTGTTTTTCGGGTTTTCTACGTGGTAGATTGCAACAGGGAGCCTTGGGGATTAACCCAAAGGTGCACCCGAAAAACTGGGCGAATGCGTGATCATGCTAACTTGGTGGCCTGAGAGCCAACTTGAACATAACCGGGTTATGTGAAATGTGACGGAAATGGGACTCGGGAGAAGTTTGACCCGCGCAAATGGCTTAAATTGTCGTTGCGATGTGAACACGGGTTACATGGAACCGTACCCATTCTATGTCGTTCGGTTAAAGAGACCTAAGGGTACGTGGCACTTATCATTGGCATAGATTAGGGTCTTCGGCGGTCTATGACTTAAATTGTCGTAACCTAGGCCAAGAAGACATATTGCTCATAGGTTTGGCCGTCAAAGTGGCGGTGGTGAGTCTGGAATGTCTATGGCTTTAATTGACGTGACATCGACCGGTTCACCGAGAATGTGCCCTGAGAGCACGGGGCGTGTGGCCATGCGAGCCAACGTTTGTGATGAAATGAATATTGATAAATTGCTCGCTTATGCTAATGAAATGCAGGGAAGGAGCATCGCCGCCCCGAGTTGGGGGCGAGTTCGTTATAATTTGGCCAGCATTGCTGACCGTTGCCTTGTTTTGCCACCGTGTGGTGGTTTGTTGCTTGTAGGTGCTGCTGGACAAAGCGGTCAATAGCGGGCTAAAGCCCAAATTGCGAAGCCGGCCCTCGAAGGCCTGATTGGAGTGTTTACTATTTTTATTCATGTATGATCGGCCTGCGTGCCGTGGTTTGTAAATCATGTAATATGAAGTGAACCATTTTGTAAGGCCTTAAGGCCTGTACTTGTGTATGTACAACATTCCTATTTGGTATTAGTGGACATTCATTCTTTTGTGCTGGGTTCTTTATTGCAACTAACTAAACTGCTTCCGCTAGAATGCTCTGTGTAGGACGTTACGTTTGGTTGGATGGTTTCCATGAGTAACCACCCGGTCTGTTTGTGGTATATGGCGTTGGGCCTCGGCCGGACCTACTGCTATATGCTATGTGACGGATAGGGGGTGTTACAATTTCGTATCAGACAACTGGTTTTGGTCGGGCTTAAGATGAATTCGTGGGCGAATTCTTTTTAAGGGGTGGTGAGCACATGTGTGTGCGTCATCGTTATAACAGTAAAAGAACCCTTGAATGTCCACTTAGGAATGAAAACAAACGTGTTTGGGGAACCTGCGTGTTCCTATAATTGTTGTTTGCAATTTTATTTGGTCGCTTAACGGTGTTTTTACCACTATAGGTGACTAGAAGTGGTGTTGGGCCGTCGGAACGTCGAGTTTCTAAGGCTAGCAGTGCACCTAATGAAGCTCCTGCAACACCTCTATCAGCTGAGACCATACGATTGCTGGCCGAAGCAGTGTTGGCCATGATTAATGCTCAGCCTGCAAGGCAAACGCAGCAGCCCGCTCCTGTGATGGAGCAGGTACCGCTGTAAGAAGCTGAGCCAAGGAGAGTGGAACAAGTGGTAGTGGAACCGTTGGTGCCAAGGAGGGCAACCGAGAGGCATGACAACAACGGAGACGGAGGAGTGGCAAATGACCACCATCGCTACGTTCCTTCTGGACGGTGAAGCGAGAATATGGTGGGAAGGATTGGAGCTGCACCTTTTGAGAGGTAGGCAACGTGTTGATGTCTCGATGGAGGAGTTCTCGAGGTTGTTCTTGGCTAGATACCTCCCTTCGGCGCAGAGGATAGCATTGGAGAATGAGTTCCTGAAATTGGTTCAAAAAGAGACAGTACCGTGGATGAATATCTCCACGAGTTTACTCGTTTGAGTCGTTATGCTAGCTCCACTATTGTGGATGAGGAGCGCAAGACTAATCGCTTCTACGAAGGGTTGAGAGATGAGTTGAGGTTACTACTCTCGGGGCCGATGACGTAGGGTTTCTTGACCTTGGTCAACACGGCCCGGTTCTTGGAGAAGGACATGAAAAATGTTCAGGCAAAGAAGAGCATTGGTGATAGGAAATCGGAATTCAAAGTGCCGAGTACTTCAAAGTCCGGCTATCGGTGGTCCTTCAAGAAGCATAGGACTTCGGGTTCAGCTCCTTCTGGTGCTTCTGGGGCGACTACGAGTCGGACCCCGGGCGCGTGTTTTACTTGTGGAAAGTCGGGGCACTTTGCCCGCGATTGTAAGAGCGGACGCCCCAAGTCTGAGAGAAGGCCGGGAGCGACTTATGAATAGAAGGGCAAGGCGGTGGAGTCGACCGCATCCCACTATGCTCTGGCCCAACCAAGGGTGTATAATCTTGGCCAACAGGAGGCCATCAAACAGGCTGATGTTGTGACAGGTACTGTTTAATTTATAGCAAGTCAATTTCTTTAAATACTTGTTATGCACATGTTACCTTACCACTGCTTGTTTAGGATTTGTTTTGATTTGTGAAAATCTGGCAAGAGCACTCTTCGATACGGGAGCTTCACACTCCTTCTTGTCCGAAGGATTTATATCACGCATCGGAGTACCTTCTTCGATGGCGAAGGATAAGTTGGATGTGTTGTTGCCCAATGGGTATTCGATGCGCGCGAACAGGATCTGCGATGTTAAGATTCGTATTGGGAATCAGGAGTTCGATCTGCAAGCGTCGTTACTTCCATTGGTGGAGTTCGATGTTATATTTGGCACGGACTGGCTCTCGGAGCAGCAGACCTATATTGATTGCGGTAGCAAGGAAGTCAAGCTGGGAGCAAGTCGTGAGACGACTTATACAGGCCTAAAGGTGTAACATCCCATGTTACTTCTGGACCCCTCAACTTAGATTGGGTTAGGCATGGGGTGAGACCTAAGGAGATCAACTAGGTTTGACCCTAGGTAGTGGGTGGTAGCCATGTGGAGCCCACTATAGGACCAAGTCAAACTAGGTCAAACTAGCCTAATTAGGGACCTTAGCCACACCATGACCCCACCACATTGCCCTAACCCTAAAAAACAATCTAAGTGGACCCTAGGGTATGTCGCTGGGTCAACATTTTGACCCCAGTTGACCAAGGTCAACCTTGGGCTTAATTTGGTCAAACCCACACCCATAGGCCTAATTAACCTAAGTGGGGCACCCCCTTGACCCAAACCAAGTTGGGTGGTGCCACTAGACCCATTTCCACCAAGTGGGGTCAGTCCACCCACCATGGTTGACCAGTCAACCCTAAAAGTCAATTTGGTCAACAAATTGACCTAAAGAGTGAAATGAAGGCCAAGCCATTTCCCCTTGGACCAAGCCCACCAAATTGGCCCATGACCAGCCTTAATGGTTAATGACAGCCCCTACCCTCCTGAAATTGGAGAGAGATTGCATGCAAGGGGGTAGTTTTGGAAATTGGGGGAAAAGAGGAGAGAGAAGAGAGGGAAAATGGGGATGAAGGCCATGTGGCCCTCCTCCTCTCTTTCCAAGCACAAATCTGAACCCACACATCAATTATCATCCTTTCCAACCCAATTTCATGCCACTTGGAGCCAAGGAGGAGAAACCAAAGCTCATGGCCGAAATTCCCATCATGGCATCTCTGTATACAAGCCATATCAGCCAAAACCAACCATCCCATTAGCTTCAGAAGGTCCAAAGGAGTGGAATTCGATACCTGGATCGAAGCTTTTGGTGGAGAATCGAGTTCGGGAGCAAGCTCGCCGGAGAGGAAATTTTTCATGGCCAACCGCCGCCAAACCCGCCGCCAAGCCCCAATCGAGGTCCGTTTCACCTCACCTCTACCCGTACTAGTTTCCTAGATCTATTAGGCGAGACATCGGGCTCAAATGAGCCAGATCCAAGGTGAGCTTTTTCATGGATTTTGGAATTTTGATGGAGTGCAAGTTCGCCGGAAACCGCCGCCTCCGGCCACCATTTCACCGCCAAACGTTGGCCACCACCTCAACGGAGGTGGTGGTGGTGGTAGCCGGCCGTGGAGGCTAAGGGGTGGCCGGGAAATGAGGTTTGAAGGTGCTCCAGGTCGGGCAAATCTCGGCCATTGGCTGGAGGAGGAAGATGAACGGATGCCCTCCATCCTGCTTCAAGATTCGTGCTACATCAAAATTTAATTTTCTGTCCCTGTTTTGGCTGTCACTTGCATGTTAAATTTAGACCTCTTAGAGGCATTTTCAGAACTTAGGCCCTTAATGAACAATGTAGCCTAGGGTCTTACCTTTAATATGCCACCCTAAACTTACATTTTGGTGTAGTTTACAGTCCTGTAGGACATTTCGCCTAGGACTGGTCCTAGAGTAGGGCAGAAATTAAATTGGGTGCCCAGGTCACAATATTATTCACCATGGCCCCACATTTTGGCCACATGCATTATTAGGGCATACTTATCTCCTGCCAAAATTTAGGAATTTTTGGAAAATAATTTCCTATAGTTTTTGATAAAATATCAAAATTTAAATAAATGACATATATGGAGTTCTACTCCTCCCCATGGCCCCAAATTTTGGTGGTGGGTCAGTGGGGTCATCCTTGGTGCATGATAAAATTTTCAGCACCTTGGGTTCAATTCATGTGGGAGAATCCACTTGCATGTGCTAGCCTATGTTAAGCCTTGGTATGCAAATAGCAAAAATGCAAATTTGTGTATTTAGCCTAATGGTGACATGCAAGTGTCATGAAATTATTTCCAGTGGTTCATTAGGGTAAATTTCACTCCTCAAATTAATGATGGAATTTTTGGAATCAAAATTTCATTTATTGGAATTTATTTTAAATATAGCTATTTTGGGAATAAAATTAGAAAATAGGATTTATTCAAGTACAAATCCAAACAACTTTGCTAAGGCATAGATAACATCACGTTTGACTTAGGAAAAATATGATTTCTCTGTTTTGAAGAATATTTGGAGTAGATATCCTATATTTCCCATTTTACCCTTATCTTGTTAATTCTTGAAATGATGGAATTATACCTCTGAAAAATTTGGAAATTATTCTACTGTTATAAAATGTTATTATTAGGTTTGCATAAATTTCTCAGAATTTAATGGATGCATTACTTGTGTTAAATTAGTTCAATGGCATTTTGGTAAATATTTTTTAATGGAATCCTATAGGCCATATTACATTAAATGTTGATGATTCTCTGCCAATAGTCTTAAATTAGTGTCCTACAAGCTCTGTAATTTTTCGGGAATTTTGGAGTACATGATGCCTATACTTCATTTGGAAAATGGAATTTATGTGGAATTGATATTAAATAGAAAATGATGATAAATAATTTCAGGAAAATTATGAAATTCTGTAGGCAGTAATATTTTGTAAATATACATTTCAGGAAAAATTCCCTAGGTCAGTGGATACTTAATCAAACTACTTCATGTGTAAAGTGACCTAGCATTTAAATTAGAAGAATTAATTAAATGACTATTTGGCCAAGAAAAATTGTGAGAATCCTTAGGGTAGTTCCCTTAGTCCATATTACCTTAGGATAAATATTTAGAGGCAAGATGCCTTAAGTTTTGGAAGATCACATTTCTAGGGTAGTCATAGGTCATGGTCTGCATATAACACAAATAGGTCCTGCCTTAGGGATTACCAGGGGATTGATTATCGGCAGAAATAAGAGAGTTCAACATGAGTAACCCTGGTGGGTAGAGTTGTCTTAGTGATGGATCAAAAGTGCAAGTCTTTGTCATCAACTGGAGTGGGGGATCGGCGGAAGACCGTCGGTTCCCGGAAATACCTTAAGTCACTAGGGTTATACTTAAGCAATAAGGAGAGCTGGGGAGATACATGGGTAGTCATCAACTAAAATAAGTATCCTTGCGAAAGGGAACGCTGGGCGTAATCCCAACACAGTTCCTAGTGCCCCTTGAGAGCCCTTCACAGGGAATACCGGGGGCAGTCCTGGGATTAACCTTAAATCTCTAAGTATAATAAACCGTAGACAAGAGTAGCTTAATAGGTTAGGACATGGTTGTACCTTCTCGCCCGTGTTTGGGTTGGAGAGTTTCATGATATATGCTCACCCGTTTAGGGTTGGAGGGAATTGACATAAAGGCACTAATGTGCGTTCTCACCCGGGTTTGGGTTTGAGGGATTCAGGACGGGTTTTGGTCCTGCGAGCGGGAGGCTCGGTATGAATTACTTGCATGCGCATAAATATCGTGGCGGGGCATGCGGTACTGGCCGTTCGTCACACCGATGGCAGTACGGTGCACCAGGCGGTTGTGAGAGTTAGAGGGGCCAGTGGGTTGTTTTACACTGCGGTCTGGAGGACGATCCCCGATAACGCACATCTGACCCAACAAGACTGACGGGTTTGTCAGCAAAGTATGTATGCGAGACTCTAGAGTGCACCTTGGACGTGTACAGAGGCGTATGAGAGGGGTCTAAGGCTTGGTAGTGTGCATACCGGTCTAGAAGCGGAGACGCCCGCTCCGCTGCTGCCGTAGCCACAGCGGTGGTACCCGAGAGTGATGCTAGCTCTCAAAAAGTGGGAACTAAAGGTCTGTGATCACAGAGTCGTTGTGTGTGAGTTGCACTTGTCTGCGCATAAAATTGCATCATATCATTCATTCATATTAGGTCATACGCTTCATAGATCCTTATCATATAAATTAGTATGGGCTCTTTTATATGATAAGTTAAATTTCCTGGAAATCCTAACTTATATATTTGTATGGGCATTTATATAAGTTAGGGTACGTTTGTGATGATAGCTTAGTGGTAGCTTAGCTTATTTACTTGTTCATACTGCTGTTTCTTTACTTTCCTTTACTGCACCGCTCTTACTTACTTACTACTTGTACTGTACTTAGCATTGCTAGTGTAGAATTTCATTACTTAGTACCACTTTAGATAGATATTGTCACCTGCTTCCATTTTGCTACCCCTTGTTGTCCTCCGCTTCGTCCTCCCGCTCGGTGCCTAGGAGCTGCGGGGCGAGGTGTGGAGGAAACGACTTAGTCTTTTTGACTAATGGTCGGTGACCAACTATTTTTAGGAGCCCGTGGAGATGGAGCACCAGCACGTCGAGGAGGCAGGACATGAGGAGCAGATACCGCTTCAACAGGCTACCACTACTACTGTGCGTCCTCAGGTGGGACGAGTCTTGATGTTCTAGTTTAGCTTCCGCATTTACTATTTTGTGAGAGAGAGATTTGATGTACTGGGCATAAGCCCTTTTTACTCTTTCTTCTGTACTATTCTGTGGACTATTGTACTATTCATTTCTTTTATATGATTGTACTGTGACTTGTGGACTGATCGCATTTTATACACAGTTTTACTTCTTTATTCTCATATTGGCCTACAGGTTAATGATCGTACTAGCCGGCAGAATCGGCGTATTGCGGTGTCGACTAACCCGTGAGTTAGTGCCACCGTAAGACGGCGGTTCTGGGCATAAGATCCGGTAGCCCTCCTTGGTAAGGGGGAGGGGGGGTCTTACAAACTGGGTCGAGCAAGACGTTGATGTCTGCTCTTCAAGTGGTGAAGGGGGTTCATGCCGGTGCAGAACTGTTCTTTACACTATTGGAGGTTGCAAAGACGAATCCCGCATTGGATTGTATTTCAGTGGTATCGGAGTACCCTGATGTGTTCCCCGCAGATCTTCCTGGAGCCCCGCCTCAACGGGAGATAGATTTCACGATTGAGCTAGTGCCAGGTGCAAAGCCTGTGTCACGATCTCCATATCGGCTAGCGCCTAAGGAAATGACGGAGCTGAAAGTTCAACTGCAAGAGTTGTTGGAGCAAGGGTATGTGCGCCCGAGTTCTTCGCCTTGGAGCGCGCCGGTCCTCTTTGTTAAGAAGAACGACGGAAGCTTGAGGCTTTGTATTGATTATCGGGCGCTCAACAAGTTGACGAAAAAGAACATGTACCTGATCCCCCGGATTGATGATCTGTTTGATCAGTTAGTCGGGTCGACGGTGTACTCGAAGTTGGATCTCAAGTCTGGGTACTATCAGCTGCGAATAAAGGAGAGTGATATCCCGAAGACAGCGTTCAGTACGAGATACGGGCATTATGAGTTTACGATCATGCCGTTTGGGCTGACTAATGCGCTGTCAGTGTTCATGGATTTGATGAACAGGACCTTCCGGGAGTACTTGGACCATTTTGTGATCGTATTGATCGACGATATTTTGGTGTACTCGCAGAGTGAGGAAGATCACTTCAAGCATCTTCATTTGGTTTTGGAGACACTAAGGAGGAATCAGTTGTATGCCAAGTTTTCGAAGTGCGAGTTTTGGTTATCCTCAGTGGAGTTCCTCGGTCATATAGTGAGTGGAGAGGGTATTGTTGTGGATCCGACAAAGATTGTTGTGATACGGGAGTGGCCTGAGCTTGCTACGGTAGCGGAAGTCCGGAGCTTTCTGGGGCTTGCCGGCTATTATAGGCGCTTCGTAGAGAACTTCTCGCGGATAGCGTTACCTCTCACTACTTTGACAAGGAAGGAGCAGAAGTTCGTCTGGACACCGGAGTGCGCGCGAGCTTTTGAGGAGTTGAAGTGTCGGTTGACCACGACGCCTGTGCTGAGTTCGCCGATTGGAAACAAAAGCTATGAGATTTATAGTGATGCTTCGAGCAGCGGTTTGGGTTGCGTGCTACTGCAACACGGAAGTGTGATAGCTTATGGCTCGAGATAGTTGAAAGTGCACGAGAGGAATTATCCGGTCCATGACTTGGAGTTAGTGGCCGTGATTTTTGCCTTGAAGCTGTGGAGACACTATTTGTACGGTGTGAAGATTGATATCTACACCGATCACAAGAGCCTGAAGTATCTGATTGATCAGAAGGATCTGAATATGTGGCAGCGTAGATGGATGGAGTTCCTCGGGGACTGTACATTCAAGATCCACTACGTGCCTGGTAAGGCTAATGCGGTTGCGGACGCGTTGAGTCGTTGGGCCCCAGCTCGAGCCAATTGGCTATCGGTGCATGATGAGCGGTTGGTGCGGGAGTTGGAGGCGTTGGAGATTGTTTGTGTGGATAAACAATCAAGTGCTGAAGCAGTACTGAATTGGACTGAAGTCCAATATGACCTGGCTGATCGGATTCGGCATGTTTTGGATATGGATGCCCATATGAAGCAGTTCATGGTAGAGGCTCTGGATGGATCAAATTCACAATTCGTTGTGGAGGACGGATTGCTTTGGAAAGACGGTCGTCTGTGCGTCCCAAGTGTGGGCGATTTGCGGATGGAATTGTTGTACGAGGCACTGATAATACGGTTTGCAGTTAATTTTATTAGGATATTTTCGGGGTTTTAGAGCAAATCATGTCTTGTAAAGTACTTGTTTTGATTCCCCTTTGTATATATTTTTGTCGCTAATGCATTTTTTCTGCTTTTTGCAGGTTTTCACGACTTTCAGCCGAAGTTTGCTGTGACACGCCCCATGGTCACGCCCTACCAGGGCGTGTACCTAGGGCGTGTAACCCAGAGGAATGAAGCAATTGGTCCGAAACTACATTCCGTGGAAACTTAGTGTACACGCCCTCGGTCACGCCCGTGTCACACCCGACACGGGCGTGTACTAGAGGCGTGTCCCCAGGTTCCGAGGAATCGCCGCAGCGCGCTCGTTTTTCCCGCTCCACCGTCGCACCGAAAGTGTCACGCCCTAGGGTCACGCCTGACCCGGGCGTGACATATGGGCGTATACTTCAGCAATTCCGCCTGTCACCTCCAGCATTCAATTTCAGCTCAACAAAGTCACGCCGCAAACAACACGCCCCAGGTACACGCCCTGCCAGGGCGTGACTTGTGGGCGTGTACCGCAACAACTCCGTCAGAATTCAATTCCTGCCCGAAAAAGTCGTGCCGAATATGTCACGCCCGACCAGGGCGTGACAGGGGGGCGTGACCCGACCCGAAAAATTCTATAAATAGAGCCCAACTCCAGGGGTTCAGGGGGACCTTTTGCTTTGAGAGGGGAGGTTCTGTCCTTTGTATTTCTGAACTTTTTAAGCATGTCTTTCCATTTTTAGTTCTTAGCTGTAGCTTTATGCTTTCCCTGTAGTAGTTCCTAGCTTCGTTCTGTAGTATAATGTTAATGATAGTGTAGTTTACCTTTCCATGCACTTGTAATCGCTGGTTTTCATGTTGTAAGATCCCTGTTTCTATTAATAAAAAGTGTTGTTTTCTTTTACGTTTCTGCTCCGTTTTCATTATTCTTCTTCTACTCATCCCCCCTCTTCCTCCTCACCATGATTAACTAATCCTCCATGTACTCGATCTTAATGATCCGAGGTTCGAGTGATTAGGTTATGATGCTTTGAATCTTACCTTTTCTTTTTAGGGTTTAGCCTTGAATTACTCTTGATTTATCACGGGTTGGAGGTATATCATCGATATATACTCTCCACCTTTGCTTTCATTCTGGGCTAGCCGAGAGGCCGAAAGTTTGAAATGAGCACTCAAGAGTAAAGGGAGTTGTTCGCACCCCTCGAGAGAGGCAGACGTTCAAATCTCCCGGATTGGAGTAAAATCCATTAGAGGGGTTCACCGCGTAAAGCGAGTTTTAGGCCTCCGATTTAGGCGAAAGTCGGTCGGACCTTCCTAAACTCAGTTAGGCACGGCCTTCGAGAGAAGCGTGTCAATATTCATGGAACCTCCACGGTCAAGGACCTTTACCCTAATTAGCTTAGGTTTATTTATTGTATTTTTCTAACCACTCTTGCCGAGGTAATTTCTGATCCAGTGCATTTTCCCCTTCATCGTTATTAAGCTTGAGTTAATCGCTCTTTTAGCTCTCTTTAACTTTTCATGCAAGTAGCTCTCCTTCATTGCAAGTAGTTCTCTTCCTTTAGCACGTTTAGCTTTCTTCTAAAAAAAACTTAATTTTTCCGTCGATAAAATAATAGATTTCGTGTGAGTAAGCTTACTCAACTGTTCCCGGATTTCAATACGACACTTGTGTCCCCTAGCTGCATTTCGATAGGTATACTTGCCTTGATGAATTGTTAGTTTGGTTATGTTCTCCTTGCAGATATCTAAGAGACAATCAAGTTTTTGGCGCCGTTGCCGGGGAAGCAACGCTCGTTGATAAATTGAAAACGCGAATATATTAATTTTATCACTTCTCTTTCTCAGCCTCCTTCTTAAATTTTTTCCGCCTACTCACTTGAGTTAAATGGCTGGATTTTGTTAAGTGTGCGTATTTTTAATTTTTTCGCCTACTCACTTGAGTTAATTGGTTGGATTTATTTCAAGCAAGTGTGCGTATCTTTTTTTTTTCGCCTACTCACTTGAGTTAATTGGCAGGCTTTATTTCAGTAGAGTGTGTTTACTTTCTGTAGAGTGGGTGTGTTTTAATTTTCTGTCGAGTGCGTGAGTGTAGCTTTTATTTTCCGCCTACTCGCTCAGAGATAAATGGCTGGATTTTAATTACCGCATTCTTAATAGAAACCCACATCACAAAATTTTCTACACCACCTAACTCTCTCGAAAAGGGCAAAGTGGCTCTAAATGCCACTATCTTGTCTAGTACCTTGCGAACCCTTCACCGGGTAGCCCTTGGGAAGTTCGGGAGTTAAAACATAAAAAAAATCTATTTCAAAAAAAAATTTTCCAACTTCATTAGCTCTTTTACTTTTTAGTCTTGCTTCTCCTCTCTTCTTCTAGTGTATGACCCGCGGAAGTCCGTCGGTTACTTTAGACCTGGACCACCAAATTGAGCGTACTCTTCGGAGAAGATCGCGATTTCAAGGCCCTACTACCCAAGTGCCGGTTGAGGATTCCGAGTCATTTTCTACCTTAAGAATGGCAGAACCCAACGTGGAGGAAGTCGTGCAAAGGCCTATGTCCTACTATGCACGACCGAATCTCGAGGGTACAGAATCGAGTATAGTTCGCCCTGCAATAGCAAATAATAATTTCGAACTGAAGCCTAGCATAATTCAAATGGTGCAGCAGTATGTGCAATTTGACGGGCTTCAAGATGAAGATCTGAACGCACACCTAGCCAGCTTTCTTGAGATTTGTGACACCTTCAAGATAAATTGTGTCACAAATGATGCTATTAGGCTAAGATTATTTCCTTTCTCTCTTAGACTTAAGGCTAAGCAATGGCTAAACACCCTTCCTAAAAATAGCATAACTACTTGGACGCAATTAACTGAAAAATTTTTGGCCAAGTATTTTCCGCCTGCTAAAACTGCTAAACTTAGGAATGACATTTCTGCCTTTGGACAAATAGACTCAGAGACCCTTTACGAAACCTGGGAAAGATTTAAAGAATTATTAAGACGATGCCCACATCACGCTCTGCCTGTATGGTTGCAGGTGCATACGTTTTATAATGGGCTAAATCAAAGCACGAAGCAAATGATAGACACAGCTTCTGGCGGTACTTTAAACCATAAGACCACGGAAGCAGCTCTTGAGCTGTTTGAAGACATCGCCATGAACACTTACCAGTGGAATGTGCCTAGGTCCCGCCCAAACAAACCTGCAGGTCTCTTTGAAGTGGACAACGTCTCCCAACTCGCACTGCAAGTTGAAATATTGAGCAAAAAAATTACGGAGATGACTGCTGCCTCCGCCCCTCAGGTATGGGAATCTGCAACTCCTCCTGCCGAACATTTGGATTATGTAAATAATATACCTAGAACTGCTTTTAATAATTTTTCTGCTGCGAATTATCATCCTCCTGGTTTTAATTTTCCGAATAGTTATAATCCTGCGTTAAGAAATCATCCGAATTTTTCATGGAGCAATCCATCGAATGCTGTGCGGCCGCCACCGCAAAGTGATTTTTCTGCACCACCACCACCTCCTCAAAGTTTTCCAAAACCTCCAAATTTGGAGGAAGTGTTTTCAAAATACATGAATGCTTAAGACGCTACGATTAGGACCTTAACCAGAAGTGTTAAAAATTTAGAAAATCAGGTAGGACAGCTCGCTAAAATGATTTCTGAGCGACCCGTAGGGTCTCTTCCTTCCAATACCGAGCCCAACCCGAGAGAGCAAGCGAAAGCTATAACTCTTCGGAGTGGGAAGAAAGTTCCTGGTATGGAGTGAAGAACCCGAGGCAAGCTCCGCTCCCGTTTTAAAAAATCAAAGCTCCGTTCCCGTTTTAAAAATTCCACCCTCTGCCGAAGAAAGTATCACTCCTATTTTAGAACAACAACTCACTCCACCAACCACCTTTAAAAACAATCCATCCCCGCCATACCCTTCCGAACTTAATAAACAGCGACAGGATGATCAATACACCCATTTTTTAGAAATGTTTAAACAAATCCACATAAATCTGCCTTTCCACGAAGCCATATCCCAGATGCCTAAGTACACAAAATACCTTAAGGACCTCCTAACCAACAAGGAGAAGTTAGAGAACCTTTCTCATGTCACGTTAAATGCCGCGTGCTCGGCGGTTTTGACAAACGGATTACCGAAGAAAATCAGTGACCCGGGTAGTTTCTCTATCCCGTGTGTCTTTGGTGATCTCTTTGTCAAACACGCTTTAGCCGACTTAGGTGCGAGTATTAATCTTATGCCCCTCTCGTTGTTTAAAAAGTTAGGAATTGGTAGTCTCAACCCCACACACATGAGTATCCAGCTAGCCGACAGGTCAGTCAAATACCCGTTAGGAATAGTGGAGGACGTCCTAGTCAAAGTTGACAAGTTCATCTTCCCGGTGTACTTTGTCATTTTGGACATCGAAGAAGACGTCGAGGTTCCCTTGATCCTTGGCCGACCCTTCCTTGCCACCTCCCGAGCTATCATTGACGTAAGCAATGGTAAGCTCTTCCTTCGAGTGGGCGACGATGAGGTAACTTTATCTATCACCCCCTAGATGAAGAACACACTAGCTAATGATGACTCCTGTTTTTTCATGGATACCGTAAGTGAAGAATCCTTCTCTCCCACCTCTGATTTTGAAAAAGAATTTTCCAATTTTTGTTCCTCTCCTCCTCTTCCAACTGAATCTCTACACTTAAGTGAAGAATCCTCCACCCGCCCCTCTGATTTTGAAAAAGAATTTTTTGATTTCTGTTCCTCTTCTACTTTTCCAACTGAATCGCTGCACGAAGCCGTCATGGCCGCTAGCAACACCCCTTTTAATTTTACATATAAAAAAGTGTACGAGGACATAGTTTTTGAAAAAGAACAAATTTCCAAAACCTCGTATGATGACCCCCCTACCTTGGAACTGAAAGAACTACCAGAGCACCTTCAATACGCTTTCTTAGAAAAGGACTCCAAGCTGCCTGTCATAGTTTCGGCCTACCTCACGGATGCACAAAAGAATAAACTTCTTTCAATTTTACAAAAGCATCGCCAAGCTATTGCTTGGCAGATATCTGATATTAAGGGCATTAGCCCATCTTTTTGCACTCATAAAATCTTAATGGAAGATATTCACGTAACTCTATACAACCTCAGCGCCGTATAAACCCAAACATGAAAGACGTAGTTAAGGGCGAGGTTATGAAATTGTTAGACGCAGGAATTATCTATCCTATATCCGATAGTAAGTGGGTTAGCCCAGTACATGTAGTACCAAAGAAGGGAGGGATAACGGTCGTAAGTAATGAAAATAATGAATTAATCCCGACTCGGACGGTGACCGGATGGCGAATGTATATAGATTACCGTAAGTTGAATGACGCCACCCGCAAGGATCACTTCCCCTTGCCGTTCATTGATCAGATTTTAGAACGACTTTCCGGACATAGCTTTTATTGTTTTCTCGATGGCCTCTCGGGGTATCTTCAAATCCCCATCTCCCCCGAGGACTAGGAGAAAACTACGTTTACTTGTCCCTTCGGCACCTTCGCTTACCGAAGAATGTCGTTTAGATTGTGCAATGCGCCAGCTACATTCCAACGATGTATGCTCGCCATCTTTGACAAGTACGTAGAAAGCATTTTGGAAGTTTTCATGGATGATTTCTCCGTGTTCGGGAATTCCTTCGATAGTTGCTTAGAGAACCTTGAAAAAGTCTTAGAGCGATGCGAAGAAACTAACCTCGCCTTAAATTGGGAAAAATGTCATTTTATGGTAAGGGAAGGGTTAGTTTTGGGACATAAAATTTCTGAAAGGGGTATTGAAGTAGACGTTGCGAAAATAGAAGTTATCGAGAAGCTGCCGCCACCTACGAACATAAAAGCTATAAGAAGTTTCCTGGGTCATGCGGGTTTCTACCGCCGCTTCATAAAGGACTTTTCCAAAATCACCAAGCCCCTTACCCATCTCTTAGAAAAAGACGCCCCATTCATCTTTGATGACCTCTGTCTAGCTGCCTTCAATTTAATAAAAGAAAAATTAGTTAATGCGCCAATCATGATAGCTCCGGTGTGGGATCTTCCATTTGAAATAATGTGTGATGCGAGTAGTTATGCGGTGGGAGCCGTACTAGGTCAACGTATTTCCAAAAACTTCCAACTCATTTATTACGCTAGTAAAACACTCACATCTGCACAGGAAAATTACACCACAACCGAGAAGGAGCTATTAGCTGTAGTATTCGCTTTTGACAAATTTTGCCCTTATATTACTCTTTCGAAAATTATTGTTTTTACGGACCACTCGGCCCTCAAATATCTTCTCTCTAAAACGGATGCCAAGCCTCGCTTGATTCGCTGGGTCTTACTCCTCCAGGAGTTTGACTTAGAGATCCGTGATAAGCGAGGTGCCGAGAACTTGGCCGCCGACCACCTTTCGCGCCTAGACAACCCGTTTATAGAACAATTAGACGAAAATTCTTTTCATTACTATTTCCCTGATGAGAAGCTTTTCATAATTAACACATCTACTTCTCCTTGGTTTGCCCGCATCGCCAACTATCTAGTGGCCCGTGTGCTCCCAAAAGAGTTTTCATCTCAGCAAAAGAAGAAATTTTTTTCTGAGCTGAAAAACTATTTTTGGGAGGACCCGCATCTTTTTAAAGTCTGTGCAGACCAAGTGATCAGGAGGTGTGTTTCCTTTGATGAAGGATTAGATATTATTAAACATTTGCATGAAGGACCGACAGGTGGGCACTATCAAGCTGCTCGCACCGCTCACAAAGTGTTAAGCGCGGGTTTTTACTGGCCTACCCTGTTTAAAGACGCGCATGCCTTTGTGAGTAGGTGTGATAGTTGCCAACGGTCGGGGAATATTTCGAATAAAAATGAAATGCCACAAAATTATATCCTAGAGTGCGAAGTTTTCGACCTCTGGGGGATTGATTTTGTCGGCCCTTTTCCTTCTAGCTTCGGGAATAAGTATATTTTAGTTGCCGTTGATTATGTTTCACGTTGGGCCGAAGCCCAAGCTCTTCCTACGAATGACGTACGAGTCGTAGTTAATTTCCTCAAAAAATTATTTTCTCGATTCGGTACGCCGCGCGCTATCGTTAGTGATAGGGGTTCCCATTTCTGTAATGCACAATTTTCAAAAATCCTAACTAAATATGGCGTTACTCATAAGCTTTCCACTGCCTACCACCCCCAAACTAACGGACAAGTCGAAGTAGTGAATAGAGAAATAAAAAGAATTTTAGAAAAGACTGTTTCCACATCTAGAAAAGACTGGTCAGCCAAATTAGACGATGCTCTATGGGCCTACCGAACAGCGTACAAAACCGCCCTCGGATGTACGCCATATCGGTTGGTTTACGGAAAGTCGTGTCATTTACCCGTAGAATTAGAGCACCGCGCCTTTTGGGCCTTACGATTTTTAAACTTCGATCCCCACTCCGTCGGCGATTTTAGAAAATTTCAACTTAACGAACTCGACGAGTTGCGCTCTTACGCGTATGAAAATAACAGACTTTATAAAGAGCGGACGAAGCGTTTACACGATCGACATATTAGGCACCCAAAAATCTTTAAGCCGGGCGACCAAGTGCTTCTTTATAATTCTCGTTTACATTTATTCCTGGGTAAATTAAAATCACGTTGGTCTGGGCCTTTTACTGTTTTAGAAATCTTTTCTTATGGTACTGTTTTAATTTCCCACCCTGATAAGGGTACTTTCAAAGTAAATGGTCAGCGTCTTAAACTATATTTCTGTGATGATGTCAGTCTTAACCCTGTTAACTCTATCTTTCCGGTCCTGACATTTGATTAATCTGAACTTTATTTTTCTCATAAAATTTGAACTTTATTTGAACTTTATTGTTAAACAATATTTGGGACAATCTTATTTTGATGCGTCGAGCTCAAACGACGCTTTAAACAAAGGGCGCTCTTGGGAGTCAACCCAAGTTATCTTTTTCTGTTTTCTTTATTTTTCACTTTTTGCCCCGAATGGCTCCGGCAAGCTGAAACTTCTGCGATCGCCTGCTCCACCGGTTCTGCTTCCATGACAAAGTCGACCAGCCAACGTTTCCTGAAGATCCACAGCACAGGCATGGAGGAACGACATCACTCAGCTTTCCCTGCAAAATACAACCGGGGAAGTACCTGTTTTTCAATTCTGTCTTTCCTTTCTGTACTTTACTTTTCTCTCGTTCTCCAACCTCCTTCTCCATTGAGGACAATGTAGATTTTAAGCTTGGGGGAGGACTTCCTCCTTCTTTTTGTTTTGTAAATATCCAAAACATCAAAAAAAAAATTATTATATATATATAGCTGCATCTTGATATTTCAATAAGTACCCCATGTTTATGTTTTGTTTTTCTCAAATTTCTTTATAAACAACGTAGTTAATTATAATTTTTCTAATCATTTTTTTACTCATATTTCACAATTAAATGTTGGCCATGCTGTGTTTCTAATTCACGGTAGCATGTTAAGGTAAAATATTTCTCTAAAACGTGCATTTCTATTATGGTTTTTCGTTCTTTATTTTCTTTACTTTCTCTAAAAATCTATCATCCATTATTTTCCTTTTCGTCTTTAGATAATTTTTGTAAGAACAAATTTTGAATAACGTAGTAGATATGAACGATCCAAGTCACATATTATTCTTATTTTCAAGATAATTTCATCAATCTTCTTTTATTATCTCGAACTTGCTTTTTGAAATTTATCGACTCTATGTTTTAAATAAATTTTAAAAAAAAGCGTGAAAATGATTTAGGCCATTTTTGTTTACGTTTGAGCTTTCCTGCCAACCTAAAATCTTTTACCACTAGTTAGCCGCTTTTGAGCTTTTTTTTCCAAATTCATTTGATAACTCCACACAGCATTTCATTTTCACCAAAGCCCAAATTCCTACCTATCTAATCACGCTCATTTTTTTTTGATAGGAAATTTTGTGTTATCCTTAGAGACAATCAAGTATTTGGAGAAATTGTTGAAAAAAGTGTACTCAAAAGCAATGCATTGAAAAAAAAAAGACCAAATGAATGAAAATAATAATACAAAAAAAGGAGGATAAATAATTATAAAGAAAAACAAAAAAATAAATTTATTTATACATATTTTGTTTAAAATAAATTTATTTTTTTTTGAAACTCGTTGTTTTGGTTTAGTGTGATTTTTAAGCCTCCATGTTTATATTTGAATTCCACTCCTATGCATATTCCTAAACCAAACGTTTCGGTCCTATTAAGTCCTTTTGATTCACGCTTTTTTTTTAAAATTTTATTTAACAACTAAGAAAAGAAGAAGAGTAAATCAGTTTTAGTTTTGGATTTAAACTTAGATTTTTGTTATTTAATTGATATAATTATAATGCGTTGCTTGGATCTAGTAATAACTCAATACGTTTTTTTCATTTTCATTGCCTTGCTTAAATCTATTTAAAGAATTTCGTCAAAATTCTGGATGATTTATTTTTATTAAGTAAAGTTTATAAAAGTTAAACCATACCTAAATAATTGTTTTAGATTTACGTTTTACATTCACCCTGCCAAGAATTTCGCATAGTACTTGTGTGAGTATGATTAAAATTTTTTGAATTAGTCACTTTTTATGATTAGCTTGTCTTTATATCTTTGCTTGGGGACAAGCAAAACTTAAGCTTGGGGGAATTTGATAATACGGTTTGTAGTCAATTTTATTAGGATATTTTCGGGGTTTTAGAGCAAATCATGTCTTGTAAAGTACTTGTTTTGATTCCCCTTTGTATATATTTTTGTCGCTAATGCATTTTTTCTGCTTTTTGCAGGTTTTCACGGCTTTCAGCCGAAGTTTGCTGTGACACGCCCCATGGTCACGCCCTACCAGGGCGTGTACCTAGGGCGTGTAACCCAGAGGAATGAAGCAATTGGTCCGAAACTGCATTCCGTGGAAACTTAGTGTACACGCCCTCGGTCACGCCCGTGTCACACCCGACACGGGCGTGTACTAGAGGCGTGTCCCCAGGTTCCGAGGAATCTCCGCAGCGCGCTCGTTTTTCCCGCTCCACCGTCGCACCGAAAGTGTCACGCCCCAGGGTCACGCCTGACGCGGGCGTGACATATGGGCGTGTACTTCAGCAATTCCGCCTGTCACCTCCAGCATTCAATTTCAGCTCAACAAAGTCACGCCGCAAACAACACGCCCCAGGTATACGCCCTGCCAGGGCGTGACTTGTGGGCGTGTACCGTAACAACTCCGTCAGAATTCAATTCCTGCCCGAAAAAGTCGCGCCGAATGTGTCACGCCCCAGGGTCACGCCCGACCATGGCGTGATAGGGGGGCGTGACCCAACCCGAAAAATTCTATAAATAGAGCCCAACTCCAGGGGTTCAGGGGGACCTTTTGCTTTGAGAGGGGAGGTTCTGTCCTTTGTATTTCTGAACTTTTTAAGCATGTCTTTCAATTTTTAGTTCTTAGCTGTAGCTTTATGCTTTCCCTGTAGTAGTTCCTAGCTTCGTTCTGTAGTATAATGTTAATGATAGTGTAGTTTACCTTTCCATGCACTTGTAATCGCTGGTTTTCATGTTGTAAGATCCCTGTTTCTATTAATAAAAAGTGTTGTTTTCTTTTACGTTTCTGCTCCGTTTTCATTATTCTTCTTCTACTCATCCCCCTCTTCCTCCTCACCATGATTAACTAATCCTCCATGTACTCGATCTTAATGATCCGAGGTTCGAGTGATTAGGTTATGATGCTTTGAATATTACCTTTTCTTTTTAGGGTTTAGCCTTGAATTACTCTTGATTTATCACGGGTTGGAGGTATATCATCGATATATACTCTCCACCTTTGCTTTCATTCTGGGCTAGCCGAGAGGCCGAAAGTTTGAAATGAGCACTCAAGAGTAAAGGGAGTTGTTCGCACCCCTCGAGAGAGGCAGACGTTCAAATCTCCCGGATTGGAGTAAAATCCATTAGAGGGGTTCACCGCATAAAGCGAGTTTTAGGCCTCCGATTTAGGCGAAAGTCAGTCGGACCTTCCTAAACTCAGTTAGGCACGGCCTTCGAGAGAAGCGTGTCAATATTCATGGAACCTCCACGGTCAAGGACCTTTACCCTAATTAGCTTAGGTTTATTTATCGTATTTTTCTAACCACTCTTGCCGAGGTAATTTCTGATCGAGTGCATTTTCCCCTTCATCGTTATTAAGCTTGAGTTAATCGCTCTTTTAGCTCTCTTTAACTTTTCATGCAAGTAGCTCTCCTTCATTGCAAGTAGTTCTCTTCCTTTAGCACGTTTAGCTTTCTTCTAAAAAAAACTTAATTTTTCCGTCGATAAAATAATAGATTTCGTGTGAGTAAGCTTACTCAACTGTTCCCGGATTTCAATACGACACTTGTGTCCCCTAGCTGCATTTCGATAGGTATACTTGCCTTGATGAATTGTTAGTTTGGTTATTTTCTCCTTGCAGATATCTAAGAGACAATCAGGCAAACCATACTAAGTACTCAATTCACCCGGGGAGCACGAAGATGTACCGTGATGTCAAGAAACTGTTCTAGTTGCCGGGTTTGAAGGAAGATGTGGCGCTCTACGTAGCGAAGTGCCAAACTTGCGCCTTGGTGAAGGCGGAATGCCAAAAGCCGAGAGGATTTCTTAAGTCCGTGCCTATTCCGGAGTGGAAATTCGATGACATCTCTATGGACTTTGTGCACGGTTTGCCAAGGTCACAAAAGGGGAACGACGCCATTTGGGTGGTCGTGGATTGGTTGACGAAGGTGTCGCATTTCATTCCGCATAGGAAGGATGATCCGGTGGAGAAGTTGGCAAAACTGTATGTGGATAACATTGTACGACTTCACGGTGTGCCCCGCAGCATCGTGAGTGACCGAGATGGGCGGTTCATGTCCAATGATTGGAGGCTTGTGCAGCAAATGTTGGGAACAAAGCTAAAATTCAGCACAGCCTTCCATCCGCAAATGGATGGGCAGACCAAGAGGGTTAATAGAACTATGGAAGACATACATCGCATGTGTGTCTAGGATTTTGGGAAGCAATGGGAAGACCACCTTTATTTGGTGGAGTTCGCATACAACAACAACTACCAAGCGAGTATTCAAATGGCGCCCTTCGAGGACCTATATGGTAGAAAATGTCGCACGCCGTTGTCTTGGTTAGAAACAGGTGAGTCAAAGCTGTATAAGCGATTGGAAGTGGAGGATGCTACTTCTTTGGTGAGAACCATTCGGGAGAGGTTGCTTATCGCTCAGGACCGGCAAGCGAAGTACTATAATGCCAAGCATTGGAACATGGAGTTCGCTGTGGGCGATTGGGTGTACTTAAAGATCAAGCCGTTCAAAGGTGTCTCGCGGGTGCGGCGATTGAAAAAGCTAAGCCCGAGGTACCTTGGGCCGTTTGAGGTTCTGGAGCGAGTTGGTGAAGCAGCCTATCGGTTGAAGCTTTCAGTGGAGCTTGGTGGATTACATGATGTATTCCATATTTCGGTGCTTCGGAAGGCGGTGCAAGAGCCTTCGCAAGTGATCGCGGTTGATCAAGTGCCGGTGGATAGTGGGTTGACGACAAAATTCAAGCCCATACAGATTGAGGACTCAGAGGTCAAGCGGCTACGCAATAAAGAGATCAGGATGGTCAAGGTCCGGTGGGACAATTGCTGTCGTGAGGAGCTCTCTTGGGAACGAGAGCAGACTATGCTTGACGAGTATCCGGAGTTGTTCCGCTCAGGTACAAATTTTGGTTTTGTACATGTCTTTCCTTTATATAATTTCGTGGACGAAATTCTTTTAAGAGGGGGAGAGTTGTAACGCCCTGAAACTCAAAAGAGCGACGGGTGACGCTTTGTGCCAGTTTTAGGTTCTGGCAAGAGGCACACGGCCTGGGACACGGGCCTGTCCCAGGGTGTATCAGGCTTGTGTCGTCGAGTTGGTCGAGAGGTCGACGAATTTCACTCGATGTTTTGTCGAGACAGGGCACACAGCCTGCGACACGGGCGTGTCGCAGGGCGTGTCGACCCGTGTCGACGCTTAGCCCGCGAAGTCGACACTACGCTCGACGAAGTGTCGAGACATGGCACACGGCCTGCGACACGGGCGTGTCGCAGGGCGTGTCGACCCGTGTCGACACTCGTCCCGGGGAGTCGACGAATTTTGCTCTACGATGTGTCGAGACAAGGCACACGGCCTAGGACACGGGCGTGTCCAAGGCCGTGTCGTGAAGTCGACGAACTTCGCTTGACGAAGTGTCAAGTGTCGAGACCGTGTACACGGCCTGGAGCCCAAGTGTGTTCGAGTGAACACGGGTTAGGACACGGGCGTGTCCTAGAACCCGTGTAGTTCTCGGGTTATTTTCGGGATAAATCGATGGGGGTACACGGCCGGCCATACGGCTGTGTCAAGTGGAACACGGGCGTGTTAGGTCGAACACGGGCGTGTTCGATGCCCGTGTGTTGTTCCAGGCGCGTCGATTTTGATGGCGAATGAGGCACACAGCCCTGAACACGGGCGTGTGCCAGGCCGTGTTCGGTCCAGGTTTTACATTTTAGGCCCGAATCAAAGCCGTTCGTTTCTTTAATTGGTGATCCAACGGCTGGGGGTTGTTCCTGATGGGATATAACCGGGATTGGACCTTTGAAACCCTCACTTTTACTTGTGTGGTTATCTTTCTAAAGTTTAAAGAGAGAGGAGAGCCAAGGATGGAAGAAGAAGCTAGATCCAGCCATTGGAGGAGCTTCGAAGCTCCAAATATCGAGCCGACTCCGGATCCACGGAGGCGAAGAGAGTGCGGTGCTTTTCATGCGCTTACTTTTCCATGGCGCCAAAGAAAAACTCAAGGGTAATGATCCTCTTCTTGAGCATGTGAAGCTGTCCTTCTTTGCATAGGAAGCCCGCTCTCGCGAGTTTGCGGTGGGTTGGAGGCGTTCCTTCGGGTAGATATGTAAAGTCCCCATTGTATAGAGTCCGTAAGCGAGAACGGACATAGACATGATGTGTGAAGCCTATCCGGACATGTTGGTCTGGATCGGTGATGTTGCATTGCATAAATGCCGGAGAAGACTCTGTGCGATTGGTTGTTTTTCGAATTTTCTATGTGGTAGATTGCAAATGGCTTAAATTGTCGTTGCGATGTGAGCACGGGTTACATGGAACCGTACCCGTTCTATGTCGTTCGGTTAAAGAGACCTAATGGTACGTGACACTTATCATTGGCATAGATTAGGGTCTTCGGCGGTCTATGGCTTAAATTGTTGTGACCCAGGCCAAGAAGACATATTGCTCATAGGTTTGGACGTCAAAGTGGCGGTGGTGAGTCCGGAATATCTATGGCTTTAATTGATGTGACATCGACCGGTTCACCGAGAATGTGCCCTGAGAGCACGCGACATGTGGCCGTGCGAGCCAACGTCTGTGATGAAATGAATATTGATAAATTGCTCGCTTATGCTAATGAAATGCAGGGAAGGAGCATCGCCGCCCCGAGTTGGGGGCGGGATCGTTATAATTTGGTCAGCATTGCTGACCGTTGCCTTGTTTTGCCACCGTGCGGTGGTTTGTTGCTTGCAGGTGCTGCTGGACCAAAGGGTCAATAGCGGGCTAAAGCCCAAATTGCGAAGCCGGCCCTCGAAGGCCTGATTGGAGTGTTTATTGTTTTCATTCATGTATGACCAGCCTGCGTGCCGTGGTTTGTAAATCATGTAATATCAAGTGAACCATTTTGTAAGGCCTTAAGTTCTGTACTTGTGTATGTATAACATTCCTATTTGGTATTAGTGGACATTCATGCTTTTGTGATGTGTTCTTTATTGCAACTTACTAAACTGCTTCCGCTAGAATGACCTGTGTAGGACGCTACGATTGGTTAGATGGTTTCCATGAGTAACCACCCGGTCTGTCTGTGGTATATGGCGTCGGGCCCCGGCCGGACCTACTGCTATATGCTATGCGACAGATAGGGGGTGTTACATACTGGACTTAGACTGAAGCAGAAAACGTCGATCTGAGCTCAACTATCGTCGAACTGAGCTCAGAGATAGGAAAACAGACTAGAGACAGGAACGTCGATCTGAGCTCGAAGATCGTCGAATAGAGTTCGACGACTCGTTTAAGTGAGCTCAGAGATCGTCGAATGGAGTTCGACGATTCGTCGAAGTGAGCTCAGAGATCGTCGAATGGAGTTTGACGATTCGTCGACCTGAGCTCGACGAAATGACTTAGTCTCCTGAACTGAAATATCTGGTCTTGAGGGTCTTGAGGGCAGCTTTCAAACCTAAATACTAACCCTTAGACTCAATCTAATTGACCTTTAGATCTATACAAGGAGGTCAAAACAAATTTCCTAAAGGACATAGTGATCCTTGCCCAAATCAGTAATAGGGTGTTCCAACACTATCCTCCTGACCCTTCGGCTCCAACGATAGTCTTGTCGTCTCCGTCTTATGGCCCTACTCCCATTTTCTTCGATTAGGTTAGAGCAAGAGTTTCTAGTAAAGCTTTCTAGTTCTGACTCCCTGTTATCATCATTCTGACAGCGACAGTCGTCCTATTCAGTCGATAGTTCAATAGAGATTTATATTTATTCTCTGATTATACTTGGTTCCTAGAAGCACCAGTGGTTTGCTAAGAGGAGGAGTATTAGTTCGAATTGGTTTTATTCAGCTTCTAATGAGTTCTGAAATACGATCCTAATTCTTGAGACAACCAGACTATCCTTTGTCCTAGAACACCCCTATAAGGTGTTGGACAAAGATGCCCTTGAATTCTTTTAGAATGCAAAGATCTGACATGAAGATACTGTAATGAAGAGGAAAGTTCGTGGAACTGCCATTAAGGTGAAGGCCTCTCATCTAACCAGGCTCTTGAGGCTCCTAGCTTATGGATAAGCAGATCACGTCGACAAGGAGGACTTCACAAGGGCTATGTTATTCTGTGGTTTACCCTTAGGTACAAAGCCATCAAAAGAAAAGGAATGAACGAAGGAGGAAATATACTGTCAAATATCATCAGAAAAGTGCTGCTATGTAAGACTGGTTCACATAACTATCTATCTTCAGAATTGTTCAAGATTCTAGTAGCAGTCATCTGCAGAAAGAGAATGTATTGGGGTGTGATGCTGTTTGAGAAAATCAAGGACAGTCTCCGCACACCAAACTTTGGGAGGATTATTGGCCTGTACCTGAATCAAATAGACGGTGAAAAGTTCGATATGACCGAAGGTGTGGCTATCCATCACCTAAATAAGATCAACTCAACTATCTTATCAAGGTGGGATAGGAGGATCTTGAGTCAAGGGAGAGCCCCAAATTTGCCTGTGGAGGAGGAAGATCAAGCTCCTGAGGATAGGATTCCTACTCCACCCCCCCCCCCCCCCACAAGGGAAACTCCTTAGAGATTGAGTGCAGGAGGAGAGGGGGAACTAGTTGAAACAGTTCTAGAGCCAGAGAATCTTTTGACAGAGGTTGCTCAGATTGCTCAGACTGTGTTAAGGAGATAGTGCATGTTAAGGGTGTGGATGTTGATGTTGATGATGAGGTTCCAGCTCCTTCTGAACAAGAGATGGATGATGTGTTTGTTGTGGTGATGATGATTTGACTATGGATGATAATCAGATAGCTGATGATGATGATTGGATAGTGGATGATTATGAGATAGCTGTTGATGAGGAAATGATTGTTGCTGTTGAGCCCAAAGCTGTTGATAATGCTAATGATAGGTCTGAGCTAGTTTCAGTGGAGAATCTGATTGTCTCTCTCCCAGAGATTATTCCTGCTTCATCTTCTAAGAGCGAGGTGACTAGGCCCTCAATATCAGTTGCTACTGAAGTTGATAGATTTATCTGTAACCTTGAGAAAAGAGTTGCCAAGGTGACAGATATTCCTCCAGTTTTTACTTAGGAGGTGGTGGATGTTTCTGAATAGGAAGGAGATGCAGGGGAGCATCCTCCTGTCCTTGCTGCTGTAGTGCCTTTACAGATTTCTGAAGTAAGATTATCTCCAATCTATGAGTCTCCCAGTGAACATCTGCCCTCTCTCCCACATTTTCCTTCTAAAGATGTTGTCACCTCTAGTGTTGAAACCGAAGAATCAGTCTCTATGGAGTTTGACCCTTAGGAAAGGGGTGATCACACACTTATTTCTCGCGCGCAAGCCGAATAAATAAAGACTTAGCACAAGTAACATACCCAAGGCTCTAGCACGAAGGTCCCACAACACACCCGTAAGATCTTAGTACGCTTCTACTAATTAGCAAAGTGTTGAGCTAAGGATACCTCAGAATGCGTAAGAAGACCAGGGCACAAGCAATTATGAGAGTATAAAAACCTGCCCTCTGAGGTACCCCCTTGGGTCTATTTATAGTTTTTTGAAAATGGTCTGCAAATAGCCAACCTCCGCTATCCCAAATATCTATATGCAGTACAGATTGGCCTGCCAACTGCATAACTCCGCTGTTTTGAAAAGCTAAGAGTAGGCCAGTGGGGGAAAAAGGTAAAAAAAAAATATGTTATGCAATGATGCGCATGAAGCCCAGCTCTGAATTATCTAGTGAGCATGGTGGGTCCGGAATTCGCGCGACTAATGTACGCAAGTGCACCTATTGAAAGTAATACAGGATATTCGGGGGAATATCGAGATCGTAAATTTCCCAGGGACGGGTTGATTATCTCGACTCCTCCCAGAAGGACTATTATCTTACCGAAAAATTTAAGATGTCGGATTTAACTAATTAAAGCGGTTAATAAGAAAGTGCTCAAAAAAGTGTTGGATCTTACGATGTCGTTAGAGGGGGGTGAATAACGGTTGACAAAATTTATTTCTTAATCTTAATTTACTTGATGAAATAATTAAAGAAATCAAAACTAATTTTTCATAATAAAATTAAACACTTAAAAATAAATTAGAACAGAAATGATAATCTTTTATTTCATAAGTGATAAACCAATATACATGATATCTCTATGAAGCTAGAGATTAAGGCTTATGAAAAATATAGTCAACTTTTGATTTCGTTGGTCCTTCTACCAAGATCGGGCAGGATAAAGTGTATCTCACCCTAGATCTTGCTACTAGGCTCCCCCTAGATCTAACAACGATCTAGACGCTGCACATAAGGAAGTGATTACTCCCTAAGCCGCACAAGGACTTGGACGCCACACACAAGGTCGGCGATGATTTTCCCCTAAGCCACCCAAGGACCTAGACGCCACGTACAAGACGGCGATTTCCTCCTAAGTCACGTAAGGACTTAGACGCCACGCACAAGATGGTGATTTCTCTACCGATTATAAAGATGATAAGATAATTTACAAAATAGAAATTTATAATAAAAACTCCCTCAAAATGAAGCTCTGAAGATGATGTTGAATCCTTACAAAGATTGTCTGAGATGCTGCACACGAACCATCTCTTATTTGCTCTTGAATGTTCTTGGGAAAATGAGAGTTTTTTGAAGGATGGAGCTCTCTAGATCAGTTGCACGGGAAGGAACACTCCAAATTCTGCAATCCTTCATCTCCACGGAAAAATGAATCACTTTTATATATTATCGAAATCACCCGGCGACACTGGCTGTCGCCAATCAGCGATATCCTATCTGGCTGCGACGTGTCCCATGATTTTGAGGTTTTCGCGGGATGATTCGATCGTGGAGCTATCGTGCACTATCTCCTAGCGATACTGGATATCGACTTCTGGCTATAGCATTGTAACGGATGCCACGTCGCCCACGAGCTTTGTCGAGCGTCGAGCGGAAATGCGTCGAGTGGCGCTATCGCCTGTCGGCGTTATTCAATATCGCCTGGCGATATCTCCCGAGCTCAATTCTGATTTGATTTAGCACCAAAAAGACATTATAGATAGACCTGTGTTATCTATACACGAAAAACACCCAAAAATTAAATACAAACAAGATTTGTTATTAGCAAACCAGGAAGCGTGGAATGCATGCTCCAACAAAAAGATTGAAAACTATCGATGAAGAAATAACACTCGGTATCGAATTATGTTAGAACTAAAATAGATTTATATAATTAGAGATCCTAGATTTCAATTCAATTAAAGGGGAATCTTGGCCGTGGAGGTTCCAAAATAATGAGCTTACTTATCTCTAGGACTATCGCTCACCTGAACATTAAGTCTATTCTTCCGGGCTCTCGTTCGATGAAGGATTTCTCTTAATGCCTGCTTTATGCTAAGAACCCCGCTATTGGGGGGGGGGGGAGGGAGGCAACCAGAAAAATTTCGCACCTCCTCTCTCGAGGTTTAGAGCGAAGCTATCTTTACCCAAGGGTGATCAGTCCATACGCACGGCCTCTCGGCAAACTAGCGTATGGATAACAGAAATAGAGCCCACACATCCATGTATGGTTCTATGCGTCGTATACCCAGGGTGAACCTTAAGTTCTTAATTAAATAGAAAAATAAGACCTTTAATTATTTAAAAATATTTTTATCTCGCAATGCTCTTGGATACCAAGGGCTAAAAGAGATTAGTCACTCATCAGAATGGGGACGGCTTATGAGTTTGGTGAGGCATGAGTTCTAAACTTAAACGTTGAAGGGTTACAAAAAGATAAGAAGAAATGGAATAATCTAACGTTAGAAAGAGAAAAGCTACTAAAAGGAGATAAATGCACGCACTCAGCTAAACTCATAATAAAGTAAAAAAGGCTAAGTTACAAAAAAGAAAAATTGCATAATTGAAATTACAAGTCCTACTCAAACGAGTAGGCAGAAATGACAAGTCCTACTCAAATGAGTAGGCGGGAAATTAAAGCTGAAAATGACAAGTCCAACACAAACGAGCATGCGGGAAAGTAAAGCAATAAAATGACAAGTCCTACTCAAACGAGTAGGCGAGAAATTAAAGCTATAAAATTACAAGTTCTACTCAAACAAGTATGCAGGAATATACAAGTCCTACTCAAACGAGTAGGCGGGAAATTAAAGCAGTAAAAGCTAATTCATAAACACAGACACACACAACTTGAAGGAAAGCAAGAAAAGGCCAACTCATATACTCACACACACAAGCAAAAAGGAGAAAAACAAAGTGATTGAAAATTTTAAACGATTACGGTTTTACCGTTAGAATTTGCTGGAAATGTATAAAAAATAGAAATAAAAATTATTGGAGCGAAAGAGTTTTTAAATAAATATGAAAATCAAAGGGTTTGAAAATTTGAAATAACATATAATCCATTCTTATAACTTTGTAAAAATGTTTAAAAAGTGGAAGAAAGTGAAAGAAAAACAAAAGTTTTAAAATCTAAAAAAGGAAAATCTAAGTTAATGAGAAATAAAAACCACTTTGAAACTATTTTTTACAAATCCATAAGGACGAATAAAAAAACACAAAAATCCTAAATCTAAACCAATGTAAGAGATAAGAAAAGAAAAACTATAATAACCACTAGAAAGTTTAAAGAAATCTAAAATTAAGCTAAGAAAGTTGATGATTTGAAAGCAAAAAAACTATAAAGAGAACTCATACACACACACCCATATTAAAAAGGGAAATCGAAGATACAAAAGATTGTTGAAAGACAGGCACTCAGAGGCATTCTAGTACAATATATGGATGAAAAAATAACGTATTTTATTAAGTAGAAAGTCTGATTACAAAAGCTAAAACAAACACAGAGGGGGGAGGGGATTATCCTTACATATCACAAAAAGACCTCTTAGCTGCAGCCAAACAGCAAAATGGATCAACAAAATTGAACCCTTGGTTCTTACAAAAATGTTCTATTTATAGACAAAAAAGGAAAGAGATGGAACGTCGGTGTGCAGGGGAAGACTAAATTATGATGACTGTCCTGGTTCTAGAAGCTGCGGGTACGAGACACGTCATAGTCACCTTCACTAGAAGCGTCGAGCATCGATAGAAAGCATTGTGCTGCATTCAACGAATGTCGAATGACGATCGTGTTGAGTTTGACAAACGTCGAGCGTCGAGGTTTGATTTTTGAGTCCAGATCGACGAACGTTGATTGTTGATCGATGAATCAGCAGGCGAAGCATCGAGTCTGGCATCAAATCATCATGCTTCGTTCGACGAACGATGAACAACGATCGTTGAATGTTGATCGACGAACATCGAATCAAAGCATAGAGCTATGAACGACGAACGTCGAACAGCTGGCGTTACACAGTCTTTTCTTTGCAGGAAGCAGATTTCTGTAGAAATCAAAGTAACACGCCCCAGTCAAAGGCGTGACCAAATCAACAAGGGCGTGTACTATTGAATTTTTGCGACTTTTTCTGCAAAATTACATAAACAAAATAAATTTAAGTTAGAAGGGTATTTACAAAAAGAAACAAATTATTTAAGAAAAATAACTAAAAACTACAAAAAATAACCTAAAACTACTTATATAAAGTACTGAAAAATATGAATATTTATAACTCAACAAATACACTCATACTTAAACTTTTGCTATTTCAGAGCAAAGGTTTGAGGTGAACTTATAAGGAATTAAAAGAAATCCTAAATTTATCTACCACTTGAATTAATTGAAAGAGAGATCAAAATAAACATCATGGGTATAATAGTTAAGTCCTAAATCATGAAAATGTTTTAAATAGAGGAAAGTTTTGGCCAAAAAGTCTTCTTGAAGTAACCAAATAGCAAGCAAAAGATATAATCGTTAGCTAACAAAAATGGATAGGAATTATAGAAACTTTAGGTTAAGAGTTTAAAGGAAATAATGCAATTTAAAAATTATGCTCTCAAAAAGATTTTATATTAAGTCTAGAATCATTGAATATGGCTAAGGGGATTGTATTGGTTTATAAAGAGGGCTTTACTTTTTAGATGCGAGGTATATTTTTTTCTCAAACCTCTTGAAAAATGTTTAAGTTGTCTACCTAAATCACCTAGAGGGGGGGTGAATACGTGAGTTCTGCATCTTTTTACAAAATAAAAATTGAACGAGCAATGCATAGAAAAATAAGCAACCATACATAGACGACACCAAGAATTATAGTGGTTCCCCAATCTTGGGTACATCCACTTTCCACCTCACTGATCTAGCAACACACTAGACTTGGCTACTCCACTATTCTCGGATTGAAAGCATTCCTACCACTTGAAACAAAGTTCCTACAACTCGATCCCTCAAAATAGGATCTACACTCGGAAGAGAAACTTCCTACAAATAACTCGGAGAACAAAGCTCCTACACTCGTATAATAATCTCCTACAAGAATAAAATGAAATATAAAGAAATACAAACAGTATTAATCTCAGATTTGAAAACTTCAGCCCTTCTTCTTCCTTGAACTTTGAAGCTCTGTCAAAAATAGATTGAAGAAGACACGGCTAAATCTCTAGATCTGAAAATTCAGGACTCAGCACGATCAAGAAAACAATTTATCGATGTAGAAGATCTTGATATGTTGAATCACTTGCTCTGAATCTCTAGATTGAAAGAAGAAATGCGATGAAGGCGATGAACAGCGGCAACTTCCGATTTTGGAAAGAGAATATGCGATTCAGAGTACTTTGGGATTTCTTCTTAGGGTTGGTCGATTATGATAAGACCTTTTATAGGACTTACCTAATGGCCATAATCATATTAAATGCATGGCACATGGACCAATCATGCGGTAATCACATTTAAAATCACGTCTGTCGAAACTTAGAAAAATTTAGAAAATAGTACAGCATTTCTCGAGAAGAATAATAGTACTCGAGAAAAGGTTTTCTGATTCTCGAGAAGAATGATAAGGATCTCAAGATAAACACTTAGAAAAAATATGGAGGTGGAAATCAACAATTTAGAGAATGCAGGAAAGTACTCGAGAAGAATAAAGTTCTGTTTTCGAGAACAATGATTCTGGTACTCGAAAATAAAGAAGTATCTCGAGAACAGATGTCTGGGTCTCGAGAAAAATATTCTAGGTCTCTATAAAAATTTTTTGCTTCTCGAGAACTAAACATTGTCTTCTCGAGAAAAAAATCCTTAGCATCTCGAGAAGAAGACTTAGAAAATATTCTGTTTGGAAAAGAAGTAAGTCGAGAAAGAAAGTTGATAAAACTGAAAATTCGGTCTCTTGTAGAGTTCACCCGTGGGGAAGGGGTGATCTTGCACCTACTTCTCTCCTGCAAGCAAAATGACAATGGAAGACTGACCCAAGGACTCGGTGTGGAGGACCCACCACAGACCCGGAAAATCTTAGAGCGCTTCCCCTCCTTAGCCAAAGGCCGAGCTAAGGCTACTTCAGAAGGAGCTAAAAGATCAGGGAACAAGTGCGCATGAGAAGCGTGCTTTTCGAGGTGCCCCTTGGGCCCTATTTATAGATTTCTGAAAATGGCTTGCAAATAGCCAACCTCCGCTGTTTCGAACAGTGTAACTCTGCTGTTTTAGCAGGCTATGGGTAGGACAACGGGGGAAAAATGGTAAGAATACCTTACAGAATAATGGCCGAGTAAACCTCAGCAACCTCTGCTCGGCAAGGGCGGCGAGCACGGGTCAGGGCTTCCCTGCTCGCGTGCTGCAAGTTCACTCAGCAGTCAGGACTCAGCGAGCAGCCTGGGAATCAACGAAAAGCCTAGAGCTCGACGACCCCCAAGTTCTGTTTGACGAACGCCAGGCTCAGTTCATCAAATGTCGTGCTCCGTTCGACGAACGCCGAGCACGGCAAGTGTGGGTCTGGCTGGCCCTACTCGCGCGCAACTAGCTGGGCTCTCCTGGGCGAGCTGGGGGCAGCCGAGCTTTGGCACCGTTAGTGCTCGGCCAAGAATGAAAAAAGGAGAGTCGGTCGGTCTGGTTCCTGGAGACCCTACTCGTCGGATACGGGTTTGTACACAATCCCCGCTCTTTTTGAGCTTGGCAAAGCTCGAAAAGAATAGTCCAAACTTAAGTGTTCGGCGAGTGCGATAGGAACCAGAGAGAATCTTCCAGTGGGGTCCACCTGCGGCTATATATATGTGTCTGCATACCTAGCTGACTCTTGTCATTCTCATTGCTCCAACTCCGCGGAGATGTCAATCCCTAAGGAGATCCAAGACAGGCTTGCTCGAGTTCGCGAGGCTTCCTCTACTCACATAACTGGCTTGACCGCGATTCTACTCACCGATGAGTCCGATTTATATAGGGTTTTCGGACTCATCTGGGCTAGTTTTCACGCGTTTGCACTTCACTTTTAGTTGTATATCGTTCATATTTCTTCTTATCTATATTTCCATAGGAACTGCACACTTTGGCATGTGTTGTGTATTTTTCTACTTTTATTATTTGTAATCCTTATTGTGATTTCCTGGAATTCTGCACATATCAGTGAATTGTTTTTCCTATTGGTACAAGGGTCATGTATGTGTTCCGGGAGTGTTTGGAAACAGGAATACTGCGCATGATCATCGGATCTACTGCGCACGACCCCTGGTAGTGCGTCGATGATCGTGCGCACTTTCCTTCATTTTCCAAGTTCTTCCTGGGCATACGCACGACCACTGGACACAGAGCACACGACCACCGGTCGTGCGCCACTGATCGTGTGTATTGATTCCTCTTTTCCTGGAGTTCCGTCTGGGGTAATCGCACGATCATTGGACATAGTGCGCAAGACCACCGGTCGTGCGCCATTGCTCGTGCGCAGTACCCCAGTTCTTCTTTCTAATCTACCATGCCAGTGCGCATGATCACTGGACATAGTGTGCATGACCACTGGTCGTGCGCCCGTGATCGTGCGCATTGTTCAATTCTGCTTTTTAAAAATATGCAGGTGCCGCCCTAATTCGAGATAGCTCATTTTCCTCCGCTGTTTTCATCTCCGAGAATGGATTCTGCCATCCTCCTTCAATCTCCACCCTATGGAGGTGCTCTGGGCGTGCTTTCACCGCCAAATCCAAGCCAGAGCTTCCTCTTAGCCTCCTCCTTCTTCCTTGAGCTTCAAGAAGAGCTAGACCTAGCTATCTCCACCAAGCTAGGAGAAGTTGTGTCATCCTCCACCGGATAGTGACACGAAGAAGATGGGCCATTGGAAGATGGCGACAGCCCTTCTCTACCTCGAATGCAGTTGAGGACCGAGCTTGGACACGGATTGACAACCCAATGATTCCAACCTTGAATCCTCAGCAAGACTTCAGATCCGGTCGATTTTGCACACTTTTCTTCTCTTGTTGTTGATGGTTTAGTTGAACTCTTTGTCTTTGATGAAGTTATGATTAGTGTAATATATGTTTATGGGTAATCATGTCTATGTGATTGTATGGTTTCGTTATTTACTTGAGGTGCACCTATTTTTCCATTCACCACCATCCACCCTTGCCGCACTAGCAATTCTAGTGGCGTACGTAGCGAAGAGGTGCTTTCGACCGTCATTCTGCCATTCTAACCACCTCATCCGCAAGACTACTCGTCCAACTGCCCAATGATTCGGTGCATAGCGGCCTAACTAGTCTTCCATCCCGCTTGGCGAAGCATCGCATAGCGGCGTTGAATAGGAGTAGTTGTTAGATTTTTACTTTCTTTTTATCACATCAATCAAAACACCCATCATTACCTCCGACCTAAGGACTTCAATCTCAAGTCCTCCTCGACATTAAATCCACCTTACTGTGTTCCTTGAGAGATCTATACTTGGGAAAACTCGCCCATTTTATATTACTTGTGCGACCGGTTCACTGTCGTGATCTTTAGCATCAAGTTTTTGGCATCGTTGCCGGGGAACACAGTCGTGTGAGTTTCTGGAGAGGGAGATGTGAGATTGCTTTCCTTTTCCTTTGTAAATCGCTTTTGTTTTGTTCTATTTTTGTTTTGCCTTCCTTTTTCTTGTTTGTTTAGGCAATTATAGTAATATATTGTTGGATTTAGTAATTTGCAGAATTTATTTTAAATCTGCTATTTCGACACCATGTGGGGATATTCGTATGCCCAATGTCGTTGGTGTTGAAAGCCTTCCCACGCTAGTCATGAATGCACTACGAGATATATTGAGCATAAGCCTCGGCGCACTATGCATGAGATGCTATATTCGTATAGCCTTTCAAACACCGTGCCCCAAGCTTATGGTCAATCGTCCTCACCACATACACCGTTCTCTTATTCCTCTGCGGCCCCACAAGGACAACAGAGTAATGATAGAAAGTGTTTGTATTGTCATAGAACAGATCATGTCTTGAAGGATTATGCCGAGTACCTCCGTGTTATGGAAGAGGATGATGAGCCGGACATCCGGATCATCCCGACTCCTACCCTCGGTGGCACACCTTCATCATCTGGTTATGTGTCCATGTCACCTTCATTTGTTGAAGGGAATGATGTGGACACAACCACCAGATGTGTTGCTGGTCTAGGCTTCTACGTGGCTGAGCCCATCTCTCCTGTGCATACATCTCCAAGCGTAGAGCCGATTCTTTGTGAGGAACTTGTGCTTGACTTTTATCCAAGCAAAGTTCTTCCGCCTTTTGTGCATTCTACTTTAGTCGTCTCTGACGACATTTTCGACGATGCAACACAAGTTGAGGCTTGTGATACATGGATTGTTTCCACTCCCATGGAGGAGGACAACCTTCCTAGTGTCGAGGATTCTCCCTCGATACCAAAGGAGGAGGTCCAAGTAAATGTGGAGGCCTCTATGGATCCGGCCGAGCCTTGTAGAATTGTCAACATTGCTGACGATATTTTTCTACCTTAGCCTTTAGGGAGTGAAACCGGGATCACTCCCCCGATTATTTCTTTATGTTCTTCTTCTCCTTTATTTATTGATCCTCCTTCTTTATCTGAGCCTGGGCGGGTTGAGTATCCGCAGGAGCTTCAGGAGGACTTGGAGCTTTCAGCTCGAGTCATCGATGATAGCATCCTCTCTCGCGAGGAGGTTGATTCCTCCTCTATTGAGGAAACTCCATTGATTGCTTTCTCCTCCTGCCTTCTCCCTGTAGTAGACGATACCTTGCTGGGCAATGATTCATTTTGTGGTGAGAAGAGTTAGGACCAGCGCTCCTTCTCTTCTTACATCTTATTTCCTCTACCTGCGAGGAGCAGGTATGATTATATAGGAAGAGGGGTAACTGTTCTATCATCGTATCGGTACACGTTACCGAAACGGATATTGGAATAGTTACCTGTGCATTTTTCTTTTCATAGGCCCATTAGCTAGAACCTTTTCGTAGATGAATAAGTCGTGCTGGGATGACAATAACCCCAGTAGTTATCTTATATTTCCTGCATTTTTATTTTTCATGTCTAGCTTAGTTTTATCATTTCTTTGTATTTTCTATTTTTCTTTTTTTTGCGGAGCTCACCCCTGCAAGTATTCATGGCAAATTGTATTGGCGGGGTTGTGATTCTTCATATGGCGGACTTGCTTATGTTTTCCACGCTTCTTCTGGTATGATCACTGGCTGAGCATTGTGTAACTTCTTCCCCTGTCTCTATTTGATTTAAATTCCTATATAATATGTTATCTAGCTTAGTTTAAGTCTGGAGGAGAGATTTGTTACCTATTGCACGCGCACATTTCATGTGCATACTAGAAGCTTTTATAGATTTATTATGATTAGTTCATTGCATAACACACCACTGCACCCACATGAGCGTGTGCTTAGCTTTTTGCGTGCTGCGAGTTAAACTCGTTTCTTTTGTATGATTTGGGAAAATTATTGTGTTGGCATAGAATTGTGAGACTAGGAAAAATGTTGACCCTGCTGTGCTCCTAGTTGGGTGCTCTCGTCTCGTGTAGAAATTAGAGTAGATTTAATTTTTCTGTATTCTTTTAGTTTTATAGTTTTCTAATTGCGTAAATACTTTTTATTCTACTCAAAAATTGGTGAATCCGGTGTGAATCTGACGGTAGCTTAGGGATGTGTGTAGGCGGCCATTAGGTTCGTATTGCTCAAGTCGGGAGGATGGATAGTCTTTCTCATTGGCTAAGAACTTGCCCCAAGCTATTCTTGAAGCATGGGTATAGGTTAGTTCACTCGCATGAGCGTGATGTAGGCCATCATTTTGGCCCGGTTGAGCTTTGTGCCATTCCTAACATCTTATCCTCGCTAGTCGTGTTGTGCCTACCCCTCATTTTGATTCAGCTCCACCATGATTTCACCAAAGCCTCATAGCCAATCCTAGTCGCACACCCAAGTTGAGCTTTAGAGTTTTACATTTTCATTCTGGGATGTTATGTGGTGATATTACATGTGAATATGTGGATGTGCTCCAATGTTTTATTTGCTGAAATTGTTAAAGTAAAATAGGATTCGAAAAAATATATACAAAAAAAAATTAATTGTGAAAAAGAAAAGTGAAAAGAAGAAATCGTTTGATTGAAAATTGTTTTTGAGATGAGATTGTATTTGGAGTAGGCGTTACACACACCCATATTTGAAAAATTAAGTCTGGGGGTGTGGTGTACCCGCGTGTATTTTGCTTAACAGAGTGATTCTTTTTATGATAGCTCATTTGGGTTAGGTGTTTAGCCTTCCAGTTTATCTTTGTTTACCTCACCGAAGCCCAAGCCCCATCTCATCACCTAAAGTCATACTGATTCGTGTGTGAACCAAACCAGTGCCGTGGAGAGAATGCGAAAGGGCAAGCATATAGTCACCGACATTGGTGGATTCCTTTGGAGGTTATCCCGAGCCCCGATTTTTGGCAATGCTCGCCTAGCGATTAGTCTACTTTCTCCCTGACCGGCTGATTCACCGTGATTCTATTTTTGAGTAATAATAAAATGTTGATACGCATTGTGAAAAGTTTAAACTATTTTGTATACTTAGAAATTTCTTCTATTATATTTTTATGCGTGCGGGCATGCGACTTCACATGGTACTCCGTATCGCAATTTCCTTGTTAGCTGAATCATTTTCCCTATCTGTATAGATTTTGTTTGCTCGGGATGTGCAAACAGTTAAGTTTGGGGGTGTGATGAGTCCGATTTATATAGGGTTTTTCGGACTCATCTGGGCTAGTTTTCATGTGTTCGCACTTCACTTTTAGTTCTATATCATTCATATTTCTTCTTTTCTATATTTCCATAGGAAGTGCACACTTTGGCCCGTGTTTTGTATTTTTGTACTTTTATTATTTGTACTCCTTATTGTGATTGCCTGGAATGTCTGCACATATTAGTGATTTGTTTTTCCTATTGGTACAGGGGTCGTGTACGTGTTCCGGGAGTGTTTGGAAACAGGAATACTGCGCACGATCATCAGATCTACTGCGCACGACCACAGGTCGTGCGTCGATGATCATGTGCACTTGCCTTCCTTTTCCAAGTTCTGCCTAGGCATACGCACGACCACTGGACACAGTGCGCACGACCACCGGTCGTGCGCCACTGATCGTGTGCATTGATTCCACTTTTCCTGGAGTTTTGTATGGGGTAATCACACGACCATTGGACATAGTGCGCACGACCATCGGTCGTGCACCATTGCTCGTGCGTAGTACCCCAATTCTTCTTTATGATCTTCCATGCCAGTACGCACGATCACTGGATATAGTGCGCACAACCACTGGTCGTGCGCCCGTGATCGTGCACATTGTTCAATTCTGATTTCGATAAATATGCAGGTGCCACCCTAATTCGAGAGAGCTCATTTTCCTCCGCCGTTTTCGTCTCCGAGGAGAGATTCCGCCGTCCTCCTTCAATCTCCACCCTAGGGAGGTGCTCCGGGAGTGCTTTCACCGCCAAATCTAAGCCGGAGCTTCCTCTCGGCCTCCTCCTTCATCCTTGAGCTTCAAGAAGAGCTAGACCTAGCTATCTCTACCAAGCTAGGAGAAGTTGTTTCATCCTCCACCGGATAGTGACACGAAGAAGACGGGCCATTGGAAGGTGGTTACAGCCCTTCTCTACCCCGGACGCAGTTGAGGACCGAGCTTGGACACGGATTGACAACCCGACGATTCCAACCATGAATCCTCAGCAAGACTTCGGATGCGGTCGATTTCGCACACTTTTCTTCTCTTGTTGTTGATGGTTTAGTTGAACTCTTTGTATTTGATGAAATTATGCTTAGTGTAATATATATTTCTGTGTAATAATATCTATGTGATTGTACGTTTTCGTTATTTAATTGAGGTGCGCCTATTTGTCCATTCACCACCATCCACCCTTGCCGCATTAGCAATTGCTAGTGGCGTGCGTAGCGAAGATGTGCTTTCGACCCTCATTCCTAAATTCTAACCACCTCATCCGCAAGCATACGCGTCCATTTGCCATGCGATTCGGTGCATAGCGGCCCGACTAGTCTTCCATCCTGCCTGGCAAAGCATCGCATAGCGGCGTTGCATAAGAGTAGTTGTTAGATTTTTACTTTCTTTTTATCGCATCAATTAAAACCCCCATCATTACCTCCGACCTAAGGACTTCAATATCAAGTCCTACTCGACATTAACTCCACCTTACTGTGTTCCTTGAGAGACCAATCCCGCCAAAAGGGCGAATTTGTTTCCTCATGCGCACCTCAAGACGACCCTGGACTACGGGACCGACTCCACCAATCTACACACCCTTGAGAAGGTCAAAAATGTTGTTGACCTCTATGACGACCCGGGCATCCAACGGGATGGCGCCAAATATTCTAAACTGCGAGTCAAGAATGGCCTTGGGGACTCACGGCTTAGGACTCGAGAGAATCACCCTCATGACCCGTCTCCTCCCTTCGGGACACTGGGCTGGGTTCATAGAGGCCGAACTCGCCGGTTCTCATCCCTTCCCCTCAGCGGCCTGCCGGGACCGTGGGGGTAGGTATCGAAGCCGTCCTCATTCCGGGCTTCAACCTCCTTTCGCCGGAAACACGCAGCCCATGCTGTGGTAAGGACTTGAGATGGGTCACTCCCCGCACTCTCATGGACGTGTCGAGATCGTCAGGTAAGATGGCCTCTGGTTCTTTTCCTATGGTTTTCCAGGACACTCCCCCCCCTGAAAGTGCAGCTAGATCTGATATACTCTAGAGGGGGGGTGAATAGAGTATGATGCTTAAAAACTTTTTACAACAATTGTTGTAATCTGAGTGAACAGGGAAGCAAAAATTAAATCTAAACAATTGAAGTAACCTACAAAAGAAGCTAATCACAGATCCTAACTAATCACAGATCAATCACAGCCAGAAACAAAAATAAAGACAAGCAAACCAGAAGACACAAGGAGCTATAGTGGTTCCCCTAAACTTGGGTACATCCACTCTTCTACCACCCTAGGTAGGAATCCACTACAGGATGAGTTGATCAGGTGTCCTGGGCACCAATGAGCTTTTGATAAGGTGCTCAAAAATCAAATCAGATTTTTTGATCAGGTGTCTTGCCACCAATGAGCTTTTGACAAGGTGCTCAAAAACCAAGCACAAACTTTTGAAGGGAGTTTGAAAAACCCTTTACAAAGATGAGGATGAGAGAATGATGGAAGTCTTCTCTTTCTCAAAGTAGCTGATAAGACTATGTGGATTTGATGTTGTCAAAGCTCCCCCTAAGTTCTTGAGATGTTCAGGAAATGAAGCTTTGCTGTAGGGTGATAGGCCTGCAGAAAATGATCTCCAGCAATTGATGATTTCAGCAACAGCTGAAATGTTAGGTGTATGGAGTCTTTGAATGATGTTGGCCTTGAACACTTGAATCAAGAGAGATCAGAAGATTTCAGTTGGTTGATCTCCTTGGTTGTGTGTTCTTGTATGAATTCTTTTAGACAAAGAATGTCTACAACTCTTTCTCCTTTTCTCTTGTGAATAGAAAGATGTTGAGAAAGATGTTGTTCAGAGAATATTGTAGCAGAGAAAAAATTGTTCTTCTTCTTGTTCTGCTTATCTGTGATGTGTGCTGAGTGTTAGAGAGATTCAAAAAATCTTGTATTTTATTCTCTGGTTCTGAATAGAAAATGATCCTCTGTCTAGAATAGCCGTTGGCCTGTCATTAATTGCATCCTTAATTGCAAAAGTCTTCTGGGGGAAAGTCCAAAGAAACATTCCTTGATAATCCCTTGAAACTTGGTCCAGAATAAATGAAAACAGATAGAAAATCTTTTGAATTAATTGATGAATAACTCCTTAACTGTTCTGAATTTGAATCTTGAAAATCATTCAACTCTTCAGAAAAACGTCGAACTGAGCTCCACTATCGTCGAGCTGAGCTCAGCAATTTGGTCTTAGACAACACCAGAGATCGTCGATCTGAGCTCAACTATCGTCGAACTGAGCTCAGAGATAGAGAATCAATACTGAGTCAAGATCGTCGAACTGAGCTCGAAGATCAACGAATGGAGTTCGACGATTTTTTGAAGTTGAGCTCAGCGATCGTCGAATGGAGTTCGACGATCCGTCGAAGTTGAGCTAGACGATCGTCGATTGGAGTTCGACGATTCGTCATGCTGAGCTCGACGATATGACTTAGTCTTCAAACTGAAAATCCTTGTTCTTGAGGGCAGCTTCCAAACCTAACTACTAACTCTTAGACTCAATTCTAATTGACCTTTAGAGCTATACAGGAGGTCAAAAACAGGTTTCCTAAAGACATAGTTATCCTGACCCAAATTAGTAATAGGGTGTTCCAACAATCTCCCCCTATTTGGGTTAGGATTACTATTTACAGAACTTGGAAAAATTAAATAACTACATACAAAGCAACAATACAGAAATGCAATAAGCAGGACATTACAGAAGCACAGATATATATTATCTCAGATAAAATTCAGAATTCAGAATGATTGTCACCTTACATAATTATTCTTTCTCCTTGCTATTCATAAGCTTGATTTCTCTATTAGGATTGAGAGCTTCTTTCTTTGACCTTCTGTTATCTGCTGCACCTAGAGAAGTTTGCTGTTTGGGCCTGGGAACCACAGCTTCAGGATGCAGCTCCATATATCTATCAGAGTCAAAGAATTTGCTTGAGGCATATCTTTCCAGTTCTTTCTTTCTTTGTTCAGACAATGTAGTAATGTTTGAGGAATCTCTGCCTTGCTCTTTAGCTTTCTTAATTTGGTGCAGGGCAGCTAGCTCTTTCATCCTGGCAGTCCGTGCAGTAGGGTTATTTTCAGGATCCTCAAAGTGCACTGGAGGCTCATATCTGTTAGATGGATTATCTTGAGGTGCTCTGGAGGAGACTACTTCTTTTAACTTGTAGGGAAAAGGACCTGATGTTGTATCTGATGAGGCTTGTACTTCCCTGGAGTATGGATGTTGTCTAGAATAGCCTTTTGAATAGACTTGGAATTCCCTTTGGCTTCCTCTGTAGCATCCTCTTCTTGACTGAGAACCTTTGGACTGGCTTCCCCTATAATAAGATCTGGCATGAGGCTGATAGGGGGTTTGGCTTTTGGCAGAGGGTTGAGCAGCTGAGCTTCCACCTGCACCTGCATCAGGAGGAGGTGGTGGAGGAGGATGAGGATGATGAAATTGAGAAGATCCTTTCTCATACTTCCTCTTCTTCTTCATGGCTTTAAGTTGGTTCTTGGAGTATTGCATCCAATGCTCAGTTATGGGGCAGTCATGAAGAATGTAATATGGTATGTCATTATTGTCATTTACTTTGGCTGGAGGCACTCTCTTCATAGCTTTGCTCCTTGCCTTCCTTTTCCTGGCTATGGTAGCAGAAGAATCATCAGAATCAGTCTTGAATTCATCACTCTCAGAACTTTTCACATCATATAGAGCATCAATCTTTTTCAAATATTCTTTCTGAAGTTGGGTTGGAGTAGATGAAGTAGCAGTGGTGACAGCAGCAGATACATCACTAGTAATAATAGATACAAAAGTTGTAGCAGCAGTTGTAACAACAGATATAGAGTTTTCTGGATCAACACTCTTAGAAGGTATAATAGCAGTAATATCTGCAGCAGTTGGGGCTGCAACAGTTTCAGATAAAACACTTTCAGATACAATAACATCAGCAACATCAGTTTCAGATATAATAGGTTCAGTAGCATCAATATCATCAGCAATAGCAGTAGGCTCAAATTCATATGCCCCTGTCATATGTATATTATCAGAAACTGGAACAGCAGCAGCAGCATTACTGACAGCAGCAGTAATAGATACATCAACAATATTTGCAGCATAAACTGAATTGACAAAAGACGTTATAACCCTGGTGTCACAACTTGAGAAGGGCACAATGGCCTTGGACAGATCCTCTGATAGGTGGACAGCAACTCTCTCTGGAAGACAACTGAAATAAGCTGAATCAAAATCTGAGAGCAAGGAACTGAGGTCTACTGAAAAGATTGCAACTTGAGGAACAGCAGCAGCAGCAGGAGTTGAAGAAACAGCAGCAGCAGGCAATCTCACCACTTTATTAGGCATCTCCCCCTGCCTGGATTCAGATAAGGCTGGATCAAGGCATACTGATGAAGGGATTGCCTGAGGAAATAGGGAGTATAGCCTGGCAGAAAGGGCTGCCACTGACTGAAGTAATGGAGCTAAGGAGGTCTCCAATAGAAGAGATAGCCTGGGAGCTATCAGTTCATATATCTTGTCAGCCAGGGCTGGAAGATCTACTTGCTCAGCAGGCAATTGAGCAGAGGTAGAGGATGGAGGTGGAGCAACAGGTGATGGTGATGGAGAGCTGGTTGATGGTAGAAGTGATGGTTGAGGTGAGGGTATAGTGGAGATGGAAGACAGTGGGATTGAGATAGAGGGTGTGAAGGTGGGTTGATCAATAATTTCTTACAGAAGTCATTGGTATGATGTTGATGAGGAGGGTAGCTCAGGAGGAGATGGGGGTGAATCATCCATGAAGGAATCATCAAGAATATTGAATGAGGGAATGGTTGATGATGTTTCAATATCTGGTTGAGGGTAGGAATATAATGGATGGAAGATTTCTTCTGTGACTGGTAGAGTTGGAATTGGAGATGGTATTGATGTTGGAGATGGGCTGGAAATGATGATAGTGGATGGGGTTTGAATGGTGGATGGAACTGGAGGAGATGAAATTGGAGTTGGAGGAGGAGAAGCAGCAGCAGGCAAGTCATCTGCAGGGGCAGAGAGTTGAGGGGAAGTGACTGTTACAGTCCTGGTGCCTGAAGTTATGCTTGCAGAAGGCCTACTGGGCTTTATTATCTGCCTGTCCCATTTGCCAAATAGGGCACAGGACAATCTTTTTGATGCATTGATATGTATCCCAGAAGATACAAGCAGAGTAGGGCATCTGTTCTGAAGAAAGAGCCCTAGGATCCTCCCAAAATTCACAAAACTCTTATTGATTTTCTTCTTAATTAGGTCAAAGAAGACCTCTCCCCAGTTCAATTTCTTCTTATCCACAATGTCTCCCATCAAGCACAGCTGATACCTAGAGATAGTATCATGTGCTGAATGCTTGGCCAGCAGAACTTTGCCCACTACATCAGCTATGAACCTGTATTCAACAGCTAGGTTCTTCTTCAGCATCTTGCTAGGGTTAGCATCAGAGTGACCCATTCTTGAAAGCAGATCAGCAAATTCCTCTCCAGATAAATCAGCAGAATCTCTTCCAGAGCTTAACTCAAAAACTTCTGTCAGAATAGCTGGAGTCAAGGGTACCTGGGTTCCAGAAATTGAACCAACTATTGTGCTTTGGTCCTGGTTGTGGGCAGTGTAGATCCACTCCTTAATCTCATCAGCAGGCAGCTTGATCCTAGTGGACATGATGGTGGCTAATTTCTGCTCCTTGAACAATTCCAAAATATCCTGAAAAACCTGATCAGTAGTGCTGAAGGATTCCATGTTAATGTCAAATCCAGCATCGAATTTCATTACGGCAAGAACAGCAACAGAAACGGCCATTATTACCTGCAAAAATCAACAAACAAAATGACCAAGTGTAGAGATGTTTGGAGGGAAAGAGAATTTTTGCAGAGAAATCGAAAGCGCAAAAGGAGAACGACGGCGAAAAATGAATTTTATATTAGGGTTCGACGCAGGAAAGGAAAGATCGTTGAACTCAGTTTGACGATCAGGGCTTCTAAAGGAATCTAAAAGGTCTTCAATATTGTCGATCTCCGTTCGACGATATTGGAGAGCATCGAGCTCTGTTCGACGATAGTTCAGAGAACAAAATCGCCGAGCACTGTTTGACGATCGTTGACCTGAAGAGATAGTTCAGACTATCTGAGAAGCGCTGAACTCAGGTTGATGATTTCGGAAATCGTCGATCTCCGTTCGATGATCTGGGGGAAAATCGTCGAGCGCAGTTCAGAGACCAAAAATACACTCTAGACACTAAGAAAAATCAAGATATTTGCCTAGTCTTGGTCAATTTTTAAACTTTTAAAATCTTGGATATTCTTTTAGACCTCCTCCATCTAACATTCCTAACTGATTTAGGAAGAAGGTGTGTTTCTTTTCATCCAAGGGTTTGGTGAAAATATCTCCCCTTTGCAAATCAGTTGGGATATATTGAAGTTCAATTTTATTCTTCTCAACATTATCCCTTAAAAAGTGATGCCTAATTTCTATGTGTTTTGTCATACTATGGAGGACTGGATTTTGAGCTATAGAAATAGCACTGGTGTTATCACAAAATATTTTTTGACTTCTCTAAGTTGTATCCATAGTCTAGGAGTTGGTTTTGAATCCACAAGATTTGTGAACAACAACTTCCTGCAGCCATATATTCAGCTTCAGCAGACGAAGTTGACACAAATGTTTGTTTCTTACAAAACCAAGAGACAAGTCTGTCACCAAGAAACTGATAAGTTCCACTAGTGCTTTTCCTTTTAATTCTGCATCCAGCATAATCAGCATCAGAAAATCCAGTTAATTCAAATGCTGAATCTTTTGGATACCAGAGACCTAGATTTGGACAACTTTTAACATACTTGAGAATCCTTTTAACTAATGTTAGGTGTGACTCTCTAGGGCTGACTTGGAATCTAGCACATATGCATGTAGCAAACATTATATCTGGTCTACTAGCTGTAAGGTACAGTAAAGAGCCAATCATTGCTCTATATGTTGTCTGATCAACAGGTTTTCCATGTTCATCAGCATCCAATACAGCATTGGTAGGCATGGGTGTTTTCATACAAGATGCTTCAGACATGCCAAATTTCTTAACCAATTCATTTGCATACTTGGTTTGAGAAATAAAGATGCCTTCAGCATGTTGTTTGACTTGCAATCCTAGAAAGAAGGATAGCTCACTCATGCTTCTCATTTCAAATTTAGAATGCATTAGGTTGGAAAACCTTCTGCACAAATGTGAATCAGTAGAACCAAAAATAATATCATCTACATAAATCTGTACTAGTAGGGTATGGTACTTATGGGTTCTAATGAAAAGAGTTTGGTCTACCCTACCCCTTATAAATCCATTTTCCAGAAGGAAGCATGCTAAGGTCTCATACTATGCTCTAGGAGCTTACTTGAGACCATATAATGCTTTGTTCAACCTAAAAACATAATCAGGATAAGTTGGAGAGATAAAACCTGGAGGTTGTCTGACATATACTTCTTCTTTGATGTCTCCATTTAGAAATGCACTATTCACATCCATCTGATATACCTTGAAGCCTTTGTGTGCTGCATAAGGTAAGAAGATTCTGATGGCTTCCAATCTTGCAATTGGTGCAAAAGTCTGGTCATAGTCTATTCCTTCTTCTTGAGAGTATCCTTGAGCAACTAGCCTTGCCTTGTTCCTTACAATTACTCCTTGATCATCCAATTTGTTTCTGAACACCCACTTTGTTCCAATAATGGAGTGATCCTTAGGCTTTGGCACTTGTTCCCAAACTTTGTTCCTTTCAAATTGATGCAACTCTTCTTGCATTGCAATGATCCAGTGTGGATCTTGCTCTACATCTTGAATGGACTGAGGTTCAATTTGAGATAGAAAGCAAGTGTGCAACAGGTTTTGGTTGACCTGATTTCTGGTTTGCACACCAGTTGAGATGTCTCCAATTATTTGGGAAATTGGATGGTCTTTTGATGTTACTAAATCAACAGGGGGTGTTGATTGTTCACCAACCTGTGTTGTTGTTTCCTCTTGTGGTACAACAACTGGCTCTTCAAGTTGTTTCTCTTCAATATGTTGAATGCTTTCTTCATCTTCACTGCTTTCCTCTTTTTGAGTAACTTGTAACTTGTTCAAGTCTTCAACAAGATAATGTACCTTCAAAGGTTCTATGGTAGAAGTGTTCTTCTCCTTGAAAGACATGTTAGATTCATCAAATGATATATGAACAGATTCTTCAATTTTTAGAGATGATTTATTATAAACCCTATAAGCCTTACTGATCATGGAGTATCCCAGAAACACTCCTTCATCAGCTTTAGCTTGAAATTTTGCTAAATATCTCTTGTCATTATTATGTATATAACAAATGCAGCCAAAAACTCTAAAATAATCAACTTTGGGTTTCTTCCTTTTGAGTAATTCATAGGGAGTCTTGCCCTTTAGTTTATGTATCAAACTTCTGTTCAGCATATAGTTGGAGGTGTTCACTTTCTCTGCCCAAAAGGATAGAGGAAGGTGAGTATCTGACAAGAATGTAGTGGCATATTCAATAAGGGTTCTTTTTTTCCTTTCAGCTACCCCATTTTGTTGAGGAGTTCTAGGAGCTGAGAAAGTGTGCCTGATCCCTTCACTCTGACAGAACTCTTGCATAAGAAGAGAATCAAACTCTATCCCATGATCACTTCTAATCAGGGTAATATGAGTATTGAACTCAATCTGTATACATTTGAGAAACTCTGTCAAACACTTAAAGTTATCAGACTTCTTTCTCAGAAAGAACACCTATGTGAATCTAGAGAAGTCATCTACAACTGCTAAATGTAAGATTTCCCTCCTAGGCTTTGTACTGTAATGGGTCCAAAAAGATCCATGTGTAACAGATACAAGATCCTTGGTGAATCACTCTTATTAAGTGACTTAAAACTATTTTTAGTTTGCTTGCCTAATTGACAAGCCCTGCAGAGTCCTTCCTTCTTGTAGGGGCCAGAAGGTATTCCTCTAACAATGTTGTCCTTGGATAGCCTAGCAATAGTTCTAAGGTTTAAGAGTCCTAGTCTCTTATGCCATAAAATATTTGGTCTACAAACAGAATTGAATAGGCAAATATCTACATTTGTTGAAAGAAAATCTACTAAATAGATGTTACCTTTCCTTTTACCTGTCAACACAGTTGTATTGTCCTCTGACTTGATCTTGCATAATGCTTTGCTGAAAGTCACCTGGTAGCCTTCATCACATAGCTGACTGATGCTTATCAAATTGTGCTTCAGTCCTTCCACATAGGTTACCTTCTTGAATGTTACTGTCCAAATTTGGACTGCACCATATCCTTTAGTTTGTCCAAAGTTTGAATCACCAAAAATAACTTTGGGTCCAAGCATGGCTTTAAAGGATGTGAGGTTGTCCTTATTTCCTGTCATGTGCTTAGAGCACCCACTATCCAAGTACCATTGTTGGTTAGATGTTGGATAGGTCTTCACCTGCACATAAAATAATTCATTTGTTTTTGACACAGTTTACCTTGGGCCTAGGTTGATAACATTTAAACTCAGAAATAAAAGACATCCCAGGTCGACTCTTATAACCTTCAGGATGATATCTCCTTGGAGGTATTATCCATTCAGTATAAGGGTTAAAGATTTGGGATGTAGGACCCCTAGGATTGGATATTGATTTGCCCTTGAAAGAATTTCCAGAGCTCTGATCTCTGTTCGACGATCGTGAAGCTGTGTTCGACGATCTTGGGTCAGATCGTCGAGCTCCATTCGACGATCGACTGTGGCAGAGTTCAGGAATTTGAGATCGTCGACCTGAGTTTGACGATTTTGCCTGAGATCGTCGATCTGCATTCGACTATCGTCGAGCTCCGTTCGACGATTTCTGCTGGAACTTAGTTTTCTTAGGCAGATCAGAATTTTTCCTAGCTACCTCTACAACTCCCTTTCCTTTATCAGAAATGAACTTGATTGGGGTTGTTAGAACTATAGGTTGGCTGGATGAAGCACCAAAGCCCTGTGTACTTTTGAATCTGGAGTTCACTGTGCTTGTGATGTCCATCAGCTTGATACTTCTCCCATTAAGGGATTCTTCAAGCTTCTTGGCCTCAGATAGCTCACCTTTCAGTGAAGCTATCTGCTCCCTACAGCACTCCAACTCCTGAGAGAGTTTGAGGTTTTCTGTCTTTAAGGAACTATGTTCAGACAATTAATTTCTGAGAGAAATAATTTCCTTCTCAGATTTTAGCAGGTCTAAACATAATACTTTAAACTCAGATTTAAAGTCCTCTGAATTGAAATCAAATGAACTAATTACCTGGTCCTCTTCAATTTGAGTCTATGAGTCTGACTCTGACTCTTCTTCATCTGAATTATGTTGAGAGGCATTGATTGCCATCATGCAGAACTCCTTCTCTTCTGCATCATCTTCATCATCACTGGAGCTGGATGAGGCTTCTGATTCCTCTTCAGTTTCACTCCAGGATTCATCAACAAATCCCTTCCTAGTGTGTTTGTTTTTGCTTGTGGAGGGTTTGCCGTTGCTACTTTTCTTGAAGTCCTTTTCTCTTCTTCTTTCTTTCTTATCCCTTCTGTCCTTGTTTTTGTTCTCTGGACAGTCAGGTACAATGTGCCCTGGTTTCCTGCAGCCAAAGCAGACAATTTCTTTATTGTTTGACTTGTCATACCTTGGCTTATCATGCTCCTTGTATGATCACTTTCTGAAGTCCTTTCTGGCCATCTTGTAAAATCTTTTGGCCAACAGACTGAGCAGTTCATCAGTGCCTATGATGTTGTCTTCAGGCTGATCTTCAGTTGCTTTGAAGGCTATTGTCTTCTCTTTTCTTGTGGCTGGTGAGGCAGCCTGCTGCTTTTCTTCTCTGTTCTTAATGAGCAGCTCATAAGATTTGAGCTTGCCCAAAAGAGCTTCTGTGGTGATCTCATTCAGACTTCTGGCATCCTTGATTGGCCAGATTCTTGAATCCCAAGTGCTTGGGAAGCACATTAGAATTTTGTCATTAAGTTCAGTCAGTGATATCTCCTTATCCAAAGTTTTGAGTTCATTGACTATCATACTGAGTGTATTATACATATCTCCAACTGACTCAGTTTCTCCCTTCTTGAAATTCTCATATTGAGATATGAGGTGGGATCTCCTGTCCTTTCTTTCATCTTCTGATCCTGACACAATTTCAGTGAGCTTATCCCAGATTTCCTTTGCTGAATTACATTCAGCCACCTTTTGACAGATGTCATCAGACATGGTCTGGGCTAAGATGTTCATAGCCTTTGCATCAGCTACCTTCGTCTTCTTGATATCAACATCTGTTCCTGATGGAGGTGGAACAATATTTGTACTTGTGTTCTCTGGGGGTCTTGGACAAACTGTCAAAACAGAATTAAAAATATCCTCGTCAATAGAATTCATGTATAATCTAATCCTTGCTTTTCAAAGTGCAAACTTGGATAGATTGCACACTGGAGGTCTGGTGCTAGCATAATCTTTGTTTTGGGCCATAATTTGTGAAGAAATAATCTAATAACAAAATCTAAAAAGGCAGATCTAACTATGGATCTTTGGGTTCAGGTGTTAGCCTGTGCAACCACCAAGGTGTGGTATATTTAACCAACCTGCCTCTGATACCAATTGAAAGTGCAGCTAGATCTGATATACTCTAAAGGGGGGGTGAATAGAGTATGGTGCTTAAAAACTTTTTACAATAATTGTTGTAATCTGAGAGAATAGGGAAGCAAAAATTAAATCTAAACAATTGAAGTAACCTACAAAAGAAGCTAATTACAGATCCTAACTAATCACAGATCAATCACAGCCAGAATCAAAAATAAAGACAAGCAAGCCAGAAGACACAAGGAGCTATAGTGGTTCCCCTAAACTTGGGTACATCCACTCTTCTACCACCCTAGGTAGGAATCCACTGCAGGATGAGTTGATCAGGTGTCCTGGGAACGAATGAGCTTTTGATAAGGTGCTCAAAAACCAAATCAGATTTTTTGATCAGGTGTCTTGCCACCAATGAGCTTTTGAAAAGGTGCTCAAAAACCAAGCACAAACTTTTGAAGGGAGTTTGAAAAACCCTTTACAGAGATGGGGATGAGAGAATGATGGAAGTCTTCTCTTTCTCAAAGCAGATGAGAAGACTATGTGGATTTGATGTTGTCAAAGCTCCCCCTGAGTTCTTGAGATGTTCAGGAAATTAAGCTTTGCTGTAGGGTGATAGGCCTGCAGAAAATGATCTCCAGCAATAGATGATTTCAGCAATAGCTGAAATGTTAGGTGTCTGGAGTCTTTGAATGATGTTGGCCTTGAACACTTGAATCAAGAGAGATCAGAAGATTTCAGTTGGTTGATCTCCTTGGTTGTGTGTTCTTGTATGAATTCTTTTAGACAAAGAATGTCTACAGCTATTTCTCCTTTTCTCTTGTGAACAGAAAGATGTTGAGAAAGATGTTGTTCAGAGAATATTGTAGCAGAGAAAAAATTGTTCTTCTTCTTCTTGTTCTGCTTATCTGTGCTGTGTGCTGAGTGTTAGAGAGATTCAAAAAATCTTGTATTTTATTCTCTAGTTCTGAATAGAAAATGATCCTCTGTCTAGAATAGCCGTTGGCCTGTCATTAATTGCATCCTTAATTGCAAAAGTCTTCTGGGGGAAAGTCCAAAGAAACATTCCTTGATAATCCCTTGAAACTTGGTCCAGAATAAATTAAAACGGCTAGAAAATCTTCTGAATTAATTGCTGAATAACTCCTTAACTGTTCTGAATTTGAATCTTGAAAATCATTCAACTCTTCTGAAAAACGTTGAACTGAGCTCCACTATCGTCGAGCTGAGCTCAGCGATTTGGTCTTAGACAGCAACAGAGATCATCGATCTGAGCTCAACTATCGTCGAACTGAGCTCAGAGATAGAGAATCAATACTGAGTCAAGATCGTCGAACTGAGCTCGAAGATCGTCGAATGGAGTTCGACGATTTGTTTAAGTTGAGCTCAGCGATCGTCAAATGGAGTTCGACGATCCGTCGAAGTTGAGTTAGACGATCGTCGATTGGAGTTCGACGATTCGTTGTACTGAGCTCGACGATATGACTTAGTTTTCAAACTGAAAATCCTTGGTCTTGAGGGCAGCTTCCAAACCTAACTACTAACCCTTAGACTCAATTCTAATTGACCTTTAGAGCTATACAGGAGGTCAAAAACAGGTTTCCTAAAGACATAGTGATCCTGACCAAAATTAGTAATAGGGTGTTCCAACACCCCCCCCCCCATACTGATGCTTCTGTCCTCACAGCTCTTCCCAGCCAATCCGCGGTCGAAGAATCTTCGCGAATAGCCCGCTATTCCCCCATACCCTCCCCGAGCTCGCTAGAATCCTATCTGGGCCCTGAAGTGGAGAACGAGGAGCTGACCAGGAGGGGGATCAGGCTCTTCAAGAAGCTCATGCGTGGCTTGCACGAGGTGCAGGAGGTCAACGAGGTGCTGCAGCGCGACTATGTGTGGCTCGCGGATGATGTGAGGGGCAACCCGGCGAGCGAGGTGATGTCCCCCTCCCTGCTGCTGGATGAGATCGACGAGGGCCTCTCAATAGAGCAGAGAAACTCGGGGCGGATTCGCGAGCTCCTCCGCTTGCGGCAATCTTGGGGCCGGGGGATGCGGGGCCAGTGTAGATAGCAATGGCTCCATTTGACGAGTCGACCGGTACTCGTCTCCTAACCCCTCTGCTCCTGAATCTTGTTTCCCTTCTTTTCTTTCGTATCTGATTTCTTCATAACATTCATTTCTTTGGCCTATAATTACTTTGGACACTTAGATTTCAATGCTTGGCACCCGCATAATGTTATATAGCCCTTTATATTTAGTTCGGCATGTGACGGGACATGCTGGAAGTCGGCGAGCTGTGGTAGGCGAGCTAGGATTGGCTAGCTGGGCTGATTGGACAGCTCGGCTTCATGCTTCCTTTTCTATAAATAGCCCCCCTCACCAACCCTGTACCACCGCCTTTACTGCATACTTTTTTTCTCTTGTCGCGCTCTTTCTCTTTTCGCACTCGCGCTCAAACCCTTCCGCGAGCATGGGCAAGACTAACCCCGATGCCGACGACCACTCCAAATGCGCCCAACACTTCACTGATTACTGCTTCTTTGAGGGGAACACGAGCGAGGCAGAGCTCACTGAATTCGTCACGGACTATGTTCTGCCTGGCTTTGAAGCAAGCCGACCGAGGGAAGGGGAGGCGATTAACACTTTCTACTCCAACGAGCTCGCCTTCCCCATCTCGCATTTCGAGGTGGGGTTGCGCCTACCCCTCTGGCCGGAAGTCTACCAGATTTTGAAGTACTATGGCGCGGTGCCCTCACAGCTCAACTCGAACGCCATCTCCATGATGGTGGCGTTCGCGTGCTTCCTCCGATGGGAGTGGATAGAGTTCAACCTGGCCGTCTTCAGGAAACTCTTCTCCTACAAGGAGACCATAGATGGCGTCGCCTACTTCGGGGGCTCCCTGATCAAAGTTCGCGAGATCGCGAACAGGCACCATAGCTGGATGACAAAGATCGCCTTCATCAAGGGCAATCTCGGCAACATCCCTTACACCCCTCAGCAAAAGGGCGAGGATGTCTACCACCCACCTATTGTGTCCAACAACGATGTTGAGCTCCCCAAATTCTTCCTCCACAAAGATTTCGAGGTCGCCTTCCTACGGAGGGGCCTCGACTCGCTCCGCTCTGTTCTTTCCGGCGAAGATATTCTTCTTTTTCCTATGTCTCAGATCGCCAAAACTTGATAGATTTTTTCTAAGTATTTTCATGCAGGAGAACGACTGATCTCCGCGAAACTGCCATTCGCGGACTCGAGGTTACATCCATACCCCCTTGCTCGCGAGAGGGCGGCGGCGGCGGCTTGCCGAGATGAGGCGGCTTCCTCCAAACCCTCGTCCAGCAAGAGGCGACTTGAGCATACGGGATCGATCCCGCCACGTCGCCACCAACCGCTAAATAAAATGAGTAAGGTAGTGGTGGTTCCTCGGGCGAGACATCAACAACAACAACGAAGTCCCAAATTCATGAGCTCGCTGGAGACCATCCCAGATGGGTCGCCGGAGAACCCGCTGAAGGAGATCACGAGTAATGGGTAGAGGGTTGGCGAGACCTCTGCTCCCCCTGCCGTGAAGAAGGCAGCCCGCGAGCCCGCCGCGCCGAAGGACCACCCCTCTTCGGCTTTTGGGGGAGGTGGACGGACTCGGCGGGCGAACCCATGGTCTAGTAGGACGAGCTAGCCCACCGAGTCTCCATATCCACCCTTCACCCCTCCTGGGCTAACCGCAAGCTCTCTACCGGTCACGCCTACACGCTCGGCTTCAGCCTTTATGGCGGTAAGGATGCCGAGGCCTTCAAGGGCATGGCACTGTGGCAGCTCGGTAATGAAGGCATGCAGGCCCACATGCGCGCCATAGAACTTCATCACATGATGATCCGCCGGAGCTTCAACCTCAGCAACCACCTTCAGAAAGCTGAGCAGTCATGCGACATCGCCAAGAATAAGGCCGTCGACTTGGCGAGGCAACTCGACATCGCCGAGAACCTACTCTCCCAAGCCGTCGGCGGACTGGTAAGCATCGGGCTACTTCTTCCCCTATAACTTAGAATTTTTCGCTTTGCTACTGACATGCTTCCTTTTCTTCAGGATGCCAAGGCTACTGAGGAGATGCGGGCCTGCATTGTCGGGCTGGAGGAGGAGAATGACCAGCTGTGTGCCCGCCTCGCCGAGCTGGAGGTGGAGAACGTGATGTTGAAGGAGGAGAACATGGGCCTCCATCGCTAGGCCCGCCGCCAAGCAGAGATTTTCATCCCCTCGGGCGACGTCGAGCCCACCGTCACGTACAAGAGCCCGAGGATCTTCGGCGAGGCCAACATCACTAAGATGATGTTTGTCAACTCCATCGAGGCCGCCAAATGCACCCTTCAAATGATGAAGGATACAGGGGTGCTGGTGGAGGGTTGCGAGGAGATCACGGCCCGGGACGTCATGTCGAGCTTGTTCTCTGCGACGCCTCCTAGTGAGAAGGAGGACAGCCTCGACCTGATATTCGGGAAGGGCTTCCAGGATGACCTGTCCGAGGGAGGGGGTGACGATCGCCAGTCTGGCGGGGGGGGAGTTATTTTTTTCTTTTTCTCTCTTTTGTAATCTCTCCTAGGCGAACTTCCATTGTAATCAACATTATATACAACTGAAAATGGTTTTGATATGGATTTTCTTTATTTTCTCTATCTTCTTTTTGGGCTTTCCTGCTGTGACATACTTGCTCACAAGATCTATTCCTCGGGTGACCTTGCGAAGATAGATCTTTCCATTAGGATGGTCGTTAGGACTACTCGCCACACTGGGCGCACCACCACCCCCAGCTCGCTTACGAGCTGCACACCTTTTCACCAATATAAGACCAAAGACACCAAAAATTTGACAAGTGAAACTGAAGGGGGGGTGAAGTGTCTAGCCGGAGCACGCCTCCCTCAGCGAGAGCCAAGGGCTCGGCTCACCGCCATTCTACCAAGCTGAGCTTGCGAGTCCCGACTTGCCTGTGAGGAGTATTTCCTTCCTGTTTAGGAAAAATGCTAAAATCCTCAGGTAACATCTAGAGAGTATAGGATTTCCCTAAGTGACATCCAGCCATGCCAGCTAAGTGAGACACTAACAGCGGGATCTGCTCGGGGTCCGTGTAGACACCATCGAGTGACATCCAGCCCTGCCAATTAAGTGAGAGCATGGCAGTGGAATCTGCTCGGGGTCCGGGTAGACACCTTCGAGTGACATCCAACCTTGCTAGCTAAGTGAGAGCCTGACAACGAGATCTAATCGGGGTCTGGGTAGACACCTTCGAGTGACATCCAGCCCTGTCAGATAAGTGAGAGCCTGACAACGGGATCTGCTTGGTGTCCGTGTAGATACCTTCGAGTGGCATCCATCCCTGCCAGCTAAGTGAGAGCCTGGTAGCGGGATTGCTCGGGGTCCGGGTAGACACCTTCGAGTGAAATCCAGCCCTGCCAACTAAGTGAGAGCCTGGCAGCGGGATCTGCTCGGGGTCCGGTTAGAAACCATCGAGTGAACCCCTGCCAGCTAAGTAAGAGCCTTACAGCGGGATCTGCTCGGGGTTCGTGTAAACACCTTCGAGTAACATCCAGCCCTGCCAGCTAAGTGAGAGACTGACAACGGGATCTGCTCGGGGTCTGGGTAGACACATTCGAGTGACATCTAGCCCTGCCAGCTAAGTGAGAGCATGGCAGCGGGATCTGCTTGGGGTCCGGGTAGACAACTTTGAGTGACATCCAGCCTTCCCAGCTAAGTGAGAGCCTGACTGCGGGATCTGCTCAGGGTCCAGTTAGACGCCATCGAGTGACATCCAGCACTGCCAACTAAGTGAGAGCCTGACAATGGGATCTGCTTGGGGTCCGGGTAGACAACTTCGAGTGACATCCAGCCTTGCCAGCTAAGTGAGAGCCTGACAGCAGGATCTACTCGGGGTCCGGGTAGACACCTTCGAGTGACATCCATCCCTGCCAACTAAGTGAGAGCCTGACAGCGGGATCTGCTCAGGGTTCGGGTAGATGCCATCGAGTGACATCTAGCCCTGCCAGCTAAGTGAGAGCCTGACAGCGGGATCTGCTCGGTGTCTGGGTAGACGCCTTCGAGTGATATCCAGCCCTGTCAGCTAAGTGAGAGCCTGGCAGTGGGATCTGCTCGGGGTCCGGGTAGACACCTTCAAGTGACATCTAGCCCTGCCAGCAAGATGAGAGCCTGGGAGCAGTATCTGCTCTGGATCTATCAAATGAACACTTCACCGTCTCGTACGAGCTATCGCAGCAGGATTAGCACATCAAAAAGATTTATAAAGAACACAATATCACTTACATTTTTCAAGGATAAAATCATTTCAAGTCGTCACCGCTCCAGGTTAGACTTAGGGTCTCGCCCTCCACATTTTGGAGACGATACCCTCCTGATCTCAATATTTCTTTTACAATATATTGACCTTCCCAGTTGGGGTTGAGCTTCTCCACAGTTGCCGATCTTCCTACTACATCCACCTTTTTTCAGGACCAAGTCCCCCTACGCAAACTGTTTGACTCAGACGTGCTTGTCAAAGTACTTAGCCATTCTCCTTTTCTCGGCAGAGAGGTCACACAACTCCCCCACCATATTAAGGGAGAGTGGCAGATCCTCCACGTTCTCGGCCTGCCATTCTTCCCTGCCTTCCTCTACCGTGACAACCTGAGGCGTTTGAACTTCAAATTCTACGGGGAGTACTGCACATCCATATGAGAGCTTGAAAGGGGTCTCCCGCGTGGCTATGTTGGGGGTGGTCCTCAGGGCCCAGAGTATAGAGGGAAGCTGCTCCACACAGCTCCCTTTCATATTTTATACCTTCTTCTTCAGGAGGTTCACAATAATCGTATTTGCTGCCTCCACTTGCTCGTTGCTCCTGGGGTGGTGGACCAAGGCAAATCTAATGTCAATCCCGAGCTGCTCATAGAAGCTAATGAATTCTGCGCTGGTGAACTGAGGCCCATTATCCGTGACAATGGCCTATGACAACATATGGCGGCAGATGATCTCTCCCCAAACAAAATTTTTGATGACCTGGGAATTCACCTTGGTCAGCGCCTTTACTTCCAGCCACTTAGAAATATAGTCAATCATTACTAGCAGAAACCTTCTCTGCCCGCTGGCCTGGGGGAACGGCCCAACCAAGACCATTCCCCAAATTGAAAAGGGCCAAGGGGCTATGATACTCTTGAGTCGGTGAGCAGGCTGCAGTTGGAGGGGGGCAAACAACTGTCATTTCTGGCATCTCCTCGTGAATTCTACAGCATCACGACATAGGGTTGGCCAGAAGTATCCCTGTCTGATGATCCTCCCTTCCAGGGTTCGACTCCTGGAATGACTCCCACACTCCCCGGACTGGATTTCTTCCAAGATCATTTGTACTTCCCTCTCGGCCACGCAACAGGCCAGCATCCCTGAGAGAGTCTTCCTATACAATTGTCCGTCTCATAGGAGATAGTATGCCGACTTGTACCTGAATTTCTTCTTGTCCATCCCCTCCGGATACTCTCCCGTGAAGAGGAAGGTTGTGACTGGTTCCATCCATGAGGGGTGTTGATCTAATTCAATTAGTTCTCCCTCTTCAATGGAAGGGAGAAATAGATCAGTGATGGTACCCCCACCCGGGGGCCAAGCTTTGCCAGCTGATCGACCTGCTTGTTTTCTTCTCTGGGCACATGTCGGATGGTGAAGGACTGAAACGTATTGATGACCCCTTTCACTTTCACTAAGCACAGCTGGAGGGTAGATTCCCTCACCTCGAATTCTCCACTGATCTGGGAAGCTACCACCATGGAGTCAGTGAGGACCTCCATGTCTAACACACCCAGCTCCATGGCCATGCATAGCCCTGCTATTACGGTCTCATATTCAGCCTGGTTGTTAGTGATAGGAAAGTGTACCACCACTATTTATTCGATTCTAGTTCCCTAGGGGCTCTCCAAGATCACCACCACCCCCAGGGAATGCCTCCCTGAAGTGCCATCTACCTTCACCTTCCATGGAGTCGGACGAGTGACCTCTTCCTCCACCACCTCGATCGAGTAATCGGGCAAAAAGTCGGCAATTGATTGGACCTTGATCGAGAGGCGGGGGATGAAGGAGATGTCGAACTCGCTCAACTCTACCGACCAATTGGACAATCTGCCCGAATGCTCCACCCCCTCAAAGATGTTCCGGAGGGGACGATCAGTCACCACTCGGATGGAGTGTGCTTGGAAATAAGGTCGGAGCCTTCGGGCTGAGATGATCAGGGCGAAGGATAGCTTCTCCAAAATCGAATACCGAAGTTTGGCCTTCCTCAGGACCTAAACCACATAATATATAGGGAGCTACCACTTCCCCTCTTCACCAACCAGAAAAGAGCTCAAGGCCTCTACTCCGACCCTGAGATACAAAAATAGGTCCTCCCCCTCTTTCGGCCATTGGATCAACGGAGCCTGCGTCAACTGCATCTTAAGAGCTTGGAATGCCTCCACGCACTCCTTGGTCCACTCAAATTTCTACCACACCCACCCCCTCACCCCGTAGTGTTTTGAAGAAGGGGGAGCACTTCTCCCTGGCCTGGGAGTGGAACCAGCTCAATCCCGCCAACTTCACTGTCAACCACTGCACTTCTTTAGTATTCCGTACTAACCCCAGCTCTATGATGGCCTTGACCTTGTCAGGATTTGGCTCGACCACCGCGGGGGTGAGGAGATTCCCAAAGAACTTTCCCCTGCAGTCCCCAAAGACGCACTTTAGGGGATTCAACCACATCTTATATTCGTGCAAGGTGGCGAAGGTTTCTTCCAAGTCCTGAAGGTAAGAGTCCACGTCCTGACTCTTAAGAATGAATTCATCAATGTACACCTCCAGGTTCCTACCCTTCTGTTCCTGGAAGAACCTATCCATCGTCTTTTGGTATGCTGCTCCTACATTCTCCAGCCTGAAGTGCATCATTTTGTAGCAGTAGCACCCATCCCCTGTGATGAATGAGACGTCATTGACGTCCGAGTGGTGCATCCTGATCTGGTGATAACCTAAAAATGCATCTAAGAAACTCATTATAGAAAAACTGACGGCTGAGTCAACCAGCGCGTCGATCTGAAGCATGAGATAACAGTACTTAGGGCATGATTTATTAAGAAAAGAAAAGTCAACATACATACTCCACCGACCGTCTCCTTTTTTTAACCATAACAACATTGGAGACCCGTTGGGGTATTGTATTTCGAATACAAAGCCGGCATTGAGAAGTTTGGCCACCTCCTCTCTGATTGGTTCGGTCAGCTTGTCCACAGTGGACCACTTCTTCTACAGGACGGGGCGTGTTCCAGGGTCTAGGTTGAGGCGGTGTCAAGCCACGTCCGCGTCAACCCCCTGCATCTCTGCGATGCTCCATGCGAAAATGTCCACGTTCTTTTGGATGCATGCCCGCATCGTGCCCTGAGCCTCCGGTGTCAGCCCCCCGCTGACGCGAACCTTCTACACCCTGCCTCCAAGGGTGAGGACCTCCATCTCCACCACCTCATCTGCAGCCTCCAGCCTGGACTACGCCCCCCACTCTCCGACGTCCCTCTCCTCTAGGACAAGAACCTCCTCTTCTACTTCCATTACGGCCATTGCTTCAGCCAACTCCTCCCGCCCTCCTCCTTCCACCTCTACTTCAGTTTAGCTCTCCACCTCCATCTCCACTCTGCTAGCCCCCTGATCCTCCACATCCATTCTTTGCTCCATGTCCTCGGCCCCCTCCTACTAGGATATGAAATTTACGGCGGTGATGTAGCACTCTCTTACTACTTTGGGGTCACCCCGCACCTGGACCTGGTTCCCCTCGGCATTAAATTTATGGCATTGGTGGAACGACGAGGAGACGCAGCGGAAGGTGCTGATGAGGGGCCTTCAAAATATGGTATTTTAGCTATTGGGAGCATCCACGATGACAAATCGTCATTTCCGGGACTGCCCCCCAGGGTGACATGGAGCCCCACTCCTCCTTCTACCACCTTCCTCTCCCCTAAGAAACCAAACAAGGGGGCATCTGAAGCCAGCACACTCTTCACCCCCACCTTCATTGCATCGAACGCCTTCTTGAAGATTACGTTGACGGAGCTTACATTATAAATGAGGATCCAGGAGATGATGAAATTCTCGATGGACGTCTGGATGACCAGCGCATCGTAGAAGGGATCCTCATGATCTGGCACATCATTCCTTGAGAAGGTAATCTTCTCTTCTGGGGGTGGGGTCTGGGATGTGGAGCCAACGCTCTGACAGTACATGGTGTGGAGGCTCGCCTTTCGAGAGGCCTCAACCCCCACCCCCCATGGATCACTTTAATCCCTCCTTGGGTCCCGACGTCCACCCGATCTTCACATCGATTCTCCTCCGCTCGAGGCAGGACCTCCTCGATTCTCACCTCCGGGCGTCCCTGTTGCTGATACTTCTCCCTATTTCCTCTCATCTCGAGGAACTCCGGGCACGTGGCCGCGGCGTGCCCTTCCTCTTGGTGGAAGTCATAGTAGGGCAACTACACCCTGACTTATCTTCTCCTTCTTCGCGTCACTCTCCTCCTCTCCCCCATGGCTATGGCCATAGCCTAATCTTGATTAGGGAGTGGAGCCCTTTGCGCCTACCTCCAACCTGGGGGTGGAACTAATCCTGGCCACCCTGGTGGTCCCTACCCTAGTATCATCTCCGTGGCTCCTAGTCCTGCCACTCGGGCCTCCAGCCCAACCGATGGTCTGGCTCCTGACGCCGCCACCTGGGTTGTTGTTGCCTCTGAAGTTTCCTCTGCTCCCTCTGCCAAGGTTCGGCTCTCCACTCATCCTGCCCCCTGCTGCATCTTGGCTCCTTCTCTTCCTCCGAGGCCCACCTGACCAGCTTTCGGTAAACTCTGGATTCGACGCCTCCCAGTCGACTTCCCTTGCCTCCCTCTCCATTAGATCCTCATAGGAGAGGGGCGGTACTCTCTTCAGCTCCATCGTGAAGAAACCCTGTTGCAGCCCTGAGGTGAAAGACATCATCAGACTATGGCCCGACATCTCCTAGTCCTGGGTGACCTCCTCCTGGAACTGGTCGACTTAACTCCCCAACGTCTCATTCACTCCCTTCTTGATGTGGAATAGGGACTCTGACTCCTTCTTCCTCCTCTTCGAGGTGGTGAACGTTAGCAAGAATCCCCAACGCAGGTCCTCGAAGCAGTAAATGTAGTTGGCCGACAATTGGTGACACCACTCTCTCGCCTTCTCCTTGAGGGTGATAGCGAAGAGTCGGCACTTGAAGCCATCCGACATCTGTCAGATCGAAACCACATCCTCGAACCACTGGATGTGTTGTACCGAGTCCCCCTTCCCGGTGTAGTAGGACATCTCTGGCTATTTGAACCCCTCTGGAACTGGGGCAGAGGAAACCAACTCGATGAAGGGGATGAGTCCCCCTGCCGGGCGAGATGGAGCATCTCGCGCACCAATCTCACTGACCCGGCCTCTGTTTGTCGAGCCGGGGAAGAGTTCGCATCCGGGGAGCATGCATACCATTCCTTCCTTGGAAACCTCCTTCACAGCTCGCCTGCCGGGAGCGTCCTCGACAAGAGATGGAGCGGCAGCGATTTGGGCAGCTGGAGTCGAGCACTCGGCCTGCACGTCGAGTGCGAACTTGACGAGGCTGAGTAACTCATGCCTGAAGTCTTTAAATATTCCCACTATGGCCAGAGGTTGCGGGGGCAGCGAGACGGACCTGTTTGAGCCATGTCCTCCCGTCATCGAGCCTGCTGAAGATTTTCTGTTTTGACCACTCTCCACGCTCACCCCACCAAAATGTTGAAACTGAAAATTCGGTCACTTGTAGAGTTCACCCGTGGGGAAGGGGTGATCGCGCACCAACTTCTCTCTTGCAAGCAAAATGACAAAGGAAAACTGACCCAAGCACTCGGCGTGGAGGACCCACCACACACCTGGAAGATCTTAGAGCACTTCGCCTCCTTAGGCAAAGGCCGAGCTAAGGCTACCTCAGAAAGCGATAAAAGATCAGGGAACAAGTGAGCATGAGAAGTGTGCTTTCTGAGGTGCCCCTTGGGTCCAATTTATAGATTTCTGAAAAAATTCTGCAAATAGCCAACTTCCATTGTTTCGAACATCTATGTGCAGCCCAACGAGGTCTGCCAACAGCGTAACTTCACCGTTTTAGCAGGTTATGGGTAGTCCAATGGGGGCAAAATGGTAAGAGTACCTTACAGAACAATGGGTGAGTAGACCTCAGCAACCTATGCTCGGTAAGGGCGGCGAGCACAGGTCTAGGTTGCCCTGCTCGCATGATGCGAGTTCGCTTAGTAGTCAGGACTCGGCGAGCAGCCTGGGAATGTACAAAAATCCCAGAGCTCGACGAATCCCGAGTTCTGTTCGACGAACGTTGGGTTCAGTTCATCAAACGCCGAGCTCCGTTTGATGAACGTCGGGCTCGGCAAGTGAAGGCATAGCTGGCCCTACTCCCATGCGACTAGCTGGGCTCGCCTGGGCGAGCTGGGGGCTGCCGAGCTCTGGCCCCCTTGGTGATTGGCTGAGGCAAAAAAAAAGTAGAGTCGGCCGATCTTGTTCCTGGCGACCCTACTCGCCAGATAAGGGGTTGTACAAAAGTCATGGAGTACTCGAGTACACAGGACTTTCTCAAGAATAACACTAAACTTTCTCGAGAACTGCTTCTGCAACCCGAGTTCATGACAAGTCTCACTCGAGAATAAACTTAAGTTCTACTCGAGTATAAAGTTTCCTACTCGAAAAAAATACTTAGAGTTTTTCTGAAAATCTGTAAACTTAATTTCTTCAAGATATATAGCTGCCAAGTTTTCTCTCATGCCTTTAGTGCTTGAAAAAAAAAGTGTGTCCCAATAGAGAGGCTACACGAGTCAACACCATGGATCACACAATGAGGGATTACATCGTATGGTCTTGTATTTGGTGACTCATTGTAGACTGACATTGGTCTACACTTGGCAATTGTATCATGCAAACACTCAACTAAAAAGAACATCAAATACAAACTTAATTCATATTAGTTCAAGGGTGACTTCATACAAATCTGTGTTATTGTGGATGCAATACCCAACAATCACCCCCTATTTTTAGAAGTCAGAACAGTCTACACTAAGGTGAATTATATGAGATAAACAAGTAAAGAAAATAATAAACATGATAAATAGAAGAAAAGGTGTAATATAGAAAAATCAGATCAGTAAAACTAAAGATTTATATTCATAGAAAATGTCCAAGAGAAATACAATTCCACAAGATTTCAAAAATTCAATCTTTTGATCATCAACAATATCTTTTGGTTCTGTTGTTGTTGTCCTTCTTATTTTTCTTGTTGTCTCTTCTGGTAGATATAAGGATTTGGAAAATATTTTGGAGGTCTAGGTGGAGCCTTGGGATTATTCCTTCCATATTTTTTGTCATACAATCTTCTCTTGGTAAGAGATTTTTCATATAAATCCCATTCATAGGAGCTGTAATGAATGTTCCTGTCTTCATTAAAATCAACCATAAGTTTTAGAGTATCAAGAATCAGAGCATTTGAGGTTGGACTCCAAACTTCAGAGAATTCTTGAGGTCTTCTCCTTTTAGCTTCAGGATGAGGAGTTGATCTGCTGGCTGATGCACCATAACCATATTTTCTTCTTTTGGCTTTCTTAATCTCTAGAGGTGCTTAAGGAGGCATATTTACTTGATCAGATTCCCAAACCTCCTCATAGATTTTAGGAGGTGGTCCTTCAACATATTCAGGAGTTGGTCATCAAAATATTCAGGAGGTGGACAGAATGTTATCCTATTCACATCCAGGTGTGCAGGAGGGGGTGCAGAAGGATCCATAGATAAGTCAGGGAAAAGTTGATTATGCATCCAAATAGTAGTATCATAAGTATACAACTTTGCACTTTTGACTTCTTTCAAAACTGATGTCTGGATCTCTTTCAATTTGTCATCCCGCTGATTTTTATTCATTTGAACTTGTTTTTCAAGCTGTTCTTTCACTTTATCCTCCCCCTTTCTGACTTCTAGAGATATAGTGCTAATTACTTCTTCTTTGAACTTCCCAACTTCTTCCCAAGTTTTGAAGTTGTGTTCTTGGGCTTTCTTTTTAAGTTCAATCTGATTGTTTGCAAGGGTAACTGATTGTATCATCACTGTACTTATGCTGGTGATGGTATGATCAATTGTTTTTCCTCCAATTTGTAACAGCATTTTAAATTCATCAATGTTATTCTGTATTTCAGTAAGTCCATGGCTCATTTCTTTTTCCAAGGCAGTGACTTTATCAGTTATAATTTTAAGAGAAATATCAAAATAATCTCTCAGAGCAGTTAGCTTAGCTTCAATCTTGCTTAAGAGAGTACCTTCAGGAAATATTTCAGTTTGAGTAGATGGTAGAGGTAGAACTTTGATTGTCCATGGAGCAATCTCTTCAATATAGACTGTGGAGGTAGAGGTTTGCTTTCTATTAACAGAACTATCTTCATCTTCAGCATATTTTGGTAGTATGGAGGGAATCTTAAAATGGAGACTGGGAAGATGTGGTTTTGCATCTTCAGCAGGTAATTCATTTCTAAATCATGAATAGAAACAATCTCTTCATCATGTATATCTTCAAATGGAGAATTTGTTGGTTCTAGTACGAGAGACTTTCCTTGAGGAGACTGTACTGGAGATTACTGATGGTCTGGATGTTCTGGAGACTTTATAGGAGGAGAGGGATGTTCTTCAGGTACAGTAAATGGAGGATCTTTAGAAGAGAGTTCCTCTATCATCTGGTTGATATTTTCATCAGTAGACAAAATCTGTTCTTGAACCTGGGCATCGGTCAGGTTTTCTATATTTGGTATACCTGTAGCAGTAAAATATGTATGTTCTATATGAAACAAGATGGAAGTGGCAACAACAGAAGAAGTTGAATTTTCTTCTGTAATAATATTGGCAGCAGCAGAAGTAGAAACTGGGGGCTGGAATTGCTGTAGCTGCTGGAGCAGGAGCTGGAGTTAGAGAGGGCTGAGCTTGATCAAATGGGGTAGGCTCCCCCTTAATAACTTGATCAGTTATCTGATGAGAAGGGGGAGATGGAGTCCTGTCCACATCTTCAATTTCCTTTGCAAATTTGTCAGACTTCTGAAGTTTAACTTCCCATCTGTGGATGGATGTGATGGAAACTTTCTTCATATGGTGTAAGGTCATGTCCTTATTCATGGAAAATACTTCAGGGTCCATTGTGTTTAGGTACAGAGAAATGATCCTGCCATAATTAGGGTTCTTAATACATGCCTTAATTTTATCAAAGATCATCATACCCCACTGATATTTCATTCTACAAATAACTACAGTCATCATATCAAAGAATTCTGGTGTGATATAACTTATAGAGCTTGTCCTGTGGAGGAGAACTTTTCCCAACATATCTGTCAGCAACTTACTTTCAACATTCATGAATTGTCTGCGAACAGTGTGAGATGATTGGGGAATCACACAGAAACTGTATGCCCTTTCATAATCTGTCTCTTCTAGATCATCTTCTTCATCTATCACAGGTAGTTGCAGTAATATGGACATAGAGAGAGGTCATTTTTACCTTGACATCTCGAAATCTTGATTTGAGCACCTTGCCATTGCGCTTGACTTTGGCATGTTGAAAGAGTTCTTCGACATCAGAAATTAAAACATGGCATGGGTGTTCCAGGACAAAGGATAAACCGGCGGTATCGAGTAAAATTAGAACATACCTGAAATCATCTGAAATTTCACCAACCCCTGTTGAAACCAGTTCGCTGTCGATTCCGAGATTGGAAGACAATGTCATTAATGTGGAGAAAGAGATGTTGGCTGGCCGGCTAATGGAGAAGTGGGCTTGATTGCGGCAGTCGGCGTAGACGGAGACAGTGAAGAGTCTTTTCTCAAGAGAAAGGGTTTTTAAATCGGGAATAGAGAATTCTTGAACTATAATATATTTATATTTTCCTTTAATTTTGATGATAAATGATATAAATAACGTTAAAAATACCTGGAATATGTCGGTGAAGTGCCCGGGTGTAACATACCTCAAACAACTAGACCCCACCATGGTCTCATCAATCTATTGTGAGGTCCATTAGAGCCCTAAAGGTCCATTGGAAGTCGACCTAGGGTTGCCTAGTTGACCTAGAACCACCGTAGGCCTAAAGTGGGCAAGGTGCCCTAACCAAGGGCAGTGTGCCCTAATAATCCCAACCAACCCTACCAGGGTATTCCTAGAGCTAAAGTGGGGCCAATGTGTCAATAAGGACCCAAGGAGGGCAGTCATAGTGGTTAAGTTCACCAAATTCAACTCTGACCCTAAATGGGTCAAACTAACCTACATAGCGTCAATTGACCATTCCATAGCCAAGTAGACCCCACCCATACCCTCCTAACCCTGGGGTAAGGTCAATGGGTCACCAAGGACTCATTGGGGTCAACTCTAGAGCTAAAGTTGACTCAAGTAAACCCTAGCCCTAAACTGGTCAAAGTGCCCTAACTAAGGGGCAAGTGACCTACAGTGTGAATGTGGACCCTACCCAAGTGCTTGTAGACTTTAGGGGAGTCCCATGGGTCACCAAGGATCCATTGAGGCCCTCCCCAGTCTCTAATTTGACCAAAGTCAATTCTTAGGTCAAGATGGTCAAACTAGCGTAAATGGCTAACTCAAGCCCAATCCAAGTGGGCTAGGCATAGGAAAGTGTGGCCCATAGGTCTAGGAGGTGGTGAGATATATTTTAGGCCCACCAAATTCAGAAATGGGTGACTAGGAGAGAGAAAGAGGGAGTTCCCTACATTTGGAGTAGAGAGATGAAAGAGCTTAATGGCCATCATGGCCATGGAGGCTCCATAACCCCCACCTTTGATGGGGCTTTAACTCCTTGGAGGCGGGGGAGGAGTTTTCAGGTGGTGGCTTGCCAGTGGAGGAGCTAAGCCATTCAAATTCAGTGAAACCGAAAATCCCCCATTTATGGCCTTAAGGGTGTCTTGAAGAATTGTGGAGTTACAAACCTCCTCTCCCCAATTCATTCGTTAGACACCTTCACCAGGGTAAGGGGAAGCGTTACCCCCGATCAGATCAAAGTTCCAGAGAGGTTGGTGTAGAAGTTGTAGAGGATCTCAAGCTTGGTGTCCGACAATGGCGAGGATGCACAACACCGGCTCCCAGGCCGCGATTCAGGTCCTCCTCCACTCCTTCTTCCATGGATAGTTCTTAGCAATCACTTGGGCCAAGGTTCGGGCACAGTTGAGCCCGATCCAATTCGAAACTTTCATGGTTTTGGGCCGAAAATTATCTTGGTAGAACCGCTGGAATAGGGCTCTCCGGCGGCTGTACCGCCTCCTGGCGACAGCCACCACCTCAACGGAGGTGGTGGTGGCGGTGGCTGGCCGGGGAGGTGTCCGGATCGCCGGAGGCAGCATCTAGAAGAAGCTCTAGGATGGTGAGATCAGGACCATCATCTGGAGCTTGAATATGATGGGATGCCATAAATTGTTGCGCCAAGATTCGTGCAGATGATGATTTTAAACCATAGGATATGAATTTCCGATTATTTAAATTCTGTAACATAATTTGCATTTTATGTTTTTATTTATTTAAAAATAGTTAGAGCTCTATAGGAGAACATGGTCAACACATGATTTGTAGTCCTATGGGTCTACTTTATTTTAAAATTGGTTTGAACCAATTTGAGTTGCTGGTTTGACCAGGGCACCCATTTTGGTGGGACCCATACCTAGTGCTATCCTGAGAATAAAAAGAGTGCCCACCCCATCCCTGGGCCAAATGACTTCATATTTTGACAGGGAGTCCTCCTAAACTAAGGATAGGTCCTGCCCCAAAATGGCAATTTTTGGGAATAACTTTTCTATAGTTTTAGAAATAATTTAATTTATCTATGGTAAATTAATTTAGGGATCAAATGACTTCCAAACTCACCCAAATTTTGGTAGGTGGTGCTTGGGGTCATTATAAAGCACTAGTTAAAATTTCATCTCATTTGAAGATGGTTTGAATAGGAAAAATGAAAACCCTAACCTTGCTATAATAAGGGTATTTTGGTCAAAAAGTGCACTTAGGGCTTTGAGTGGCCAAATAACCTCAACAGAGGTTGAACTTTAGGCCACTGACTTGGCATGGTTTTTTTAACACCTCCCCATGGAAGATGGGTTAGAGTGGAATAGGTTTAGCCTAAAATCTAAGACCAAACCCTAAGGAAGGGCATTTGTGCCTTGTGAAGGGCATGAGGTCAAAGGACCTTGTATGAGCTTGAAAATTTGTAGGGATAGTTCTAGGGTAGCTAGAGCCTTATGGTGAAAATATTAAGGGAATTGGAAAGGGGTAGGCCCCTCATAACCCTAACCCTAGTTTAGGGCACAAACCTTATAATGTTAGAATAGACTAGTAAAACTCATTGAACTATGGTGAAATTTGGTTGGTGTGGTTATAGGGGTAGCATGACCCTCTGGTAATTTAATTGGAAATTTTGGATCGATAATCCTAGCACTCTCTTTGTAACCCAATGGTTTGCCCTAATTAATCTATTGGTTATTATGATCCCATTGCCCATTGAAAGGCTATGAAACTTAGGCAGAGGGAGTTTTAGACTATAACTCTTAAGTTTGAATTTTGTTAAAAATTTTGAATGCTTATATGCAACACTTACTTCACAAGCTCAATGATTTGGAATATTATTCAATAATTTTGTTAGATCTCAATACTTGCTCAAAAATTATGAAACTTGATAAGGTGTGTTCCTAGTTCATTATGCTCATATGGAAATTTTATTTGGAATTTTTAGATGAATATTTGTTATACCTTGTTCATTAACCCATTAACTTGGAATTTTATGAGAAAATCAAGTATTGACTTTATTATTCAATGATAAATTGTGAAACTTGATCGAGAGTATTTATATGCCCTCACAATCATCCTTGAATTTTCTCTGAATTTTTGGAGGTATTATTGCTGTACATTCTTTTAAAATAATTTATTATGAGATATATTTGAAATTAGAATTAATGGCCTATACCATGCTAAAAAATTTGGAGACTTTGGATCTTAAGTTAATTATTCACTTTGTATTTGACATAAATTTAGTGAAATGTTATCTTGTATGAAATTTGAACCTCGTGTTCAAACTTGGGATTTTTGGCCACTAGAATAATTAAATAATTATCAGAAAAATAGGAAAAATTGTGAAATTCTGGATTTAGGCCACAAAGGTCATAATAGCCCTCCAATAATTATTATAGGAGTACTGGATAATTATTTGGTATACCTCACTTTATACACTTCATATAACTTAGGTTTGTCTGCATTTAGTAAAATAACAGAAGTTGTCTTCGAGAAAGAATTGGGGCACACGAGTTGGGGTTATAAGTTTGCTGATTTGGATGAATAATAAAGATTTTGTCGTTGGAAGTTGAGATTAGTGAGGATTTGATGTACTGGGCATGAGCGCAAGACTTAGTGCCTTTATTAGTTCTGTGGACACTCCCATCGTGGAGCTTATTTATTCTTTATATGTGATTTTTCTGTGGACTTATCTTTTGCTACATTGCTACGGTTGTGATCGATTTGGCCGGTAGGATCGGCGATTTGTGGTGATGACCATCCCGGGTGTGAAGGTGTCACCGCAAAGCGGCGGTTCTGGGCCTAAGACTCTGGTGTTTTAAAGTAAAAAAGGGGGTCTTACAAGTGGTATCAAAGCAAAAACTCGATTGAAGAGTAGCAGTCCATAACCCCTGGGTCACCCCCGCGCGAGTTTAGTTTGGGGACAAACTAAGCAGCGGAAGCAGTGGTGTGCCCAAATGAGGGATCACATGTAAATTGTCCACTTTAGTTAGGTTTGAGTCGATTGCCTACTAATAAAGTTTGTTTCGCAGCCCCCAGCTCAGTCTACGCCACAAGGCGGAGCCTAGCAGACTTCGGACATTGCACCACCTCCCCCGGTCCCCACTCCATTCCTACAGTCAGAGACGGGACAGGCTCTGACAGCCATCATGGAGGCTTTTAGGGCTCAACAGGTTCCGTCTCCGCAGCCAAACCCCGGGGCCAACTGGCTGAGCACTTTCCGAGGACTTGTTCCACCATACTACTTGGGGATAGAGTAGGCCGTTCGGATGGAGGAGTGGCTGGACATTATGTATGAGATGCTGACCGGGATCCGGTGCCTGTGGGAGGAGAGAGTGTCCTTGGTCGTCTCTTGCCTGGAGTCCCATACCAAGAGATGGTGGAAGACTTCGCTAGACACGACGTTTGCTGACCGAGAGGTTGCTGAGATAGCTTGGGGGGAGTTCAGGGCTGCACTGTTGGAGAATTTTGTTCGGCAGTCAGCCAAAGATGAGTTGGAAGATAGATTTCTACAGCTGAGACAGGGTAGCAAGACAGTGGTGGAGTATCATCGGGAGTTCAACCATCTAGCCCGATTTGCAGATTCTTACTAGTTGGATGAGGCAGGCTATACGAAGAGGTTCTATAAGGGCATGCGAGAGGATCTGAGGGAAGCTCTGTTGTTCGTGTCTGACGGGCCTATTCCTCAGATATTGGAGATGGCGAAAAGGATCGAGGCGGATTGGCATACTACCCGATGCCGGAAGCGGCCAACTGAGGACCAGGTCGGGGGGCCCAAAACGATCAGTGGAGGGGGCGAATCACAGACAGAAGAAGAGCAGAAGATCAGCCTCGTTAGGAGGTGAGACAGGAGCAGAGGGAACCAGTGGTAGTGGCCCCTCGACCACCCCAGATGCGGGAGGAGAAGAGACCCGGGGCTATGGAATATCCCCCGCTAGAGTGCTTCAACTGTCACCAGGTGGGGTACATCCGGAGGAACTACCCCACGAGGGCGGCACCACTACTAGCACCTTCGACTACCCAGCCAGCTCAGTATTTTGGAGGCCGAGGATGTGGCCGAGGTCATGGATACGAGGGCAGAGATCACAGGCAGGAAAGGGAGCAAGTATATTCACTGGATCTGACTCAACAACGGAATCCAGAATAAGTGATCATAGGCATAGTCTTCATCAATGGCAAGCCTGCCTACACACTATTCGATACGGGAGCTTCACACTCTTTCATGTCAAAAGCCTTCGTGGAAGGGCTGGAAGGCGTGGAGCTGTTCACAGGCCTGATGATGAGGATACGGCTACCTGACGGGTCGGAGTTATTCAACATCGCCCGCTGCAACATGGAGGTGTAGATCGGTGAAAAGATATTTGAAGCACCGGCGACAATCCTGAAGTTGCCAGTCTTCGACTTGATCCTCGGCATGACATGGTTACACTGGAACTGTGCTAAGATTGACTGCCTGTCCAAAAGGATTAATGTGAGGCATGGGGATTCCTACATCACCATCGAAGGTATTAGACCTATTCCCCATCTCTTGATGTCATTCGTGCAGGCAGTGAAGGCCCACTTGCAGGGGGAGGAAGTCTATGAAGTGCTGCTCGAAATGGCTGAGGCCAAGGGTTCTATCTCGGATATTCTGGTGGTGCGAGATTTTGCAGATGTATTCCCAGAGAAGCTGCCAGTGCTACCCCGCACCGAGAGCAGGATTTCCGGATATAGCTGGTGCCGGGGGCTAAGCCGGCATCCAGAGCCCCTTATCGGATGGACCCGAAGGAGCTGACAGAGTTTCGAAGCCAGCTACAGGAGTTAGTGTAAGCCGGTTTTGTCCGGCCAAGCTCTTCACCATGGGGAACCCCAGTGTTATTTGTCAAAAAGAAGGACAGGACACTCAGATTGTGCATCGACTACTGGGCACTGAACCGACTGACAGTCTGGAATACCTATCCACTGCCAAGGATAGATGAGCTGTTTGACCAACTGGAGGGCGCGTATTTCTTTTCAAAGCTGGATTTGAGGTTGGCCTACTATCAGCTGCGGATCCAAGAGGAGGACATATCGAAGACTGCGTTCAGTAGCAGATATGGGTTGTTCGAGTTTAATGTGATGCACTTTGGGCTCAAGAATGCTCCGTCGGCATTCATTAGCCTCATGAATCGGGTGTTCGAGGCATATCTGGATGTGTTTGTCATTGTATTTATTGACGACATCCTCATCTACTCGAGGACAGAGGAGGAGCACACACGATATCTGATGCTGACCCTAGAGAGACTACAGGAGCACCAAATTTACGCGAAGTTCAGCAAATGCCAGTTCTAGCTGAAGGAGGTGGCTTTCCTAGGCCATATCATCAGTGGTGCTGGGTTGGCAGTGGACCCGGCCAAGATTCAGGCAGTTCGGGATTGGCCGCAGCTGAAGTCGGTCTCGGATGTGCGGAGCTTTCTAGGACTTGCCGGTTACTACCGGAAGTTCGTGGAGGGATTTTCTCATATTTCCCTTCCCTTCACTTCCCTGATAAGGAAAGAAGTGCCTTTCATCTGGACCCCGTAGTGCGAGGTAGCCTTTTAGGAGTTAAAGAATCACTCACCTCGGCTCCTATACTAGCCCTTCCATCGGGGAAAGAAGGATTCCAGGACTACACAGACGCTTCCTACCAGCGTATGGGTGCGGTGCTGATGCAGAATGGTCACGTGATAGCATACACTTCTCGGCAGCTAAAGAAGCATTAGCAGAACTACCTAGTGCTTGACTTAGAGATGGGAGTGGTCATTTTTGCCCTAAAATTCTGGCGGCACTACCTATATGGTGTCCACTGCGACATTTACTCCGATCACAAAAATTTAAGGTATGTGGACACGCAAAAGGAGCTGAATATCAGATAGAGATGATGGGTGGAATTCTAAGCAGATTACCAGTACGAGATGCACTACCACCCAGGGAATGTGAATGTGGTGGCAGATGCGCTGAGCTGGAAGGCTACAGCCCCTGCAGCAGGACCGCAAATGATGGCTTTGGAGTTGGACCAGATGTTAGAAAAGATGCAGATATCCTTTGTGTACGAGGATCACCCTGAGCTGTACAGGGAGTACCTGGAGTCATTGATTGCTCTAGATGATATTCGAGATCGAGTCTAGGATGGGCAGAGGCAGGATACCCATCTTAAGCCGATATTCCGGGCCTTAGAAGCAGGCACTTCTGGAGATTACTCACTGAGGGATGGCCTAGTGTGCTTCAGAGGTCGGGTGTACATACCAGAGTGAGGCCAGGTCCGGTAGGATATTATGATGGTGGCCCACTGCAATCGGTATTCGGTACACCAGGGGATTACAAAGATGACTGCGGATCTAAAGAAGACCATGTACTGGCCAGGCATGAAAAAGGATATCACCTAGTTCGTGACCTACTGCGAGGCATGCCGGTTGTGAAGGCAGAGTGCAGGAACCCTGCAGGACTATTGCAGCCACTCCCAGTGCCGGAATGGAAGTTTGATGATGTTGCGATGGACTTCATACAAGGGATTCCCTGATCGCGAACAGGAAATGACTCGATCTGGGTGATCGTCGACCGGCTGAAAAAGGTAGCCAGATTTATTACGATCAGGAAGGTTGACTCGGTTGGTGTGCTGGTTCGGAAGTTCGTGGAATAGTTCATCTGTTATCATGGTGTACCTAGGTCGATCGTATCAGATCGGGATGGACGGTTCACGTCCAGGGAGTGGAGATCAGTGCAGGCTTACTTGGGCACGTGGGTGACATTCAGTACAGCTTTTCATCTCCAAACCGATGGGCAGATGGAACGCACCAATCGAACCCTGGAAGATCTGCTGCGACTTTGCATTTTGGACCGCGGTGAGCCTCAGGAGAATTTGTTGCCATTGATTGAGTTCTCCTATAATAACAGCTACCAGTCCAGCATAAGGATGGACCCTTATGATTCCCTATACGGGTGGAGGTATAGGACTCCACTATCATGGATACAGGATGAGGATCCGAACGCTTTGGGTTCGTAGTTTGTGGAGGACACTGAGGCTCAGGTGAGGATGATACGGGACAGGATGCCAGAGGCACAGAGCCTATAGGATAAGTATTACGATGCTCGGCATCGTCAGGTGGGGGACCAGGTGTTCTTGAAGATCCGACCGATGCATGGGGTTTCACGGCTATGCGGTTGGAAGAAGAAGCTCAGCCCAAGATATTTGGGGCCTTTCAGGGTCCGGGAGCGGATTGGTCCCTTAGCATACAGACTGGAGCTGCCACCGAAGCTGGCAAACCTGCACGACGTGTTTCATGTATCCTCTATCAAGAGGGCTCTACTATGCCCGGAGCAGCGGATTACGGCCACTGATAGGCCGATAGCATCTGATCGGTCGGTTCATCTGGAACTGGTCCGGATTGATGACAAGGGATGCGAGTCTTACACCGCAAGAACGTACCATTGGTTAATGTCCTATGGAGGAATCACGGGCGAGAGGAGCACACTTGGGAGCCTCAGGACGTGATGCAACAAAGGTGCCCAGAGATTTTCAGTCAGGTATAACTAACAACCTCTCGGGATGTTACAATTTTTCTTTCATATTTGAAACCCTGTAGGCCTAACTAGAATTTTGAGGACGAAATTGTTTTGTTATATATTGGGATTTTGAAAGGGGAAACTAGATCTGATATACTCTAAAGGGGGGGTGAATAGAGTATATGGTGCTTTTTAAAACACAAAGAAAAACTTTTGCAAAGCTTTACAACAATTGTTGTAATGGGTGTAAGCAGGGAAGCAGAAGTAAAACTAATCACAAAACTAAGCTATGCAGAAACTAAGCACAAGAAAATCTAGGCCAGAAACAAAAAAAGAAAACATGCAGAACCAGATGACACAAGGAAATATAGTGGTTCCCCAACTTGGGTACATCCACTCTTCTACCACCCAGGTAGGAATCCACTGCAGGATGAGTTGATCAGGTGTCCTGGGCACCAATGAGCTTTTGATAAGGTGCTCAAAAAAACCAAAACAGATTTTTTGATCAGGTGTCTTGCCACCAATGAGCTTTTGACAAGGTGCTCAAAAACCAGATTCAAACTTTTGAAGGGAGTTTGAAAAACCCTTTACAGAGAGGGGGTTGAGAGAGTTATGGCAGTCTTCTCTTTTCTCAATCAACTGAGAAGACTAAGTGGATTGATTTCAAAGCTCCCCCTGAGTCCTTGATCTTCAGGAAGATGAGCTTTACTGAGGGTGATAGGCCTTCAAAGATAGATCTCCAGCAGAAGATGATTTCAGTAAGCTGAAATGTTGAGTGTCTGGAGTCTTGAAATGATGTTGGCCTTGAACACTTTGAAAGCTGAAGAGATCTGAAGAATGTTTGAAAGCTTGATCTCTTCTTGATGAGTGTTCTTCTGAATTCTTGCTGACAGAATATTTTTCAGAGTCTCTGTATATTCAGAGGTGTCCTATTCTTGTCAATCTCCTTCTGTTCTTGTCTATTCTCTGTCTTTATTCAAAAACATTCTATATTTTATTCTCTGAGTCTGAATAGAATATTACTCTGTCAAAGATAGCCGTTGGTCTGCATTGATTACAGCCTTAATTGCATAATCTGTTCTGAAGGAAAGTCCACTGAATTGTTCCTTGAAAAATCCCTTGAAACTTGCTCCAGAAGTAAATGAAAACGGCTGGCAGATCTTCTGAATTAAATGCAGAATAACTTCTATGTGATTTGAATTTGAATTCTGAAAGATAACTGAAAACGTCGAACTGAGCTCTACTATCGTCGAGCTGAGCTCAGCGAACTGGAAGATGCAAGCAGCAACGAAATCGTCGATCTGAGCTCAAAGATCGTCGAACTGAGCTCAGAGATAAGGATCCAGTGCAGAGTCAAAATCGTCGACCTGAGCTCACCGATTGTCGAATGGAGTTCGACGATATTGCGAAGTTGAGCTCAGCGATCGTCGAGTGGAGCTCGACGATATTATGAGGTTTGAGCTCAGCGATCGTCGAATGGAGCTCGACGATCTGCAGAAGTTGAGCTAGACGATCGTCGACCGGAGTTCGACGAAACGTCGTGCTGAGCTCGACGATTTGGACTTAGTCTCCAGAAAAACTTGGGTCTTCAGGGCAGCTTCCAATCCTAGCCTTCTAACCCTTAGACTCAATTCTAATTGACCTATTAAGCTATACAGAAGGTCAAAACACAGATTCCTAGAGACATAGTGATCCTGACCCAAATTAGTAATAGGGTGTTCCAACAATCTCCCCCTATTTGGGTTAGGAAAACTATTTACAGACATAAGAAGAATAAACAACATCATACAGTCAGAAAAACATAAAAACAACAGCAGCTAGACATCACAGAGCCATCACAGAGATATATATATATGATATCCAGAAATCAGTCTGAAAAACCAAGAAATGTCACCTTACAGAGTTATTCCTTTTCTTTGCCTTTTACCATCTTGATTTCTCTGTTAGGATCTAAAGCTTGTTGTTTGGATCTGGTATCATCAGCTGCACCCAAATAAATTTGCTTTGATGTCCTGGGAACCACTGCAGCTGGATGCAACTCCATGTACCTGTCTGCATCAAAAAATTTGCTGGAAGCATATCTTTCTAGTTCTTTTTGTCTTTGTTCTGACATTGTGGAGATGTTGGAAGTGTCTAGGCCTTTCTCTTTGGCTTTCTTTATTTGATCTAATGCAGCCAGCTCTTTCATTCTAGCAGTCCAAGCCACAGGATTCTTCTCAGGGTCCTCAAATGGAACAGGTGGCTCATACCTGTTGGAAGAAGTATCTTGAGGAGTCCTGGAAGTCACAGTATCTTTGAGCTTATAGGGGAAAGGACCTGAAGTTGTATCAGAAGGAACATGTCCTCCCCTGGAATAAGGATGCTGCCTGGAATGCCCTTTGGAGTAAACCTGAGTCTCTCTTTCGTTTCCCCTATATCCTCCCCTTCTAGAGTAAGAACCCCTAGACTGGCTTTCCCTTTGATATGTTCTAGCATGAGGTTGGTAGGGAGCCTGGCTTCTAGCAGGGCCAGAACTTGCTGAGCTGCCACCTGCACCTGCATCAGGTGGAGGTGGTGGAGGAGGATGAGGGTGCTTGAACTGAGTGGAACCTTTCTCATACTTCCTCTTCTTCTTCATAGCCTTTAGCTGGTTCTTAGAGAACTGCATCCAATGCTCAGTGATTGGACAGTTGTGCAGAATATAGTAAGGAACATCATTGTCATCTCTAACTTTGGCAGGAGGGACCCTTTTCAATGCCTTACTTCTTGCTTTCCTTTTCTTTGCAATGATGGCAGATGAATCATCAGAAGCAGTGTTATAATCTTCAGATTCAGAACTCTGTGCATCATATAAGGCATCAATCTTCTTCATCAATGTTTCTTTCAGTTGAACAGCAGCTGATGGGGCAGAAGTAGAAGCAGAAGGAGCAACAGAAGCAGCAGATGTAACAACAGATACAGAAGCACTAGTAGAAACATCAGAAATTTCTTCAGGAATGAGGGCAGCAGCAGCTTCAGAAACAACAACTTCAGCAGGCTCAAACTCAACAGCCTCTGACATCAGAGAATCCTGGGGAATGGGCTCATCAGAATCCATTTGATTTTCAGCAGCAGATGGAACATTTGCTTCAGCAGCAGCAAAAACAATTTCAGAGGCAGATACAGCCTTGTTTTCAGCAGCAGCAGCAGTAACATCATCAGAAGCAGCAGTAGCATGAGAAGGGCACCAGAGCCTTGGACAGATCTTCAGAGGGCTGGACAGCATAGGCTTCTGGAAGGCAGCTGTAATATGCAGTATCAAATGTAGATAGCAAAGACCTTAGGTCTATTGCTAGGGTTGGAGTAGCAGAGGCAACTGGAGCAGAAGAGGTAGCAGAGACAGGAGCAGTAGCAGCAGCAGCATGAAGACTGTCTTCATAGGGCATCTCCCCCTGCCTGGATGCAGATACCTCTGGATCAAGGCAACCTGCTGGTGGGGCTGCTGGAGGAAGGAGAGAAGAAAGCCTGGCAGAGAGAGCTGCCACTGACAAGTGCAGAGGAGCCAAAGAGGTCTCCAAGAGAAGGGAGAGCCTGGGGGCAATGAGCTCATACAGCTTGTCAGCAAGGGCTGAAAGATCTACTTGCTCAAGAAGAGGAGCAGAGGTAGAGGGTACATGGGTGGCTAAAGAGGCTGGAGGGGGAGGGCTGAAGGGTGGAATGAAGGGCTCAGGAGAGGGGATGGTGGAGATGGAGGATAATGGGATGGATATGGATGGAGTGAATGTGGGTTGGGCAATATGTGGTGGAGAAGGTCTTGGAAAGAGGTGGAAGAGGATGGTAACTCTGGAGGAGAGGAGGGGGAATCATCCATGTAGGATTCATCCAGAAGTGTGAAGGATGGAAGGGATGGGGATGAGGTGACATCTAGTGGGGGATAAGAGAATAGGGGATGGAAGTGGTCTGCTGGTGGAGATGAGATGGTTGCTGGAGATGGAATAGAAGTTGGAGATGGGTTGGAAATTGTAATTGTGGATGAGGCTAGAGTGGTAGATGGAATGGGTAGGGTTGGACTTGGAGGAGGAGGAGAAGCAGCACTAGCAGCAGGCAGGTCTTCTGCAGGGGCAGAGACCTGGGGGGGAGTGACTCTTAGAGTCCTGGTGCCTGAAGGGGCAGATGGAGAGGGCCTGCTGGGCTTGATGATTTGCCTGTCCCATTTCCCAAATAGGGCACAGGTGAGTCTCTTGGAGGCATTGATGTGCACTCCAGAGGAGACTAGCAGAGCAGGGCACTTGGCCTGAAGGAAGACTCCCAGAATTCTTCCATAATTCACAAAGGTTTTGTTTATCTTTTTCTTCAACAGATAAAAAAAGACTTCTCCCCAGTTCAAGCTTTTTCTATCTACCAGAGCTCCCATGAGGCAGAGCTGATATCTGGAGATGGTGTCGTGGGCAGAATGTTTGGCCAACAGAACCTTGCCTACAACATCTGCCAGAAACCTGTATTCAACTAACAGGTTCCTCTTAAACAACTTGCTAGGGTTCCCCTCAGGATGACCCATCCTGGCAAGTATATCAGAGAATTCTTCTCCAGAAAGTTCAGCAGAGTCTTCACCAATTCTAAAACCAAAAACCTCTGTTAAGACTGTTGGGGTCAGAGGTACCTGGGTGCCACCAATGGATCCAACAATGGTGTTGTTGTCAAGGTTGTGTGCAGTATATACCCATTCTTTGATTTCATCTGAGGCAAGTTTGATTCTTGTGGTCATGAGGGCAGATAAGTACTGATCTTTGAATAAACTGAGAATGTCCTGGAAGACTTGATCGGTGGTGTTGAAGGAGTCTAGATCAATGTCAAATCCTGCATCAAATTTCATGGCGGCTAGCACAGCAACTGAAACGGCCATTGTACCTACAAAAATCAACAGACAAAACGACCAAGGTAGAACTGTTTGGAGGGAAGAAAATTGTGCAGAGAAATTGAAAGCGCAAGAGAGAACGACGGCGAAAAATGAGTTTTATATTAGGGTTCGACGCAAAATTGGAAAGATCGTTGAACTCAGTTCGACGATCGAGGCTTCTAAAGGAATCTGAAGAGACTCCAACATCGTCGATCTCCGTTCGACGATTTGGAATGGCGTCGAGCTCCGTTCAACGATCGTTCAGTGAACAGAATCGTCGAGCGCCGTTCGACGATCGTTGACCAGAAGAGATAGTCCATACTATCAAAGGAGCGCTGAACTCAGTTCGACGATTCAGGAAATCGTCGAACTCCGTTCGACGATCTTTGGGAAAATCGTCGAGCGCAGTTCAGAGATCAGAGAAATTTTAGACACTAAGGAAAATCAGAATTTTGCCTAGTCTTGGTCATTTTTAGCTTTCAAAATCTTGGATATTATTTAAGACTCCCTCCATCTAACATTCCTAACTGATTTAGGAAGAAAGTATGTTTCTTTTCATCCAAAGGCTTGGTGAAAATATCTCCCCTTTGTAAATCAGTTGGGATATATTGCAGTTCAATTTTATTCTTTTCAACATTGTCCCTTAAGAAGTGATGCCTAATCTCTATGTGTTTTGTCCTAGTATGGAGGACTGGATTTTGAGCTATGGAGATAGCACTTGTATTGTCACAAAAGATTTTTGACTTCTCTAAGTTGTAACCATAGTCTTGGAGTTGATTTTGAATCCACAATATTTGTGAACAACAACTGCCTGCAGCCATATATTCAGCTTCAGCAGTTGAAGTTGACACAGATGTTTGTTTCTTACAAAACCAGGAGACAAGTCTATCACCAAGGAACTGACAAGTTCCACTGGTGCTTTTCCTGTCAATTCTGCATCCAGCATAATCAGCATCAGAGAATCCAGTTAACTCAAATACTGAAACTTTTGGATACCAGAGACCTAGATTTGGACAACTTTTAACATACCTAAGAATCCTATTTACTAATGTGAGGTGTGACTCTCTAGGGCTAACTTGGAATCTAGCACATATACATGTAGCAAACATTATATCTGGTCTACTAGCTGTAAGATACAGTAAAGAGCCAATCATTGCTCTATATGTTGTCTGATCAACAGGTTTCCCATGTTCATCAGCATCCAATACAACATTGGTAGGCATGGGTGTTTTCATACAAGATGCCTCAGACATGCCAAATTTCTTAACCAGCTCATTAGCATATTTGGTTTGAGAAATAAAGATGCCCTCAGCATGTTGTTTGACTTGCAATCCTAGGAAGAAGGATAGCTCACCCATGCTACTCATCTCAAATTTAGAATGCATTAGGTTAGAAAACCTTCTGCACAATTTTGAGTCAGTAGAACCAAAGATGATATCGTCTACGTAAATTTGTACTAGTAGGGTATGGGACTTATGGGTTCTAATGAAAAGAGTTTGGTCTACTCTACCCCTTATAAAACCATTTTCCAAGAGAAAGCATGCTAGTGTCTCATACCATGCTCTAGGAGCTTGCTTGAGACCATATAATGCTTTATTTAATCTAAAAACAAAATCAGGATGAGTTGGAGAGATAAAACCTGGAGGTTGTCTGACATAGACTTCCTCTTTGATGTCTCCATTTAAAAAGGCACTCTTGACATCCATCTGATAAACCTTGAAGCCTTTGTGAGCTGCATAAGCTAAAAATATCCTGATGGCTTCTAATCTTGCAACAGGTGCAAAGGTCTGGTCGTAGTCAATTCCTTCTTCTTGAGAATATCCTTGGGCAACTAGCCTTGCCTTGTTCCTTATTATTATTCCTTGATCATCCAGTTTATTTCTGAATACCCATTTTATTCTAACAATGGAATGATCCTTTGGCTTTGGCACTAGTTCCCATACTTTGTTTCTCTCAAATTGATGCAACTCTTCTTGCATGGCAATGATCCAGTGTGGATCTTGCTCTGTATCTTGAATGGACTGAGGCTCAATTTGAGAAAGGAAGCAGGTGTGCAACAGGTTTTGGTTGACCTGATTTCTGGTTTGCACACCAGCTGAGATTTCTCCAATTATCTGGGAAATTGGATGGTCTCTTGATGTTACTAAATCAACCGGGGGTGTTGATTGTTCACCAACCTGTGTTGTTGTTTCCTCTTGTGGTACAACAACTGGCTCTTCATGTTGAGCTTCAATGTGTTGAGCATTGCTTTCATCTTCACTGCTTTCATCCTCTTGAGCAACCTGTAGCTTGTTCATATCTTCAACTAGAGAGTGTTCCTGCAAAGGTTCTATGGTAGAAGAAATCTTCTCCTTGAAAGACATGTTAGTTTCATCAAAAGAAACATGAACAGATTCCTCAATTTTCAATGATGATTTATTATAGACCCTATAGGCCTTGCTGATCATGGAGTATCCCAGAAACACTCCTTCATCAGCTTTGGCTTGAAATTTTGCTAGATATTTCTTATCATTATTGTGAATATAGCAAATGCAACCAAAAATTTTGAAATAGTCAACTTTAGGTTTCTTCCCTTTGAGTAATTCATAGGGAGTCTTTCCCTTCAGTTTATGTATCAGACTTCTGTTCAGCACATAGTTGGAGGTGTTCACTGCCTCTGCCCAGAAGGATAGAGGTAGATGAGCATCTGACAACAATGTAGTGGCAGATTCAATAAGGGTTCTATTTTTCCTTTCAGCTACCCCATTTTGTTGAGGAGTTCTAGGAGCTGAGAAAGTATGTCTGATCCCTTCACTCTGACAGAACTCTTGCATAAGAAGATAATCAAACTCTGTCCCATGATCACTTCTGATCAGGGCAATGTGAGTATTGAACTCAATCTTTATACATTTGAGAAACTCTGTCAGACACTTAAAGTTATCAGACTTCTTCCTTAGAAAGAACACCCAAGTGAATCTAGAGAAGTCATCTACAATCACTAAAGTGTAGGATATCCCTCCTAGGCTTTGTACTGTGATGGGTCCAAATAGATTCATGTGTAACAGATACAATATCCTAGGTGAATCACTCTTATTAAGTGACTTAAAACTGTTCTTAGTTTGCTTGCCTAATTGACAAGCCTTGCAGAGTCCTTCCTTCTTGTAGGGGCCAGAAGGTAGTCCTCTAACAAGATTGTCCTTGGAGAGTCTAGCAATAGTTCTAAGGTTTAGGTGTCCTAATCTCTTATGCCATAAAACATTTGGTCTACAAACTGAATTGAATAAACAGATATCTATAGTAGTTGAAAGAAAGTCTACTAGGTAGATGTTACCTTTCCTTTTACCTGTCAACACAGTTGTGTTGTCCTCTGACTTGATTTTGCATAAGGTTTTGCTGAAGGTCACCTGGTAGCCTTCATCACATAGTTGACTGATGCTGATTAGGTTGTGCTTCAGTCCTTCCACATATGCTACCTTCTTGAAGGTTACAGAACCAATCTGGACTTCTCCATATCCTTTAGTTTGTCCAAAGTTGGAATCACCAAAGATAACTTTGGGTCCAAGCTTGGCTCTGAAGGAATTGAGGTTGTCCTTGTTCCCTGTCATGTGCTTAGAGCACCCACTATCCAAATACCATTGCTGGTTAGATGTTGGATAGGTCTTCACCTGCACATGAACCAATTCACTTGTTTTTGACCCAGTTTACCTTGGGCCTAGGTTGATAACCTTTAAATTCAGAAATGAAAGATATCCCTGGCTGACTCTTATATCCTTCAGGATGATATCTCCTTGGAGGTATAATCCATTCAGTATAAGGGTTAAAGGTTTGGGATGAAAAACCCTTAGGATTCAATTTTGACTTGCCTTTGAAAAAATTTCCAGAGCTCTGACCTCTGTTCGACGATCTTGGAGCTGCGTTGGACGATCGTGGGTCAGATCGTCGAGCTCCGTTCGACGGTCAACTATGGCTGAGGTCAGGTATATGGGATTGTCGACCAGCGTTCGACAATCTTGGCTGAGATCGTCGATCAGCGTTCGACGATTTGTCCTGAGATCGTCGAGCTGCGTTCGGCGATCGTCGATCTTCATTCGGCGATCGTCGATCTCCGTTCGACGATTTGTGCTGGACTTTAGTTTTCTGAGGCAGATCAGAATTTTTCCTGGCAACCTCTACAACTCCCTTTCCCTTGTCAGAAATGAACTTGATAGGGGTTGTTAGAACAATAGGTTGGCTGGATGAGGCACCCAAGCCCAGTGTACTGTTGAATCTTGAGTTCACTGTGCTTGTGATGTCCATCAGCTTGATGCTTCTCCCATTGAGAGATTCTTCAAGCTTCTTGGCCTCAGAGAGCTCACTCTTCAGTGAAGCTATCTGTTCCCTATAGTTCTCCAACTCCTGAGAGAGTTTGAGGTTTTCTGACTTTAAACCACTTTGTTCAGATAATTGATTTCTGAGAGAGATGATCTCTTTCTCAGACTTTAGCAGGTCTAAACATAGTGCCTTAAATTCAAGTTTAAAATCTTCTGAAGTAAAATCAAAAGAGCTGATTACCTGATCTTCTTCAGGTTGAGTCTCTGAGTCTGACTCTGACTTCTCTTCCTCTGAGTTGTGTTGTGAGGCATTGATTGCCATCATGCAGAACTCCTTTTCTTCTGCATCATCCTCATCATCAGTTGAGCTGGAAGAGGCTTCTGACTCCTCTTCAGTCTCACTCCAGGATTCAGCAACAAATCCTTTCCTTGTGTGCTTATTTCTGCTGGAGGAAGGTTTGCTACTCCCATTCCTTTTGGAGTCCTTCTCCTTTCTTCTTTCTTTTCTGTCCCTTCTGTCCTTGTTCTTGTTCTCTGGACAGTCAGGAACCATATGCCCAGGTTTCCTGCAACCAAAGCAAATGATGTCTTTGCTATTGCCAATGGACTTGTCATACCTTGGCTTATCCTGCTCCTTGTATGATCTTCTTCTGAAGTCCTTTCTGGCCATCTTATAGAATCTTTTGGCCAATAAGCTGAGAAGTTCATCATTGGCTGTTCCTTTTTCTTCAGGCAGATCCTCAGTTGCCTTGAATGCTATAGTCTTCTCCTTTCTTGTGGCTGGTGAAGCAGCCTTCTATTCTTCTTCTCTGTTCTTGATGAGTAGCTCATAAGATTTGAGCTTACCCAACAAGGCTTCAGTGGTGATCTCATTCAGGCTTCTGGCATCTTTAATTGGCCAGATTCTTGAATCCCAAGTGCTGGGGAAGCACATTAGGATCTTGTCATTAAGTTCAGTCAGTGAGATCTCTTTGTCTAATGTCCTCAGTTCACTGACAATTAGACTCAGTCTGTTGTACATGTCTCCCACTGACTCAGTTTCTCCCTTCTTGAAGTTCTCATATTGGGAGATGAGATGGGATCTTCTGTCCTTTCTCTCATCAGCTGATCCTGAAACTATTTCTGAGAGCTTGTCCCAGATCTCCTTGGCTGAATTACATTCAGCTACCTTCTGAAAAATGTCATCTGACATTGTTTGAGCTAGAATGTTCATTGCCTTGGCATCAGCTACTTTCCACTTTTTGATGTCAGCATCTGTTCCTGATGGAGGTGGAACAGCATTTGTGCTTGTGCCCTCTGGAGGTCTTGGACACACTGTCAAAACAGAATTAAAAATGTCTTCGTCAATAGAATTCATGTAGAGTTTAATCCTTGCTTTCCAAAGTGCAAACTTTGATAGATTGCACACTGGAGGTCTGGTGCTAGCATAATCTTTGTTTTGGGCCATGATTTGTGCAAGCTAAATCTAATAATAAAATACAAAAGAAGGATCTAGTTTGGGATCTTGGGGTTCAGGTGTTAGCCTGTACAACCAAACAGATATGGTATGATTAACCAACCTGGCTCTGATACCAATTGAAAGGGGAAACTAGATCTGATATACTCTAAAGGGGGGGGGGTGAATAGAGTATATGGTGCTTTTTAAAACACAAAGAAAAACTTTTGCAAAGCTTTACAACAATTGTTGTAATGGGTGTAAGCAGGGAAGCAGAAGTAAAACTAATCACAAAACTAAGCTATGCAGAAACTAAGCACAAGAAAATCTAGGCCAGAAACAAAAAAGAAAACATGCAGAACCAGATGACACAAGGAAATATAGTGGTTCCCCAACTTGGGTACATCCACTCTTCTACCACCCAGGTAGGAATCCACTGCAGGATGAGTTGATCAGGTGTCCTGGGCACCAATGAGCTTTTGATAAGGTGCTCAGAAAAACCAAAACAGATTTTTTGATCAGGTGTCTTGCCACCAATGAGCTTTTGACAAGGTGCTCAAAAATCAGATTCAAACTTTTGAAGGGAGTTTGAAAAACCCTTTACAGAGAGGGGGTTGAGAGAGTTATGGCAGTCTTCTCTTTTCTCAATCAACTGAGAAGACTAAGTGGATTGATTTCAAAGCTCCCCCTGAGTCCTTGATCTTCAGGAAGATGAGCTTTGCTGAGGGTGATAGGCCTTCAAAGATAGATCTCCAGCAGAAGATGATTTCAGTAAGCTGAAATGTTGAGTGTCTGGAGTCTTGAAATGATGTTGGCCTTGAACACTTTGAAAGCTGAAGAGATCTGAAGAATGTTTGAAAGCTTGATCTCTTCTTGATGAGTGTTCTTCTGAATTCTTGCTGACAGAATATTTTTTAGAGTCTCTGTATATTGAGAGGTGTCCTATTCTTGTCAATCTCCTTCTATTCTTGTCTATTCTCTGTCTTTATTCAAAAACATTCTATATTTTATTCTCTGAGTCTGAATAGAATATTACTCTGTCAAAGATAGTCGTTGGTCTGCATTGATTACAGCCTTAATTGCATAATCTGTTCTGAAGGAAAGTCCACTGAATTGTTCCTTGAAAAATCCCTTGAAACTTGCTCCAGAAGTAAATGAAAACGGCTGGCAGATCTTCTGAATTAAATGCAGAATAACTTCTATGTGATTTGAATTTGAATTCTGAAAGATAACTGAAAACGTCGAACTGAGCTCTGCTATCGTCGAGCTGAGCTCAGCGAACTGGAAGATGCAAGCAGCAACGAAATCGTCGATCTGAGCTCAAAGATCGTCGAACTGAGCTCAGAGATAAGGATCCAGTGCAGAGTCAAAATCGTCGACTTGAGCTCACCGATCGTCGAATGGAGTTCGACGATATTGCGAAGTTGAGCTCAGCGATCGTCGAGTGGAGCTCGACGATATTATGAGGTTTGAGCTCAGCGATCGTCGAATGGAGCTCGACGATCTGCAGAAGTTGAGCTAGACGATCGTCGACCGGAGTTCGACGAAACGTCGTGCTGAGCTCGACGATTTGGACTTAGTCTCCAGAAAAACTTGGGTCTTCAGGGCAGCTTCCAATCCTAGCCTTCTAACCCTTAGACTCAATTCTAATTGACCTATTAAGCTATACAGAAGGTCAAAACACAGATTCCTAGAGACATAGTGATCCTGACCCAAATTAGTAATAGGGTGTTCCAACAGATTTGTAACATCCCTCAAACAACTAGACCCCACCATGGTCTCATCAATCCATTGTGAGGCCCATTAGAGCCCTAAGGGTCCATGGAAGTCGACCTAAGGTGACCCAGTTGACCTAGAACCACCATAGGCCTAAAGTGGCAAGGTGCCCTAACAAAGGATAGTGTGCCCTAGTAAGCCCAACCAACCCTACCAGGGTCTTCCTAGACCTAACGTGGGGCCAATGGGTCACTAAGGACCCAAGGAGGGCAGTCATAGTGGTTAAGTTGACCAAAGTCAACTCTGACCCTAAATGGGTCAAACTAACCTACTAAGGGTCAATTGACCATTCCCTAGCCAAGTAGACCCCACCCATGCCCTCGTAACCCTAGGGTAAGGTCAATGGGTCACCAAGGTCTCATTGGGGTCAACTCCAGAGCTAAAGTTGACTCAAGTCAACCCTAGCCCTAAACTGGTCAAAGTGTCCTAACTAAGGGACAAGTGACCTACAGTGTGCAATTGGACCTTACGCAAATGCTTCTAGAATTTAGGGGAGTCCCATGGGTCACCAAGGATAAATGAGGCCAGTCCCAGTGGCTAATTTGACCAAAGTCAACTCTTGGGTCAAGATGGTCAAACTAGCCTAAATGGCTAACTTAAGCCCAATCCAAGTGGGCTAGGCATAGGAAAGTGTGGCCCATAAGTCTAGGAGGTGGTGAGACATATTTTGGGCCCACCAAATTCAAAAATGGGTGACTAGGAGAGAGAAAGAGGGAGTTACCAACATTTGGAGGAGAGAGATGAAGGAGCTTAATGGCAATCATGGCCATGGAGGCTCCATAACCCCCTCCTTTGATGGGGCTTTAACTCCTTGGAGGCAGGGGAGGAGTTTTCAGGTGTTGGCCGGCCAGTGGAGGACCTCATCCATTCAAATTCAGTGAAACCGAAAATCCCCCATTTATGGCCTTAATGGTGTCTTGAAGAATTGTGGAGTTACAAACCTCCTCTCCCCAATTCCTTCGTTAGACACCTTCACCAGGGCAAGGGAAAGCGTTTACCCCGATACAATCCCAGTTCCAGAGAGGTTGGTGTAGAAGTTGTAGAGGAGCACAAGCTTTGTGGCCTACAATGGCGAGGAGGCACAACACCCGCTCCCAGGCCGCGATTCAGGTCCTCCTCCACTACTTCTTCCATGGATAGTTCTTAGCAATCACTAGGGCCAAGGTTCGGGCACAGTTGAGCCCGATCCAATTCGAAAATTTCATGATTTTTGGCCGAAAATTATATTGGTAGAGCCGCAGGAATAGGGCTCTCCGGAGGCTTTGCCGCCGCCTGGCGACAGCCACCACCTAAACGGAGGTGGTGGTGGCAGTGGCCGGCCAGGGAGGTTGTCGGATCGCCGGCGGCAGCGTCTGGAAGAATCTCTAGGACGGTGAGATCGGGACCATCAGCTGGAGCTTGAAGATGATGGGATGTCGTCCACTGTTGTGCCAAGATTCGTGGGGATGATGATTTTAAACCATAGGATATGAATTTATGATTATTTAAATTCTGTCACATAATTTGAATTTTATGTTTTATTTATTTAAAAATAGTTAGAGGCTCTGTAGGAGAAAATGGTCAACACATGATTTGTAGTCCTATGGGTCTACTTTATTTTAAAATTGGCTTGAACTAATTTGGGTGCCTAGTTTGACCAGGGCACCCATTTTGGTGGGACCTATACCTAGGGCTATCCTGAGATTAAAAAGGGTACCCCCTTCATCCCTGGGCCAAATGACTTCAAATTTTGACAGGGAGTCCTCCTAAACAAACGCTAGGTCCTGCCCAAAAATGGGAATTTTTGGGAACAACTTTTCTATAGTTTTAGAAATGATTTAATTTCTCTAGGGTAAATTAATTTAGGGGTCAAATGACTTCCAAACTCACCCAAATTTTGGTGGGTGTTGCTTGGGGTCATTTTAAAGCACTAGTAAAAATTTCATCTCATTTGAAGATGGTTCGAGTAGGAAAAAATAAAACCCTAGCCTTGCCAAAATAAGGGTATTTTGGTCAAAAAGTGCACTTAGGGCTTTGAGTGTCCAAATTACCTCAACAGAGGTTGAAATTTGGGTCACTGACTTGGCATGGTTTTTTAACACCTCCCCATGGAAGATGGGTTAGAGTGGAATAGTTTTAGCCTAAAATCTAAGACCAAACCCTAAGGAAGGGCATTTATGCCTTGTGAAGGGCATGAGGTCAAAGGACCTTGTATGAGCTTGAAAATTTGTAGGGAGAGTTCTAGGGAGCTAGAGCACTTTGGTGAAAATATTAAGGGATTTGGAAAGGGGTTGGCCCCTCATAACCCTAATCCTAGTTTAGTCCACAAACCTTATAATGTTAGAATAGACTAGTAAAACTCATTAAACTATTGTGAAATTTTGTTGGTGTGGTTATAGGAGTAGTATGACCCTCTGGTAATTTAATTGGGAATTTTGGATCAATAATCCTAGCACTCTCTTTGTAACCTAAGGGGTTTCCCTAATTAATCTTTTTGTTATTATGATCTCACTGCCCATTTAAAGGCCATGAAACTTAGGCAGACGGAGTTTTAGACTTTAACTCTTAAGTCTAAATTTTATTAGAAATTTTGAATGCTTATATGCAGCACTTACTTCACAAGCTCATTAATTTGGAATATTATTCAATAATTTCTTTAGAGCTCAATACTTGTTGAAAATTTATGAAACTTGATAAGTTGTGTTCCTAGTTCATTATGCTCATATGGAACTTTATTTGGAATTTGTAGATGAATATTTGTTATACCTTGTTCATTAACCCATTAACTTGGAATTTTATAAGAAAATCAAGTATTGACTTTATTATTCAATGATAAATTGTGAAACTTGATCTAGAGTATTTATATGCCCTCACAATCATCCTTGAATTTTCTCTGAATTTTTGGAGGTATTATTGTTGTACATTCTCTTAAAATGATTTATTATGGGATATATTTGAAATTAGAATTAAGGGCTTATACCATGCTGAAAAATTGGGAGACTTTGGATCTTAAGTTAATTATTCATTTTGTATTTGACATAAATTTAGTGGAATGTTATCTTGTCTGAAATTGGAACCTCATTTTCAAACTTGGGATTTTTGGCCACTAGAATAATTAAATAATTATCAGATAAATAGGAAAAATTGTGAAATTCTTGATTTAGGACACAAATGTCATAATAACCCTCCAATAATTATGATAGGAGTACTGGATGATTATTTGGTGTACCTCACTTTATAAACTTCATATAGCTTAGGTTTGTCTGCATTTAGTAAAATCGCAGAAGTTGTCTTGGAGTAAGAATTGGGGCACACGAGTTGGGGTTATAAGTTTGTTGATTTGGATGAATGATAATGATTTCGTCGTTGGAAGTTGAGATTAGTGAGGATTTGATGTACTAAGCATGAGCCCAAGACTTAGTGCCTTTATTACTTCTGTGGACACTCCGTTCGTGGAGCTTATTTATTACTTATATGTGATTTTTCTGTGGACTTATCTTTTGCTACATTGCTACAGTTGTGATCGATTTGGCCGGCAGGATCGGCGATTTTTGGTGATGACCATCCCGGGTGCGAAGGTGTCACCGCAAAGCGGCGGTTCTGGGCCTAAGACCCCGGTGTTTTAAAGTAAAAAAAGGGGGTCTTACACCGGGTGCCAGTATGAAAAATTCGAAATTGATGAAAAATTTCCAATCTGATTTCTCGAGATGGATTGTTGTTCTTGAGAAGAAGATAGTAGGACTCGAGTAGAATTCTTCTTGTTCTCGAGTAGAAATTTCTTTGTTCTCGAGTAGAGCAATCCATGTTCTCGAGTTGAGTTTTTGTTCTCGGGAATTAATTCCATCATTCTCGAGTACAAGTGATGTACTCGAGAAATTAATTCTGTCGTTCTCGAGTACAAGTGATGTACTGAAGAAATGAAGTCCATACTTGGAAATTTTCTTGATTTTGAACTATGACCAGATCTTGAACTTGCTTGAGACCTTTTTCTTCATTCCTATTCTTCCTTATTGAGCATGCCAAGTTCTATTTTGAAGAACGAAAACTTGGTCTCGTCCAGCGGCTTTATGAATATATCTGCAATCTGCTTGTCAGTTGGGAAATATTGCAGATTGATGTATCCATGCTCCACATGCTCCCGGATGAAGTAGTACCACCGCTCTATGTGCTTTGTTCTGTTGTGAGAGACTGGGTTGTTGGTTATTGCAATCGCACTGGAGGAGTTGCAAAACAAAGAAATGTCCTTGACCTTCAAGTTGTAATCTTCAAGTTGGATCTTTATCCATAGCAATTGTGCACAACAACTGTCGGCAGAAATGTATTCTGACTCGGTCGTTGAGATTGCAACACAATTTTGCTTTTTGCTGCTGCATGAAATGAGCCTCCTTCGAAGGAATTGGCAAGTCCCGGAAGTGCTCTTTCTATAATATTTGCTTCCTACAAACTCTGCATCTGAGAAACCAATTAGTTCGATGTTGTTACTTCTTGGGTACCATAAGTCAAGATTTGGTGTACCTTTAAGATATCTCAAAATCTGCTTTGCAGAAGCATAGTGAGATTCCTTAGAGTTCACTAGAAATCTAGCACACATGCATGTTGAAAACATTATAACCAGTCTACTAGTAGAAAGGTAGAGCAGGATCCAATTATGCTTCTATACTTGGTTTCATCAAAAGGTTTCCATTTCTCATCCTTATCCAGAGACATAGTTGAACCCATTGGAGTCCTCATAGAGGTTGTGTTCTCCATTTCGAATTCCTTAATTAACTCATTGGTGAACTCCGTCTGAGAGGTGAAAATTCCATCTTCAGATTGTTTCACCTGAAGTTCTATAAAATACTTCAGCTCTCCCAAACTGCTCATTTTGAACTTCCCTTGCATAAGTTTGGAAAACAATTTACAAATGTTGTCGTCAGTAGAGCCAAATATGATGTCATCGACATAGATTTGCACTAGCAAAATCTTGCATTTTATTTTCCTAAGAAATAATGTCTTATCTATCTTTCCTCTTAAGAACTTGTTTTTAAGAAGAAAGTTAGACAGTGTCTCGTACCAAGCTCGAGGAGCTTGTTTTAAACCATATAAAGCTTTAAATAAAATATAAACATGCTCAGGATAGTTAGAATCAACGAAACTTGTAGGTTGTTCCACATACACCTCTTCCTTTATGTCACCATTAAGGAAAGCTGACTTCACGTCCATCTGATAGACAGTGAAGCCCTTAAGTGTTGCATATGCCAGGAACAACCTGATTGCCTCCAGCCTTGTCACTGGTGCATAAGTCTGATCGAAGTTAATTCCTTTTTCTTATCTATATCCCTTGGCAATGAGTCTGGCCTTATTCTTTATAATTATCCCAACCTCATTCATCTTTTTCATCTAGACCCACTTTGTTCCGATAATGTTCTTACCTTGGGTCTTACAACAAGCTTCCAGACTTGGCAATGCTTAAATTGATTCAATTCTTCTTCCACTGCCATTATCCAAGATGTGTCTGAGTTTGCTCCCTCAAACTTTTTCGGTTCAACCCGTGAGAGAAAAATAAATATAAATTTTCATTAGCTGTACCTCTACGAGTTCTGACACCATCCCGTGGATCTCCTATGATTTGATCCATTGGGTGATCCTTCAAGTGTCTGAGCTCTAGAGTCCTTGCATCTAGAGCTACTTCAATCATAGGAGTGACTTCATTAACTAGAATGATGTCTTCATCATGGTAATCAATCTCTCCAATTGGGGTTGGAGTGGTGATCTTGATGAACTTTTTATCTTTTTCTTCAGTCGGCTCAACCAAGTTTAATTCTTTTATTCTTGAACATGCATCTTCAATAAACAGACTAGAAGAGATGCCTTGCAGCAGACTCATCTCATCAAATACAACATGAATAGATTCTTCTACAACCAGGGTTTTCTTATTAAAAATCGTATATGCCTTACTATGGCTGCTATAACATACGAAAATACCTTTAAATGCAATTTTCACTAAATTTAATGGTGTGATACTTGTCATTATTAAGGACGAAACATTTACAACCAAAGATTCTGAAATATGAAATAGTTGGTTTCCTGCCCTTTAGTAGTTTGTAAGGTGTCTTATTATGGTTCTTGTTTATAAGTGCTCGATTTTGCACATGACATGCAATGTTGACGGCTTAAGCCCAGAAATATTCTGGTAGTGAGGCATCACTCCACATGGTTCCATAGGCCTCTATGAGTGTTCTATTTCTTCTCTCAGCTACTCTGTTCTATTGAGGAGTATGAGGAGAGGAAAACCCATGAAAGATACCTAGGATTTCAAAGAATTCTGTCATGGGCCCAGACTTGAACTCTGTTCCATTGTCACTTCTGATTTTGACTACAGAACAGGTGTATTCATTCTGGATCTGCTTGAAATAATTAGTAATGATATCAAAAGTATCTAACTTATGTTTTAGAAAGAACACCCACGCAAAGCGAGAGTAATCATCAACAATAACCAATGTGTAATCCTTACCGCCCAAACTTCTAACTTGAAGTGGACCGAACAAGTCCATATGAAGTAGGTGTAAACACCTATTAGATTCTTTGCCAATAATGCTTTTAAAGGTAGTCCTTGTTTGCTTGCCTTTTACACATGCGTAACAAGGTCTATCTTTAGCGCACTTGACATTTGGGGTATCACGTACTAAATTAAGAGAAAATAATTTATTAATAGTTTTGAAATTAATATTTTCTAATCTCTTGTGTCATTGGTCACCAAGAGACGCACTATCTTTAGCAAAAATGCACACTGGAGTAGAAGAGTCTATGCAAATAAAATTGAAGCAAAATATATTTCTACTACAAGTGCCTGATAGAATCGTTTTCAAATTTTCTATCGATTTTATCAAGCACTTGCCTGCATGAAATTCTACTATGTATCCTTTATCGTAGATCTGGCTTATGCTTATAAGATTGTGTTCCAATTCTTCAACATAAGTCACATCTGAGAAGGATACACTACCATTAGTAATCATACCGTATCCTATAGTAATTCCTCTGTCAGAACCTCCAAAGATGACCTTTGACCCATTCATGACTGGAGAATAATTCTGGAGTAGGCTTCTAGCCCCGGTCATATGCCGAGAGCATCCACTGTCCAAATACCAGATAGGATTTTTGGTGGGCTTTGAACATACCTGCATACATAAATCAGTTTGCCTTAGGAACCCAAACTCATTTGGGTCCTTGGTCTCTAGTTAGCACACTCCACCTATGTGTGTTAACATTGTGAGTGGTCTTTCTCACATTATTACCGTGAGGAGTTACATAATTTATGTAGTTAAACTAGCAATCTATAATAAAGTGACCAACTTTATCAAAGCACCAACAGTCAAACCTATTGTATTTTTGCCTAAATTTCTCCTGCTTGACCTTTTGAGAGTGTGGTCTAGCAGGGGCAGCAAACTTGAAGGTAGAAGCTTCATGGTGATGGAACTCATATGACTTCTTCTCCTTAATAGGCTTTTCCACAACGGGTTTTACTTTTGGTGCTTTCTTGATATTGTGAACATGACTACAAGGGTCATAGCTCTGAAGAGTGATCTCCTCATATGGTGTCTTAATGACACTTTCGCCAAAGTTCCGGGGATGGATCCATCCTTGGTACCGAGACTTGGGTTCTACAAAAGTAGGCCTAGCAAAGTCACCGTAGGAGGAATCAAGATCAAACTCATTAGTTGGAAAGATAACCTTTTTGAATGAAGTCTGATCTTGAGGATATTTTCCATTCTCCTTAGCCAATGCTTTCTTGACATCCTTATTCTTCCGTTGAGCGTAATTTCTCCTAGAAGATTTACTAGGAGCATCCATGTACAACCCTGTATCCAGCGAGCGGGGTGAACCAGGAACCAGGTCGGCCGGCTCAGATTACCAATGCCCCAGGCGTGCTCGGCAGAGAAACCCGAGCCCGAGCTCGGCGTTCGTCGACCGCGAGCTTGGCATTCGCCGAGCTAAGCCAATATTTGTCGAGCTGAGGTCCCAACTCGCACTCGTGCAAAAGAGCTCGGCAATAGTAGGCGAGCAGGATCCGCCGAGGTGGACAGGCTCCCCAGCTTGCCCAGATCTATGAGGTACTTTTTACTGTTTTGCTCCAGTAGGTCTGCCCATAGCCCTTCAAAACAGCAGTGTTTGGCTGTTGGCAGACACAACCAAGGGTATTTTGGTAATTTCATGTCAGTTTAGTTTGGTTATTGGCAGTTCATATCCCAAAAACTATAAATAAGACCCAATGGGTACCCTAAAAGACATTCTTCCTGTGCTCTCTGGCTCCAGTTTTCAAGTGCTTTGTGAGGGTACCTTAGCTAGGCCTTTGACTAAGCAGGCGAAGCACTCTCAGATCTTCCGGGTGTGTGGTGGGTCCTCCCCGCCGAGGCTTTGGGTCAGTCCTCCCTTGTTTCTTTTGTTGTTTTACTTGCAGGAGCGAAGTAGGTGCTCGATCACTCCTTCCCCAAAGGGCGAACTCCATAGGAGACCGTTTTACGGTTTCAACATTTTGGTGCGGTGAGCGTGGAGCGTGGTCAGTGCAGAAAAGCTTCAGCGAGCTAGATGACAGGAGGACAGGGGCTTGAAAGGTCGGGCTCGCCCCCCCCACCTCTGGCTATGGTGGGGATGTTTGAAGATTTCAAGAATGAGGTGCTGGGCCTCATCAAGTTCGCACTCATAACGGGGGCCAAGTGCTCGACTGCAGTAGTCCAGATTGCAGCCGCCCCCTCTCTAGGCGAGGATGCCCCCCGGCAGGCGAGCTGGGAAGGAAGTTGCCGAGGAGGGCCGGGGGTGCGAGCTCCCCGGGCGCGAGCTCTTCCCCGGCTCGGCAGGAAGAGGTCGGCTCGGCGAGTTGAACCCGCGAGACACGCCAGCTCGCCCAGTAGGGGGAGGATTCCCCTTCAGCAAGTTAGTCTCCTCAGCTCCAGTCCCAGAGGGGTTCAGGGAACCCGAGATGTCCAACTACACCTGGAAGGGAGACCCGGTACAACACGTCCAATGGTTTGAGGACTTGGTCTCGATCCGGCAAATGTCAGATGGCTTCAAATGTCGACTCTTTGCCATCACCCTCAAGGAGAAGGCAAGGGAGTGGTTCCACCAGCTACCGTCCAGCTCCGTCTACTGCTTCGAGGACCTGCGCTGGGGAATGCTGAGGTTCACTACCTCGAAGAGGAGGAAGAACGAGTCAGAGTGCCTGTTCCACATCAAACATGGAGTGAATGAGATGCTGGGGAGCTACGTGGATCGGTTCCAGGAGGAGGTCACCCAGGTCCAGGAGACGGCAGGCCACAGTTTGATGATAGCTTTCACCCGGGGCCTGCAGCTAGGGTTCTTCAGGATGGAGTTGAAGAGAGTACCCCCCTCCCACCGCCGCTCCTACATGGAGCAGATGGAGAGGGCGGCAAGAGAAGTTAACGGGGAGGCATCAAATCCAGAGTTCTCCCGGAAGCTGGCCAGGTGGGCCACGGAGGAAGAGAAGGAGCCAAGAGGAGGAAGAGGACAGGAGGAGAGGAGAGGAGAGCCTCGGGAGTGGGAGCAAAGGCAGCTCCAGGGGTCGCAGTAGCCCAGGTGGGGGCATCAGGGGCCTGATCGTCGGCTGGGCTGGAGGCTCGAGTTCCAAGGGCAGGGGGCACAGAGAGGGTACTAAGGAAGGGACCGCCACCAAGCGAGTCAAGATCAATTCCACCACCCCCCCCCCCCCCCCCCGAGTTGGAGATGTGAGCTGAGACCTCGACTCCCCGATCAAGAAGAGGCAATGGCCATAGCTATATGGGAGAGGGGGAGAGTTGCCAGGAGGAGGAGGAGAGAAGTTATGGTGGAGTTGCCCTACTGCGACTTCCATTAGGAGGAAGGTCATGCTACAGCCACGTGCCCGGAGTTCCTCGAAATGAGGGGAAACAGGGAGCGGCAATAGCAGCAGGGACCTCAGGAAGTGAGGATCGATGAGGTCCTGCCTCAGGTGGAGGAGGACCGTTGCGAAGACCGGGTGGATGTCGGGACCCGAGGAGGGATCAGAGTGACCCACGGGGGTGGGGGTTGAGGCTTCCCAAAAGGCGAGCCTACACACCATGTACCGTCGGAGCGTTAGCTCCATATTCCAAACCCCACCCCCAAAAGAGAGGATCACCTTCTCTAGGAGCGACATGGCGGATCATGAGGATCCTTTTTGCGATGCGCTGGTCATCCAGACAGCCATCAAAAATTTTACCGTCTCTAGGATCCTCGTTGACAATGGAAGCTCCATCAACATCATCTTTAAGAAGGCGTTTGACATGATGAAGGTGGAGGCAAAGAGAGTGTTGGCCTCGGATGGGCCCTTGTTCGTATTTTCTCGGGAAAGGAAGGATGTGGAGGGAGGAGTAGGCCTCCATCTCACCCTGGGGGGGGGGGGGGGGCAGTCCAGAAACTATAAGTTTGTCATCGTGGATGCCCCCAGCAGTTACATCGCCATTTTCGGGAGGCCCCTTATCAGTTCCTTCCGATGTGTCCCCTAATCATTCCATCAATGCTTGAAGTTCAATGCAGAGGGGATTCAGGTTAGGGTTAGGGGGTACCCCAAGATGGTACGAGAGTGCTACGTCACTGCAGTGAACTCCATCTCTTGGCAGGAGGGAGCCGAGGAGATGGAACAGAGGATGGAGGAGGCAGAGTACGAAGATAGAAGGGAAGAGCTGGAAGAGTAGAGTTGCACCGAGGTTGAGGTGGCAGGAGGAGATTGGTAGGAGTTAGCCGACGAGATGGCCATGGAAGAAGAAGTGGAGGTGGAGGTCCTCATCCCCGAGGAGAGGGATGTTGAAGAATGGGGAGAGCAGTCTGGGTTGGAGGCTGCGGAAGAGGTGGTGGAGCTGGAGGTCCTCACCAGAGAAGGAAGGATGGAGAAAGTCTGCGTCAGCGGTGGGCTGACCCCGGAGGCTCCGGGAAGGATGCTGGAGTACATCCAGAGGAACGTGGACATCTTCGCATAGAGCGCCGCGGAGATGTAGGGTGTTGACGTGGATATGGCTTGCCACCACCTCAACTTAGACTCGAGAACACGCCCCGTCCAACAAAATAAGAGGTCCATCGCGGACAAGCTGGCAGAGCCCATCAGAGAGGAGGTGGCAAAACTTCTCAAGTCCAGCTTCATGTCTGATATCCAATACCCTGGCTGGGTCTCCAATGTAGTCATGGTTAAAAAGGGAGATGACCTATGGCGTATGTGTATCGACTTCTCCTTGTTTAATAAATCTTGTCCTAAGGATTGTTATCCCTTGCCTCGGATCGACACGCTGGTTGACTCAGCCGTTGGTTTTTCTATAATGAGTTTTTTAAATGCATTTTCAGGTTATCATCAAATCAGCATGCACCCCCCGGACGTCAAAGATATCTCATTCATCATGGGGGATGGATGATACTACTATAAGATGATGCCCTTCGGGCTGAAGAACGTAGGGGCGACCAACTAGAAGATGATGGATAGGGTCTTCAAATAATAGAAGGGGAGGAACCTGGAGGTGTACGTGGATGATCTCATGATAAAGAGTTAGGATGTGGACTCTCACCTCCAGGACCTAGAGGTGACATTTGATAACCTGCACAGGTACAAGATGCGGTTGAACCCCCTGAAGTGTGTCTTCGGGGCCAGCAGGGGGAAGTTCTTGGGGCACCTCCTCACCCCTGCAGGGGTCGAGCCGAATTCTGATAAGGTCAAGGCTACATGGAGCTGGGTTCGCCGTAAAATACTAAGGAGGTGCAGCAGCTGACAGGGAAGATGGCAGGGCTAAGTAGGTTCCTCTACCGGGCTAGGGAGAAGTGTTTGCCCTTCTTCAAAGCACTGAGGGGGGGGTCAAAACTTCGAGTGGACCAAGGAGTGCGAGGAGGCATTCAAGGCCCTCAAAGTACAGTTGACTCGAGCTCCGCTGCTCCAAGGGCCAAAGGAGGGGGAGGACCTATTTTTGTATCTCGGGGTCGGGGCAGAGGCCCTGAGCTCCGTCCTAGTTCGCGAAGAGGGGAAGAAGCAGCTCCCAAAATATTACGTGAGCCGGGTCCAAAGAAAGTCCGAGCTCCGTTATCCAATTTTGGAGAAGATGGCCTTCTCCCTAGTCATCTCGGCCCGAAGGCTGCGGCCCTATTTATAGGCACACTCAATCTGAGTGGTGACTGACCATCCTCTCCGCAACATCTTTGAGGAGGTGGAGCATTCTGGCAGGCTGGGCAAGTGGTCGGTGGACTTAAGTGAATTAGACATCTCCTTTGTCCCCCGCCTCTCGATCAAAGCTCAAGTGATGGCTGACTTCTTGGCTGACTATATGATTGAGGTGGAGGAGGAGGAGCTTACTCGTCCGACCCCTTGGAAGGTGAAGGTAGATGGTTCCCCGGGAAGGAATTCCCTAGGAGATGGTGTGATCTTGCAAAGTTCGCGGGGAACTAGAATTGAGGAGACGGTGGTGGTGCACTTACCCATCACCAACAATCAATCCGAGTATATGGCCGTGATAGCAAGGCTGCGCCTGGCCAGGGAGGTGGGGGTTCTAGACGTGGAGGTCCTCAATAACTCCATGGTGGTAGCCTTCTAGATCAACGGGGAGTTCGAGGCAAGAGAGCCTACCTTGCGTCTATACTTAGCCAAATTAAAGGGGGTCATTGGCACATTCCAAACTTTTTCCATCCAGCGTGTGCCCCGGGAGGAGAATGAGCAGGTTGACCAACTAGCGAAGCATGGCCCCCGGATGGGGTGGGGGGGTGTGGGACTATCACCGATCTATTCCGCCCCTCCAACGAAGAAGGAGAGCTCATGAAGATAGATCAGTGGCCCTCGTGGATGGACCCAGTCACAGCCTTTCTTTCCACGAGAGAGTATCCGGAGGGGGCGGATAAAAAGAACCTCAAGTACAAATCAGCGCACTACCTCCTCCGGGATGGGCAGCTGTACAGGAAGACTCTCTCGAGGATGATGGCTCGTTGCGTGGCTGAGGGGGAAGTGCAAAGAATCGTGGAAGAAGTCAACTCCGGGGAGTGTGGGAGCCACTCCGGGAGTCAGACCCTGGAAGGGAGGATTGTCAGGCAGGGGTACTTCTGGCCCACCTTGGGCTGTAATGCGATGGAGTTCGCAAGAAGGTACCACAAGTGCCAGCTGTTTGACCCCCTCCAGCTACATACAGTGTAGCGACTCAAGACTATCGCAGCCTTGTGGCCCTTTGCCCCCTGGTAAATGGATTTGGTTGGACCGTTTCCCCAGGCCAGTGGGCAGAGGAGGTTCCTAATGGTGATGATTGACTATTTCTCCAAGTGGTTGGAAGTGAAGGCGATATCCAAGGTGACTTCCCAGGTCATCAGAAACTTCATTTGGGGGGAGATCATCTGCCGCCATGGGCTGCCCCAGGCCATTGTCACGGACAATGGGTCCCAGTTCGCCAACGCGAAGTTCACCAGTTTTTGCGAGCAGCTTGGGATCAACCTCAGGTTCTCCTCATTCCACCACCCCAGGAGCAAAGGGTAGGTGGTGGCCGCAAACAAGATTATTGTCAACCTCCTAAAAAGGTGGAAAACCTGAAGGGGAGCTGGGTGGAGCAGCTTCCTGCAATTCGCTGAGCCCCGAGGACCACCACCAACAGAGCTACAGGGGAGACCCCCTTCAAGCTCTCTCATGGGTGCGAGGCAGTGCACCCCGTGGAATTTGAAGTTCAAAAACCTCGAGTTGTTGTGGCCAGGGAGGCAGGGAAGAATGGCAGGCGGAGAACAAGGAAGAGCTGCGGCTCTCCCTTGACATGGTGGAAGAACTGCGGGACCTTTCCGCCATCCGACAAGAAGAGGTGAAGAGGAGGATGGTCAAGTACTTTGACAAGCACGTCAGAGTCAAGCAATTTATGTAGGGGGACTTGGTACTGAAGAAGGTGGATGCAGCAGGGAGGTCGGCGACTTTGAGGAAGCTCAACCCCAGCTGGGAAGGTCCATTTATTGTAAAAGAAGCTATAAGATCAGGGGGGTATCGACTCAAAAATCTGGAGGGCGAGACCCTGAGTCTCACGTGGAGTGGTGACGACTTGAAACATTTTTTTCCTTAAAACATGTAAGTGATGCTTTGATCTTTAATAGAAGTTCTATAACACATCTATGTTTTCACAATAAGTTTGCATGAAGAAGTAAAGTGTATGTGGACCCCGAGCAGATCCCGCTGTCAGGCTCTCACCTAGCTAACAGGGCTGGAAGTCACTCGGTGTCATCCTTGGACCCCGAGCAGATCCCGATGTCACGCTCTCACCTAGCTGGCAGGGCTGGATGTCACTCGTTGTCATCCTTAGACCTCGAGCAGATCCCGCTGTCATGCTCTCACATAGCTGGTAGGGCTTAAAGTCACTCGATGGTGTCAGACTTGGACCCTGAGCAGATCCCGATGTCAGGTTCTCACCTAGCTGGCAGGGCTGGAAGTCACTCGGTGTCATCCTTAGACCCCGAGCAGATCCTGTTGTCAGGCTCTCACTTAGCTGGAAGGGATGGAAGTCACTCGGTGTCATCCTTAGAACTCAAACAGATCCCGCTATCAGGCTCTCATCTAGCTAGCAGGGCTGGAAGTCACTGCTCGGTGTCAGCCTTGGACACCGAGCAGATTTTGCTTTCAGGCTCTCACTTAGCTGGCAGGGCTGGAAGTCACTTGGTGTCATCCTTAGACCTCGAGCAGATCCCGCTGTCAAGCTCTCACCTAGCTGGCAGGGCTGGAAGTCACTCGATGGTGTCAACCTTAGACATCGAGCAGATCCCGCTATCATTCTCTCACCTAGCGGGCACGGCTGGAAGTCACTCGGTGTCATCCTTAGACCTCGAGCAGATCCTGCTGTCAGGCTCTCACCTAGTTGGCAGGGCTGGAAGTCACTCGATGGTGTCAGCCTTACACCCCGAGCAGATCTCACTGTCAGGCTCTCTGCTAGCTGGCAGGGTTGGAAGTCACTCGGTGTTATCCTTAGACCTCGAGCATATCCCGCTGTCAGTCTCTCACCTAGCTGGCAGGGCTGGAAGTCACTCGATGGTATCAGCCTTGAACACCGAGCAGATCCCGTTGTCAGGCTCTCGCTAAGCTGGCAGGGCTGGAAGACACTCGGTGTCATCCTTAGACCTCGAGCAGATCCCGCTGTCATGCTCTCACCTAGCTGGAAGGGCTGGAAGTCACTTGATGGTTTCAGCCTTGGTGTAACGTCCCGAATCGCTCTAGGCCCCTAGTATGTGTGTTTTTGAGTCAGGAGGGTTGACTCGAGTCCTGAGAAGTGCAGGGAATTGGACTGCACTTGTGGAGAAGTGGAGAAATCAGTGTAAAAAGACAGGGGTAGTGACACGGGTAGTGATACGGGTAGTGACACGTGTAGCGACACGGGTAGCGATACGGGTAGCGACACGGGCATGTCCCTACCCGTGTGCTGTTGGGTACATTGGTCAAATGTACCTGATTTGAAGAAGCCTCACCTAACTCAATGATATACATCAGAATGTATTTGATGTTTGTTTGAGTTACTTGTGCAGGTTAGACATACACTGGACTGAAGCTGAAAATTTCTAAGTCCATGTGTCGACACCCAGAGGCAAAGTGTCGACACTTGAGAAAGCTTGTGTCGACACCCAGACATGCAGTGTCGACACTTGGAGTCATTGTGTCGATACCTGGGAAGAAGTGTCGACACCAGTCAGAAAGTGTCGACACTTGGAGCTGTGTCGACACTCAGTGTAGAAGGATGCAGAAAAGCTGTGTCGACACTTAGCAGAAGTGTCGACACCTAGAAGAGCTGAGTCTACATCAGAAAGTGTCGACACTTGGAGTTTTGTCGACACTCAGCAAAATTCTGCAGAGACTAAGTACAAGTGTCGACACTCAACACAATGTGTCGACACTCAATCAGCAGAGTCAAAATACGAAGAATGTGTCGACACTCAACACAATGTGTCGACACACACTCAAAGGAGTCAACACTTGAAGATTGTGTCGACACTCAGCACAATGTGTCGACACATAACCAGAAGACTCAACACTTGAAGAAAGTGTCGACACAAGGAGCTGTGTCGACACTTAGCAAAGAACAGAAAAGTTGTAAAATATTCTAAGTACAAGTGTCGACACTAAAGGAATGTGTCGACACTCAACTGAAGAAACAAGATTGAAGACTTGTGTCGACACCAAGAAGCAGTGTCGACACTTGACAGTTTCAACACATGAAGATGTGTCGACACAAAGGAGATGTGTCGACACTTAGAAGAATACAGATAAAGAATGAAGTGCAAGTACTTGTGTCGACACTCAATTTCAGTGTCGACACATGCAGAAGACACTGTGTCGAGACATACAAGGAATTGTGTCGACACCTTGTAGACTTGTGTCGACACTTACACAACATGTGTCGACACTTGGTCTATAAGTGTCGACACTTAAGAACAGAAAGTCTCGACACTAACTGACAGTTAGAGAATTTCAAGAAGTGACTGGTTGACATGACAGCTGCCAATCCAGCCGGTCTACAGCAACTGTCAGAGAAGTCAAAAGTCTGTTATAAACCGGATCAGCCGGTTACCATGAAAGAAGCCTATAAATAGGAACCCACAGTTTACAGAATGAGTAGTTAAGTTGTTAAGTGGTTAAGTTGTTCACAATCATTACTTGTTGTGAGAATAATTGAAGTGGTTGATCAGATTAAATCAAGAAGTGATACATAGAGGATCAACACAAGAAGATCAGGCAGTCCAACTGCAGATCTAAGTAGTTGGAGAGAGAGAGCTCCAACCAAGGATTCAGTCTTTGGAACTAAGGCTGAGAAGAACAATTCAGAGTCATCTGGATTTCAAGAAGCAGAGATCAAGGATCAACTGCAGAAGATTCAGACTAATTCAGTTCTACTCAAGAAGCTTTGAAGAAAGCTAAGTCAGTTTGGATCAAGCTGAGTTCTTCCAAGAACTCTTCAAGAAACTCTCAACTCCTCTCATCCTTTCTGAGTTGTAGAGTTAGCATTTGTAATTTCTATTTTAAACTTGTAAGATCCATTGGATCTGAGTGATTGTAAGCCTATTTTATAAAGGCTGAGGGTAGGGCTTGGTGCCTGAGTGTAGGAGTTGAAGAACTCTGAGTGTAGGCCTTTAATTGGCTGAGTGTAAGCCTTGATTGGCTGAGTGTAGGCCTGGGTGGCTGAGTGTAGGCCTTTTGGCTGAGTGTAAGGCTTTGGGCCTGAGGTAGGAACCTTGTTGGGTTCTGAGCTAGTGGAGAAGTTTGGCCGAATCTAGTACACTGCTAGATAGGCGAAGGGGGAAAGTGGATGTACCCAAAGATTGGGGAACCACTATAAAATTAGTGTGTCTTCTGTGCTGTGCTGTGAATTGAATGCTTAATTTCTGTATTTGCTGTTAGCTGTAGTAATCAGTGAAAAACTGTTGTGCTGCCAAACAAAAGTCAAAAAAGGTTTAGGTCACCTATTCACCCCCCCCCCCCTCTAGGTGTTTAGGTACCATATCTTTCAAGTGGTATCAGAGGGAGGTTCCTCAAAATCAGGACTAACTGTCTGAGGAGATCCAGTTTGGCAGATTCAGTATAAGTCAGGAAACAGGAAACAGTTTCAAGAAAATTAAGAACATGGGTTCTTCAGAGAATCATAAGGAGTTGGGTTCAATGAAACTACCTATATGCAGAAAAGAGATCTTTGGGATCTGGAAAGAGAGGGTTAGGCTTTTTATGGAAGCCTCTGACCCTAGGATATACATCACAGTCAAAGAAGGGCCATATGTGCCCATGAAGATTTCAGTATTGGATGCAAATCAGAGGACTCCAAAGGATTTCTCTGAAATGACCAAGGATGAGATTGTCCTAGCAACCATGGACAAAAGAGCACAGAATATAATAGTTAGTGCAATTGATGATGCCACCTTCCAGAACCTTATTCACTGTAAAACTGCAAAAGAAATGTGGGACACCCTCATTGTCTATATGGAAGGTTCTGAAGAAGTAAGGCAAGATAGGAAGTCCTTGCTTAATCAAGAATATGAGAGCTTTAGGCAAGGAAGAGGAGATAGCATCACTGAATGCTACAAGAAATTTTATAGAATTGTAAATGAACTCATGTCATATGGAAGAGAGTTCACAAACTATGAGTTGAATGATAAATTCTTAAGGTCCCTCACCAAAGACTGGGACACCAAGATCTGTGCCATCAGAGAAATGGCAAAGTTGGGAGAAATTCCTCCTCCCACACTTTTTGGCAAGTTGTTATCTTATGAGATGCAATTGTCAGTGAGAAAAGAAGAAGAAAAGTCAACAAGGACTGAATACAGAGAAAAGACTGTTGCCTTTAAGTCAGATGTACCCAGAAAGAGCAGGACCAAGTCATCAACTCCTCCTCCTGAGGTAGTTGAATCAGAATCTGAAGAGTCAGAAAGTACAAAATCTACAAGCAGTGAAAGTGATGAAGACTTTGCTGCATTCACCAGACATTTTCAGAAGTTCCTTAAGAAGAAACAGTGGAGGTCTAGACCTTCATCTTCCAAAGGGAAAGAGGTTCAGTATCAGGAAAAGAAGCCTTCAAAGAAGGACAAGAAAAGGACCAAGACTAGTAAGGCAACTGGATCCAAGATAATTTGTTACTGCTGCAATAGACAGGGCCATGTTATTGCAGACTGTCCTGAAAGAAGGAAAGAATCCAGTGACAAAAAGAAAACACACTTCAAAGGAAAGAAGGAGAAGTCCTTTGTTGCAAAGAATGAGAAGACTCTTTCAGATATGTCTTCTTCAGACACTGAGACAGATGCTGAAGCCTATATTGGGCTATTTGCTGAAGAAGAAGAAGAGTTTATGCAGATCATGGAATCTATCTATGAGCAAGAAGACTGTCAAAGCCAAGGACTGATGGCTTTGACTGAAAGTACCAAAAACCTGGAGCAGCCAGGACCCAGTCAGGTACAAGGTTTAACTCAAAGTTCTGATTTCAGTTCCAGTTCAGAGTCAGATTATTCTTCATCAAGTGATGAGAATATATCTGAGTCTGAGGGAGATATTCATCAACTCCTAGATGAATATCAAGTACTATTGCAAGCCTATAAGAAAAGCAAGACCCTAGCCAAAAATTTGGCCAAGGAAATTGCTGATCTCAAGGCAGCTGCAATAGATTATGAGAAGAATTATGATCAAAAACTGAATGAAGTGGCCTAGGCTGAAACACATTACTGTGATTCAGATGGGTACTATTACATTTAAGAATGATCAAATTAAGAAACTGGAGATTAATCTTCAGAAGGAGAAAGAGCTAGTAGCTAGGTATTCAAAACCTAAATCAGTGCTACCCTTGATTGATGATTTTGTTCATCATAAAGGAAAGACTGGACTGGGTTTTGTTAATCCAGCTAGGACTGTTCAGGATCAGTCCAAGTCCAAGGGCAAAGCCCCAACATTCAACAAGACTGCTGTAATTAAGACAGCTAAGTCAGAACCTAAGCAAAGGTACAACAAATTTGAATGTTGGTGCTGTGGCAAGGTTGGCCACTTTGCTTTGGATTGTTGGCACAATGCCAGTGCCAAGTTGAGTAGCAAGTTACCTGTTGGAAAGACAGCAGGTAGCTATGTCAATTTGCAAACTAACAATCACCAAGGACCCAAGTTTACTTTGGGTTCTAAGGTTCATTAATTTGTTTTGCAGGAGAATCCAAGTGGCCATACCCCTACATGGTACTTGGATAGTGGATGTTCCAGACACATGACTGGAACTAGGGGACTACTGAAGGACTACATCCCAATCAAAAATGGTCCAAAGGTGACCTTTGGTGGTTCTGAAAAAGGAATCATCAAAGGGTTTGGTAACATTTCTTCTAACCTTGTTACCATTACTCAAGTGGCTTATGTTAAAGGTTTGAAACATAACCTCATTAGTATAAGTCAATTAAGTGATGTAGGGTATGACATCTCATTTGTTAAAAATGGTTGTCATATCAAGAGGTCAAGTGATCAAAAGATCATTTTGACAGGTTATAGGAAGAGAAATGTCTATTGTTTAGACATTATGGTTGAGAACAATAGTTCTCCAGTTTGTCTTGTAGCTGATGAGACAGTCTCTCAATGTGTCAAGTGGCACAAGAGGCTTGCTCATCTTAATTACAAGACTATTGGCAAACTCTTTAGTAAAGAGTTAGTGAGGAATGGTCCTCAAGTTAAGTGTGTCAAAGATGGCATTTGCTCAGCTTGTCAAAAGGGCAAGCAGACTAAATCCACCTTTAGAAGCATTGACAACAAGGATGCTGTGAGGTGTTTATACCTCTTGCATATGGATCTATTTGGTCCAATGCCAGTTCACAGCTTAGGTAGGAAGGTCTACACCTTTGTAGTTGTTGATGACTACTCAAGGTTTTCCTGGGTGTTCTTCTTAAAGCAGAAATCTGAAACACCTAGTGTCTTCCACAGTTTTGTTAGGCAAATTCAGAATGAATTGAACTGTACAGTGGTCAAAATTAGAAGTGACCATGGTACAGAGTTTCAATCTGAAAGCATGACAAAATTATGTGAAGACTATGGGATATTTCAAGAATTCTCTTCACCTAGAACACCTCAGCAAAATGGCATTGCTGAAAGGAAAAATAGAACCTTGATAGAGGCTGGTAGAACCCTATTAAGTGATTCATCACTGCCAGAATATTTCTGGGCTGAAGCAGTAAACACTGCATGCCATGTGATAAATAGGGCTACCATCACTAAAAGGTTAAACAAGACCCCCTATGAAGTAGTGAAAGGCAGGAAACCAAATCTATCCTATTTCAGGATTTTTGGTTGTAAATGCTTCATACTTAACAATGGGAAGTCTTACTTAACTAAGTTTGCTGCCAAATCCCAAGAGGGAGTGTTTGTTGGGTACAGCAGTAATAGTAAGGCTTATAGAGTCTACAACTTGACTACACAAGTTGTAGAGGAGTCTGTGCATGTAGTTTTTGATGAGACACTTCTTATTAACAATGAGTTGTCTGGTAGTGTGTGCAGCCCCACAGGTCTTTCTAAGAAGATGGACAAGCTAACCATGGAAGATGTACCTGCTGCAAGACAGCAAGTAGAAGAAGATGGCTTATGTCCAGGGGGAGAACTACATGTACCAGGAGCTGAAGAAGTTCAAGGAACTCAGCATGATGAAGATGCTGAAGAAGTACAACCAGAAGTAAGGATGCCTCCAGCCAACAGGCATCTAAGAGATCATCCAGTGGAGCTGATCATTGGAGATCCAAGACAAGGTGTTCAGACAAGGAGCAGAAATCAGAATGCTGCAGTATATTCAAGTTTTCTGTCTCAAATAGAACCAAAGAAATTTGAAGAAGCAATACAAGATCCACAGTGGACTGAAGCTATGCAGGAAGAGCTAAACCAGTTCAAGAGGTGCAAGGTTTGGGACTTAGTTCCTAAGCCTAAAGATCACAATGTGATAGGAACAAAGTGGATCTACAGAAACAAGTTAGATGAACAAGGAGTCATCATTAAGAATAAGGCAAGACTGGTTGCAAAAGGATATAGGCAAGAAGAAGGTATTGATTTTGATCAAACCTTTGCTCCAGTAGCCAGACTGGAAGCCATCAGGATGTTCTTGGCCTATGCAACCTACCAAGGATTCAAAGTATACCAAATGGATGTGAAGTCAGCATTCCTTAATGGTAATTTAAAAGAAGAAGTATATGTGGAGCAGCCTTCAGGTTTTGTTGATCCTACTCTTCCACATTATGTCTATAGACTTAGGAAAGCATTGTATGGGTTAAAGCAAGCTCCTAGAGCTTGGTATGAAACCCTATCTAGTTTCCTCATTGAGAACAAGTTCACAAGGGGGAAAATAGATAAGACTCTATTCCTTAGGGAATCTAGAGGCAAAGTAATACTTGTCCAAATATATGTAGATGACATTATATTTGGGTCTACTGAAAGTAGCCTTTGCAAAAAGTTTGCAAAGCTTATGCAAAGTCAATTTGAAATGAGTAGTATGGGAGAACTGAAGTTTTTCTTGGGTCTCCAAGTTAAACAGACTGAAAGTGGCTTGTCCATATGTCAGTCAAAGTTCACCCTAGAACTCATAAGGAAATATGGTATGGATTCCTCCAGTACCATGAAGACTCCTATGGGGTCAAGTATGTCTCTAAGCAAGGATGATGCAGGGAAACCTGTGGATGAAACCTTGTATAGAGGGATAGTTGGCTCCCTACTATACTTGACTGCAAGTAGGCCTGACATTATGTATGCTACATGTGTTTGTGCCAGGTATCAAGCCTGCCCCAAAGAATCTCACTTAACTGCAGTCAAGAGAATCTTGAGATATCTAAAGGGCACACCTTATCTAGGCCTCTGGTACCCTAGGAATGGAGATTTTGATCTAACAGGCTATTCAGATGCAGACTTTGCAGGATGCAAAGAAGATAGAAAAAGCACAACTGGATCCTGTCAATTCCTAGGTGGAAGACTCATTTCATGGAGTAGTAAGAAGCAAACCAGTGTGGCCATCTCCACAGCTGAGTCAGAATATGTAGCTGCAGGAAGTTGCTGTGCTCAACTTCTGTGGATTCAACATCAGCTAGAAGACTATGGATGTCAGGTAAGTAGAACTCCACTTTATTGTGATTCTACAAGTGCTATTTCCATAGCTAATAACCCTGTATCACATAGTAGAACTAAACATATTGAGATAAAATATCATTTTCTTAGGGAGCATGTAGAAAGAAATGATATTGCACTTGAATATGTTAAAACAGATAATCAGATAGCTGATATGTTTACTAAGCCCTTAGAAGAAGCTAAGTTTAATAGGTTCAAAATTGAACTAGGTATGATAAATTTAGACTAAGTATACAGAACAAAAATTGGCTAAGTAAAAAGGTGTCGACACATAGACAAGTCTATGTCGACACAGAATAGTAAGTGTCGACACTTCAGGAAAATGGTGTCGACACATCTAGGAAGTTAGTGTCGACACTTCAGAATGTTAGTGTCGACACATGTCGAGTAGGTGTCGACACATCCAATAAAGTGTCGACACTTAAGTTTTACTCAGAATTTTTCTAAGTAAAGTCTCGACACATGTCGAGTATAGTGGTGTCGACACTTAACCAAGTGTCGACACATAAAATCTGTTGACTAAATTTGTGTCGACACATGAGTGTCGAGACATTATCAGTCAGTGTCGACACTTATTGACAGTGTCGACACATCATTAGAAATTCATCCCGCCTGTTCGTCTTCAAACAAGACAGGTATAAATAGGGTTCTGTCTTTGATTGTCGACACGCTTTCAAAGTTTCGAGACCTAAACTCTTGTGTCGACATTTCTCTCATCTCAAGACTAATTCTCAAAACCCTAATGGCTCCCAAGCTGGAAGAGAACATAAACGAAGGCTATGAGCTTGTGCGAGGCGCATTTGACGACAGCGACCAAGAAATCAAATCAGTGCTAACCCTAATTGCCAATTCAGGATTGGAGTTCTTGGTTTCAGAACCAACGAAAATATGGAAGAAGGAAGTCATTGAATTCCTTTCTGGCGCGTCTGTAGATGACTCAGGCTACAGGATTAAGTCAAGGGTGCATGGCACCAAGGTCAAAATATCACCCAAGTCTTTAAGAAAGGTACTTCAGCTACCTAAAGTTCAAGCTGAAGAGGAAGTAACTGCTTCTAAGACCAGGGAAGCTCTTACTTGGTGTGGACTGGATCCAAAGATGAAAGTGGGATCAGTCTTTAACAGAAAAGGTATGAATAATCAAGGCAAGTTCTTGTCTGAAATAGTGGGCAAGGTCATACTGAGCAAGCCAGGAGGGCATGACAAGGTGTCTGCCTCCATGTTTGAAGTCATGACCAGAATCATCTTCAATCTGAAAACAGACTGGTCAATGGTGGTTTATGAAAAAGTGAAGGAAAGCCTGAAGAAGCCCAATCTGGGACGGATACTAAGTCTCTACCTGGCTGGATCAATTCCAGAGGTAATGAGCAATACTGCAGGAACTAAGATCAATCATATGAGGAAGATGGACTCAAGAATATTCTCAAGATGGGAAAGAGTGTTATCCAAGGAAGTTCCTACTCCAGAGAAACAAATTCAGAAGAAAGATTCTCCTCCAAAGAAGAAGAGGAAGTTAGCTGCTGTGATTCAGGAGTCCTCAAGCAGCTCAGGCAGTGAAGAACATGTGGTCTTCACTCCTGAAAGTCCAGAAGATGTGGCTGCAGAGAAGACACCTGCTCCTCAGGAGGCAGCTGACATCCAGGGGGAGCTTCCAGGTGTAGCAGAACCATCTACACTGGAGAGTGAGCAAGCCACCCTCCTCATTCAAGAGGTACTTGTTGACCTTAATACTTTGGATTTTTCTATAATAAATTCTGATTTGTCTGATGACCATCAGCACAATCAGCCAGCAAGTACAGTACCAGATGTTGGTCTTCCTGACACATCTGTTGTACAAGAAGTTATCCCTGATAAAGAAGTTGCTGAACCAAGTACATCTCCTGCACAATCTCCACCAGAATATACCATGGAAGATCTATTTCTGAATTTAGAACAGGATGATTTTGATATGGAAAAGAATGATGCTGATACAGTAAAGAATGCTGCTGCTGAGGGGGAGAACATTGAAGTTGTGGAAGAGCCTATAAGGCTAGATACTGAGCAGGCACAAGATGTGCATACTGAAAAACAATCCAGCCCTAAGGATAGGGTGGATATAGCCAGTACATCAGACTCTGAAGATGATGAAGCTGAGCAAGCTCAGAAAAAGAAGTTCTTTGTTTTCAAAAGAAGAAGCCAGAGCTATAAGAAGGCTCTCCAAACAGTTGCTCAACATTCCTTAGTTCAACAAGCTCCATCCACTGATTACAGTGCTCTCTTGCTTGCCATGCAAATCAAGATGGATGAACAAAGGAAAGCTTTAGAAACTTATGTTGATGAAGGGCACAAAGCACTACAATCTGATCTGGGCCAGGAAATCAAGTCAATAAGGTTTGAAATGAACCTTAATAAAACAGAGATGACTGATTGTTTTACAAAGGGTGCTCATGCAGTAGTCTATTTGGCAAACCATCAAGAGAAAATAAAGACTCAAGTTGATGATATAGCACTAAAACAAGGCTATGTGCTGGAGAATCAACTCAGGATGAATGATAATTTGACTGCATCTCACAATGCCATAGTCACTGAACTCAAGAAAAAGTCTGATGAACCATCAACCTCCACTGCTGCTGCCAAGGCTGATTTTGATAAGATATTTCAAGCAGAGATTGCTGCTGTACAGACTGCAATAAAAGACTCACAGAAGGTCATTTCAGAACAGCTTACAAAGCTTAGACCTTTCTTTAAAGAGGGCATAAGGTATTTGGATAGCCAAATCCGATTCCAGAAAGATGATGTGAGAGATCATGTGGCCCAAGAAGTCATAAAGGGGGAGAGAGTGTTAGTCAAGGCCAGTTCTGAGCATGCAAAATGGATTTCCAATTCTATCAGGGCTACACTTGGATATCCTCCCCTGTGTGATGACAATGAAGTAGCTGAATCTGGTATTCAAGGAACATATCTTGGAGGTGAGCAACAGGCAGTGGCTGATGTAATCTATCCCCCTCCAGATTTTGAAATGATTCATGCAGATATAAGCACAATGTATAGTCCACCTGCTGGCAAGCCTAATATTATTCTGGAAAAGGTTGTTCAACCTATCACAGCTGCAATGCAAGAGGCTTTGGACAAGGAAGAAGAAACTAGGCTGTCAAAGAAGAAGTTTAGGGAAATTGCTGAGCAAAAGCCAGATTTTGAACAATGGAGCCCTACTTCTAGAAACATAATTCTCACAGCCTGGAAAGCTGCCAAGGACAATGCCCATGAGAGGAACAAGTGGTTCTCAGAGGCTGAATGGAGAAAGCATGAGAGTAGGCAGGAAGCAATTGTCCAATTTAGAAGGAAGGCTAAGTTAGGAAAGCTACCTCCAACAGCTGTGGAGCCTAGCAAGTACTTTCCTAAGCCCTATCATTATTTTGAAAGACAAAAGATCAAGGCTGAAGAACAGAAGAAGAAGGACTCTAAAGGGAAGAAGACTGCTGAAGCTGAGCCTGCTGCTGCTGCTGCTGTGAAAGCTCAAGTTAAAGCTGGAAAAGGCATTGTTATTAAAGAACCTGATCAGCACTAGATTAGGAATTAACTTGATGCTTGTTGTAATCTGTTAAGTGAAAAACATTGTAATACTTCATTGAAAATGTATAAGGAACATTATTGGAACAGTATATGATAAATATAGTATGAATGTTCTGAGATATGTGTGTTTCTTAATTGTTCTGCAATGTTTATTAAGTATACATGTGTGCTTTATTACATGTTCAAGTTTACCCTGTTATCATTTATATGTTTTACATCATTTTGTAATTTTTAATTATGAGTGGTGTATATCATTGACTAAGGGTTATGACTTCTCCAAATAGGGGGAGATTGTTGGGTACATTGGTCAAATGTACCTGATTTGAAGAAGCCTCACCTAACTCAATGATATACATCAGAATGTATTTGATGTTTGTTTGAGTTACTTGTGCAGGTTAGACATACACTGGACTGAAGCTGAAAATTTCTAAGTCCATGTGTCGACACCCAGAGGCAAAGTGTCGACACTTGAGAAAGCTTGTGTCGACACCCAGACATGCAGTGTCGACACTTGGAGTCATTGTGTCGACACCTGGGAAGAAGTGTCGACACCAGTCAGAAAGTGTCGACACTTGGAGCTGTGTCGACACTCAGTGTAGAAGGATGCAGAAAAGCTGTGTCGACACTTAGCAGAAGTGTCGACACCTAGAAGAGCTGAGTCTACATCAGAAAGTGTCGACACTTGGAGTTGTGTCGACACTCAGCAAAATTCTGCAGAGACTAAGTACAAGTGTCGACACTCAACACAATGTGTCGACACTCAATCAGCAGAGTCAAAATACGAAGAATGTGTCGACACTCAACACAATGTGTCGACACACACTCAAAGGAGTCAACACTTGAAGATTGTGTCGACACTCAGCACAATGTGTCGACACATAACCAGAAGACTCAACACTTGAAGAAAGTGTCGACACAAGGAGCTGTGTCGACACTTAGCAAAGAACAGAAAAGTTGTAAAATATTCTAAGTACAAGTGTCGACACTAAAGGAATGTGTCGACACTCAGCTGAAGAAACAAGATTGAAGACTTGTGTCGACACCAAGAAGCAGTGTCGACACTTGACAGTTTCAACACATGAAGATGTGTCGACACAAAGGAGATGTGTCGACACTTAGAAGAATACAGATAAAGAATGAAGTGCAAGTACTTGTGTCGACACTCAATTTCAGTGTCGACACATGCAGAAGACACTGTGTCGAGACATACAAGGAATTGTGTCGACACCTTGTAGACTTGTGTCGACACTTACACAACATGTGTCGACACTTGGTCTATAAGTGTCGACACTTAAGAACAGAAAGTCTCGACACTAACTGACAGTTAGAGAATTTCAAGAAGTGACTGGTTGACATGACAGCTGCCAATCCAGCCGGTCTACAGCAACTGTCAGAGAAGTCAAAAGTCTGTTATAAACCGGATCAGCCGGTTACCATGAAAGAAGCCTATAAATAGGCACCCACAGTTTACAGAATGAGTAGTTAAGTTGTTAAGTGGTTAAGTTGTTCACAATCATTACTTGTTGTGAGAATAATTGAAGTGGTTGATCAGATTAAATCAAGAAGTGATACATAGAGGATCAACACAAGAAGATCAGGCAGTCCAACTGCAGATCTAAGTAGTTGGAGGGAGAGAGCTCCAACCAAGGATTCAGTCTTTGGAACTAAGGCTGAGAAGAACAATTCAGAGTCATCTGGATTTCAAGAAGCAGAGATCAAGGATCAACTGCAGAAGATTCAGACTAATTCAGTTCTACTCAAGAAGCTTTGAAGAAAGCTAAGTCAGTTTGGATCAAGCTGAGTTCTTCCAAGAACTCTTCAAGAAACTCTCAACTCCTCTCATCCTTTCTGAGTTGTAGAGTTAGCATTTGTAATTTCTATTTTAAACTTGTAAGATCCATTGGATCTGAGTGATTGTAAGCCTATTTTATAAAGGCTGAGGGTAGGGCTTGGTGCCTGAGTGTAGGAGTTGAAGAACTCTGAGTGTAGGCCTTTAATTGGCTGAGTGTAAGCCTTGATTGGCTGAGTGTAGGCCTGGGTGGCTGAGTGTAGGCCTTTTGGTTGAGTGTAAGGCTTTGGGCCTGAGGTAGGAACCTTGTTGGGTTCTGAGCTAGTGGAGAAGTTTGGCCGAATCTAGTACACTGCTAGATAGGCGAAGGGGGAAAGTGGATGTACCCAAAGATTGGGGAACCACTATAAAATTAGTGTGTCTTCTGTGCTGTGCTGTGAATTGAATGCTTAATTTCTGTATTTGCTGTTAGCTGTAGTAATCAGTGAAAAACTGTTGTGCTGCCAAACAAAAGTCAAAAAAGGTTTAGGTCACCTATTCACCCCCCCCCCCTCTAGGTGTTTAGGTACCATATCTTTCATGTGCGTCGAGTTGAGCTCGACGAGCCGTGTCGAGACTGACGAGCTGTGTCGACACCCAGCGACACGGGTAGAGACACGGGCGTGTCCCTACCCGTGTGCATCGAGTTGAGCTCGACGAGCCGTGTCGAGACTGACGAGCTGTGTCAGCCTTGGTGTAACGTCCCGAATCGCTCTAGGCCCCTAGTGTGTGTGTTTTTGAGTCAGGAGGGTTGACTCGAGTCCTGAGAAGTGCAGGGAATTGGACTGCACTTGTGGAGAAGTGGAGAAATCAGTGTAAAAAGACAGGGGTAGTGACACGGGTAGTGACACGGGTAGTGACACGGGTAGCGACACGGGTAGCGACACGGGTAGCGACACGGGCATGTCCCTACCCGTGTCGCTACCCGTGTGCGTCGAGTTGAGCTCGACGAGCCGTGTCGAGACTGACAAGCTGTGTCGACACCCAGTGACACGGGTAGTGACACGGCCGTGTCCCTACCCGTGTGCGTCGAGTTGAGCTCGACGAGCCGTGTCGAGACTGACGAGCTGTGTCGACACCATGTGACACGGGTAGTGACACGGCCGTGTCCCTACCCGTGTGCGTCGAGTTGAGCTCGACGAGGCGTGTCGAGATCGTCGAACTGTGTCGACACCAAGTGACACGGGTAGTGACACGGGCGTGTCCCTACCCGTGTGCGTCGAGTTGAGCTCGACGAGGCGTGTCGAGATGCAACCCGAGAAGGATACGGCCAAGGACACGGACAGGCACACGGCCGTGGCATGTGGACACGGGTCGGGACACGGCCGTGTCCCTACCCGTGTCAAGTATTGAACCGACATGGAAACTGTCGTTGCCGCTTCGCCAGGAAGGACACGGGTAAGGACACGGCCGTGTCCCTACCCGTGTCACATTTTATATATAAGGGGGAGAGAAAACCCTAGCCGTTTTCATTCTCATTTCTTCCCCTATTTCCTGTGAGAACTCCTGGTGAGAGGGAAAACTGCTGGAGCAAGTTCTACCGAAGGAGATCCGCCATCGCCGTGAAAGAGAAGATGTCGCCAAGGAGAACTACGAGATCCATGACCGGAAATGGTGGTACCGCTGGAGCCAATGTGAGTTTCCTACCCTCTCCCTTGGTGCTAGATCTATAGTTATTTTCCTAGGAGAGACATCGACTCAAGAGGGTCTTGATGGTGAGGAGGAGTTTTCTAGGAAAGGTCTTGCTAAGACTTGTGTCTTAGGTTTTAGATCTCTTCAACCACGACCTTCTTCAATGTGATGATAAGGGATGGTTTCGTGAAGGGTTTTGGCCTCTTGAGGGTGAATAAGGGAGGAGTTTTTCTGGAATGATTTGGGAAGAATCGCCTTGAGTAGGAAGATGAACCGATGCCGTTCATTCCGCCTTAAGATGCGTGCAGAATCTGTATTCTGCGCGCAGTGAACTTCGTGGCCATTTTTATGTACGATATGTCCAGATCTGGGCTTTCGGCTTAACACGAAAGTTGAAGCCCTTGAAAATACCTTTCCAACGAATGGTTGCACGACTTCTAGAGAAGTGGGTAGCCACAGGAAAGTCTAAACGAAATTGGTGTTCCATAAATCTCGTATGCAGAAACTGTGTTCTGTACGCAGCGGACTTCAAGTCCGATTTCAAAAAGGATAGTTTCAAATCTGGGTTGAGGTCTGAATACGAGAGTTGTAGACCTCCGAAATACCTTTCCATCATGGGGTTACACGTTTTCACCAGATTCCTGTAGCTTCTGGAATCTCCGGTCGAAGTTGCTGTCCAGATTCAGCCTGCACCTAAATTCTAGGCTTAATGGAAAAATGGATTTTGATTCGGTGGAATTAATAATGCAAGACACTTGGCTTGGATGAATGATTAATCATTTGTTGCAGATTTCATATTATCAAATTGAGAAACAATATTATTTAAACGAACTGAATTGGTAGGAATTGAAAGATTGATAATTGTGCACTTCATGTTTATATTATGACATTATCAAATGAAAAGTGAGATAGATCTTTATATGCGCATCATGTTTATATTACATTGTCATCATTTGAAAAGTCATATAGATGAGTAGATTATGATCATGGACATGTTTGATTAATGAAATGAGTCTTGTAGTCCAATACTTAGAGAGTCGTCTCCCTACGGGTAGTATTGTGAAGGGATGTAAGTGCGGTGTTGACCGTCACTTGTTTTGGTTTTGTTGAGATAAGGTGTGGATGGATGATTGGGCTGTGTCCTCGTGTTTACTTCCGAGGCCCCTTCCATGATATGTTGATGTGGTATTTGCATGTGGTGTGAGTCGACACGCGGTGTCGTAATCCTGGGTTAAGGATAGTGTGGCAGGTCTACGGGCTCGCCAGTCATCACACCGACGGGAGTTGGCAGTTAGACTTGATCGGTTTGGGCTGTGTCCTCGGTGTTCACGTCCCGAGGCCCCTCCGGCCATGTGAACGGTTGGGCTGTGTCCTCGTGCTTTCTTCCGAGGCCCCTTCCGGGTCACATAAGGCCAGTTCGGGCTGTGTTCTTGGTGCACATCTACCCAAGACCCCGCTGGGCCATAGTACGTTTGGGCTCCGCTGTTGTGTTCTTAGCGTTGAGGTGTACGGAGGCCTATGTGAAGTAGTGTGATACCCGCCTAGTAGTAGAAGTGCCCGTTCTACTGTCACCGCCTGGCCACGGCGACTGATGCCTGAGAGGTTAGCTACCTTCTCGAAAAGTGGGAACTATAGTCTGTGTCGACATAGCAATTGCATGGGTGTGCATGGGTGAGTCATTGCATAGCATTCATAGCATTTCATACATTGCACAACAAGATCCTCATCGTATAAGTTTGTATGGGCACTCCTATACGATGAGTTACTTTATGTAACCCGACCCTTAACTTATAAGTTTGTATGGGCATTCTTATAAGTTAAGTTACTTTCCTGCTGTAGATTTTCTTACACCTGTTGATATATGATGTTAGCTTGTAGAACTGCTAGATTATACATTATATTCATGTACCTTGCCACCTGCTTATACTCCTTTACTTGCATGCTTGTTATATACTATACTCTTGTTCCTTTTCTCCGCCCGGTGCCGAGGAGTTGCCGGGGGAGCGGATGTGAAACCACTTAGTCGTTTCGACTAACGGTTGCTACGTCTTCCTTTTTAGGAGGTCACGCCACAGGTAGAGCAGCCGTAGACTATGCAGCAGGACAGCCAGGCCAGGACGACAGGGCCTGATGTGACGGTGCCGTCGATACCGTCGGTTACTGATGTTAGTATTTTGATTACTCTGATGTAGCCCGTTTGGGCAATGATTAGCTGTACTCTGATATTTTGTAGAAGTATGTTTAGCTTCTCATTATTGATGTTTTGGACATTATATATTACTTAATGTTGATTTTGACTTCTCTTGCTTATTTATTTGGTTGGGTTGGCATTTATATTGATATGGTTGTAGCCGGCAGAATAGGCATCTTGTGGTACAGGTTAGCCCGTGTGCTAATGCTACCACAAGGCGGTTGTTCCGGGCATAAGACTCCCCCTTCGTGCCGTGTTTTGGGATCCGGGAAGAGGGGGGGGGGGGGTCTTACAAATGGTATCAGTTTGCCACGATCCTCAACTAAGAAGTCATTCAACAATGGTGCCACCCCCGTTTGATTAGTCAGTTTGGGGACAAACTGACTTAGCGGAAGCAATGGTGTGCCCATATGTAATTCACATTAAGTTTGTCCAACTTTGACCTTAAGTTTAGCCAACCTGACCACAAAATTTGTCGTGTATGTGTAGGTTCCACTGCATGTTGAGCCGATGGGGGGTACTCCTACCCCTCCCATACCCACTCAGTTCGAGCAGTCTGAGTTGGGGCAGACGATCACCGCCATTCTTGATGCTTTTAAGGCACAGCAGGCTCCGGTGCAACAACAGGCCCCGAGCTCCAACTGGCTGAGCACCTTCTGGGCTCTCTCCCCTCCCGTCTACCTTGGGACGGAGTCAGCCATACGTACAGAGGAATGGCTAGACACGATACAAGAGTTGTTGGCCGGTATCCGTTGCCCAGCCAACATGGCAGTGACATTGGCAGTGTCCGTCTTGGACTTACATGCGAAGAGGTGGTGGAAGTCCCTCATGGGCTCTACCTTCCAAGGCCGGATCTACACAGAGATAAGTTGGAGTGAATTCTCGGGTGTTTTCTTGGAGCACTTTATCCCTACATCGGCCCGAGATGAGCTTGAGCAGAGGTTCCTTCTACTAAAGCAGGGATCAAAGTCGGTTACAGAATACCAGCGGGAATTCCAGCATCTCGCAAGGTTTGCAGATTCTTATGAGTTGGATGACAGAGGTTATGCCAAGCGCTTCTATAAAGGGCTGCGAGATCCCCTAAGGCAGTCCCTTTTGTTTATAGCGGATGGTAGCTTGGCGGAGATCATTGATATGGCGAAAAGATTGGAGGCGGACCACCTGGGATGTAGGAAGTGGCCTGCGGAGGACGTGATGGAAGCCGGCCCAAGTAATAGAAGGAGACGGGACTTCAGAGGAGGAAGAGGTTATCAAAGAGGTGGCGGGCGTGTCCACCGAAACTATAGGGTGGAGCATCCAGTTCCGCAGCCGCCTGCGTTGCCTCCACCCCCACAGCCTCAGTGATTTCAACAACCTGAAGGGCGTCGTGGTCTGGTGTGCTTCGAATGCAACCAGCCGGGCCACATCCGACGTTTTTGCCTGCAGCTATATGGGAACGCCCCTCCTGCTCTCCCTCCTGCTCTCCCTCCTGCACTCCCTCCAGCAGCTCCACGAGGGCGGGGATATATGCGTGGTCGAGGACGAGGACCGCCAAGAGGAAACCCCGGACCGGTCCGGGATCAGGTGTACGTGCTTGACATGGCGCATGAACGGAACCCACAAGATGTGATTGAAGGTATGATTTAATTAATTTACATATTTGCATGGTCTAACTTGAATTGATTAGAACTTACTAGCCACTAGCAATAAGTTTTGGTTGTTGGTACTTAGGCACCGTGATTATTGGCGGGAAGACAGCCTATGCGCTGTTCGATACCGGTGCCTCACACTCCTTTGTGTCCGAGGATTTCATAAAAGACGTGGAGGATGTACAGTACTTCACTGGCATAGCCCGACGTGTACGCCTTCCGGATGGCTCGGAGATGATCGCAACCGGCAAGTGCGAGTTGGAGTTATTTATTGATGGGAAGGCCTTTGATACGCCGGCCACGGTTCTGAGAATGCCGGAGTTTGACATCATTTTGGGCATGGCATGGCTGGATTGGCACTTCGCGAGGATCGACTGCGCGGAGAAGCGGATCTATTTGAGACATGGAGACTCTGACGTCATCTTCCAAGGTATTGGCTTCGCGCCTCGCATGATGTTATCTTCCGTCCAGGTTGCAAAAGCTCATATGAAGGGGGAGGAGGTCTTCATGATCTGGTTCGAGTTGAAGGAGGAAGCGTTGGAATTAAAGGATGTACGGGTTGTGCGGGATTTTCCTGAGGTATTTCCTGAGAAGCTACAGGGATTACCTCCGCATAGAGAGGTTGACTTCCTGATCAATCTAGTACCAGGTGCCAAGCCTATATCCAAGGCTCCGTACAGAATGGCTCCGAAAGAACTCGCGGAGTTTAGAGTTCAATTGCAAGAACTGGTGGATTCGGGGTTAGTTCGCCCCAGTTCATCACCATGGGGAGCCCCTGTGCTGTTCGTAAAGAAGAATGATGGAACCCTGCGATTGTGTATAGATTATCGGGAACTCAATCGGTTGACGGTGCGGAACACTTATCCACTACCTCGGATCGATGAGTTGTTCGATCAACTAGTGGGAGCACATTGGTTTTCTAAATTGGATTTGCGCTCCGAATACTACCAATTGAGGATACAAGAAGGGGACATCCAGAAAACGGCCTTCAGTTCGAGATATGGTTTGTATGAGTTCACAGTAATGTCGTTTGGGCTCACAAATGCCGCTTCGGCCTTCATGAGTTTGATGAACAAGGTGTTTGAACCGTATTTGGACATCTTCGTCATTGTTTTCATCGACGACATCTTGGTCTACTCAAAGACGGAGGAGGAGCATGTCGAGCACCTGACCTTGGTTTTGAAGAAATTGAAGGAGCATGCCTTGTATGCCAAGTTTAGCAAGTGTGAATTCTGGCTTAAGGAGGTAGCCTTCTTGGGGCATGTGATCAGTGGAGCAGGATTAGCGGTGGATCCAGCAAAGGTGCGAGCCGTGAAGGAGTGGTCGCCCTTGAAGTCGGCGGCCGATGTACGAAGCTTTCTTGGACTTGCTGGGTACTACCGCAAGTTCGTGAAAGGATTTTCCAAGATTGCCCTTCCCCTTACCTCCTTGACGAAGAAGGGTGTGCCATTTGAGTGGACACCTCAATGTGAAGCGGCATTTCAAGAGCTGAAGGATAGGCTTACCTCCGCCCCCATCCTTGCACTTCCGTCGGGGAAGGAAGGATTCCAAGTTTACATGGACGCATCATATCAAGGGATGGGAGCGGTATTGATGCAGCACGGGCACATGATCGCATATGCTTCAAGGCAGTTAAAGAAACATGAAATTAATTACCCGGTTCATGATTTGGAGTTGGGAGCAGTGGTCTTCGCTTTGAAGGTCTGGAGGCATTACCTATATGGCGTACACTGCGAGATCTTTTCCGATCACAAGAACTTGAAGTATGTCCACACTCAGAAGGAGTTGAACCTGAGACAACGGCGGTGGTTGGAATTTCTATGCGACTATGAGTTCACCATGAACTACCACCCCGGGAAAGCAAACTCGATAGCCGATGCCTTGAGTAGAAAAGCGCCAGGCTCTAGCCCAGAGTCTCAGTTGATGAGTATGGAGTTGGCTCGGATGATCGAGGAGATGGAAATTACTCTAGTATTCAAGGCTCCTTCGGCAGAGTATGCGGAGTATTTGGCCAACATGAGCATAGTTTGTGATATCCGAGACCGGATTCGGGTGGAGCAAGGAATGGATGCGGCCTTGGCCCCGGCAATCAAGGCAATTGAAGATGGGACCACCGATGAGTACACACTCAAAGACAGCCTCGTTTATTTTCGTGGCCGACTCTATATTCCCAAGGGCGACAAAATTCGGGAGGATATCTTGAGAGAGGCACATTCCTCTCAATATTCAGTGCACCCTGGTATTGCTAAGATGTACGCCGGATTGTGAAAGACCATGTGTTGGCCGGAAATGAAGAAGGATGTTCGTTATTATGTTACACATTGCGAAGCTTGCCAAAGAGTGAAGGCTGAATGCAGGAGTCCCGATGGTTTGTTGCAGTCATTGCCCATCCCCGAATGGAAGTTCGAGGACATCTCCATGGACTTTGTCCATGGGCTACCTTGCTCACGCTCCGGGAATGATTCGGTGTGGGTTATTGTGGATCGACTGACAAAGGTGGCCCGGTTCATTCCAATGAAGAAGGAAGCACACGTGGATGTTTTGGTACGCCTTTTTGTGGAGCAATTTGTACGGTATCATGGCGTGCCCAAGACAATTGTTTCGGATCGGGATGGTCGGTTTACATCCAATGAGTGGAAGGCGGTACAGGCGTATTTGGGCTCACGTCTAACCTTTAGTACCGCATTTCATCCTCAGACTGACGGGCAGTCAGAGCGGACCATCAGAACACTGGAGGATTTATTAAGGTTATGTGTGTTGGACAGAGGAGAGCCGTGGGAAAGACTCTTGCCCCTGGTGGAATTCTCCTACAACAATAGTCATCAAGCGAGCATCGGTATGGCGCCCCATGAAGCCCTTTACGGAAGAAGGTGTAGGACCCCCTTGTCTTGGGTGCAGGATGAAGATCCGAAGGCATTGGGAAATGAATATATAGATGATACTGATGTGGCGGTCAGATTGATACGGGACCGCATGTTGGAGGCTCAAGGCCGACAGGCAAAATATTATAATAAAAAGCACCGGATGGTGGAGTTCCAAGTGGGCGAAAAAGTGTTCCTCAAGATTCGGCCGATGCATGGAGTGTCGCGGGTGCGTGGAGTGAAAAAGCTCAGCCCAAGGTATGTAGGGCCTTATACTATATTGGAAAGGATTGGCCCGTTGGCCTATCAGTTGGAGTTACCACCAGAACTAGAGAATCTCCACGACGTGTTTCATGTGTCGTCGCTTCGAAGAGCACTGCTGCGGCCCGACCAATATATTCCTACTACTGATGGTGCAGTGGCATCAGATAGGTCTGTGCGACTAGAGCCGGTGCGGATTGTTGACAACGAGACAAGAATTTTGCGCCGCAAAAGTGTACCCTTAGTGAAGGTGCTATGGTCGAATCATGGGAAGGAGGAGTACACATGGGAGCCAATGGATTTGATGCAGCAACGCTACCCGGAGTTGTTTGCTCCAGTAATCATATTTAAAAGAATATGTTAAATTTCATGTTATGCATTTCTCCCCTCGGCCTAAGCCTGATTTCGGGGACGAAATCTTTTATTTTGTTTATAGGATTTGTAACGTCCCGAATCGCTCTTGGCCCCTAGTGTGTGTGTTTTTGAGTCAGGAGGGTTGAATCGAGTCCTGAGAAGTGCAGGGAATTGGACTGCACTTGTGGAGAAGTGGAGAAATCAGTGTAAAAAGACACGGATAGTGACACGGGTAGTGACACGGGTAGTGACACGGGTAGTGACACGGGTAGTGACACGGGTAGCGACACGGGTAGCGACACGGGCGTGTCCCTACCCGTGTGCGTCGAGTTGAGCTCGACGAGCCGTGTCGAGACTGACGAGCTGTGTCGACACCCAGTGACACGGGTAGTGACACGGCCGTGTCGCTACCCGTGTGCGTCGAGTTGAGCTCGACGAGCCGTGTCGAGACTGACGAGCTGTGTCGACACCCAGTGACACGGGTAGTGACACGGCCATGTCCCTACCCGTGTGCGTCGAGTTGAGCTCGACGAGCCGTGTCGAGACTGACGAGCTGTGTCGACACCCAGTGACACGGGTAGTGACACAGTCGTGTCCCTACCCGTGTGCGTCGAGTTGAGCTCGACGAGCCGTGTCGAGACTGACGAGCTGTGTCGACACCAAGTGACACGGGTAGTGACACGGCCGTGTCCCTACCCGTGTGCATCGAGTTGAGCTCGACGAGGCGTGTCGAGATCGTCGAACTGTGTCGACACCAAGTGACACGGGTAGTGACACGGGCGTGTCCCTACCCGTCTGCGTCGAGTTGAGGTCGACGAGGCGTGTCGAGATACAACCCGAGAAGGACACGGCCAAGGACACGGCCAGGCACACTGCCGTGGCATGTGGACACGGGTCGGGACACGGGCGTGTCCCAACCCGTGTCAAGTATTGAACCGACATGGAAACTGTCGTTGCCGCTTCGCCAGGAAGGACACGGGTAAGGACACGGCCGTGTCCCTACCCGTGTCACATTTTATATATAAGGGGGAGAGAAAACACTAGCCGTTTTCATTCTCATTTCTTCCCCTATTTCCTGTGAGAACTCCTGGTGAGAGGGAAAACTGCTGGAGCAAGTTCTACCGAAAGACATCCGCCATCGCCGTGAAAGAGAAGATGCCGCCAAGGAGAACTACGAGATCCATGGCCGGAAATGGTGGTACCGCTGGAGCCAATGTGAGTTTCCTACCCTCTCCCTTGGTGCTAGAACTATAGTTATTTTCCTAGGAGAGACATCGACTCAAGAGGGTCTTGATGGTGAGGAGGAGTTTTCTAGGAAAGGCCTTGCTAAGACTTGTGTCTTAGGTTTTAGATCTCTTCAACCACGGCCTTCTTCAATGTGATGATAAGGGATGGTTTCGTGAAGGGTTTTGGCCTCTTGAGGGTGAATAAGGGAGGAGGTTTTCTGGAATGATTTGGGAAGAATCGCCTTGAGGAGGAAGATGAACCGATGTCGTTCATTCCGCCTCAAGATGCGTGCAGAATCTGTATTATGCGCGCAGCGAACTTCGTGGCCATTTTTATGTATGCTATGGCCAGATCTGGGCTTTCGGCTTAACATGAAAGTTGAAGCCCTTGAAAATACCTTTCCAACGAATGGTTGCACGACTTCTGGAGAAGTCGGTAGCCACAGGAAAGTCTAAACGCAATTGGTGTTCCATAAATCCCGTATGCAGAAACTGTGTTCTGTACGCAGCGGACTTCAAGTCCGATTTCAAATAGGATAATTTCAAATCTGGGTTGAGGTCTGAATACGAGAGTTGTATACCTCGGAAAGACCTTTCCATCGCGGGGTTACACGTTTTCACCAGATTTCTGTAGCTTCGGGAATCTCTGGTCGAAGTTGCTGTCCAGATTCAGCCTGCACCTAAATTCTGGGCTTAATGGAAAAATGGATTTTGATTCGGTGGAATTAATAATGCAAGACACTTGGCTTGGATGAATGATTAATCATTTGTTGCAGATTTCATATTATCAAATTGAGAAACAATATTATTTAAACGAACTGAATTGGTAGGAATTGAAAGATTGATAATTGTGCACTTCATGTTTATATTATGACATTATCAAATGAAATGTGAGATAGATCTTTATATGCGCATCATGTTTATATTACACTGTCATCATTTAGAAAGTCATATAGATGAATAGATTATGATCATGGACATGTTTGATTAATGAAATGAGTCTTGTAGTCCAATACTTAGAGAGTCGTCTCCCTACGGGTAGTATTATGAAGGGATGTAAGTGCGGTGTTGACCGTCACTTGTTTTGGTTGTGTTGAGATAAGGTGTGGATGGATGGTTGGGCTGTGTCCTCGTGTTTACTTCCGAGGCCCCTTCCATGATATGTTGATGTGGTATTTGCATGTGGTGTGAGTCGACATGCGGTGTCGTAATCCTGGGTTAAGGATAGTGTGGCAGGTCTACGGGCTCGCCAGTCGTCACACCGACGGGAGTAGGCAGTTAGACTTGATCGGTTTGGGTTGTGTCCTCGGTGTTAACGTCCCGAGGCCCCTCCGGCCATGTGAACGGTTGGGCTGTGTCCTTGTGCTTTCTTCCGAGGCCCCTTCCGCGTCACACAAGGCCAGTTCAGGCTCTGTTCTTGGTGCACATCTACCCAAGACCCCGCTGGGCCATAGTACGTTTGGGCTCCGCTGTTGTGTTCTTAGCGTTGAGGCGTACGGAGGCCTAGGTGAAGTAGTGTGATACTCGCCTAGTAGTAGAAGTGCCCGTTTTACTGTCACCGCCTGGCCACGGCGGCTAATGCCTGAGAGGTTAGCTACCTGCTCGAAAAGTGGGAACTATAGTCTGTGTCGACATAGCAATTGCATGTGTGTGCATGGGTGAGTCATTGCATAGCATTCATAGCATTTCATATATTGCACAACAAGATCCTCATCGTATAAGTTTGTATGGGCACTCCTATACGATGAGTTACTTTATGTAACCCGACCCTTAACTTATAAGTTTGTATGAGCATTCTTATAAGTTAAGTTACTTTCCTGCTGTAGATTTTCTTACACCTGTTGATATATGATGTTAGCTTGTAGAACTGCTAGATTATACATTATATTCATGTACCTTGCCACCTGCTTATACTCCTTTACTTGCATGCTTGTTATATACTATACTCTTGTTCCTTTTCTCCGCCCGGTGCCGAGGAGTCGCCGGGGGAGCGGATGTGAAACCACTTAGTCGTTTCGACTAACGGTTGCTACGTCTTCCTTTTTAGGAGGTCACGCCACAGGTAGAGCAGCCGCAGACTACACAGTAGGACAGCCAGGCCAGGACGACAGGGCCTGATGTGACGGTGTCGTCTATACCGTCGATTACTGATGTTAGTATTTTGATTACTCTGATGTAGCCCGTTTGGGCAATGATTAGCTATACTCTGATATTTTGTAGAAGCATGTTTAGCTTCTCATTATTGATGTTTTGGACATTATATATTACTTAGTGTGGATTTTGACTTCTCTTGCTTATTTATTTGGTTGGGTTGGCATTTATATTGATATGGTTGTAGCCGGCGGAATAGGCGTCTTGTGGTACAGGTTAGCCCGTGTGCTAATGCTACCGCAAGGCGGCTGTTCAGGGCATAAGACTCCCCCTTCGTGCCGTGTTTTGGGATCCGGGAAGGGGGGGTCTTACACTTGGACCCCGAGCAGATCCCGCAGTCAGGCTCTCACCTAGCTCGAAAGGTTGGATGTCACTCGGTATCATCCTTAGACCTCGAGCAGATCCCGCGGTCAGGCTCTCATCTAGCTGGCAGGTATGGAAGTCACTCGGTGTTATCCTTACACCTCGAGCAGATCTCGCTGTCAGGCTCTCACATAGCTGGCAGGGCTGGAAGTCACTCGATGGTGTCATCCTTGGACCCCGAGCAGATCCCGTTGTCAGGCTCTCACCTAGCTGGCAGGGCTGGAAGTCACTTGATAGTTTCAGCCTTGGACGCTGAGCAGATCCTGCTGTCAGGATCTCACCTAGCAAGCAGGGCTGGAAGTCACTCAGTGTCATCCTTAGACCTCGAGCAGATCCCGCTTTCAGGCTCTCACCTAGCTGGCAGGGCTGAAAGTCACTTGATGGTGTCAGTCTTGGACCCCGAGCAGATCCCGCTGTCAGGCTCTCACCTAGCTGGCAGGGCTGGAAGTCACTCGGTGTCATCCTTAGACCTCGAGCATTTCCCGGTGTCAGGCTCTCACCTAGCTGGTAGGGCTGGAAGTCACTCGATGGTATCAGCCTTGGACCCCGAGCAGATCCTACTGACAGGCTCTCACCTAGCTGGCAGGGCTGGAAGTCAATCAGTGTCATCCTTAGACCTCGAGCAGATCCCGCTATCAAGCTCTTACCTAGCTAGCAGGGTTGGAAGTTGCTCGATCGTGTCAGCCTTGGACCCCAAGCAGATCCCACTGTTAGGCTCTCACCTAGCTGACAAGGCTGGAAGTCACTCAGTGACATCCTTAAACCTCGAGTAGATCCCGCTATCAGGCTCTCATCTAGCTCGCAGGGCTGGAAGTCACTCGGTGCCATCCTTAGACCTCGAGCAGATCTCGCTGTCAGTCTCTCACCTAGCTGGCAGGGCTTGAAGTCACTCGATGGTGTCATCCTTGGACCCCGAGCAGATCCCACTGTCCGGCTCTCACCTATCTGGCAGGGCTGTAAGTCACTCGGTGTCATCCTTAGACCTCGACCAGATCCTGCTGTCAGGCTCTCATATAGCTGATAGGGCTGGAGGTCACTCAGAGAAGTCCTACACTCCCCAGGTAGTGCCTGACAAGCTTGGACCTTCTAAGAATAAGGGAGCAGAGATCGGCATAGGCGAGCTCCGGCTCGCTAGTTCAGATCGGCCTCGGTAGAAGGGTGGCGAGCCAGGCCCTTGAACCTCGTCGAAGGGAGGCGAATCCTGCCAAGACACCTCGCGTTCCACTATGTTTTACTTGGAAAATTTTAGAGAATTTGGTCTCATATTGAAAAGGTTGTGTGCTGCTTGCATACGAGTAAGGGCAAGTCCTAAGAATGGGTGTGCTCTCAAAAGGAACTCTCAGGGGCGAGTCCTAATGACTGTCCTACTCAAAACGCCAACTATGCAAGGTCGCTGGGGGAAGTTCTCGCAGACAAACAGGGCACGACAAAGAAATCCAGCAAAAGGATAAAAATATATATAATAATATAGTTACAATGAACACAGAAGGTATCAAAAATATTTTTTCATCATGTAATGATATTTACAGGTCGAGCTCGCATCGACGAGGTTACTAAAAAGGGGGGAGAAGGAAATTTGCAGGATTACCCCTCGCCCCCTTCTCCGGATTGACGATCCCCCTCCCCTCCACCAGATGGGTCCTGGAAGCTTTTCCCAAAGAGTGTGTCTAGGCTGTCCTCCTTCTCGCTGGGCGGCGTCCCCGGGAAAAAGCTCGATATCAGGTCCTTGGTGGATATCTCCTCGCACCCCTCCACCAACACCCCAGTGTCCTTCATCATCTGGAGGGTGCACTCGGCGGCCTGGATGGAGTCAATCCGCAACCTCTTGGTGAGATCGGCCTAGCCAAAGATACTCGGCCTCGTGTAGGGTAGGGTAAGATTGGCGTCGCTGGCCGGGAAGAAGATCTCCGCCTGGCGACAGACCTCACGGCTGACGTTCTGATTCTCCTCCTTCAGCCTCACATTCGCCCACTCCAGCTCGGCAAGCCGGGCGCGCAGCTGGCCGATCTCCTCCTCCTGCTCGGCATTGTGATCCCGCAGCTCCACGGCAGCCTTAACATCCTGATGAGAAAGACGAATTCGTTAACAACAGCGCAAAATATTTCAAGTAAAAGAGGGAAGAAGAAGCCTGATACTCACCAACATACTGGCGGACTGGGCGAGAAGACCCTCGGCGATGCCGAGCCGCCTCGCCTGATCAGCTACCTTGTATTTGGCGACGTCGCGGGCTTGCTCGGCTTTTTGGAGTTGGTTGCTGAGGCCGAAGCTGCGGTGGACCAGCATTTGATGGAGTTCCATGGCTCGCATGTGGGCCTGCAGGCCCTCATGGCTGAGCTACCGCATGATCATTCCCTTGTAGGCCTCGGTGTCTTCCTGTCCATAGAGGCCGAAGCTAAGGTCGTACGCGTGACCAGTGGCAGGCTCGTGGTCATGCCAAGAGGGGTGAAGAGTGGAGATGGAAACCCGGTGGGCCAACTCATCCGACTACACCATGTGCTCGCCCGCCGAGTCTTTCCACCGCCCCCCAAAGCTGAAGAAGGGATGCTCTTTCAGCGCGCCGCGCTCGTGAGCCGTCCTCTTCACCGAAGCAGGTGGCAAGATCGTTGTTGGGGGAGCAGAGGCCTCGCCACCCATCCGCCCCTTGCTGGTAACGTCCTTCACAGGGCATGATGTAGAATTTTATAGTTTTAAAAAGTATCCAAACTATAATCTCAAATAGGCAAGCGTACCTATCGAAATATAGTATAGAAAATTGTCGTATTAAACTCGGGGCCTGTTGAGTACTTCTACTCACGCAAATTAATAATATTTTATCTAGATATAAAATAAGTAAATTAAAATATAGCTAGAAAAATTGAATAGAAGAACACACTTGATGTAGACTAACTTTGAAATAAAATGAACTTATCTTAAGGGCAAACTTCTAGATTATCCGCGTCGACCGTGGAGGTTCCTAAAATACGAAAACGCCTCTCTCGAGAATACGCTCTCGACTAAACCTAGGTTGATCGATTAAGACCTCTCGGTCAGTCGAAACCCCTAAGCCTGCTTTAGGAGGTGAACCCCTCTATTGGATTCTACTCCAATCCGGAAGAGTTATGTCTTCTCTCTCGAGGATTGCAATCAACTCCTTTTATCCTTGAGTGATCTCCCCGTATCCGCAACCTCTCGGTCATTTAGGATACGGATCTTAGATCGGAATCGAAGCTAATAAATCAAAGATAACTCGAAACGATAAGAAAAGAGTTTGACAAAAAGAAGTAGTTTATTATATTGAAAAGATTTTCATGATCAAGTGGAAATGAAAATAGGGATACATGGAAAACAAAATAAAAAGTGCTAGAATTAAAGCTTAAACTTCGAAATTGAAAAGTACATAAATAAAATACATAAAAAACATGAAAATAATCTGCTGAAACTACTCATAGATTGGCCTCCTCCTTTCTCTGCTTCTGAACTCATCTGCAATTTATAGCAAAAATTTCTTCAAGGTCACGCCCTAGGTCACGCCCGTGACCTAGGGCGTGTCAGGCTCGGAAACCGCCGTCTTGAAAGCCCGGGAACGTTGGAGGAGAAACCGCCAAAATCTGTTAAATGGCGGGTCACGCCCCTAGGTCACGCCCGTGACCTAGGGCGTGTCACTTCAGTTTCTAGAAAACCGCGGGAAGCTGAAAACGGCGGGAGTAAATTCTGTCAGATCCTCAAGTGTCACGCCCCTAGGTCACGCCCGTGACCTAGGGTGTGTACTGACTGGGTCAGCAAACGACTGAAAACGGTGCATTCTGGCATCAATTCGGCAGTTTCGGGTTAGTCACGCCCTATGGCACGCCCGTGACAGGGGGGCGTGTACTTGGGAAATGTTCCAGAATTACCCCGGGAAGATTTTTGGAGAAAATTATTTTCTTGAACTAGACACGCCCGTGTTCACACCCTGGTCACGCCCGTGTCCTTGGGGCGTGTACTTGTGAAATTCTCCAGATTTGTAGAGGACGTCGTCCTCTTTCCGTTGACTGGTTGCACGTCCCGTAACTCTTCCTGGTTTGAGAGTTATGGTCATTTGAATATCAGCTATCCGTGGCCAAAAATGTTAATTTTCTCAAAATATTTTCAGATGTTTGTCATGCACTTGAAAATGATATTTGAAGTCTATATTGACCTGAAATATAAAAATAAACGAATTATTATATATATTAATATAAATCCAAATAAATTATACTATTTATTTATAAAAAAAACTAAACTAAAATAACTATATAAATTAACTTATCAAATACCCTCATACTTAATCTTTTGCTATTTCAGAGCAAAACTATGAGAAGTATTTATAAGAAAATAATATAATTTTTTAATTGAACTAAAAATTTATTAAATCAAAAGAAAGTTAAAAATTAGCTTAAGTGATTCAAATTTTTAAGTCCTAAAATATGAAAATAAAATGAGAAAAGATAAATATTTAGCAAATTTTCTCTAATAAAATAATTAGATCTCAAAATTAAGTAGTTAGTAAACAAAGTTAGATTAAAAATTATAAACACTTCTTTCACTAAAAAGAGATTTTGAGGAAAATTTAAACTACTACTTATGCTCTCTTACGATTTTAATTTAAAACTAAAGCAATTATATTGGGCTTTGGGTTTGGAAAAAGAGAATTGAAGAGATCTTTGATTGGGGGTGATGAATTTTATTCTCTCACCCCACACAATTTTTTTCTATTTTTTGATGTTTTTTTTACTTCTTGTTTTTCTCTTCAAACAAAATTACTTAGGAGTAATGAATTTTATCCTCTTACTCCTTTTTTTGGTTGTATATGTGTAACAAGGAATATTTAATTCCCATGACATATGATCTAAACAAAAATAAAAACTTGCATATGTGTACCAGGGGATAATGAATTTTATCCTCTTATCCCCGTGACATATGATCTAACAAGAAAAATTAAAACAAGGGAAGGCTAAACAATATTTAGATTAAATTAAAATTAAAAGAGAGCAACTAAAGTAAATTAAAATTTCCTAAGAATCTTAAAGTTTAAAGTGAAGATAATTATAATCTAAAAATTGTTAAACTAAGCACTATAAAATTGAAACTAATTAAAATAAAAGAGAAAAAGGTTAAATAAATTTCTCTAAATAAATTTACTTCATAAATTTATTTCTTAAAATAAAATCACCTAAAAATTAATTTTAACTAACTTTGATGAAATAAAAGTTTAGAAAATCAAAAATTATAAAAATTCTTATAAATAAACTCAAAATAAATTTCTGAAAAGTCACAAAAATATTAAGTAAGAGTTTATTATATTTTTCGGATTTTCTTTTTTTCCTATTTTTTTGTATTTTTTTATAAAATAAAAATAAAAAACAAAATGTTGTAATTTTTTAAGATTTTTTTTATTTTTTTAAAAAATTTAAAGATTTTTTCATTTTTTTATATATTTTTAGATAAAAACAATAAAGATAAATCCACCCCCGTACTTAAAAATAAACATTGTCCCCAATGTTTATAAGTCAAGTAAGAGGGGAGAAACAAGAACAAATAAAATAAAAAAATAGAAGTTTTTTTTTAATATTAAAGATAAACAAGGGGTGTCTCCCAAGAGCGCTTTTCTTTTTCCCGTCTTTAAGCTAGACGGTTCGGGTTAGGAGAAAGGAAAATAAAAATTGAAATGAACGGGTAACTCCCTTATTTCTCGCTTTGGCGAAGATGTCAAAGTCGCACGCCCGGGTACTCCTCTGCTTACCTCTTGATTTTCTGTCTTGCAGTTGACTTGAAAATTTAGATTGAAATCACCTATCCATACCTGAGGTGATTTGAATCTTTCTAGATGAGCGGCAAATGGGTCGGGGACAACATTGTATTGCAATGGCTCATTTACTACATGAAAATTATTAGTTAAAGACAAATCAAGGAGAAGCGCGTCAGAAAAATCTTCGCAAGGAGGAGCCTCTTGCGATGTTATAGGACTAGGTATAGGTTGTTTATTTTCTAAATTTAATTTTTCATCCGAAAATTTGTTTAAAATAAAAGCGTCGGAAGCATCTTGTTCAAATATTGTCACTTCTAAGAAGTCATAAATTGTGCATGAAGATTCATTAATAGGAGGAAAATTGGGAGTAGGAGGAGAAATATAGTCTTCTTCTACTGCTTCCAACGCGTTCATACACCTAACAAGTTCTTGAAATAAAAGTTTTTCTTCTTCTTCGGTATAAGCAACTGCGGGGGGACATGTATATTCATGTTCCTTATTAGCAACAGTATCCGAAGGAGAAGAATCACTAAACGTAAGAAAATTTTCATCCAAATTTTGTGGGGAAGAATCAGATTGCAAATGAGAGGATTCCCCAAAATTAAGAGAGAAAGCTCGCGGTGCATAAAAAGAAGAACAAAAATTTGGATCCAAATAATTATTCTCATAACTCGGGAAACCTTCCGGTTGATTTTGCAACCAAGAGAAGTTTTCATCCGTGTTGAAAGAATAATTTTTTGCATCAAAATAATTATTCGCATTATTACTTGAAAAAATATTTTCATGAACATAGGAAAAATTAGAAAAATTATTTTCATAAAAATTTGAATTATCATAAAAGTGAGAAGAATTATTATCATAATTACTCTCAAAATTATTTTCACAAGAAAGATTTTTATAATAATTATAATGATAACAAAACTCACTTGAATGAGAACCGTGACAATAAAAACAAACACATTGACGCTTTTTTGCGGCTTTCAAAATATCTAATTGATTTTGAAGCTGGGCAATTTTAGCTGTCAATTGAGATAACATAGTTTTTAATAAAAGAAAATAAACACAACCCGTACCTAATAGAAATGAATTTAAAAAAAAGAGAATTGGGGTTAGAGAAAGTGAGTGATAAAATTAATACAATTCGTGCTTTCAAAATATCAACAAAAAGGGTCCCCGGCAACGACGCCAAAAAACTGATGTAGAATTTTATAGTTTTAAAAAGTATCCAAACTATAATCTCAAATAGACAAGCGTACCTATCGAAATATAGTATAGAAAATTATCGTATTAAACTCGGGGCCTGTTGAGTACTTCTACTCACGCAAATTAATAATATTTTATCTAGATATAAAATAAGTAAATTAAACTATAGCTAGAAAAATTGAATAGAAGAACACACTTGATCTACACTAACTTTGAAATAAAATGAACTTATCTTAAGGACAAACTTCTAGATTATCCGCGTCGACCGTGGAGGTTCCTAAAATACAATAACGCCTCTCTCGAGAATACGCTCTCGACTAAACTTAGGTTGATCGATTAATACCACTCGGCCAGTCGAAACCCCTAAGCCTGCTTTAGGAGGTGAACCCCTCTATTGGATTCTACTCCAATCCGAAAGAGTTATGTCTTCCTCTCTCGAGAATTGCAATCAACTCCTTTTATACTTGAGTGATCTCCCCGTATCCGCAACCTCTCAGTCATTTAGGATACGGATCTTAGATCGGAATCGAAGCTAATAAATCAAAGATAACTCGAAACGATAAGAAAAGAGTTTGACAAAAAGAAGTAGTTTATTATATTGAAAAGATTTTCATGATCAAGTGGAAATGAAAATAGGGATACATGGAAAACAAAATAAAAAGTGCTACAATTAAAGCTTAAACTTCGAAATTGAAAAGTACATAAATAAAATACATAAAAAACAGGAAAATAATCTGCTGAAGCTACTCCTAGATTGGCCTCCTCCTTTCTCTGCTTCTGAACTCATCTGCAATTTATAGGAAAAATTTCTGCAAGGTCACGCCCTAGGTCACGCCCGTGACCTAGGGCGTGTCAGGCTCGGAAACCGCCGTCTTGAAAGCCCGGGAACGTTGGAGGAGAAACTGCCAAAATCTGTTAAATGGCGGGTCACGCCCCTAGATCACGCCCGTGACCTACGGCGTGTCACTTCAGTTTCTGGAAAACCGCGGGAAGCTGAAAACGGCGGGAGTAAATTCTGTCAGTTCCTCAAGTGTCACGCCCCTAGGTCACGCTCGTGACCTAGGGCGTGTACTGACCGGGTCAGCAAATGACTGAAAACGGCGCATTCTGGCATCAATTCGGCAGTTTCGGGTTAGTCACGCCCTAGGTCACGCCCATGACAGGGGGGCGTGTACTTGGGAAATGTTCCAGAATTATCGCGGGAAGATTTCTGGAGAAAATTATTTTCTTGAACTAGACACGCCCGTGTTCAGACCCTAGTCACGCCCGTGTCCTTGTTGCGTGTACTTGTGAAATTCTCCAGATTTGTAGAGGACGTCGTCCTCTTTCCGTTGACTGGTTGCACGTCCCGTAACTCTTCCTGGTTTGAAAGTTATGGTCATTTGAATATCAGCTATCCGTGGCCAAAAATGTTAATTTTCTCAAAATGTTTTCAGATCTTTGCCATGGACTTGAAAATGATATTTGGAGCCTATATTGACCTGAAATATAAAAATAAACGAATTATTATATATATTAATATAAATCCAAATAAATTATACTATTTATTTATAAAAAAAGTAAACTAAAATAACTATATAAATTAACTTATCAGGGCACTCCGGCAACGCGTCGGGGACGACTTCGGGTGAGCTCATATATTTGGGGCTGAATTGATGTTGTTGATGTTGTTTGCCCTGCGGAGCCAGCAAGGCTCTCTTCATCTTTTTAGGTAGATGTTGGCGATGGGGCGTGCTAGACCCCGCATCCTCAGGACGCCTCGTAATGGAAGAGGGTTTGGAGAAGGCTGCCTCGTCTCGACAGGCCGCCGCCGCTTCCTTCTCGCGAGCGAGAGGGTCCGGGTACAATCCCGAGTCTGCAAATGGCGGGTTCACGGGAATTATCCGCTCCCCTGCAAGAAAGAACTTACAAAAGTTAGAAGATTTTCAACAATAATAAGGCGAGCTCGGCAATCTGGCGAGCTCGTTAGTGTGGAGAGAACGGTACGTTCGCCGGGCAAGATGCGGCGGAGCGTGTCGAGACCCCTTCGCAGGAAGGTGACCTCGAAGTCCTTATGGAGGAAGTACTTGAGGAGGTCAGCATCATTGTTGGACACAGTCGGCGGGCGGTAGACATCCTCTCCCCTCTACTGGGGCGAGTAAGAGATGTTGCCGAGATCACCGTTGATGAAGGCGATCTTGGTCATCCAATTATGGTGTTTGTTTGCGATCTCGTAAACCTTGATTTGCGAGCCCCCAAAGTAGGCTATCCCATCCGGCGTCGCCTTTGTAGGAAAAGAGCTTCCTGAACACAGTCAGGTTGAACTCTATCCTTTCTCGCCGGAGGTAGCTCGCGAACGCCACCATCATGGCGATGACGTTGGAGTTCAGTTTTGCGGGCACCGCGCTATAGTATTTCAGAATCTGCCGAACCTCCGGCCAGAGGGTGAGGCGCAGCCCCACCTCAAAGTGCAAGATGGGGAAGGTGAGCTCGTAATCATAGAAAGTGTTGATGTTCTCCCCCTGCCTCGGTCGGCACGCCTCGAAGACTGGTGCACATGGTCACCAACAAACACACCGAGCTCGGCTTCACTCGTGTGTCCCTCAAAGAAGCAGTAGTTAGTGAAGTGCTGGGCACACTTGGAGCGGCCGTCGGCGTCAGGGTTGGTCTTGCCCATGCTCGCAGAAGAGGGATGGAGCGCGAGCAGAAAAGAGAAAAAGTGTAGGAAGAGAGGGAAAAGCAAGCAGTTAAGGCAGTAGTACGTGGGTTGGTGGGGGGGGGGGGGGCTATTTATTAAAAAAGTAATCAGGGGGCCAAGCTGTCCAATCGGCCCAGCTCGCCATCCCAGCTTGCCAACCCCCAGCCCACCGACTTCCGGCGCATTCCAACCAAGGCTAAGTCAAATGAGAAGCAATATAATTACTATTATTCAGACACAAGACACACCTAAGAATGTTTGAAGTTATTTATTACAACAATCTAGTGCAGGAATAAAGAAGCGGGGCGCGCAGGCAGGGGAAAACTAGGAGGCGAGTACCGTTCAGCTCGGCAAGGGAGCCGCCCTTTATCTACCCCGGCCTCGCATCCCACGTCCCCCAGGCTGCCGCGCGCGGAGGAGCTCGTGAATCCTCCCTGAATTCCTTTACGCCACCGAGAGGCCGTCATCTATCTAATCTAGGAGCCGAGAAGGAGAAGCCATCTCGCCGGCCTGGCCGCTTCGCACCTCGTCAGTGAGACGCGCGTAGTCGCGTTGAAGCGCCTCATTGACCTCCTGCACCTCGCGGACCCCGCGCACGAGCTTCTTGAAGAGCTTGATTCCCCTCCTCGTCAGCTCATCGTTCTCCACTTCAGGTCCAAAGTAAGAGTCCAGCGAGCTAGGGGATTGGAGGGGAGAGCAATGGGCTGCCCGCGAAGATTCCTCGACAGTGGATTGGCTGGGGGGAGCTGTAGAAACAGAAACATCAGCAAGGGTAGATGCGCTGGAAAATTGCATGACAAGAATGCAAGTCCAAATTTACTTGACGAGCTCGACAGCTCAAAGGAGATGTGGGGAGGGACAAACCTCAAGTCCTTCCCGCGCCCTGGTCCGTGCGCTCCCGGTGAGAGAAGCTCGAATCCCAGGATGGGGATGGTCTCCACGGCCGCCCTTGTGGTCACAACAGCTTGCTGAGGGGAGGGGGCGTGCACGGGCAAGCTTGGCTTCTGCGATCTCATCCCCAAGGTTCCAAAGGGAGGGGATGGGTCCCGGGGACAATTCTCCGGAGTCATGAATCGCGAGTCCCTAAAAGTGGTCTTGGCTCGCGGGGTGGTATCATGCAGCGCGACGCCCCCCACGCCATCAAGCGGGCTATCCGGTCCATCGCAGATTTTGACAATATTCTTCCCATTTTCAGGGGCAGGCAGAGTGGAGGAGCCGATCCCGTGCTCCAAGGAGGTCCTCAGGTCGCCATAAATGGGCTCGGCCGCTTGAGGAAACGTCTTCACCCTCTTGGAGCTAGGGTCGGCAGAGCCGCCCTGCGGTACACCGGGCGGAACCGTAGTCGGGGCAGCTATATGAGCAGCTGAGGCCTGGCGAACTCGGTTAAGGCGCTCTTGGATCTCCTTAGGAATCGGCATCTTGGCAGGGTTATAATAAAGGGAATGGCAAAAGTCAGGCAGGTATGCAGGTGTATATATATAGCCGCAGGTGGACCCCACCCGAAGATTCCCTCTTATCCACCCCGCACTCACCGAACACTTGGGGTTGGATGTTTCTTTCTGAGCTTTGTCAAGCTCAAAAAGAGCGGGGATTGTGTACAACCCCGTATCCGGCGAGCAGGGTGAACTAGGAACCAGGCTGACCGGCTCAGATTACCAAGGCCCCAGGCGAGCTCGGTAGAGAAACCTGAGCCCGAGCTCGGCATTCGTCGACCGCGAGCTCGGCATTCGTCGAGCTAAGCCAGGATCCGTCGACCTAAGGTCGACTAACGGAGGCCGACCGATAGGCGAGCTCACCGTCCCAACTCGCACTCGCGCAAAAGAGCTCGGCAACAGTAGGCGAGCAGGATCCATCGAGGTGGCTAGACTCCCCAGCTCGCCCTGATCTATATGGTACTTTTTACTATTTTGCTCCTGCGGTCTGCCCATAGACCTTCAAAACAGCGGAGTTTGGCTGTTGGCAGACCCAACCAAGGGTATTTTGGTAATTTCAGGTCAGTTTAGTTTGGTTATTAGCAGTTCATATCCTGAAAACTATAAATAGGACCCAAGGGGTACCCCAGAAAGCAGGCTTCCTGTGCTCTCTTACTCAAGTTTTCAAGTGCTTTCTTAGGGTACCTTAGCTCGGCCTTTGGCTAAGGAGGGGAAGCGCTCTCAGATCATCCGGGTGTGTGGTGGGTCCTCCCCGCCGAGCCCTTGGGTCAGTCCTCCCATATTTCTTTTGTTGTTTTGCTTGTAGGAGTGAAGCAGGTGCGCGGACACCCCTTCCCCAAGGGTGAACTCCATAGGAGAGCGTTTTTAAGTTTCAACAATCCATATGGCCTAAGCCAGCACCTTTGGCCTGATCTGAGAATTCGGCAACAAATGGAAGGACAGTCTGGGGCTTGGAGAAACTTTCAACAAGTTTCTTTTCAGCTGCAGGTTGTTCTTTCAATTCTTTAATGATTTTCTCCTTCAGATCTAGGTGCTCGAGAGCTTTATTATACTCTTTAATTGCAGCATTAAAAATCTCTCTGAGTGAGTCCGTATTGGCGACTTCCTCTCTCAGAGTGCTCTCTTCAGCCTTGAGAGATTTAATCTCCTTGGCCTGCATTTTCACAACTTTTCGACATTTGTAGTAAGCCTTGATTGACTCTTTATATTGAACCATGAGTTCAGACTCATCGTTAGAAGAGTAGTCCTCATGATCATGGTCAGAAGCATCTGATTCAGAGAGAGGAGTATGAGAGTTTACATTACCAGTGTGTTGGGGTTCTTCTTCCTCATCTGTTTGTCCCATTAGCACAAAGTAGGCTTCCTCTTCTTCACTAGACTCAGATGAGTCAGAGTTGCTGATAGTCTTACCCTTCTTGTCTACAAGGCTTCTTTCAGTTTTCTTCTTATTGTGAGAAGATTTCTTCTCCTCTCTTTTTCCATCCTCCTTCTTCTTGTGAGGGCAATCAACAATGACGTGTCCTGGCTTGTTGCAACAATAACAAACGATGTCAGAAGAAATATGTTTATTCTGTTTAGAATGATACATGTCTTGGCTACTTGACCCTTTCTTGTGAGGATCACCGTCATGACGTGATCTTCTGGTCGAGGCATCTTTGCATCTCCATTATTTATTCTTGTTCAAGAACTTCTTGAACTGCCTTGAAAGAAGAGAAAATTCTCCTTCTAATAGCTCTGAGCCTGAGGTACTTGGATCTGAAGTTTCTTCTTCACTCTCTTCCTATGCAGGAGCAGGTGATGCAGCTTTGACTTTCCTTGAGTTGTCTGCCTTCAGTACGACATACTTCTCCTTGGATGAAGACCGGCTCTTCTCTTTTTCAGCTTTTCTTGAATTGATTTGCAGCTCATGTGACATAAGCTTTCCGAAGAGATTTTGAGGGTTAGTCTCTGCCAGCTTGCCAAATTCCAGAATTGCACAGACTTTATTGTCCCATTCCTTAGTTAGGGACCTCAAAAATTTATCATTGACTTCTCCATTAGTGAAGACCCGGCCATACACTCTTAGGTCATTAACAATCTTGAAGAAGTTTTCAAAAGTATCTGTAATTGAATCATTGGTACCTTGTCTGAATTCTTCATATTTTTGATTCATGAGGGATCTTCTGTCATCCCTAACATCTTCAGTACCTTTCATCAAGGTGATGAGAGACTGCCACATTTTCTTTGCGGATTAGTAGTGAATCAGGTTCTACAACATATAATCATCGACTGTACTTGTGATGATATTTTTTGATTTCAAGTCTAAGGAGACAAGTGCAATCTCATCCTTATCAAGATCCATCAACTTCTTTGTAACTTTCTTGGTGGGATCAATAGTGGAGACCGTCATAGGAATATAAGGTCCTTCTTCCACAATCATGAAGATTCTTGGGTCCACAGCTTCCATAAAAAATTTAATTCTTTTTTTCCACATAGAAAAGTTTGTTTTTGTGCATAAAGGAAGCTTTGCAAAATCCATTGCTCTCTCCATTCTTGAATCATTCAAAAGACAACTTGGGGAAGATCTGTTCAAGGTGTTAACCTTTTGATGAACCACCTCCCTCTGATACCAATTGAAAAATGTTTAAGTTGGCTACCTAAATCACGTAGAGGGGGGGTGAATAAGTGAGTTCTGTGTCTTTTTGCGGAATAAAAATTGAACAAGCGATGCATAGAAAAATAAGCAAGCATACACAGACGAAACCAAGAATTATAGTGGTTCCCCAACCTTAGGTACATCCACTTTTCACCTCACCGATCTAGCAATGCACTAGACTTGGCTACTCCACTATTCTCGGATTGAAAACAATCCTACCACTTGGAACAAAGTTCCTACAACTCGATCCCTCAAAATAGGATCTACACTCGTAAGAGAAACTTCCTACAAATAACTCGGAGAACAAAGCTCCTACACTCAGAGAATAATATCCTACAAGAATAAAATGAAATACAAAGAAATACAAACAGTATTACTCTCAGATCTGAAAACTTCAGCCATTCTTCTTCCTTGAACATTGAAGCTCTATCAGAAATAGATTGAAGAAGACAAGGCTAAGTCTCTGGATCTGAAAATTATGGACTCAGCACGATCAAGAAAATAATATGTTGATGCAAAAGATCTTGATATGTTGAATCACTTACTTTGAATCTCTGGATCAAAAGCAGAAATGCGATGAAGGCGATGAATAACGACGGCTTGTAATTTTGGAAAGAGAATACGCGATTCAGAATACTTAGGGATTACTTCTTAGGGTTGGTCGATTATGATAAGACCTTTTATAGGACTTTCCTAACAATCATAATCATATTAAATACATGACACGTGGACAAATCATGCGCTAATCACATTTAAAATCACGTTTATCGAAACTTAAAAAAATTCAGAAAACAGTACAACATTTCTTGAGAAGAATAATAGTACTCGAGAAAAAGTTTTCTGATTCTCGAGAAGAATGATGAGGATCTTGAGAAAAACACTTAATAAAAATGTGGAGGTGGAAATCAATAATTTCGAGAATGAAGGAAAGTACTCGAGAAGAATAAAGTTTTGTTCTCGAGAACAATCATTTTGGTACTAAGGCTCTGTTTGGCGCGGCTGCAGCGACTGGAGAAACATTGGTGGGAAGCAGTGGTGGAATAATCAGCTGTATTGCAGAGTGGTGGCAGAATATGTGAAACTGTTTGGAAGAACAGCTATTTTGAACCAAAATTTTCTAAAAATAAATCAAAAAATTCTTTTAAAATAATTTATAAAATGTTATAACGTTTATAAATTATAATATAAATTATAATATAATATAAAATATAATAAAAAAATAATTTTTTTTTAAAGGGGGGGGGGGGGGCAGCCGCGATGCAGCCAAGGCTGCAGCGCTGCTTCTGTTTTTGAGTCGCAGAAACTTTCCGCGACTCAAAAACAGCGGCACCCCGCTGTTTTTCCACGGTGGCTAATGCCACTGTGGTGCCCTGAAAGTTTGTTTGGCGGGGCGGTGGGAAAAGTTTTGGCACCCCACTCCCAAAACGCTCCGCCAAACAAAGCCTAAAAAACAAAGAAGTATCTCGAGAACATATGTCCGGCTCTCAAGAAAAATATTCTAGGTCTCGAGAAAAATTTTCTACTTCTCGAGAACTAAACATTGTCTTCTTGAGAAAAAAATATCCTTAGCATCTCGAGAAAAAGACTTCGATAATATTCTGTCTGGAAAAGAAGTAACTCGAGAAGGAAAGTCATGGAGTACTCGAGTACACAGGACTTTCTCGAGAACAACAATAAACTTTCTTGAGAACTGCTTCTACAACTCGAGTTCATGAGAAGTCTCACTCGAGAATAAACTTAAGTGATACTCAAGTATAAAGTTTCCTACTCGAGACAAATACTTAAGAGTTTTTCTGAAAATTTGTAAACTTAATTTCTTCAAGATATACAGTTGCCAACTTTTCTCCTATGCTCTTAGTGCTTGAAAAAGAAGTGTGTCCCATTAGAGAGGCTACACATGAGTCAACACCATGGATCACACAATGATGGATTGCAATGTGTGGTCCTATGTTTGTGACTCATTTTAGACTGGCATTGGTCTACACTTGGCAATTGTATCCTGCAAACATACAACTAAAAAGAATATCAAATACAAACTTAATTCATCTTAGTTCAAGGGTCACTTTATACAAATCTGGGTTATTGTGGATGCAATACCCAACACATCTAATACAATTTTTTGAATGTGGATGTTTAGGAAAATGAAATCTTATTTTCCATGACATGTAATTTTTGAATTACTTCATATAACACAATGTATATGTAAAGGAGTAATGAATTTTATCCTCTTACTCTGTAACATATAATCTTTTAAAATATTGGATGTCTATGTTTACGGAACGAAATCTTATTCCCCTTTACATATGTTCTTTTAAGGAAAAAAAATTTATCATGCCGAATGAGACATGATAAATATGGGGAGATGAGTGTTTTCAAAAATAAAACTAGATTTTAATAAAAACATTTTGATAACAACCTTTATAAATTGAACTTTTCTGTGCTTCTAAAAGTTTGAAGTAAATATAATTGAAGTCTATAATTATTTTTTCTAACATAATACACGTGCCTCTATGTTAGATAAATTAGAAGTAGTGTCTAAAATAAGTTTCCTATTTGTAAGAACAAAGCATAAAAAATTCTTTAAAACTTAACCCCAGATATCTAAATCTATCAATCTCTTATTAATAAATGAATAGTAAACAAAAAATTAATGAATTTTGCTTATAAATAAACGCTTAACTATATATTTGGAGAACAGAAAGGGTTAAAAATGGAATATTCGATTTATTTGTTTCATAAAAAGTGTCTTTGAAATTTTTTAAAGTTTTAATTTTTTTGGTGTTTTAAAATTATTATCTTTGTTTTGTGTTTTGTGTTTAATATTTTTAATATATACATACTAAAAATGCAAAAAAGATATATTTTTTGAACTATAATTTTTTGTTTTCTAAAATTTTTGTATTTGTAAGATTTTTAAGCAAATATTTATAAGAGAGGAAAACGAGAAAAGTTATTTACAAAGAGTAGGAAGAAAGGAAGAGGGGGAAGAGAAATGAATATTTACAAAAATATTTACAAAAAATATATATAGAAAATATTTATGAAGAATATTTACAAAGTAAAACTAAATATTTTTAGAATTTTAGTTTTATAATTTTTTTTGAATTTTTTGGTGATAAAAATAAGAATTATTTTTGGAGATTTTATTTTGTAATTTTTGTTTAGTTTTGTTTGGTTTTCATATTTTTTGTATTTTTTAGGAGTGCAGAAAATAAAACACGAAGACACCCTCATACTTAAGTCCAACATTGTCCCCAATATTACAACGTAAGTATGCAGAACAAAAAAAAATAAAATGCAATATTTGCAAACAAAATAAAGAAGAAGTAAAGAAGCTTCCCTGAAAGGAGGTCGGGGAGGCCCAATTAGAAACCCTGCATTATTAAGAATAAAACAGTATAAAAAAAGTAAAGAAATGGCGAAAACGATAAACATGGGGTGCCTCCCAGGAGCTCTTTATTTATAGTCGTGTAGCTTGACTATTTTGGCGGGTTTATATGTCGAGGAGGGTTATGGTTTCGATATTACTGCTCATAGGATCGCACGCTGGATATAATTTTAAGTGATGATTGTTTACTTTAAACGACACTTTTTCTGGGTGGGAGATGAGTATAGTCCCATATGGCCAAACCACTTCAACTTTGAAGGGGCCGGACCATCGTGATTTTAGTTTTTCAGGAAAAAGTCTAAGTTATGACAAGATCGCCCGGAGAAAAAGTTTTTTGGGGCTTGATTTTTCGATCGTTATAAAACTTATAACGCTCCTTATAGAACGTATTGCTCTCGTAAGTGTTTGCATGGCATTCATAGCGCTTGTTTAGTTGTAGTTTTTTATTTTGAGCTGCTAAGTTAGCGTCGAGATTTAATAGTTTTAAAGCCCGAAGATCACGATGTTCTAGTTCCACGGGTAGATGGCACGCTTTTCCATAGACTAATCGATACGACATACAACAAATTGCGAATTTGTATGATGTACGATACGCCCACAATGCATCTTCGAGTTTGATCGACCAATCTTTCCTATTAAATGAAACCGTTTTTTCTAATATACGCCTAATCTCTGGATTTACTACCTCAACTTGGCCAGTTGTTTGCTGGTGGTAGGGGTGGCAAGTTTGTGTGTGACTCCGTATTTAGCTAACGTCTTATGTCACAACCCCCATTTTCTCCGAATTTAAGAAGTATCAGAGTATGAGAAAACACACGTCATGATGCCATGTCGAGCAGTGGATAACTGTCGACGCTGAGGCAAACACCATCTAACTAGACTATGAAATTTTATAAGTTTAATGATTAGAAAAATAAGTTATATTTTAAAGGCCGTATCCCTCGGCTTAGTGGATCACCTAGTCCACAGTTTAAAAACCATACTTATACGCAGCGAAAAATACCTTTTTATATTTGACATCCTATGAGAGTGCATAAGCGACCCTCGAGGTCAACTTATACCATGCAAGACTCTAGATTTATTTTATATTATAAGTAGAAAATGATCCTTTTTACGTTCCTTGGAAAGTAGTGTATGAGTTTTATAAACATGCTGATCATGAGATATACTTATAATAGTGTTTTTAGGTTTAAAAGTAACTAGCAACCTAGCATAAAACTTCCCAAGAGCAAATAAACTATCTCCAGAAAGGTAGCAGTAAAATAAACATATCTAGTATCATAAGTAAAAAACTACCAGCGGACGTCAACAACCTGACACGAACCCATCGGCGAGCATGTATGTTTGTAAGAAATACAGAAAACTACCTCACAAAATCATGAAACTGATCTCTATAGTACAAGAGATCACCAACAACAGCACAGCAAAACTAGCCACCCACTCGGCCACTAATCAGAACCTGAGGCATTCAGAAAAGAAAAGAGTACCACAGCAAGTAAAACAAATAAGCTGCGTGGAAGTGTTAAATAAAAAGGGTATGCAAGAGAAGAAAGATAGACAGTAACAAACAAACACTGTCCAAGATAAGACGCACTTGCACCATGTGCGAGAAACAACCACAACCCTGTCAAAAAACCTGCAGAGTCTACAAGGCAAGCATGTACCAAACAAATTGCTATCTACAAAGGAAGAAAACATCTAACAATCGTAAAATGTGAGTAATGGCAGTAGTAAAACATCATGGACCTGAGTTGGTGACCAAAAATAGTCCCCCAAACAAAACAGGTCCAACTGAAAATACACTGTGTCAGCACAAGGCCACCACATACCCAGCCCGTAACTGGGATTAAAAGGTGGCGAACACGGCTATGCCCAACCCGTACCTGGGACTAAAAGGTGGCGGCCACGGCTCGCACACAAAACAACCCACTCATTTAGAGCGTCAAAATACCACTACCTGTCCTAACCCACGATTCGGCCTTAAAAAAAAGAAGAAACGAATGGCCGACAAGACATCCCCACCTAGGAGGTAGTCACTCGGGAAGAAAAGAAATTGCATGAAAAATTCGGGTAAGGCAAAAGAAATAAACGTCGATCTCAGCTTATTGGAAATCATCGATCTCCAAACACAGGAAATCGTCGAACCCCATTCGACGATTTTCGTTGAACACAGGTCACGGGAAATCGTCGAACATAGGTCACGGGAAATCGTCGAACTCCGTTCGACGATTTTCTTTTGTCGAACACAGGTAACGGGAAATTGTTGAACTCCGTTCGACAATTTTTCGTCGAACGCAGGTCACCGGAACACGTCGAACTCAGTTCAACGATTTTTCGTCGAACGCAGACCACAGGAAATCGTCGAACTCAGTTTGACGATTATCGTCGAACTCAGATCACAGGAAAAATAATCGAGCTCAGTTCGACGATTATTGTCGAACCCAGATCGACGACCTTCATCGATCACAGGCGACCGGAGATCGTCGATCTCAGTTCGACGATGTTCGTAGAACTCAGATCGACGACCTATCAGCATTGAGTGCACAAAATGCTGGACAGCGCTTTAATCCTACATCAAACACTTCTATGTTCCACCTATCATACTAGACCACTTCTACTAGCCCAGAAACACTCTAATCCTCAAGACAATGGAAAGGAAAAAGGAAATTGATGCTACTGCTACCACAACTACCAAGACAATTTACGGCAAAACTCAACCTACCCATGAAGAACTCAGCAATATAACACTACAACAAACTGACACAGGCCAAAACCTGCAGTGATAGTGAGATCTGACAAGGCAAAGCAGCATTCCTAGGTTCTAAGAGTAGAAATTTACACAATATCTCAACTGGATGATAAATAAAATAACTGGACAGGAAGTAGGCTTAACAATTTCTTGTCATGATTAAAGAAAAAACTAGACAATTGAAGGATCTGAAATTAATACTTGACAACAAGGAAGAAAATGAAGAAGCCACTACTTGGCAAGGTCGAAGATAAACACTTGCCTTAAATCCAGAATTTTATTTGTCAGCACCTTCCCTCTCTCTCGAATCCGGCAGCAAAGCACATAGCCAAGAAGTCTGGATTTTGGAGAGGAAGAAGGGTCAAATCCGAAATCTTCAACACCATAGAAGGCCATGAAATGGAGAAAGCTTACTGTCAAAATGAAGATCTAGGGGAGAACAGTCCAGATCTACCCTCGGAACGAAAATCCGACCGCTAGAACTCCGGAAATCGGCGGTGGAAGGCAAGGGCAGCCAGCCAGTTTTTTTTCTTTCTTGCACAGGGACGGCGGTTACCCGAAAGAAGACAGTAAATAGCCCGCTTAATTCAATTCTAAGGCTATATATAGGCACGACAACCTAATAAATTATTAATTACTATATCACTAAATAATTACATTATTATATAATACACCAAAACGACGCGAAAATCGAACAACCTCGGAATTCGACGAAATTGCACCGTAGCTAAATACCCATATTACGAACGCAACGACGAAGTCGAAATCAACTTTCGACGAATAAAACTTGGGTTATCACCACCCGAAGCCAAAACACAAGCATTCCCCGAGAGGCCTCACCGGTCACCCAAAACAAACCCGGCTTGCTAGGGAATCTTGCCAAATAGGCTACGAACAACCACACAAGGAACCTAAAGAGCGAAGACCACGCTCTAACAAACGGCACATGCCAGAAACGCATCAACATAACGCTAAACGAGAATTAAATAATCGTAGAAAAATCGGGGGCGTTACAGTCAATCCCCCTAAAAGAAAGTTTCGTCCCGAAACTTTACGCACACAACTTCTACTATAGAAGGAAAGTAACAAAACAAGAGCTACTAGAAAGAAAACGTACCAATCAAATCAAGGGAACAGATGAGGGTGAGCCTCCCTCATTGTCTACTCTAGCTCCAAAGTCGCGCTTTCCAAATCCTGATTCTTCCATAAAACTTTCACCATCGGGATAGACTTTGTCCGCAGCACCCGATCTTGAGTATCCAAGATGCGGACCGGCACCTCAACGTATGAAAGATTAGGCTCCAACTGGGGCACAACATCCAAGACTTGCCCAATGATTCACACACACTTCCGTAATTGTCTTACATGAAATACATTATGAACTCCTGGGAAATTTGCAGGCAAATCCGATCTATATGATGACACGCCAATCCGCTCAACAATCTTAAATGGGCCCACATACCTCGAATCCAATTTCCGGTTCTTACCCAACCTCCTAACACCAACCATCGGGGAAACCTTAAGAAACACAAGATCCCCTACAGAAAACTTCAAGTCAAACCTATGCCGGTTGGCGTTCTTCTCATATCTCTCCTGAGCTATATGAAGCTTTTCTCGAATAAGCTTCACTGCGACTTCCATTTCCTCGAGCGCATCCAGATATAATACAGGCCTCTCACCGACCTCGGTCCAAAATAAGGGAGTTTTGCAGCTCCTCCAGTACAAAACTTCAAACGGAGTCATTTGCAAGCTCCCCTGGTAAATGTTGTTGTACGTAAATTCCATAAGCCGCAAACGCTCATCCCACGCTCCACCATAGTCCAAAATGTATCACCTGATCATATCCTCAACTATCTGGTTCACCCGCTCAGTCTGACCATTCGTCTGTGGGTGGTAAGCTGTAGAATATCTGGTTCAACTCTCTTGTAGACTCCTCCAGAAGCGAGATGTAAAACAGGAGTCTCGATCCGAAATGATGCTAACTGGCACACTGTTCACTCTGATGGCCTAGCTCAAGTACAGCTCTGCTATCTTCTTCATTGGGTAATCTATCTTAAAAGGTACGAAGTGCGCACACTTCGTCAATCGGTCCACAATCACCCAAACTGAATCAAATCCCACTGGAGATCTCGGTAAGCTCGTAATGAAGTCCATAAAAATACTCTCCCACTTCCAAGTCGGGATCTCCAACGGAGTCAACTTGCCACCAGGCCTTCCATGATCGGCCTTCACACGCTTTCAAGTGTGGCACTCAGCAACAAATCGGGCTATATTACCCTTCATCCCATACCACCAGGCAATCTGCTTCAATTCATGGTACATCTTTGTAGATCGTGGATGGCAGGCAACACTGGATCCATGAGCCTCTCTGCATATCATAACCCTGATGTCTCCAACAGCGGGGATGCAAAACCTGTCGCAGTACTTCAAAGTGCCCGCATCATCGATAGAAAAATCCGGCAATTCCCCTCTCTCAGTCCTGAGGTATAAGTGCAGAAGATCCGGATCATCCTTCTAGTGCAACCTGGTAAGTGCAATCCAAGACGGTTCTGCCACTCCCAAACTGCTATGCATGTCACAGCGTCCCATGGAAATATCCATCAGGAGGAACTCTTCCACTAAACGATCAACGGTGAAATTAAAGATCTTCCCCATCTTCCGGCTCAGGGCATCGGCCACTACATTGTCCTTGCCCGGATGATACTGTATCTCCACATCATAATCGACCACATACTCTAGCCACCGCCGTTGGAGTAGATTCAACTCCTTCTGAGTAAAAACGTACTTTAGACTTTTATGATCTGTGAAGATCTTGCACTGAGCACCATAAAGTAGATGCCTCCACAACTTTATCGCAAAAATCACCGCTGCAAACTCAAGGTCATGCGTTGGGTAATTTCTCTCATGAGTCTTTAGTTGCCTTGACCCATACGCAATCACTTTTCCATCCTGCATCAACACGCAACCCAGACCAACATGTGAAGCATCCACGTACACATCATACTCCACGACCTCAGTAGGTAGGGTCAGAACGGGAGCAGTACACAATCTGTTCTTTAGTTCCAGGAAGGCTGCTTCGCACTTCTCGCTCCAAACAAAGGCCGTGTTCTTCTGAGTCAACCTGGTCAAAGGTGCAGCCAGGGAAGAGAAACCATCCACGAACCTCCTGTAGTAGTCGGCCAACCCTAGGAAGCTTCTAATCTCCTTGGGCATGCCCGGCCTGCTATAATCCATCAATGCGGTGATATTTTTCGGGTCGACCGAGATCCCATCCTTATTCACCACATGGACCAGAAACGAGACCTGAGGCAACCAAAATTTGCACTTGCTCAGCTTGGCGAATAACTTGTGGTTCCTCAACTCCGATAGAACTAAGCGCGGGTGCTGCTCATGCTCCTCAGCACTGCGAGAGTAGATCAACGCATCATCGTTGAATACCACAACGAACTTGTCTAGGAAGTCCTTGAACACCCGGTTCATCATATCCATGAAAGTTGATGGTGCGTTGGTCAAACCAAATGACATCACTAGAAACTTGAAGTGTCCATGCCTCGATCTAAACGCAGTCTGTGGAATATCTGCCTCACGGATCCTGAGCTGATGATAGCCAGAACGAAGATCGATCTTGGAAAACACCGTGCTACCACATAACTGATAAAATAAGTCATCGATCCTCGGCAGAGAGTACCTGTTCTTAATGGTGACTTTGTTCAGCTCCCTATAATCGATGCACAGCCTCATCGACCCATCCTTCTTCTTCACAAATAGAACAGTAGCACCCCAAGGCGACGAACTCTACCTGATAAAGCCTTTTGTCAACAACTCGTCCAACTGGACTCGCAACTCCTCCAACTCACGAGGGGCCATCCAGTAAGGCGCCTTAGTAATAGGACGCATACTCGGTTCCAAATCAATCACAAACCCAACATTCCGCTTGGGGGGAAGACCAGGAAGGTCATCAGGAAAACATCATAGAAACCACGTACAATAGGAGTCTCGTCCAAGCGCGGTACACTAATAGCAGTCCCAGCCACCGAGACTAAACAAGCAAAACAATCAGAACGAAACAGCTTCTGAGAATATACCGCAGAAATGACAGGGGAATCCTGGCTCGGATCAGCATACACACTTACAGGGTGACCGTCATCCTTGATGAAGTCCAAGCGTTTCCCTTTGCACTGAATAACCGCATCATACTTAAACAACTAGTCCATGCCCATAATAATATTGAAGTCCTCTAGATCAATCATCTTCAAGTCTGCCTTAGCAAGGAAATCCCCCAACAAAACAGGGCAATCCAAAATGCCCAAATCTGATAACACAGATTCACCAGAAGGGAACTCTATGCTGAAGATATCACGAACTTGATCTAGAATCAACCGATAAAGCACTACAAAAGTTCTAGCCCCAAAGAGTGGGTAGCGTCGGAGTCAAACAAAACACGCGCCCAACGGTTCTTCACCTTAAATTTTCCTATAGGAGTACATAAGCAACTAAGGAACCACCAAAACAAAAACTGTAACCATTCTAGAAAATAAAACTTTCAGGCTAGGAAAACAACTAACCTGAGATGACCTGAGTCGAAGTTTGAGCCTCCTCGAAAGAGATCACGTTCAGCTTTCCTTTGCCCTTGTCCACACGCTGAGGCGGAGGTAAAGCCTGAAGTTGAACTGCCAAAAGAATAGGCTGGACCTGAGGACACATTGTCTTGATTTGGCCCTTCTATCCACACTGATAGCAGACTTTCTCCTTGGACCAACATTGGGCAGCATCATGCTCGGTTCGCTTGCAAACAGAACAGGAATCATCCTTCCTAGCAACACCTTGTATAGAATGAACTTGCTCCTTCTTCTGAGCTCCTGCCTTCTTGAAACACCTCTCAACAGGGTGGCCTGACCGGCGACAGAAGCTACACACTACCTTGCTCTTCTTTTCCGAAGCAGCATCGAGTACCTGGGGGTTCTTCTCTTCAGCAGACTTCCTCTTGTCCTTCCACATTTGTTGGACTCTGTTCTTTGCGGTCTCAATTGCCTCCACTTTCAGAGCAACCTCCACTAACCCTGCATAAGTCTCTGATCCATAAGCACTGCCAACTGCTGAACCTCGCTCCTCAAGCCACCAAGGAACCGCTTTACTCGATCTGCTTCAACACTCACCAACCCAGGGGCAAACTGAATCAACTTACTGAACTCTATCTCGTAGTCACTGACCGTGAGTTGCCTCTGCTTCAGATGAAGGAAGTCGTCCATTAGTCGGTCACGCTCGACCAAAGGCAGGAACTTCCTCGCAGCATCTCCTTGAATAATCCCCAAGAGCAACCAGCCACCAAGCTCTCCTTTTCCCTAAGCCACCAGCTCTTAGCCAAACCCTTTAGCTGATAGGCAGCTATCGTCACTCTCTGATCATCTGTAATACCGGAGTATGAGAACATCTCCTCCATGGAGATCAGCCAATCATCTATGACCATGAATCTACCTTCCCATCATATGTAGGAGTGCTAAGTCTCTGAAACTGAGAAATAAAGGCCATCTCTACTGACACCACCACTAGAGGTCTTAGGGGAGTAGGACAGGGAGGAGAAGCTAACCCCCCTATAGGGGCTTGCACTCCCTGAGTCTGTCCTGCCACAACTACCACTAGAGACTGGATCTGGGCCTGCATCTCCACCATGTGCTTGGTCAAGGAATCATTGCTCTGATGCAGACTCTCGATCACCGCATCACTCTGCTCTCCTGAAGGCTCACCCTCAAACAGGCGAGTCGACCTAGTCGAAGGATGTCTTGCCATCCTAAAACCATAAAAACTGAGGTCGGAACCTAGTATAACAGTTAGAACAAACTACCAGTACAGACAATACATACATAAATATGAACTTTAACTGATATACTTGCTCTGGGATTTTATATATTTATTTTTTTACAAAAGTGATGATATGCTTAACCTAGGATGGTTTACTACCATCAACTAACTCTTGTGCCTAGATCGGGAATGCATGAATTTATATTCTTTTTTTAATTTAAAATCATGTGTGTACATATGTCATCTTGCAAATCTTTAGCATGGCACGTTGTGCTTATGCAATGTTATGATATGTATGTTTGTGTTATGCATTCTAAAAAGGCCCTAATACATATTATGAGTGGCGTACGCATGAAAATGTTATGCATCCCATACTACATAAAATTCTCATGCAATGAAAAGAAACGTGCTATTCGCATTAATGTGGTGAGGTTATGCATCCCATTCTACATAACCCTCACATGTTGCTCCTATGGTGGATCCATATACAGACACATATTATGCATCCCATACTACATAATATGCTCTGTATACTTCATGTTATGCTATGAGTGTAGTGTTCGTGCTTCAACCAAGACATGCTGATGACATATCGGTGTGTGTATGATATGATGTTAAACATCTAATACCTACAAGGAAAGGTTGTCCGACAAATTATCAAGCAACCTCCCTCTGATACCAACTGTCACAACCCGCATTTTCTCCAAATTTAAGAAGTATCAGAGTATGATAAAACATGCGTCGTGATGCCACGCCGAGCAGGGGATAACTGTCGACGCTCAGGCGAACACCATCTAACTAGACTATGAAATTTCATAAGTTTAATGATTAGAAAAATCAATTATATTTCAAAGGCCGTATCCCTCGGCTCAGTGGATCACCTATTCCATAGTTTAAAAACCATACTTATATGCACCGAAAAATACCTTTTTATATTTGACATTCTATGAGAGTGCATAAGCGACCCCCGAGGTCAACTTATACCATGCAAGACTCTAGATTTATTTTATATTATAAGTAGAAAATGATCTTTTTTACATTGCTTGGAAAGTAGTGTATGAGTTTTATAAACATGCTGATCATGAGATATACTTATAATAGTGTTTTTAGGTTTAAAAGTAACTAGCAATCTAGCATAAAACTTCCCAAGAGCAAATAGACTATCTCCAGAAAGGTAGCAGTAAAAGAAACATATCTAGTATCATAAGTAAAAAACCACCAGCGGGCGTCAACAACCTGACACTAACCCACTAGCGAGCATGTATGTCTGTAGGAAAAATAGAAAACTACCTCACAAAATCAAGAAAGTGATCTCTACAGTACAAGAGATAACCAACAACAGCACAGCAAAACTAGCCACCCACTCGGCCACTAATTAGAACCTGAGGCATTCAGAAAAGAAAAGAATACCTCAGCAAGTAAAATAAATAAGATGAATGGAAGTGTTATATAAAGAGGGGTATGCAAGAGAATAAAGATAGACAGTAACAAACAAACACTGTCCAAGATAAGATGTACTTGCACCATGTGCGGGAAAACAACCACAACCCTGTCATAAAACCTGCAGAGTCTACAAGGCAAACATGTACCAAACAAATTGCATTCTACAAAGGAAGAAAACATCTAACAATCCTAAAATGTGAGTAATGGCAGTAGTAAAACATCATGGACCTGAGTTGGTGACCAAAAACAGTCCCCCAAACAAAATAGGTCCAACTGAAAATACACTGTGTCAGCACAAGGCCACCACATACCTAGCCCGCACCTGGGATTAAAAGGTGGCGACCACGGCTATGCCCAGCCCGTACTTGGGACTAAAAGGTGGCGGCCACGGCTCGCACACAAAACATCTCACTCCTTTAGAGCGTCAAAATATCACTACCTACCATAACCCACGATTCGGCCTTAAAAAAAGAAGAAACGAATGTCCGACAAGATATCCCCATCTAGGAGGTAATCACTCGGGAAGGAAAGAAATTGCACGAAAACTTCGGTTAAGGCAAAAGAAATAAACGACGATCTCAACTTATTGGAAATCGTCGATCTCCATCCACAGGAAATCGTCGAACCCCGTTCGACGATTTTCGTCGAACACAGGTCACGGGAAATCGTCGAACACAGTTCACGGGAAATCGTCGAACTCCGTTCGACGATTTTCTTTTGTCGAACACAGGTAAAGGGAAATCATCGAACTCCGTTCGACGATTTTTCGTCGAACGCAGGTCACCGGAACTCATCGAACTCAGTTCGATGATTTTTCGTCGAACGCAGACCATAGGAAATCATCGAACTCAGTTCGACGATTATCGTCGAACTCAGATCACATGAAAAATCGTCGAGCTCAGTTCGACGATTATCGTCGAGCTCAGTTCGACGGTTATCGTCGAACATAGATCGACGACCTTCGTCAATCACAGGCGACCGGAGATCGTCGATCTCAGTTCGACGATGTTCGTCGAACTTAGATCGACGACCTATCAGCATTGAGTGCACAAAATGTTGGACAACACTTTAATCCTACAGCAAACACTTCTATGTTCCACCTATCATACCAGACCACTTGTACTAGCCCAGAAACACTCTAATCCTCAAGACTATGGAAAGGAAAAAAGGAAATTGCTGCTACTGCTACCACAACTGCCAAGCCAATTTAAGCCAAAACTCAGCCTACCCATGAAGAACTCAGCATTATAACACTATAGCAAACTGACAGCAGACCAAAAATTGTAGTAATAGTGAGATCTGATAAGGCTAAGCAGCATTCCTAGGTTCTAAGAGTAGAAATTTTGACAATATCTCAACTGGATGATAAATCAAATAACTGGACAGGAAGTAGGCTTAACAATTTCTTGTCATGATTAAAGAAACAACTAGACAATTGAATGATCTGAAATTAATACTTGACAACAAGGATGAAAATGAAGAAGCCACTACTTGGCAAGGGCGAAGAGCACCACTTGCCTTAAATCCAGAATTTTCTTGTTCAGCACCTTCCCGCTCTCTCGGATCTGGCAGCAAAGCACATAGCCGAGAAGTCTGGAGTTTGGAGAGGAAGAAGGGTCAAATCAGAAATCTTCAACACCATAGAAGGACACGAAATAGAGAAAGCTTATCGTCGAAATGAAGATCTATGGGAGAGCATTCCAGATCTACCCTTGAAACGAAAATCCGACCACTAGAACTCCGTATATCGGCGGTGGAAGGCAAGGGCAGCCCGCCGGTTTTTTTTTCTCTCTTGCACAGGGACGGCGGTTACCCGAAAGAAGACAGTAAATAGCCCGCTTAATTCAATTCTGAGGCTATATATAGGCAAGGCAACCTAATAAATAATTAATTACTATATCACTAAATAATTACATTATTATATAATACACCAAAACGACGCGAAAATCGAACAACCTCGGAATTCGACGAAATTGCACCGTAGCTAAATCCCCACGCTACGAACGCAACGGCGAAGTCAAAATCAACTTTCGACAAACAAAACTCGGGTTATCACCACCCGAAGCCAAAACACAAGCATTCCACGAGATACCTCACTAGTCACCACAAACAGACCCAGCTTGCTAGGGAATCTTGCCAAATAGGCTACCAACAACCACACAAGGAACCTAAAGAGCTAAGAACACGCTCTAACAAATGACACATGCCGGAAACGTGTCAACGTAACGCCAAACGAGAATTAAATAATCGTAGAAAAATTGGGGGCGTTACATCTTAGCCATTTGGGCATGACAAAAATGTGTTCCCCTATCGCTGACAATAGCACGAGATGTGCCGAAGCGAGAAAATAGTTTTTTAAGAAAAGTAACGATGTCTCGCGCATCATTGGTGGGGAGAGCTTGCACTTCCGCCCACCTCGATACGTAATCGACCGCCACTAAAATATAATTATTATTAAAAGACGGAGGTATGGGGCCAACAAAATCGATGCCTCACAAATCGAAGACTTCACATTTTAAAAACAAATTTTGGGGCATCTCGTCGCGATAAGAGATTTTACCCGACCGCTGGCAGCTATCGCAGGAGCGTACAAAATTGTGAGCTTCTTTGAATAGAGTAGGCCAAAATAAGCACGCCTCCAGTGCGCTCCACGCGGTCCGGTTAGCTTGATAATGCCCACTAACCGGACCCTCGTGGCAGTGCATAAGTATTTGTGTGCACTCCACACCCACGACGCATCTTCAGACCGCTTGGGCGGCACAGATATGAAAAAGAAAAGGGTCCTCCCAAAAGAAATATTTAAAGTCAGAAAAGAATTTTTTCTATTGCTAACTTGAAAATTCTTTTTGGAGCACCCGCGCAACTAAATACTTCACAAAATCTGCGAACCAAGGTGGGGAAGATTAAATAGTATTTATGGCAAAGAGGCATTCCTCGGAAAATCTGTTATTTATGTCAGATTCGACGAGCGCTTTCGCACAGGTATTTTCTAAGCGGGAGAGGTGATCGACGACTAAATTTTTCGCGCCCTTCTTATCCTGGATCTCCAAATCAAACTCTTGCAGGAGGAGGATCCCTCGAAGAAGGTGGGGCTTGGAGTCCATTTTTCCTAACAAATATTTTAGGGCGGAGTGGTCGATAAATACGATAACTTTAGATAGCATTATATACGAGCGAAACATATCAAATGCAAAAATGACGGCTAAAAGTTCATTTTCTGCTGTCATGTAATTTCCTTGTGCGGAAGTGAACGTCTTGCTAACGTAATAAATAAGATGAAATTTTTTTTTATACGTTGGCCAAGAACGGCACCTACAACAATATCACTAGTGTCGCATGTAATCTCAAATGGAATGGTCCAATTGGGCGCCACTAAAATCGGTTAATTGATAAGTTTTTGTTTTATAAAATTAAAAGCGGACTTGCATTCACTATTAAAGATAAAATTTGATTTCTTTTCCAAGAGGAGAGTAAGCGCCTTTGTTATTTTTGAAAAATCTTGAATGAAACATCTATAAAAGCCCGCATGGCCTAAGAAATTTCTAATAGATTTAATGCTAGAAGGCGGGGGAAGTTTTAATTTCAACTTTGGCCTTATCAACCTCCATCCTCATAGACAAAATCTTATGGCCGAGAACCAAACCTTCTCAAAACATAAATTTACTGTTTTCTCAATTTAAAACAATATGCGTTTCCTCGCATTGCTGAAGGCCACGATCTAAATTGTGAAGACAGGACAGGAAAGAGCATCTGAAAACAGAGAAGTCATCCATAAAGACTTCCATAATGTCTCCTACTAGCTAGCCAAAGATCGCCAGCATATATCTTTGGAATGTAGCTGCCGTATTGTAGAGGCCAAATGGCATTGTTCGGTATGCGAAGGTGCCAAACGGGCAGGTAAAAGTTGTTTTCCCTTGGTCATCAGGGGAAATGAGGATTTTGAAAAACCCCAATAAGCCATCAAGAAAACAAAAGTATAGGTGACCGGATAAATGCTCAAGAATTTGGTCTAAGAACGGTTGTGAGAAATGGTCCTTACGAGTGGCATCAGTTAGTTTTCTATAATCGATGCACACCTACCAACCAGTAACAGTACGAGTTGGGATGAGTTCATTATGTTCATTTTTCACTACGGTAAGACCGCCCTTTTTGGCACGACATGAACAGGATTAACCCATGCACTATTCGATATAGGATAAATAATCCCCGCGTCTAATAATTTTATAATTTCGGCCTTAGCGACGTCTTTCATGTTTGGGTTAAGACGTTGTTTCGGCTGAATAGTTTTGTAGTAATTATCGTTAAAAAAATCTTATGGGTACAGAAAGAGGGGTTAATCACTTTTAAATCAGAAATTTGTCACGCAATTGCGCGGTGATGTTTAAGAAAAACTTCCAATAAATTGGAAGTCTTTGAATCGCTCAAATGCGAAGAAATGATAACGGGAAGGATATCATCTTTTCCCAAAAAGACGTATTTGAGTGATTCGGGTAGGGGTTTGAGCCCTAGGCAAGACAGTTCTTGTAACGAGATTTTAATTTCAATGTCTTTTTATCAAAAAGATTTGAAACACAAATTTGTAGAGTTATCCTCTTCGCAGTTAAAGTTTTCGAGAGCAATAATATGGTTATTTAAAAGTGTAGACTCGAAAATAGGAGAAAAAGAATCTACGTAATAGGTATCTAAATTATAAAAAAAAGTCATCGCTCGATGACGAGTCTCCTTTGGAAAGATTAATAGAGAAAGTAACTTCATCATCTCCTACCCGAAGGAGGGGATGACTGTTACTTACATCAATTAATGTGCAGAAGGTTGCGAGAAAAGGGCGACCGAGTATAATTGGTACATCGGTGTCCTCCTCGATGTCTAAGATGACGAAGTCTACCGGAATGATAAACTTATCAACTCGGATAAGAACGTCCTCCACTACCCCAACAGGAAACTTAACTAAGCGATCCGCTCATTGGATTCGCATTTTAGAAGGGGCCAGAGTGCCCAAACCTAATTTTTGAAAGAGCAAGAACGACATCAAATTTATGCTCACGCCTAAATCTGTTAGAGCGTATTTTATTAATATATTGCCAAAAAGGCACGGGATGGAAAACCATCCCAAGTCATTTCTTTTTAGTGGAAATTTATTTGTAAGAGCCGCTGAGCAGTTTACATTGAGAGAAATATGCGAAATATTTTCTAATTTTTATTTATTAGAAAGAAGTTCTTTTAAATATTTCGCATACTTAGACATCTGCGAGATCGCCTCGCAAAAGGGAACATTAATATGAATTTATTTTAATAATAAAATAATTTTTTGTATTGTCCGTCCTTACGCTCACTATCTAACTTATGTGGATACAGCAAGGACGTTTTAAAAATAATTTTATCGTTCAGAATTTGTAAAGGCGGCGTAAACGAAGAAGGGGGAAGAGAGGTTGGACGTGAAATATGTACCTGCGGATCAATCCATTTTGGATCGATCACCTCCTTTCCACTATGGAGGGTTATATCATTGATATTCTCCCGTGGATTGGGCTCTGTGTTCCCCGACACTGCCCCGAGTGCGCTCTCAGACATCATCCATGTCAGCTGTCCAACCTGGAGTTATAAGTTTTTAGCGATTCAGTGTTGTTCCGGATATTTGACTCGTTGGACGTAATGTATTTAGAAAAAATTTCCTCCATCGGGGAGGGTTTTGGAAGAAGGGGAAGTGGCGGAAATCCGAGTGTAAAAGAGTTAAGCGGGCGTTGTGCATTGTTCGCATTGCTCCATGAGAAGTTGGGGTGGTTCCTCCAACCCAGATTATAGTAATTACTATAAGGGTTGTTGTTGGTGTTGAAGGATGGTTGCCAAATATTTCCCATGTTGTCTACAAACACTTCGACTACGCTGATGTTAGATGGAATCGCACAAGGCGGAGTGGAGGAGGCAGCAGACATCTCCGCCACCTGCTTCGTCAAACTTTCAACTTGAAGGGTTAAGTGGGCATTGACATCCACTTCGAAGAGGCCTACAACCTGCTTGGGACGTCCCCGCGGGACGTTCCATTGGTAGGCGTTCATGGCCATGTCTTTGATAAGAGCTTGGACAGCCTCGGGGTTCTAATTATTCAGAGTACCACCGGCAGCCTTGTCAATAATTTAACGCGTCTGATAGTTAAGCCCATTGTAGAAGATTTAGACCTACAACCATGCAGTCAGCGCGTGGTGTGGACACCTATGGTGGAATTCTTTAAAGCGCTCCCAAGTCTCAAATAGAGACTCGGAATCGTTTTACACAAACGAAGAAATGTCCCCTCGCAACTTTGTAGTTTTGGCAGGCAGAAAATACTTCGTTAAGAACCACTCCGCAAGCTCACCCCAGGTGGTTATACATCCTCACCGGAGGGAAGTCAACCATGCCTTAGCTTTGGATCTTAAGAAAAAAGTAAAAGGTGCAAATGAATGACATCATCAGTAACGCCATTAATCTTAAAAGTATCGCATATTTCCAAAAAACTAGACAAATGAACGTTCGGGTACTCATCCGGCTGTCCATCGAACCGCACGGAATTTTGGTTCATTTGGATAACGCTCGATTTTATTTCAAAATTAATGTTCGCCACCATCGGGCGAACAATACTGGACCCAGTATCTTCCAACTTTGGCTGGGCGTAATAAGACATTATACGCTCGGCGGCCGCATTCGGATTACGGCCGTGTCAGCAAGTCGACGAACTTCGCTCGACGAAGTGTCGCGACCATGAACACGGCCTAGAGCCCAGGCATGTTCGAGTAGACACGGGCTAGGACACGGGCGTGTGCAATACCCGTGTGAGTCTCGGGTTGTTTTCGTGGCTGTGTCGATGGGGGCACACGACCGACCACACGGCCGTGTCAGTTGGAACATGGGCTTGGCAGGTCGAACAGGGGCATATTTGATGCCCGTATGATGTTCTAAGTGCGTCGATTTTGACGGCGAATGGGGGACACGGCCCTGGACACAGGTGTGTCGCAGGCCGTGTTCGGCCCAGTTTTACCATTTCAGTCCCGAATCAAGGCCGTTCGTTTCTTTAATTTGGGATCCAACGGCTGGGGGTTATTCTTGATGGGATATACCCGGGATTGGATCTTTGAAACCCTCATTCTTACTTGAGTGGTTCTCTTTCTAAGTCAAGAGAGAGGTTAGAGCAAAGGAAGAAGAAGAAGCTTAGATCCGGCCATTGGAGGAGCTTCGAAGCTCCAAATCGCGAGCCGACTTCGGATCTACGGAGGCAAAGAGAGTGCGGTGCTATTCATCCGCTTACATTCTCATGGTGCCAAGGAAGAACACTAGGGTAACGATTCTCTACTTGAGCTTGTGAAGCTCTCCTTCTTTGCATAGGAAGCCCGCTCTCGCGAGTTTGCGGTGAGTTGGAGGCGTTCCTTCGGGTAGATATGTAAAGTCCTCGTTGTGTAGAGTCCGTACCTGTGATGTTGTGACAATACTATATTCCTCGCTTATGCTATGGAAATGCAGGGAAGGAGCATCGTTGCCCCGAGTTGGGTGCAGGATCATTATAATTTGGTCAGCATTGCTGACCGTTGCTTTTGTTTGCCACCGTACGGTGGTTTTGTTGCTTGCAGGTGCTGCTGGACCAAGCGGTCAATAGCGGGGTAAAGCACAAATTGCGAAGCCGGCCCTCGAATGCCTAATTGAAGTGTTTACTGCTTTTACTCATGTATGACCGACCTACGTGCCGTGGTTTGTAAAACATGTAATATTGAAGTAAACCATTTTGTAAGGCCTTAAGGCTTGTACTCGTGTATATACGACATTCCTATTTGGTGTATTAGTGGACATTCGTACTCTTTGTGCTGGGTTCTTAATTTCAACTTTTATAAACTGCTTCCGCTAGAATGCTCTGTGTAGGACGTTGGATTGGTTGGATGGTTTCCATTGAGTAACCACCCGGTCTGTCTGTGGTATATGACATCGGGTCCTGACCAGACCTACTGTTATATGTTATGCGACAGATAGGGGGTGTTACAATTTGGTATCAGACTATTGGTTTTGGTCGGCCTTAAAATGAATTCGTGGGCGAATTCTTTTTAATGGGTGGTGAGCACATGTGTGTGCGTCATCATTATAACAGTAAAAGAACTCATTAATGTTCACTTAGGAATGAAAATACACGTGTTTGGGGAACTTGCGTGTTCCTATAATTGCTGTTCGCAATTTTATTTGGTCGCTTAACTGTGTTTTGTACCACTATAGGTGACCAGAAGTTGTGCTGGGCCATCGGAACGTTGAGTTTCTGAGGCTAGCAATGCACCTAATGAAGCTCCTGCAACACCTCTATCGGCTGAGACATACGATTGGTGGACGAAGCAGTGTTGGCCATGATTAATGCGCAGCCTGCAAGACAAACGCAGTAGCCCACTCTTGCGATGGAGCAGGTACCGCTGCAAGCGGCTGAGCAGCGAAGAGTGGAGCAGGTGGTAGAGGAACCGGTGTTGCCAAGGAGGGCGAACGAGAGACAGCTCAAGCATGTCACGAGCTTTAATCCTCCGGTATTCTCGGGATTGGGAACCCCATCTCAAGCTGAAGACTGGCTCTTCAGGGTGAAGAGAGTCATGACAGCAATGGAGACAGAGGAGTGGCAAATGACCACCATTGCTACGTTCCTTTTTGACGGTGAAGCGAGATTGTAGTGGGAAGGATTGGAGCTGCATCATTTGAGAGGTAGACAACTTATAGACGCCCCGATGGAAGAGTTCTTGGGATTGTTCTTAGCAAGGTACCTTCCTTCTACTCAGAGGATTTCGATGGAGAACGAGTTCCTGAAGTTGGTTCAAGGGGATTGTAGCTTGGATGAATATCTCCTCGAGTTTACTCGTTTGAGTCGATATGCTAACTCCACCATTGTGGATGAGGAGTGCAAGACGAATTGATTCTACGAAGGGTTGAGAGATGAGTTGAGGTTACTACTCTCGGGGTCGATGACGCACGGTTTCTTGACCTTGGTCAACACGGCCCGGTCCTTGCAGAAGGACATGAAGAATGTCCAAGCGAAGAAGAGCGTTGGTGACAAGAAATCTGAGTTCAAAGTGCCGACTACTTCAAAGTCCGGCTATCGAAGATTCCACAAGAAACATAGGACTTCGGGTCCAGCTCCTTCTGGTGCTTCTGGGGCGACTACGAGTCGGACCCCGGGTGCATGTTTCACTTGTGGAAAGTCGGGGCACTTTGCCCGCGATTGTTGGAGCGGACGTCCCAAGTCCGAAAGGAAGCCGGGAGCGACTTACGAAGAGAAGGGCAAGGCAGTTGAGTCGAACGCGTCCCACTATGCTCCGGCCCAACCAAGGGTGTATAATCTTGGCCAACAGGAGGCCATCAAACAGGCGGATGTGGTGACTGGTACGGTTTATTTTATAGCAAGTGAATTTCTTTAAATACTTGTTATGCACCTATTACCTTACCACTGCTTGTTTAGGATTTGTTTTGATTTGTGAAAATCCGGCAAGAGCACTCTTCAATACGGGAGCTTCACACTCCTTCTTGTCCAAAGGATTTATATCACACATCGGAGTCCCTTCTTCGATGGCGAAGGATAGAATCTGCGATGTTAAGATTCGTATTGGGAATCAGGAGTTCGATCTGCAAGCGTCGTTACTTCCGTTGGTGGAGTTCGACGTTATATTTGGCATGGACTGGCTCTCGGAGCAGCAGGCCTATATTGATTGCGGTCACAAGGAAGTCAAGCTGGGAGCAAGTCGTGAGACGACTTTTACGGGCTTAAAGCGGTCGAGCAAGACGTTGATGTCTGCTCTTCAGGTGGTGAAGGCGGTTCGTGCCAGTGCAGAACTGTTCTTTACACTAGTGGAGGTTGCAAAGCTGAAACCCGCGTTGGATAGTATATCAGTGGTATCGGAGTCCCCTGATGTGTTCCCTAGAGATCTTCCTGGAGCCCCACCTCAACGGGAGATTGATTTCACGATAGAGCTCGTACCAGGTGCAAAGCCTGTGTGACGCTCTCCATATTGGCTAGCGCCTAAGGAAATGGCGGAGCTGAAAGTTCAACTGCAAGAGTTGTTGGATCAAGGGTATGTGCGCCCGAGTTCTTCGCCTTGGAGCACGCCGGTCCTCTTTGTTAAGAAGAAGGATTGAAGCTTGAGGCTATGTATTGATTATCGGGAGCTCACAAGTTGACAGAGAAGAACAAGTACCCGATCCCCCGGATCGATAATCTTTTTGATCAGTTGGTCGGGTCGACGGTGTACTCGAAGTTGGATCTCAAATCCGGGTACTATCAGCTGCGAATAAGGGAGAGTGATATCCCGAAGACAGCGTTCAGTACGAGATACTGGCATTACGAGTTTACGGTCATGCCGTTTGGGCTGACTAATGCGCCGTCAGTGTTCATGGATTTGATGAACAGGACCTTCAGGGAGTACTTGGACCATTTTGTGATCGTCTTCATCGACGATATTTTGGTGTACTCGCAGAGTGAGGAAGATCACTTCAAGAATCTTCATTTGGTTTTGGAGACGCTAAGGAAGAATCAGTTGTATGCCAAGTTCTCGAAGTGCGAGTTTTGGTTATCCTCAGTGGCATTCCTTGGTCATCTAGTGAGTGGAGAGGGTATTGCAGTAGATCCGGCGAAGATTGTTGCGATACGGGAGTGGCCTGAGCTTTCTATGGTAGCAGAAGTCCGGAGCTTTCTGGGGCTTGTCGGCTATTATAGGCGCTTCGTAGAGAACTTCTCGCGGATAGCGTTACCTCTCATCACTTTGACGAGGAAGGAGCAGAAGTTCGTTTGGACGCCGGAGTGCGCGCGAGCTTTTGAGGAGTTGAAATGTCGGTTGACCACGGCGCCTGTGCTAAGTTCGCCATGTGGGACCGAAGGTTATGAGATTTATAGCGATGCTTTGGGCAGCGGTTTGGGTTGCATGCTACTGCAACACGGAAGTGTGATAGCCTATGGCTCGAGACAGCTAAAAGTGCACGAGAGGAATTATCCGGTAAATGACTTGGAGTTAGCGGCCGTGATTTTTGCCTTGAAGCTGTGGAGACACTATTTGTACAGTGTGAAGATTGATAACTACACCGATCAAAAGAGCCTGAAGTATCTGATTGATCAGAAAGATCTGAATATGCGACAGCGTAGATGGATGGAATTCCTGGGGGACTATACATTCAAGATCCACTACGTGTCTTGTAAGGGCAATGTGGTTGCGGACGCATTGAGTCGCCGGGCCCCGGCTCAAGCCAATTGACTGTCGATCCATGACGAGCGGTTGGTTCGGGAGTTGGAGGCATTGGAGATTGTTTGTGTGGATAAGCAATCAATTGCTGAAGCGGTACTGAATTGGACTGAAGTCCAATATGACCTGGCTGAGCGGATTCGGCAGGCTTTGGATATGGATGTCCTTATGAAGCAGTTCATGGTAGACGATCTGGATGGGTAAAATTCCAAATTCGTTGTGGAGGATAGATTGCTTTGGAAAGACGGTCGTCTGTGCGTCCCAAGTGTGGGCAATTTACGGGTGGAATTGTTGTACGAGGCACACCATACCAAGTACTTGATTCACCTGGGGAGCACAAAGATGTACCGCGATGTTAAGAAACTGTTTTGGTGGCCGGGTTTGAAGAAGGATGTGGCACTCTACGTGGCGAAGTGACAAACTTGCGCCTTGGTGAAGGCGGAATGCCAAAAGCCGGGAGGATTTTTGAAGTCCTTGCCTATTCTGGAGTGGAAATTCGACGACATCTCTATGGAATTTGTGCACGGTTTGCCAAGGTCGCAAAAGGGGAACGAAGTCATTTGGGTGGTCATGGATCGGCTAACAAAGGTGTCGCATTTCATCCCGCATAGGAAGGATGATCCGGTGGAGAAGTTGGCAAAACTATATGTTGACAATATTGTACGGCTTCATGGTGTGCCCCGCAGAATCGTGAGTGACCGAGATGGGCGGTTCACGTCCAATGATTGGAGGCTAGTGCAGCAAATGTTGGGAACAAAGTTGAAATTCAGCACAGCCTTCCATCCGCAAACAAATGGGCAGACCGAGAGGGTCAATAGGACTATGGAAGACATGCTACGCATGTGTGTCTTGGACTTTGGAAAGCAATGGGAAGACCATCTTTATTTGGTGGAGTTTCCGTACAACAATAGATACCATGCGAGTATTCAAATGGCGCCCTTCGAGGCCCTATATGGTAGAAAATGCCGCACGCTGTTATCTTGGTTAGAAACGGGTGAGTCAAAGTTGTACAAGCGCCAATAGGTGGAAGATGCAACGTCTTTGGTTCGTACCATTCGAGAGAGGTTGCTTATCGCTCAGGACCGGCAAGCGAAGTACTATAATGCCTGTTAAATTTTCTCAACGTGGTCAGCAAGATAGCCCAAACGCCAAATTAATATCTTCGGAACTACCCAGTTCTCACGTTGAACCAGCGGAAAAACCGAGGAACAAAGGTTAAACCCAACAAACAATGGAAGCACAAGCAGGTCTATTATTCATTCACTTCTTTACACCACGAGGCATACATAGCGAGACATGATTTCGGTAGTATAACAGCTGTAAACAGAAAGTACCAAAAAATCCAAGCCGGGCGGACAGCACCGGAGTCCGCCGAGACCGCCGAGGTCTCCAAGGTCGCCGAGTCCGCTGAAATCGCCCGAACTTAGCTGCAGTCTGCCGAATAGCCACGGAGTCCGCCGAAGCCGCGAGACCGCGCGGACACACCGTTATTCGTCTCCTACTGAGGCTGAACTGAGGAACACCCCCTACCCGCCTGAAGCCGGCGGACAGGTTATTGAAGCTTTCAAAGATGAAACAGAGCTGACAAGCCGCAGAGCGACCTCCTGTTGAATCCTCAGAGACCGCACACTTCCAAGTACTTGACCGAAGTCACAGCCAAACTCCTGGCTCCTTGAAGCAAACCGCGCGACCTGCATAAAGCAAACGTCAGCACTGAAACAATCCGCGCGGACAGACAAACTTAGACCGCAGCTCCTTGCACAACCCAACTTACTGTTCACTCAAGTTACTGTAGACCTGCCAGGGGGGTCCTATTTATAGGCGAGGTGAGGAGTGTGGTCACCGCCCTAGAGATAGAGACACTGCCCCAGCCCGCGCGGTAGCAAAACACCGTCCGCCGAGTCCGCAAGGACTTAGCCGGATACCAAGGAAAACTGCCAGGAGCAAGGCAACATTGGCGAACCCTCTCCAGTCCGCCCAAGCTATGTGGACAAGGCATCAGCCCGCAAAGCTTCCGACCACTGCAGGACAGCAACCCCCTTCAATGGCTGTCCGCACCAACCCGAGGCAGTCCGCAAGACTTACACCTCAATCCGTCACAAGTCCACGACCAAAGGCAGATAGCAACAGTCTGCCCGGTCACAGCGGACTTGGCGGATACCGCGGACACCATGGTCTTGGCACAGAGTGTGACCAAGTCCAAAAAACCATCAAAGGCCAATGCGAGCATGGCGGACCCAAATACCCGTCCGCCAAACACCAAAGCACAAACCGCCAGCAGTCCGCATGCTCCTCGCACTCCTGCCCCATTGCAGCAGCCTCCTCCCGGACTCCAAAACTAGTCCGCCAATCGACCTCCACAGCAAAGACCCTGTTGTGCCACCAGAGCTCGACAAGGCCTCAGCCAAGATCTAGGCTCAGTCCGCAACAGCCCACACTGCGGACACATCAGTCCGCAAGCTTCCCGCGGACACGAGTCAAACCGCCTATCAGCACAAGCTTGCACCACGGCCACTGAGCAATGCACCAGTCCGCAAGCCTCTCTATCCGCAGATACCAGGCCGCACAGTCTGCGGACTCCATGAAAATAACCCGCTCAGAATACAGCCGGCTTCCACTAGACTTTTCACCAGGCCGCACATCACAGTCCGCCCAGTCCGCCTAGTCAGCCAATGCTGTCCGTCCAGGCCGCCCGGCCTGTCCCGTCAACCACTTCCACTTCACAAATTTCAACACTCCCCCTTGATGTGGGAAGTGGTGACCAAGCCCAGCAAGCTGCGCAAGCATTCAAAGGGCCCCTTCGATAGTGGCTTCGTGAAGATGCCAGCAGAGATCCTTCCAACACCTTCTCCTTGATGAAATGGTGATCAATCTCTATATGCTTGGTCCTAGCGTGACACACTGGATTGTTAACCAGTTTGAGAGCACTCTCATTGTCACCCCAGAGTAAAGTAGGCCCTTGCACTTCTTCATGAACATCCTCTATAAGCCTCCTCAACCAAACGGCTTCCCGAGCAGCCAAGGCCGAAGCCTTATACTCCGCCTCCGTGGTTGAAACCGACACCGAGTCCTGCTTCTTGCTACACCACGAGATGCTAGCTGAACCGCAAGTGAACACATAACCTGAAGTAGACCTCCGATCATCCGAATCACCGCCATAGTCAGCATCCGTGTACCCGAGCAACGCAAACTCCGAGTCCCTTCCATAGAGGAGTCCCATGTCAGAAGTCACCTTGACATACTTCAAAATTCCCTTTGCCGCCACTAGATGAGATTGCCTTGGTTCAGCCATATACCGACTTACTCGGCCAATAACATAAGCAATGTCTGGCCTTGTAATCGTCAGGTAAATCAAACTCCCAACAAGAGCCCTGAACACCAAGGGATCAAGAAGAACCCTTCCCTCATCTCGTCGAAGCATCAGCCCAGGTTCTAGTGGAGTAGAGCACTTCTTCCCTTCTCCCATGCCGAACCGCTTCATAATGCGATCAGCATACCCTTTCTGGCTAATGAGAATCCCGCACTCCTTCCTCTCCACTTCCAAACCGAGAAAGTGATGCAACTCTCCCAAGTATTTCATCTCGAAGCGTATAGCAAGCTCACCATGAGCCTTGCTACTTCCCCCTCTGAATTCCCTGTGATGATCATGTCATCCACAAACAGCAGGACCAAGACTCGTAGCTCTCCCTTCTTCTTGACGAACAAGCTTGAATCCGAGTTAGAAGCAAGGTATCTACAGAATTTCAAGTACTCTGCAATGTTCCTATACCAAGCTCTAGGAGCCTGCTTCAACCCATAGAGAGCCTTCCTGAGTTTGCAGACATAGTCCGGATGCTTTTTAGAGACAAAACCAAGCGGCTAATCCATGAAGATGTCCTTGTCAATCTCTCCGTAAAGAAAAGCATTCTTCACATCGAGTTGCCACAACCACCATCCTTTGCTAGCAGCCAAGGCGATCACCACTCTTACTGAAGTCATCTTAGCAACTGGACTGAATGTCTCCTCATAGTCTTCTCCAAACTGCTGTGAGAATCCTCTAGCGACCAGGCGAGCCTTGAACCTATCAATGCTCCCATCAGCCTTCTTCTTCAACTTATACATCCACTTGCAAGTAACCGGAGTAATGCCATCAACCTTGGGCACAAGATCCCAGGTCTCATTCTTCTTCAGAGCATCAATCTCTTCTTTCATGGAACCTTCCCACTCCTTCACTCCAGTGGCCTCGTTGAAGTTTGCAGGCTCTCGCTCATCTAGAGGACATGCAAAGAAGCAGGAGACAAAGCTCACTGCATTCCCACCACAGTACCGAGCCGGTGGCTTAACCAACCTCTTCGATCTTCGAAGGGTCGGCTCCTTGCTCACTGCTTCTGTTGCTTCTTCAGGCTCCACTCCTACCTGGGGCAAGCATTGAGCAGTTCTCCCCCTGCTTCCTGAGCCAGAAGGCTCAGCCTCAGAGTTAGAAGCAACAAGAGCTACTGATGAAACAGCAAGCTCCTCTTCCAAGCCTTCAGCAGCCACCACCGGTGCTTCATCAACCTTGCTACTTCCGGTTAGCTCCACCGAGCCACCTCCATATGGCGTCAGCTCGTCAAAGACAATGTCTCTTGACACTACAAACTTCTTCGTCACAGGGTCCATGCATTTCCATCCCTTCTTCCGCTCATCGTAGCCAACAAAGACAAGTTTCCTTGCCTTCGCATCCAGCTTTGTCCGTGAAGCATCCGAGACATGCACGTAGCAAGTTGAACCGAACACCCTAAGGTGTCCAACACTCGGCTTCTCCTTCAACAACAGCTCAATAGGAGTCTTCATGTTGATAGGGCTGAGTGGCATCCGGTTGATAACATAAGCAGCACAAGACATCCCCTCCGCCCAAAAGGACCTTGGGATATCTTTCGCATGAAGCCAGCATTTGCAGGTCTCCGTCAGATGACGGATCTTCCGCTCCGCTACCCCATTTTATTGTGGAGTGTGAGCACAAGTAAGCTCCCGTTGGATCCCGTGCTTCCTGCAGAAGTTAGAAAACTCAGATTAGACAAACTCACCCCCGTTATCAGTTCTAAGTTTCTTAATCCGCAAGCCAAGCCGGCCTTCTACCAACTCCTTAAACTCCACAAACAAACGGAACGCTTCCGACTTCTCCTTTAAGAAGTACACCCAAGTATACCTTGAGTAGTCATCAACCAAGACAAGCATATATCTGCTTCCACCAAGGCTGGTAGTAACCGTCGGTCCCATCAGGTCGCCATGAATACACTCCAATGGTTTCTTGCTCCTTGTTTGTGATTTATCAAATGGAAGGCGATGTGCCTTACCGTATTGACAGCCCGCACAAACATGCCCATCACCAAAGGAGGACAACTTCGGCAACCCCCTCACCAAACTTCTACTAGCCATCTCCTTCAGCTTGTCCATGCCAACATGCCCCAGCCTCTCATGCCAGATAGCAGCACTATCATTGGCTCTCATTCTATCAACATAAGCACTGGTGGAAAGAACAAACAAGTTCTTCACCCTCCTCCCAACATGAGCAACATCAACCTTAACCACTGATACGTTGCGAAGGAACCTCACGTCTGTTGGCCCAAACAGAACGTGATACCCAGAGTCCACCGCATTGGTCACCGAGAAGAGGTTCTTCTTCATGCCCGGCACGTGATACACACTCCTTAACGTGAGTGACCCCTGATCACTACCCAAAGACATGACCCTCTCTTTCTCTACTGCATAAACAGTATTATCAGCAGTGATAATAGCTTCATTACCTGAGTAAGCCTGCATGGAGGTGAACTTCGACTTGTCTCCGGTGAGGTGATGACCACACCCGGAGTCCACGATCCACTCGCTGTTGAAGTCCTCAGCAGACAAGGCCCGGACACAAGTGCCCGTCATAAAAGCTCCGCCCCATCCTGCTTCTTCACTTCTCGAGCAAGCTTCCTCCTTTCACACAGCATGCCCAGGCTATAGTTTGACCTTGCAGTCCCGCTTGAAGTACCCTCGCTGATGACACCGGTAGCACTTCAAATTCTTCTTCCAGTCCTTAGGAGCATTGCTCCTCTCCGGCTGATATAAAGTTGAAGTCTCCTTCTCACCAACGACCTGCACCTTCTTCTTCTTCTTCCCTTCCCATCCTTTCTTCTTGCCTGAGAAGAGAGCTTCGCTGCCTTCCTGATTCATGTTCACTCCAGCCATCTGCCTTGCCAAGCTCTCCTGCAATACAAGCAGATTCTCTAGCTCCAGCAAAGACGGCTGAGTAGCCCACCCTTGAACAGATGTGACAAAGGCCACATACTCCTTCCGCAAGCCGCGGATAATGTGCCTTTTCATCTTTGCCTCAGAGATAGAATCATCAGGATCCAGTGCCGACAGCTCAGCACACAAGCTCTTCATCTTTAAGAAGTACCTGGAGATGGAAAGGTCTCCCTGAGTTGCCCTGGCCAACTCATTCTGCAGGAACTGAAGCCGCGCCACATTCTTCCTATTGAACAACTCATCAATGGTTGTCCAAATATCAGCAGCCGACTCACATCCAACGATGTGATCAAACAGTTCAGGAGACACGGCTCTCTTCAGAATGAACTCCGCTTTAGCATTTGTTCTTCTCCAGAGCCTAACCTGCTCAGCAGTACCGAACGCAGCAGTGACTTCCTGTCTATCGTCACCACCGACGACTTCCCACAGCTCCTCGCCAAGAAGATAACTCTTCATGCACGACTTCCACTTCTTGAAGTTAGTCGGCGTTAAGAGTTCAATGCCCAGACCTCTTGCAAAGCTCCCTTCCATTGCAACACCTCTTGGCAACCTTTCAGCAGCTCCGAGCAACAACACAGGTTGATCACCACTCAATCACTGAGTAACAACACTGGCTGACTTCCGCTCACGCAACTGAACCTCGCTCTGATACCATGTTAAATTTTCTCAACGTGGTCAGCAAGATAGCCCAAACGCCAAATTAATATCTTCGGAACTACCCAGTTCTCACGTTGAACCAGCGAAAAAACCGAGGAACAAAGGTTAAACCCAACAAACAATGGAAGCACAAGCAGGTCTATTATTCATTCACTTCTTTACACCACGAGGCATACATAGCGGGACATGATTTTGCTAGTATAACAGTTGTAAACAGAAAGCACCAAAAAATCTAAGCCGGGCGGACAGCACGGGAGTCCGCCGAGACCGCCGAGGTCGCCGAGTACGCTGAGATCGCCCGAACTTAGCTGCAATCCGCCGAATAGACACGGAGTCGGCCGAAGCCGTGAGGCCGCGCGGACACACCGTTATTCGTCTCCTGCTGAGGCTAAACTGAGGAACACCCCCTACCCGCCTGAAGCCGACAGACAGGTTATTGAAGCTGGCAAAGATGAAACAGAGCTGACAAGCCGCAGAGCGACCTCCTGCTGAATCCGCAGAGACGACACACTTATAAGTACTTGACCGAAGTCACAACCAAACTCCTGGCTCCTTGAAGCAAACCATGCGACCTGCACACAGCAAACGTCAGCACTGAAACAATCCGCGCGGATAGACAAACTGAGACCGCAGCTCCTTGCACAACCCAACTTACTGTTCACTCAAGTTACTGTAGACCTGGCAGGGGGGTCCTATTTATAGGCGAGGTGAGGAGTGTGGTCACCGCCCTAGAGATAGAGACACCGCCCCAGCCCGCGCGATAGCAAAACACCGTCGGCCGAGTCCGCAAGGACTGAGCCGGATACCAAGGAAAACCGCCAGGAGCAAGGCAACATTGGCGAACCCTCTCCAGTCCGCCCAAGCTATGCGGACAAGGCATCAGCCCGCAAAGCTTCCGACCACTGTAGGACAGCAACCCCCTTCAATGGCTGTCCGCACCAACATGAGGCAGTCTGCAAGACTTACACCTCAATCCGCCACAAGTCCACGACCAAAGGCAGATAGCAACAGTCCGCCCGGTCATAGCGGACTTGGCGGATTCCGCGGACACCATGGTCTTGGCACAGAGTGTGACCAAGTCCAAAAAACCATCAAAGGCCAATGCGAGCATGGCGGGCCCAAATACCCATCCGCCAAACACCAAAGCACAGACCGCCAGCAGTCCGCAAGCTCCTCGAAATCCTTCCCCATTGCAGCAGCCTCCTCCCGGACTCCAAAACCAGTCCGCCAATCGACCTCCACAGCAAAGCACCTGCTGTGCCACCAGAGCTCGACAAGGCCTCAGCCAAGCTCTAGGCTCAGTCCGCAACAGCCCACACTGCGGACACATCAGTCCGCAAGCTTCCCGCGGACACGAGTCAAGCCGCCTATCAGCACAAGCTTGCACCACGGCCACTGAGCAATGCACCAGTCCACAAGCCTCTCTATCCGCAATTACCAGGCTGCACAGTCCGCGGACTCAATGCAAACAACCCGCTCAGAAGACAGCCGGCTTCCACTAGACTTTCCACCAGTCCGCACATCACAGTCCGCCCAGTCTGCCTAGTCCGCCAATGCTGTCCGCCCAGGCCGCCCGGCCTGTCCCATCAACCACTTCCACTTCACAAATTTCAACAATGCCAAGCACAGGAATGTGGAGTTCGCTGTGGGCGACTGTGTGTACTTAAATATCAAGCCGTTCAAGGGTGTCTCGCGGGTGCGGCGATTGAAAAAACTAAGCCCGATGTACCTTGGGCCGTTTGAGGTTTTGGAGCGAGTTGGTGAAGCAGCCTATCGGTTGAAGCTTTCAGGGGAGCTTAGTGGTTTACATGATGTATTCCATATATCGGTGTTACGGAAGGCGGTGCAATAGCCTTCACAAGTGATCGCGGTTGATCAAGTGCCGGTGGATAGTGGGTTGACGACAAGAGTCAAGCCCGTGTGGATTGAGGACTCGGAGGTCAAGCGGTTGCGCAATAAAGAGATCAGGATGGTCAAGGTCCGATGGGATAATTGCAGTCGTGAGGATCTCTCATTGGAGCGAGAGCAGAATATGCTTGACGAGTATCCGGAGTTGTTCCGCTCAGGTACAATTTAATTTTGTACATGTCTTTCCTTTATATAATTTCGTGGACGAAAATCTTTTAAGAGGGGGAGAGTTGTAATGCCCCGAAACTTAGAAGAGCGACAGGTGACGTTTTGGGCAAGATTTGGAATCTGGCAGGAGGCACACGGCCTGGGACACGGGCGTGTACCAGGGCGTGTCAGGCTGGAGTCGACGATTTGGTCGAGAGGTCGACGATTTTGGAGTCGACGATCGTCGAGCAGAGAACACGGCCTGAGACACGGGCGTGTCTTAGGGCGTGTCGAGCCCGTGTCGACGATCAGCCCGGGGAGTCGACCAATTTCGCTCGACGATGTGTCGAGACAAGGCACACGGCCTAGGACACGGGCATGTCCAAAGCCGTGTCAGTTAGTCGACGAATTTCGCTCAACGAAGTGTCAAGACAAGGCACACGGCCCAGGACACGGGCGTGTCCAAGGCCGTGTCAGCAAGTCGACGAACTTCGCTCGACGAAGTGTCGAGGCCATGAACACGGCCTAGAGCCCAGGCGTGTTCGAGTAGACACGGGTTAGGACACGGGCGTGTCCAATACCCGTGTGAGTCTCGAGTTTTTTTCGGGGATGTGTCGATGGGGGCACACGGCCGACCATACGGCCGTGTCAGTTGGAACACGAGCATGGCAGGTCGAACACGGGCGTGTTGGATGTCTGATTCTTGTAAAACGGCAAGCGCACTGGTCGCACAAGTAATAAAGTTTTGGGAATAAATCCTCGAGTGTCGGTCTCTTGAGGAATGCAATTAGCGTAGAACAGCAACAGTACAGAAAATATCATTATGAGAGTTATAAATAGAAAAAAAGAGTAAATAGAGGACTTGGGAGATGGTGGATGTTTGATCTACTGAACTAGTAAAAGCTATGCGGTCGAAGGCACCGCGTCGCAAGGTGGAGTGGGTGTTTCGGCCGTGATGCCGAACTTTAGTTGGGCGAGTGGACGGGAAGCTAATGGATTGAAGTGTTCTTGTGTGGAGTGCAATTGTATAAGATACGGGAATGGAGTGGATGTGGGGTGAGCGAGGCACATTCACAGACAATACTCACAAGCATAAGAAAATACTAACATTTCATTAGTTATAAAGTAAACTTGATGTTCATGGATGGAAGTTTTCATTACGATGCTTAAACCATTCCATACTACAGAGGAAGGGGAAGAGGAGTAAACCAAAAGAGAGTGAAGATCCACCGCGGGTCGTGGCCGGAGTAACGAGTTGTCAATCCGCTTCCGGGCTCAGTGCAAGGAGGCTTCCGGTACCAACGAGCTGTCACCTCGAAGGCATGTAAGTCCGTTCTCTAGGTTTTCTACTTCACCAACTCCGGAGGAAAGCTTGGAGTTGAAGTCGTCAATGGCTGAGGGCTTCGCCGGAGAGTTTGAAAAGCTTCGAAGTAGTTGGCAATGGCCTCCCGACGAAGGTGGAGGTGATGGAGCAGCTGGAGAAGTGAAATGGCAATTCTCGCGCACTCTCCGATCGCAGCAAATGACAGGCGTTGACCTAAATCCAGGAGCAGGGCCTTAAATACAGAGGTAGCAGAAGCAGTGCGCACGATCAGTGGCGCACGACCAGTGGTCGTGCGCACTGTCGGTCGATGATCGTGCGACTTTTCCAAATAAACCTGCAACCTGGACAAGAAGCATCATCATATATGCGTACGAGCAGTGGCGCACGAGCAGTGGTCGTGCGCACTACGGCCAGTGCTCGTGCGATTACCTAGAAAGGATTAGGAAAAAGAGGGTGTAATGCGCACGATCGGTGGCGCACGACCAGTGGTCGTGCGCAATAAGTCCAGTGGTCGTGCGCAGTATTCCTGCATCGTCGGTGTCTCCCGAGCAGGTCCGGAGCATGCACACGACCCATGCACCTGCATAAGAGGCAGATAAGCCACCAAAACGTGCACACCACATCCCCGAGATAGGGCTAAAGAAGAACAAAAATATAGAAACACAGAAAGCACACAGAAACGGGCCTACAATGCACTTAATCGTGAAATAGGTACATAAGCAAATATAAGCAATAAAGGCTCTCGAGTGTAGTGCTAAGACGATAAAACTGGCCCAGATGAGTCCAAAAATCAGTGTAAAATGTGGACTCATCACACCCCCAGACTTAACCATTTGCACGTCCCGAGCAAATCATCACTCCGTGGACTAGAAAATAGCTAACTCGCTCAGAAATTTCAAAAAGAAGTAAGACGAGAAATCAAATACATCATGGGTGTAGAAGATATAATAGAAAAACTTTTTAATTATACGACGTAGTTTAAACTATTTGACAGACATAAATAAAGATTGTAATTGTTCAAAATTAGAATTCTGGAGAATCTTGCGATCATGTGTAGGAAGAAAGTAGGCAGACCACTAAGGTGAGCATTGCCAAAGTTTGGGACTCAGGATCACCTCCAAAGGAATCCACCAATGTTGGGGACCATATCCTTGCACGTTCACACTCTCTCCACGGCACGGGTGAGACTCAAGCGTGAATCAGTAGGACTTGTAGGATACAGTGGGGCTTAGGCGAAGGCTTGGTAGTCAAAGATAATCATGAAGGCTCTATGCAACCAAAGCGAGCGAATAAAACCCAAACCAATACAGCCACTTAGAAATGAACGGGGCACACACCCCCAGACTTAGCTTGAAAACCGGGCGTGAACACGGCCGAACCCGACCAAAATCAATAAAGAGGATGGGGATAGAATTCTCAAAGCAATTCTTCCAGATTTTTCTCTCTTGTGCGCTTATCGACTCTTTATTTTTGTTAATTATTTTTTCTTTTCTGCGCTTGCAATCCCCAAACATAGCAATCAAAACGTGAATGAATTCAGCACCCCCAAAAACAATGTCCACTTATCATAACCTCAGCAAAACAGTAAATACAAATCAGCTCAAGCATTTGATTGTGATGGTGGGTTTTGCTTCAGGCCTTGGTGAAAGTGAGTGGAGCTGGATCAAAGGAAGGGTAGGCACAAATTTGGCATGCAATGGTTAACAGGTAGGAAAGGCTAAACAAGGCTCAAACTAGCCAAAATGAAGGCCTACATCATGCTCTCGCTGACTAACCGTGCACCAATGCTTCGAGAGTAGCTTAGGGCAAGTTCTTAGCCACCGAGAAAGATGATCCTTCCTCCCGACTCGAGCAATACGAGTCTAGTGGTGGCTGCACACATTCCTACATTATCGTTCGATTACCCCAGATTCAGATTTTGAGCAGTACAAACAATATTTACGTTTGCAGAAAAATATAAATCTACGAGCATAAAGAAAAATTAATTCTATCCTAATTATACACAAACCATGAGTACTCGATTAGGAGCACTGCATGAGTTTTGAACTACTCAATCCTGAAATCCTAAGCCAGTACCACTATTTTAAAGTTTACACAAAAACAATAAATTTGAGTAGGGTTGTGCGCGTGGGTAAGAGCGCACTCGTGTGGGTGATGCAGTGTGTGCAACATAAATCATGAAATAAGTAAACAAGAAACTGGTATGCAACAGAAAGTGTGGTGTAGTGACCACATGCATGCTCTTCCCCCCCCCCCCCAGACTTAAAGTCAACAACTAGTAAAAATCAGCAATTTGAATATGATAAAAAGCTAGGGGAGGAAGTACCTATGCTCAAAATTGAGCATACCAGGCGTGCAATGAGATGTCCAAGTGCGGCCAAGTTGTCGCGCCTCAAATATTCCTGCACCTGCGATTGAAGGATGCCAGCCAAACAAAATATGGAAACATGAATATATGAAAATATAAAAAGAAATCAAAACACAGCATAGGACCAAACGGTCCAACTTGGGTTGTCTCCTGAAAGCCTTTTTATTTACCGTCCTTAAGGTGGACCAAATACCTGTATTAGCAGTTCAAATAGGATATAGATATATATAAAAAAAACAGTCGGCTCCCAGATGAGCGCTCACAAAAGTATAGTAGTTTTCTTGCTCAAAAAATAATAACAATAGAAAAGAAACATAAGGTGTAGTAGACTAGCTCTGTGGTAAGCTCCACTCACTCCCCCTCACTATCGCTGTCGTGAATCTCGATGGGCGTCGGACGTGGACCAGGTGCTGATGGGGCGACACGAGTGGGCGGTGGTTGAATGTTCAACCCGCCTCGCACCGCTTGATGATAAATAAAATCCTGCATCCAAAACTGGGAAGCTTCCAGATCAGCAAGGCGCTCAGACAAATATGGGATGCCCTACTCTTGAGCTGAGCTGAACTGGAGGCTAGATTGCCCCTCATGCTTTATGGGAGGCTACAGTTGTTGTTTACTCTGCTGCGGTGTCACTCCTGCACTCCGCCTAACCATAGCGGAAGATTCACTCGGCTCTCCTTAATCTTCCCCTTCATCTCTACCCGTAGGTGCATCACCAGGCATGCAGACAATAAACTTCCGGCCACCTTTTCTCCCAACCACACGTAGCAAATGGCAACTCACTAGGTTGGCCCTGGAGATCATGGATGGGGTAGTGACCTGCACCATCGGAGGTAGCTGGCTCCAAACTCCCAAACTTTTGGCGATGTGGGTAATGTAGTAAGCACCCCCGATCGCGCCCGCGAGACCATAAGTGGCTTCGTGGTGGAAGAAATAGGCCAGCATATACCCCAAATGGAGGGGGTACTGCTGCTTCATGCTAAATAATGAGATCAAATCCTGCCACCCCGCCACATTCTTGCTCAGGGCCCTAGCGGTGAGTGAGTGACTAAGCAAATGCTGCATAAACCTTAGAGCGGGGGAGACAATCTTCGTTGACTTGGCACGGCGGGCTACATACTCCTCGTTCCCTCCGGTCAGAGAATGTCAAGTGGACCACGGAGTCACACCCTCTGGAAATTCAATGCAAAATTCGGGGAAATTAATCTGGGATGCCTCCGCCTCAGTATAGACGCCTGCATGAATGGCAAGCTCCGGCAGTGTGACAGTGAAGACATTTCCCATCATCCGAAAGGAACAAGTGGGGAGATAGCGGTTGTCCGTCATTGTCTCCCAAGTGAATGTGGAAAGGAATTCCAATATCAATTCTCGGAAGCCAAGCTCGTCGCACTCGAACAACTTGCTCCAAAAATCGAAAGAGTAGAGAATGAGCACGGCCTCTGCTAATGCACCGTCATCCCCAATAGAACGTAGCTCGTTCCAGTCAACAAGCTGCTAAGAGAGGAATGGCTTGTCCTTTAAGGAATTATAGCGTTGAGTATGCTCTGCCTTAGCAAAGGTTCCCATTCTTCCCAAGATCTGAGCAGGGGTTACTGAAGCACGACCGGATCGTTGATAGGCCTTTACTACAGGGCGGCGTCCAGGCTCCATTACAGCACAATCAGGAAGAGAGATCTGAAGTTGAGGGATCCTACCGGAGGAGAGAGAGCCGAACCTCCGGAGAGGAATCAGAAGGGGATGAGCGTTGACAACGCACGCACAGCGGACCAAGCGGGGGATTAGGGCGCACGCACAGTGGACAGCGGCTAGAATTAAAAAGAAACTGGGCATGCGCACGACCAGTGGTCTTGCGATTATAAGTAGTGTGCATGACCAGTGGTCGTGAGCAGTGAAATTTTTCACACGCTCGAGTTTTCAGTCTATTTCACACTGCTGACCACTTGGTGCAATAGAGAGCTCATCACGCAGCTGGGCTACCACACCCAAATAATGAAATACAAACAAAAATTTAACGAAAGAAACACTATCCTAGATAACTGTTGGGTTTATTGTCTCCCAACAGGACTTATTCAAAATCTGAGCATTTCCTAACTAATGGGTGAATGAAACTGGAAATGCTCAGGAAGAGGTTCATGGTCGCGCTGCGGTAGCGGGTACCGGAATGGAGATACAACATAAGCCCCAATACCTGTAGACGTATACCTATCGTAGGTGTCAGGCATGGGCAGACAGTAACTTGGGAAGCTCATCGACTCCAACTCCACCTGCATCTGGTCACAATAAGTCCTAGGCCGCATTACTGGCCCTTGCACTGATTGGATCAATTCTACAATGTGGTCCTGCATGGAAGTAGACACGAGAGCAGGGCCAAGAAATAAATTAGAAGAATAACATAAACGAACCTCGATCTTGGGGATGATTCCGGAGTCATCCCCCGTCGGTGAAATTGTGAGCGCTTCCAAACAGCTGTCTAGGCTGGTGCAAGGATGTTCTAAAGCTGCATCTGCCTCGTCCATGCCTCGGGCATCCTCATATGGGGTGAAGGTCGCAACCTCTGCCACGGAGTCGTCCTCCTCGACTGGATCTAACAGAACGCTGGAAATGCTAATTGCCACCTGCGATTCAACCTCGATAGCACTGTCAGAAGAAGAAAGAATGTTATGCAAAGAAGAAGGTGACGGCACGAAGCTCGGTAGGACGTTGAGCGCTGGCTCGCCATAACTAATAGATTCTATGCTAGGTGAAATATGCACTTCAGGAGTATAAATAGCAGTGTCGGAATGGGGGTAAGCACATGTATCGGTGCACATACCTGGGATGTCTTTTCTATAACAGAGAGATGGCAATGGTGCATACCCCGATACAGAAGGGATGCTGCCCAAGGTTAAAGTGGAGATAATCCGAAAATCCGGCTCGTCATACATCTCTAGCTCATCTACGTACGCGGCGCAATCCTTCAATGCATGATCCCAGCTTCGACAAAAAAGGCACTGCTTAGCCGGCTTCGGCGGTGCAACGGGTGCTGAAGCTGAATAAAAGTAGTGCGGTAATGGCTCCGCAGGTCGGTAGCTAACCGGCTTATGTCGACGATAAGTAGATTCCTGAATTTCCTGGCTACTATACTTCTGAGGGCATCTGTCGCTAGCATGAGAGATGTCTCCACAATGATGGCAATTGATATTGAAATTGGCCCACATTGCAGCGATTTCAAACATAAGGGATACAACTACTTGGCATAGATTCTGCGAATAAAACTAACAATTCCATCTGACGGAATAACAACACAAGAGAAAATGGATCAAAAACAACAAAACAAAACAATACCACTCGTATAACGAAATTCTCAGTCATCCGAAGTCACTCTACAGTTGCATTCCCCGGCAACGGCGCCAAAAACTTGATGCGTGTAAATCGGCAAGCGCACCGATCGCACAAGTAATAAAGTTTTGGGAATAAATCCCCGAGTGTCGGTCTCTTGAGGAATGCAATTAGCATAGAACAACAATAGTACAGAAAATATCGTTATGAGAGTTATAAATAGAAAAAAAAAAGAGTAAATAGAGGACTTGGGAGATTGTGGATGTTTGATCTACTGAACTAGTAAAAGCTATGTGGGTCGAAGGCACCACTTCGGAAGGTGGAGTGGGTGTTTCGGCTGCGATGCCGAACTTCAGTTGGGCGAGTGGACGGGAAGTTAATGGATTGAAGTGTTCTTGTGTGGAGTGCAATCGTATAAGACACAGGAATGGAGTGGATGTGGGGTAAGCGAGGCAAATTCACAGACAATACTCACAAGCGTAAGAAAATACTAACATTCCATTAGTTATAAAGTAAACTTGATGTTCATGGATGGAAGTGTTCATTACAATACTTAAACCATTCCATACTATAGAGGATGGGGAAGAGGAGTAAACCAAAAGAGAGTGAAGATCCACCGCGGGTCGTGGCCGGAGTAGCGAGTTGTCAATCCGATTCCGGGCTCAGTCCAAGGAGGCTTCCGGTACCAACGAGCTATCACCTCGAAGGCCTGTAAGTCCGTTCTCTAGGTTGTCTACTTCACCAACTCCGGAGGAAAGCTTGGAGTTGAAGTCGTCAATGGCCGAGGGCTTCGCCGAAGAGTTTGAAAAGCTTCGGAGTAGTTGGCAATGGCCTCCCGACGAAGGTGGAGGTGATGGAGCAGTTGGAGAAGTGAAATGGTGATTCTCGCACACTCTCCGATCGCAGCAAATGACAGGCGTTGACCTAAATCGCGGAGCAGGGCCTTAAATACAAAGGCAGCAGAAGCAGTGCGCACAATCAGTGGAGCACGACCAGTGGTCGTGCGCACTGTCGGTCGATGATCGTGCGACTTTTCCAAATAGACCTGCAACCTGGACAAGAAGCATCAACATATATGCGAACGAGCAGTGACGCACGACCACTGGTTGTGCGCACTACGGCCAGTGCTCGTGCGATTACCTAGACAGGATTAGGAAAAAGAGGGTGTAATGCACACGATCGGTGGCGCACGACCAGTGGTCGTGCGCAATAAGTCCAGTGGTCGTGCGCAGTATTCCTGCATCGTCGGTGTCTCCAAAGCAGGTCCGGAGCACGCACACGACACCTGCACCTGCAGAAGAGGCAGATAGGCCACCAAAACGTGCACACCACATCCCCGAGATAGGGCTAAAGAAGAACAAAAATATAGAAACACAAAAAGCACACAGAAACGGGCCTACAGTGCACTTAATCGTGAAATAGGTACATAAGCAAATATAAGCAATAAAGGGTCTCGAGTGTATTGCTAAGACGATAAAACTGGCCCTGATGAGTCCAAAAATCAGTGTAAAATGTGGACTCATCAATGCCCGTGTGATGTTCCAGGCGCGTCGATTTTCACGGCGAATGGGGGACACGGCCCTGGACACGGGCGTGTTGCAGGCCGTGTTCGGCCAAGTTTTAGCATTTCAGTCCCGAATCAAGGCTGTTCGTTTCTTTAATTTGGGATCCAACGGCTGGGGGTTATTCCTGATGGGATATACCTGTGATTGGACCTTTGAAACTCTCATTCTTACTTGAGTGGTTCTCTTTCTAAGTCAAGAGAGAGGTGAGAGCAAAGGAAGAAGAAGAAGCTTAGATCCGGCCATTGGAGGAGATTCGAAGCTCCAAATCGCGAGCCGACTTCGGATCTACGGAGGCAAAGAGAGTGCGGTGCTATTCATATGCTTATATTCCCATGGCGCCAAGGAAGAACGCTAGGGTAAAGATTCTCTACTTGAGCATGTGAAGCTCTCCTTCTTTGCATAGGAAGCCCGCTCTCGCGAGTTTGCAGTGAGTTGGAGGCCTTCCTTCGGGTAGATATGTAAAGTCCCCGTTGTGTAGAGTCCGTAAACGAGAACGGACATAGGCATGATGTGTGAAGCCTATCCGGACATGTTGGTCTGGATCGGTGATGTTGCATTGCATAAATGCCGGAGAAGACTCCGTGCGATTGTTTGTTTTTTCGGGTTTTCTACATGGTAGATTGCAACAGGGAGCCTTGGGGATTAACCCTAAGGTGCACCCAGAAAACTGGGCGGATGCGTGATCTTGCCAACTTGGAGGCCTGAGAGCCAACTTGAACATAACTGAGTTATGTGAATTATGTGACGGAAACGGGACTCGGGAGAAGTTTGACCAGCGCATATGGCTTAAACTGTCGTTGCGATGTGAGCACGGGTTAGATGGAACCGTACCCATTTCTATGTCGTTCGGTTAGAGCCGTTGGCATAGATGAGGGTCTTCGACGGTCTATGGCTTAAATTGTCGTGACCCATGCCGGGAAGACAAATAACTCATATGTTTGGCGGTCAAAGTGGCGGTGGTGGGTCCGGAATGTCTATGGCTTAAATTGACGTGACATTGGTCGGTTCACTGAGAATGTGCCCTGAGTGCACGGGGTGTGTGGCCGTGCGAGCCTACGCCTGCGATGTTGTGACAATACTATATTGCTTGCTTATGCTAATGAAATGCAGGGAAGGAGCATCGCCGCCCCGAGTTGGGGGAGGGATCGTTAAAATTTTGTCAGCATTGCTGACCGTTGCTTTTGTTTGCCACCGTGTGGTGGTTTTGTTGCTTGCAGGTGCTGCTGGACCACGCGGTCAATAGCGAGCAAAAGCCCAAATTGCGAAGCCGGCCCTCGAAGGCCTAATTGGAGTGTTTACTGCTTTTACTCATGTATGACCGGTCTGCGTGTCGTGGTTTGTAAAACATGTAATATTGAAGTAAACCATTTTGAAAGGCCTTAAGGCTTGTACTCGTGTATGTACGACATTCCTATTTGGTGTATTAGTGGAAATTCGTGCTCTTTATGCTGGGTTCTTAATTGCAACTTTTATAAACTGCTTCCGCTAGAATGCTCTGTGTAGGATGTTGGATTGGTTGGATGGTTTCCATTGAGTAACCACCCGGTCTGTCTATGGTATATGGCGCCGGGCCCCGACCGGACCTACTGCTACATGATATGCGACATATAGGGGGTGTTACATAGACTCTAGGACACAACTATGACTCTGGCTATACATGTTGGGTCACGTCATCCTAAGTTAGTGAACCTAGCCCAAATCAACTAGGGATCCAACAATCTCCCCCTATTTGGGTGAGGTCACTAATAGACTCAAAACAAAAACATAAAACAAACAAAGTAAGAAAAAGGTATATCTGGCAGAGATTTACTAACATATGCAGCAGATATATATGTACATGAGCTTTGTTTTAAAAAAAACAAATCAATTTTAAAGTTATTGCAGAGAAGAAAGAAAATGAAGCAATGTAAAAATTATTTCTTCTTTTCCTTATCTGTGGGCTTATCTTCTTTGGCCTTTTCTCCTGACTTGGTAAAGATAATTTCTCTTTTTGGATCCAAAGCCTGTGCCTGTGTCATTGTCATGTCAGCTGCCCCAATAATCTTCAGAGATGTAGTTCTGGGGACAACTGCTTAAGGATGTAGCTTCATGTAATCATCAATATTGAATAATTTATTTGCTTTATCAAATCTTTTGAGTTCTTCCTTTCTATATTTGGACATATTTGAATATCCTGATATATCTTTGCCTTCAGCTTTTGCTTTATTAATCAAAGAAAGACCAATAATTTCCTAGAATCTTGCCATTCTAGCAGTGTTTGTTGTTTCTGGATCCAAGAAAGGAACATGAGGTGAATATGGTCTTTCAGGACTATTACCCTTCTGGTCTGCAGAGATACTTTGCAGTTGCTGCTAATGTTGTGGATGTTGTTGATGTTGTTGTTGTCTTTCAGAAGTGTAGTGCCTTTGCTGACTATTTCCAGAAGGTCTCCCTTGGTGTCTCTGATAGGTTTGAATAGGGGCAGACCTCTGAGAGCTAGATTCAGTGGCACCAGCTGCTGGACGAGGTGGAGGAGAATATTTTCTACTTCTTTTCTTCTCCTTTTGCTGATTTCTAGACAGCCACATCCATGCTGGCATTCCTTTGTAAGGAGTAATATTTTGGAGGATATAGTATTTAGTGTCATTCTTTGGGTTTGGCTTAGCAGCAGGAGGAGGAGGGGCTTTCCTTTTCTTTGACAAAAGTTTCTTCTTTTTCTTAACAGCTTCTTCATCTGAATCTTCTTCATCATCATCATCATCTGAGTCCTAAAGATTATCATATAAAACATCTATATCTTGCAAGATGTCCTCAGATACAATAACTTTTTAAGTCGGAACCTGAACTGAGCTTTCAGCTGCTTTTGTTTCTTCTGCAATGTCAACCAAGATCAACTCATCTAGATCTGGTATAGGGGAGTCATCCATTACAAAAGTTTGTGTAGAGAGAGCTACTGGAGGGGATGGAATGACTGCCAAGGTTGGTGCAGATACTGGAATTACAAAGCTATCACATAGTTACTTAGCAACTATTGGACTGACAGGAGAGGTATAAGAAATAATAGCCAAATGTGGCTTAGTAAGTTCTTATGGAAGAGGATGCATATGTACAGTATCAAAAGTTTTCAGCAAATCTTTTAAGTTAACTGTGGGATTTAGAATAAAATCACCAACAGTTTTGAATCCTTCAGAATCTGACTCATCAAAATCCATGTCAGTATCAATGAAATCAGTAAATCTTTACTTATACAATCTGTATATGCTGCTGGTGAGGCTGGAGCATCTGCTAGAGCTGGAGCTGAAGACTCTGAAGCTGTAGTTGCTGCTTCATCATCAGGCATCTCCCCCTACCTTGTTTCAGTGGGAACTGAGGCCAGGCCCCTGACTGAGGAGGGGCAGCAGTGAGAGCAGATATTTGGGCAGATAAAGAGGAAATGGTAGTAGCAAGAGGTGTAATGGCCTCTGCTATAAGTGATTTAAGAAGGGGAGTGATGATGGTGATAATAGATGAGATGGTAGAGGGGTCCAATGAGAAAGTGGTAGATGGTGTTGTAGTTGGTGTGGAAGAGGTGGCAACTATTGATGGAATAGAGGGTGGAACATCAAAGATGTGAAGGTTAGATGTTGATGGGGATGGAAGGGTAGCATCTTGCATCATGGTGTCTGATGGTAGGATGTAAGATGGTATGGAAGATAGATGTGGGGGAAGGGGAGACTGTGGTGGTGTAGAAATGTATATGTCATAAGGGGATTCAGGAGGTGTGGGTGGTTGATTTTCCTAAAGGGGGGAAGAGGGAATGTCAGTGATGGTGATTTGTAAAGATGGAGTGACTGGGGACTTTATTATTGTTGGAAGGGGGGCTGGAAGAGAAGATGTGTAAGGAATGTTCTCTTCAGCAGGGTGGGGAGTGGCTTTGACAGCCCTTGTGCCTTCAGAATCTTTGGTGGAAGAGGTGGAAGCCATAGAGGGCTTTGTGATGGTCCTCTCCCATCTGCCAAATAAGGCACATGTCAGCCTTTTACTGGCATTTATGAATATGGTATGGGAGACCAGGGATTCAACAGCCTTTTCCTGTAGGAAGATTCCTAGAATTCTTCCAAAACAGACTTCCTTCTTAGTGTTCATCTTCTTTATCAAATCAAACGGAAGTTGTGCCCAGTTTATTGGCTTCTTGTTGATGATTGCACACTTAACCAGAAACTGGTGTTTGGTGATATAATCGTGTGCAGTGTGTTTTCCAAGTAGCACTTTGCCAACCAAAGTCTGCTAAGAATTTATAGGGGGCAGACAGGTGTTTCTTCAAAAGCTTGTGGGGATTGTCTCCAGCATACTCCATGAGGTTTAACATCATATCAGACTCCTATGTTTCAATTTCGAGGTCCTCTTCTCCATTTCTCAATCCAAAAATCTCAATTAATATTGCGGGGGTTAAAGAGATGGAGTTACCCGCGATAGTGCCCATCATGATGTTCTCTTCTGTTGATGACAGTGTGTATACCCATTACCTGATTTCCATGCTGTGCAGTTTAATCCTTCTCATCATCAGGGTTTTTAGTTCCTGTTCTTCAAGAAGTTACAGGATATACAAAAAGATTGGATCAGAATGCTGAAACGAATCGAAATCCACGTCAAATCCTGTATCAAACTTCATTCCTGTGAGAATGCTTGCCAGAGTCGCCATTTAAATCACCTACAAGAAACACACAAAAACGGCGATCAAGTGCAAGGGAATAGAAAGCGCGGGATGGAGGTCGAAGAAAACCTAGATATAAGGTTTTCCAGAATATGAATTGACAAACTCTGTTCCACGAAAATAAAATTAATTCTTTGAACTGAGGTCGACGAAATAGTTTAGAGTTAAATAATTCGTCGAGCTTATCAAAAGAATTGAAGAGGGTTCGTCGAACTTAGGTCGACGAATATCTTCTGAAGCAAAGTTCGTCGACCGCTGGTCGATAAAAATTATTTCACTCACAGAGAGTTCGTCAATCTCCGTTCGATGAGTATCTCTCAAACTTTCCCTGGTTCGTCGAACTCCGTTCGACGAACTCTGGAAAATTCGTCGAATGCAGACATAACTTAAACTAAGTCTTCTCCATTGATCATTCCCAGCTGATTTAGAAAGAAAGCATGATTTTTCTCATCTAGAGGTTTGGTGAATATATCAGCATTTTGAAAATCAGTGTAGATATAGACAAGCTTAATCTTATTTTTGTCTACACACTCCCTAATAAAATGATGTCTTATGTCAATGTGTTTTGTCCTACTATGGTGAACTGGATTTTGTGCTATGGATATAACACTAGTATTATCACATAATATGGTTGAATTATTTAAGTTGAACCCATAATATAGAAGTTGATTTTATATCCACAGCATTTGTGAATAACAGCTGCCTGCTGTAATGTATTCTGCTTCAGCAGTTGATGTTGACACTGATGTTTGCTTCTTACAAAACAATGATACTATTCTCATACCCAGGAACTGATAAGTTCCTGAAGTACTTTTTCTATCGACCCTGCATCCAGAAAAATCAGCATCGGAGTATCTAGTTAACTCAAATTCTGATTCAGCAGGATACCATAGGCCTAAATTAGGACAACCATTTATTTATCTTAAAATCCTTTTTAATAAAATTAGATGAGATTCTTTAGGGTTCACCTGGAACCTAGCACAAAGGTATGTGGCAAACATAATATCTGGCCTACTTGCTGTGAGGTATAATAGGGACCCAATAATGCCCCTATAAAGTTTCTGATCTACAGGTTTTCCTGGTATATCGGAGACCACAACAGCATTGGTGGCCATGGGAGTTTTCTTAGCTGAGGCATCAGCCATCCCAAACATCTTTAGAAGTTATTTAGCATATTTTGCTTGAGAGATGAAGATGCCATCAGGGAGCTGTTTCACTTGGAGACCAAGGAAATATGAAAGCTCCCCCATGCAACTCATTTCAAATTTAGAATGCATGAGGTCAGCAAACCTCTTGCACAATTTTGAATCTATTGAGCCAAATATAATATCATCTACATAGATTTGCACTAATAAGATTTGGTCCTTATGATGTCTAGTGAAAAGGGTTTTATCGACAGTTCCTCTTGTAAATTTATACTCTAATAAGAAACTTGCTAAGGTCTCATACCAATCTCTTGGAGCTTGCTTTAGACCATAAAGAGCCTTATTTAATTTAAAAACATAAGAGGGATAAGTTGGAGAAACAAAACCTAGAGGTTGTTCTACATAAACCTTTCTTGTAACACTCCATTTAAGAAAGCACTTTTAACATCCATTTGAAAAACTTTGAAACTTTTGAATGCTGCATAGGTAAGGAAGATCCTTATAACTTCCAACCTTGCAACAGGTGCAAAGGTCTGATCATAGTCAATTCCTTCCTCTTGTCTATATCCTTGAGCAACAAGCCTAGCCTTGTTCCTCACAATGACTCCTTGGTCATCAAGCTTATTCCTGAAAAACCATTTGGTTCTAATAACTGGGTAGTTTTGGGGTCTTGGAACCAAATCCCAAACTCTAAATCTCTCAAATTGGTTTAGTTCTTCTAGTATTGCAGGGATATAGTGGGAATCTTGCTCAGCATCATGAATGGTTAGAGGTTCAACCTGAGAGAGAAAACATGCATGCATCAAGTCTTGGTTGAGTTGATGCCTTGTTTGTACATCTGCTGATATGTCTCCAATTATTTGAGATCTGGGGTGATCCCTAAGTGTGACACAATCAGTGGGTGGAGTTAGTTGTGCAATAGCATTTTGAATAAATTTCTCTTGTGGAATTATATTTGTTGTTGGTTGAGGCTCATGTTCTTTAGCTTCATCTTCTTCACTATCTTCAATGTCTTATGGAGAGGGATGAGTGGGAACCTCTTGGGTGAGGTTTAGTCCATCCAATGTCTCACACCAGTGGGGTACCAGCAAGTTGCTACTGGTAGGAACTTCTTTCTCCTTGCAATACATGTTAGTTTCATCAAAAGAAACATGAATTGACTCTTCTACTTTTAATGTTGATTTATTAAATACCCTATAGGCCTTGCTTACTTGGGAGTATCCTAGAAAAACTCCCACTTCAGCCTTAGCTTCAAACTTTCTAATATATTTCTTGTTGTTATTATGTATATAACATGTACAACCAAAAACTTTAAAATAGTTTATTTTAGGTTTCTTCCCTTTGAGCAATTCATAGGGAGTCTTGTTCTTCAGTGTGTGAATTAAATTCCTATTCTGGACATAGTTTGCAGTGCTTACAGCCTCTGCCCAAAAGGTTAGTGGCATGTATGCATCAACAAGTAATGTACCTGCAGCTTCAATAAGTGTCTTATTTTTCCTATCAGCTATCCCAGTTTTTTGGGGAGTTCTAGGAGCTGAGAAGTAATGCCTGATACCTTCCTTCTCACAGAACTCATGCATAAGAAGAGACTCAAACTCTGTGCCATGATCACTTCTGATCAATGTAACATGAGTAGAGAACTCAATCTGTATGGTCCTAAGAAAATCTGTAAGAACCTTAAATGTATCTGACTTTGTTCTCAGAAAGAATACCCAACTGAACCTGGAGAAGTCATCCACTATAAATAAAGTGTAGGATTTCCCTCCTAGGCTTTGTACAGTATTGGGTCCAAAAAGATCCATGTGTAGCAAGTACAATATCCTAGGTGAATCACTCTTATTAATTGATTTGAAACTAGTTTTAGTTTGCTTGCCTAGTTTTCAAGCCCTGTAGAGACCTTTCTTCTTGTAGGGAGCAAAAGGTAGACCTCTAATAAGGTTGTGCTTAGATTGCCTAGCAATGTTTTTCAGGTTTACATGTCCTAGTATTTTGTGTCATAAGTCATTCTGATTACTAGTTAAATTCAGTAAACAGATATCAGTTGTGGCAGAAAGAATATTTACTAAGTAAATGTTTCATTGTCTACTTCTAGTTAAAATAGTTTGGTTATTTTTATCAATGATAGAGCAAGTAGATGGGTTAAAGTATACCTGATAACCATCATCACATAATTGACTTATGGAGATGAGGTTATGCTTCAGTCCACTTACATATGTCACATTTCTGAATGTGACAGCTCCTATTCTTACTTCTCTAACTCCTTCTGACTGACCACATTTTGAGTCACCAAAGATAAACTTTGGCCCAAGCTTGGACTTATAGTTGAATAGAATGTCCTTGCTGATAGTCATGTGTTTGGAGCAGCCACTGTCCAGGTACCAAGGTTGATTTTCCCTTGGACAATTTATCACCTGCAATATAAACAGTTAATGATTTCTGACCCAGGTTACCTTGGGCCCTTTGTATGGCTGATAAGAGAAACTAGAAATAACAGAAAATTCTGGCTGGGATTTATATCCTAGGGAGTGATATCTCCTAGGTGGAATGGTCCAGTCAGCCAATGGATTAAATTATTTCCAAGAAATATTTAAGTTTTTGTTGAAATTATAGTTTTGACTAAGTCTTCCTGGGTTCGATGAATTTATGTAAGTTTGTCGATCAGAGTTCGATGGATTGGGTTGAGATCGTTGATCTCTGCCCAGAGAATAAACACGTTCATTCTCTGTGCCCCACGTTCGTCGAGCTCTGCTCGACGAACCATACAAAGTTCATCGATCGCAGTTAGACGAATAATGATAACTATAGTTGGCGTTCAGAGTTCGTCGATCTGGGTTCGACGAACTGGCCCCTTTTCGTCGATCTGAGGTCGACGAAAATTGATGAACTTTGTTTTTATTGGGTATTTTCTGTTTTTTAATTTTGTCCTTAATTATAATTTGTTCAAGAATTTTATTTACCTTATATACTTGATCAGTATTCTTCTTTCATTTCTCAGAAATAAAATTTATGGGTTGTGGCCGGTGGTTTTTCTGAATAATAGGTGGTTCACTAGATGATGTACCTAATCCTAACTTACTTCCATTAAATCTAGCATTAGATATGTTGGTGATTGCTGCTAGTTGTTTGCTTCTTCCATTTAGTGATTCTTTTAGCTTTTTTGCTTTACTTAATTCATCTTTCAGAAGAGTGATTTGTTCACTAAACATGTCTATTTCATTTTGAAATTTAGTGTTTTCTAAAACTAAGCTATCATAGTTAACTTGTTTATCTCTGAGAAGTTTGATTTCCTTCTCAGAATTGATTAAATCTAAACACATGATTTTAAAATCTGATTCAAAAGATTCTGAACTATAATCAAACCATGATAATACCAGATCAGCTTCTGATTCAGAAGCTTCCTCATTTTCTGAATCTTCTTCTTCTGAGTTGCTTCTTGAGGCATCAATTGTCATGAGGCAAACCTCCTTTGCTCTTTCTTCTTCCTCATCTTCACTGGAGCATGAGGATGTTGACTCTTCTTCAGTCTCACTCCAGGTCTCAGCTACAAACCCCTTTTCCTTCCTCTTGTGTTTGTTGGAAGAGGGTTTGCTGGTGTACTGTCTCCTGGATTCCTTTTCATTTTCTCTTCTCTTCTCTTTCTTCTGGTTCTCTGGACACTCAGAGAGGAAGTGCCCAGGCTTCCTACATCCATAGCACACCACTTCCTTTGTTGGTGTCTTATCATACTTTGGCCTGTCATCTTTTCTTGATGACTTTATTCTAAAGTCCTTTCTAGCCATCTTGAAAAATCTCTTAGTCAAAAGACTTATAAGTTCTTCATTTGATGTTGACGATTCTGATTCTTCTGAATCTTTGAAGGCTATGCTCTGTTCTCTTCTAGCTACTGGAGGTGTTCTCTGTTCAGCAGTCTCCCTTGTCTTTATTAACTACTCATAAGACTTTAGTTTACCCAATAGAGATTCAGTTGAAATCTAATTTAGGCACCTGGCCTCCTTGATGGGCCAAATGTTTGTGTCCCATGAGCTTGGGAAGCACATCAGAATTTTGTCATTCACTTCAGTGAGAGTGATGACCTTGTCCAGAGTTTTTAGCTCATTAATAATTGAGCTTAATCTATTATACATCTCTGAAACTGTCTCAGCTTCCTGTTTCTTGAAATTCTTATATTGGGATATGAGATTTGATCTCCTATCCTTCCTTTCATCAGCTGATCCATCAACCATTTGATTTACGGAATCCCAAATGGATTTTGCTAATGTGCACTCAGCAACCTTCTAGAAAATGTCATCAGACATTGTTTGTGTCAATATGTTCATGGCTTTTGCATCAGCCATCTTGGCTTTCCTATAAGCATCATTATAATCTGGAGGAGGTACTGCAGTCATATTCGTAGAGTTACTTGGAAGAGTTGCAGGTGGTGGAGGTACTCCTGTTAAGATGGAAGCAAAGATATCTTCATCAATAGAATTCATATATAGCTTGATTCTTGCCTTCCAGATTCCAAACTTTTGCAAGTTGCAAACTGGAGGTCTCGTGCTTGCATAATCTTTATTCTGTGCCATGGCTGTGTTTCTACTTTAAAAGTTAAATGTGAATGAAGGTGATGTGTAGATCTAACAAGGGATTTTTTGGTTTAAGATTTAACTTGTGCAACCAAAGGAACCTCCTCTGATACCAATTGAAAGTGAGGGTTAGATATACAATACTCTAGAGGGGGGTGAATAGAGTATATTTAAAATTTGTTAGGTCCCTATAAAGGTGCTGTTATAGCTTTTGCTGTCAACTGAAAAGGTGCAGTAATTAGGAAACAGGAAAACAGAAAATAGTAAACCTAATCACAGCCACACATTAAGAACAAAAAGAAAAAGATAGGCAACCATACGATAGAAGAAATTTATAGTGGTTCCCCAAATCTGGGTAGTCCACTCTTCTACCACACTGGTAGGAATCCACTCAGGTTTTTGATCGGGTGCCTGACACCAATGGGTTTTGATCAGGTCCCCAAAAACCAACTCAAGTCTTTTGGTTAGGAGACTTGCAACCAGGAATCACTTTTGAAGGGAGATGACAACCCTTTATAGAGGTGGGGGTGAGAGAGTTGATAATGTCTTCTTTGTCAACAATCAGAGAGAAGACTTATGTGGAATGATGTTAGCAAATAGCTCCCCCTGAGATGTAGAATGATTCAGGGAAGATCTGGAGCTTTGTTGCAGGGTGATAGGCCTTCAATTAGAGTTCTTGACTAGCAGAGATGCAGGAACTTCTTGACTGATTTGATTATAGTTGTCCTTGGAAGTCCTGGAGAGTATGAAGAAGAAGAAGATTATTGCTATTGTATGATTGTTCTTCTTCTACTGAATGATTGATGAGTACGATTATGATAGGCTTTTTACTATCATAATTGTAATCATGTCTACCATTTCCTACCCCTTTTTGTGTTGATTTCATGATAATAGTAAAGAAGCTGTCGTATCATAGATAGAAGAGCGTATTTAGAAGTCTTTGGCAGTTCTTGTAATAAACTATTTACTGAGTCTATCATTTTTTCTATTGCAGGTAATGCCAACCAATGGACCTAAATGTCTCGGAGCAAACAGAGGAGTTCACGGAGTCAACATTGCTGATGACAGGACGAAAATTTGGTGCACACGGCCAGACACACGGCCGTGTGCCTACCCGTGTCCTATGCACCTGGAGCTGAAGAATTTGGGCGCAGACGATGGAACCTCACACGGGTATGGCACACGCCCATGTGCATACCCGTGTCATCTTTGCACACGACCGCCGACCAACCCGTGTCTGGGGAACACGGCCGAACACACGGCCGTGTCCATACCCGTGTCATCTGACACGGCCCACGTCCAGACACGCCTGCTCATGGGGAACCGCCCAGGAACCGCCTAGGAACCGTCCACACGGTCTGCCACACGGCCGTGTGTGACCCCGTGTCCGACCTGTTTGCAAGGGAACTATAAATTTCCTGTAGAAAAATTTGTTTAGAACTTTTGGATCATTTCTGCATTGGAGAACTGCTGGAGGCCGAAGGGGAGCATCCAAGACAAGGAGGATTGAAGGGTATTTCATGTGTATTTTTATTTAATCATTAACCCCTTTGAATCCTTTCTTTCTCTTGATGATCCATCTTCAAATTTCGTTTTAATTTGCATGAACTTCTATTTGAACATTCTAGTAATCATGTATCACCTTGTTTATGTTAAATTTGTAAATTTTATTTGTGTTTATGCTTGCAAACAAAGAGTTTAATCCTCCTTATGAATTACTTATTTGTTTTACACAATTTGCAAATGGCTAGATTGAGAAATTGGTTATTTGCAATGATTTTGGTATGTTCATATTGTGATGATAATTCCCTTTGTAATTCAAACTCTATGATCGAGAGATATTTTGTTTGGAAAATTAGAACACGAATAAAAGGATTCATGTTAATTTAGAGATAAAATTCATGAATTTATGTAGTAATAAAGGTACTTTACTTAATGCAAACTTGAGTGTTGTGAATTGTTCGAGAGAAAATTTACCATCTTAGGTTTAGTTTTGGAATTGCTCGAGAGAGAATTTTGATGAAAAATTAACCTTTACATTGCACAAATTTAATAATCTTTTCATGTCATGATCACTTAGAATTGAACTGATAAATGAATTTGTTCATGTAATTATTTAAAAGCTTCATGTTTTTATCATTTTTATTTCTCCAATACTGAATCATCCAAATGGTCATAGTTAGGTTAATGTAGCTTAAATATCACTTTTGTTTAGAGGTATGATAATAAAGGGAGGGTGAGTACGAATAGTTGAGACGACCCTGTGGAATACGACACGAGATGTAGATTTCTCATATATTACGATTGATAGGTGCGCTTGCCTGAATGCTAATTCAATCTAGTTTAAGTCCATCTACATAATTGTATTAGAATGTAGAATGAAATCACATTGAGTTATTACTTGTTAGCAACAAAAATCATCAAGTTTTTGGCGCCGTTGCTGGGGAACGTTTTCAATATTTTGAAATCCTAATCTTTATTGATCTACCAATTTTCATTTATATAGTTGTAAATTAGTATTTGAATAATTATATTGCGTAATATTTTTTTTTTGTAGTCTGTTAGTCTATGACCAGGGGCAGAAATTCTGGGCTAGTACCATTTCATCCTGACCCAGAACGAATTCTCCATAACACTAACTTAAGGGACGTGGGAATTAATACCACAGATAATTCAAACGGACTATCAGAAGAGGAGACAGTAAACCAAGGAGAGAATCATCTTGAAAACTTAGATACCATGGCCAACCAAAATGAGCAAACCATGTCTGACTTTGCTAGACCTAATCTCCAAGGAACCGGGTCGAGCATCGTTAGAACACCGATAGCTACCAATAACTTTGAATTGAAGCCTAGTGTGATACAAATGGTTCAACAGTATGTCCAGTATGATGGCTTGCAAGATGAGGATCCTAACACCCACTTGGCCGGATTCTTAGAGATATGTGACACATTTAAGATCAATGGTGTTTCCAACGACGCCATTCGATTGAGATTGTTTCCATTTTCTTTAAGGCATAAGGCGAAGCAGTGGTTGAATTCCTTACCTAGAGGGTCGATCACTACTTGGGACATGATGGTTGAGAAGTTTCTGATGAAGTATTTTCCACCTGCAAAGACTGCGAAGTTAAGGAATGACATCTCTACGTACATTCAATTAGAGTCTGAATCATTGTACGACACATGGGAACGATTCAAGGAGTTGTTAAGGAGATGTCCCCACCATGCTCTACCTTCATGGCTTCAGATTCAGACCTTCAATAATGGTCTAAATCCAGCCACCAAACAAATGATTGATGCGGCTAGTGGAGGAACTTTGAACAACAAGACACCTGAAGCGGCTCAGCAGTTGATAGAGGACATGGCAATGAACAATTACCAATGGACTACAGTAAGACAAAAGCCTAGCAAGCCCGCAGGAATTTATGAAGCAGATGCCATCACCGCCTTTGCAATTTAAGTGGAGAAACATCACCAAAAGATGGACAACCTTGCCTTAGCATCACCTTCCGTGGCACCTCAACAATGGGACCCTTCATGCACTGGAATGCCTGGTGGTGAACCGCAAGTTCAAGAGCATGTTGATTATATGGGTAATAATATTAGACCATCTTTCAATCAAGCCAACAACCCATATAGCTCGACATATAATCCTGGATGGAGAAACCACCCCAATTTCTCTTGGGGAGGACAAGGAAATCAAGGGAAGCAACCCATGTTTGGACAACAACCACAGTTGGAACCAAGGAAGCCTACATTGGAAGATGTGCTTACCAAGTTCATGCAAACTACCGATGTAGCCTTCCGAAATCAAGAGGGTTCAATTCGGAACTTGGAAAATTAGATTGGTCAGCTTGCAAGGATGGTTTCTGAAAGGCAGCAAGGAACACTTCCAGGGAATACAGAGATAAATCCAAGGGAGCATGCAAAAGCCATTCAATTGAGGAGCGGAAAGGAGTTACAAGACCCAAGGCCTGCAAAAGAAGCACCCCAAATGGAGTCTAGCGGCGAAGGACCAAGCGAGATGAATGTACAACCGATGGAGTACCAACCAGCATTACCATACCCAGCAAAGCTTAACAAGGAGCGCATGGATGCGCAGTATGGTAAATTTTTATCTATGTTTAAGCAATTACATGTTAATTTACCTTTTTTTGAAATTATTCAAATGCCTAAATATGCAAAATTTCTTAAGGATTTGATTTCTAATAAAAAGAAAATAGAAGAATTATCATTTGTAACATTAAGTGAAGAATGTTCTGCTATTTTGCAAAATAAATTGCCACAAAAACTTAAGGATTCCGGTTCATTTTCAATTCCATGCTTAATCGGTGATTTACAAGTAAATAAGGCTTTAGCAGATCTAGGAGCAAGTATAAATTTAATGCCTTATAAACTATATCTGAAACTAGGCCTAGGAGAACTTAGCCCAACAAGAATGAGTATTCAATTAGCAGATCGATCGGTTAAGTATCCTAAAGGAATAGTAGAAGATGTATTAGTTAAGGTAGATAAATTTATATTTCCTGCTGATTTTGTTATATTAGATATGGATGAAAACATCGAAGTACCACTCATACTAGGTCGTCCATTTCTAGCTACATCTAGAGCACTTATTGATGTTTTTGACGGTAAATTAGTATTGCGTGTAGGAGAAGATGAAATCACTTTTCAAATTGGCAATACTATGAAACAATCCTTAGATAACGATGATTATTGCTATTTTTCTCATGGTATTGATGACTTTATGTCTTCTATAAATTCCAATTTTTATTATAAAGATCCTTTAGAAATTTGCATAACTAAAAACTATCTAGAAGATGATAAAAATGATGACATTATTGAAAATCTATTTTTTCTAGAAAATTGTGTTGCTATGAATAGAACAACGGAATATAGTTTAATTATTGAAGGAGATCATGAAATTCTTAAGAATAATACTAAGGATCCACCAATAGTAGAATTAAAAAAATTACTAGATCATCTTGAGTATGCATTCTTAGGAACAATTTCTTCGTACCCAGTTATCATATCTTCAAATCTTTCCAATATTGAAAAAGAAAAATTGATAACTGTATTGAAGAAATGTAGAGGTGCAATAGCGTGACAAATATCTGATATAAAGGGTATTAATCCTAGTTTTTGCACTCATAAAATCCTTTTGGAAGAAAACTATAAGTCGTCTATTCAACCGCAATGTAGGCTAAATCCTAATATCAAAGAGGTAGTTAAGGCTGAGATTGTGAAGTTATTAGATGCTGGTATTATATATCCTATTTCGGATAGTTCATGGGTTAGTCCTGTCCAAGTAGTTCCTAAGAAGGGTGGCCTGACTGTGGTAGCAAATGATCGAAATGAATTAATTCCAACGCGAACAGTAACAGGTTGGCGTGTATGTATAGACTATAGGAAATTAAACGATGCCACTAGGAAAGACAATTTCCCTCTTCCTTTCATTGACCAGATATTAGAACGCTTATCAGGACATTCTTATTATTGTTTTCTAGATGGACTTTCTGGATACTTTCAATTTCCTATAGCACCAGAAGAACAAGAGAAAACAACATTTACTTGCCCATTTGGTACCTTTGCCTATAGACGTATGCCTTTCGTGTTATGTAATGCACCCGCCACATTTCAAAGGTGCATGCTAGCCATCTTTAACGAGTATGTTGAAGACATCATGGAAGTGTTCATGGATGATTTTTCTGTTTTTGGCGACTCTTTTGAGTTGTGTTTGAATAATTTAGAGAAAGTTCTTAGGAGGTGTGAGGAGACGAACCTGGCGCTTAGTTGGGAGAAGTGCCATTTCATGGTACAAGAAGGGTTAGTACTTGGCCATAAAATTTCAAGCCAAGGAATTCAAGTAGATAGAGCAAAAATAGAGACCATAGAAAAATTACCACCGCCAACCTCCGTAAAGGCAGTGAGAAGTTTCTTAGGACACGCGGGATTTTACCGCCGTTTTATTAAAGACTTCTCTAAAATAGCTAAACCACTTACAAGGCTTTTAGAAAAAGACACAACTTTTATTTTTGAACAAGAGTGTCTATATGCCTTTGAGTTCTTAAAAGAAAAATTAATTAATTCTCCTATTATGATCGCACCTGATTTTAGTCAACCATTTGAGATCATGTGTGACGCTAGTAGTTTTGCGGTAGGGGCTGTTTTAGGACAACGCCGAAACAAACATTTTCACCCAATATATTATGCTAGTAAAACACTTAATAATGCACAGGAGAATTATACAACTACTGAAAAAGAACTCCTAGCAGTGGTATTCGCCTTTGATAAATTTAGAACATATTTAACATTGTCCAAAGTGGTAGTTTATATGGATCACTCTGCACTTAGATATTTGCTAGCCAAAGCGGAAGCAAAGCCTCGTTTAATCCGATGGGTTCTTCTTCTACAAGAATTTGATCTAGAAATTAGGGATAAACGATGAGCGGAAAACTTAGCGGCATACCATCTTTCACGTTTAGAAAACCCACTATGATCAATGTTAGATGAATCTGAAATTTCTGATACATCCCCTGAGGAATCATTATTTGCCATATCTACCAATATACATCTAGATTATCCATGGTTTGCATATTATGCAAACTATCTTGTTGCTAAGGTCCTTCCAAAAGACTTTTCATATCAGCAGAAAAAGAAATTTTTCTCTGACTTGAAATATTACTTTTAGGAGGACCCCTTTCTTTTTCGGATATGTGCCGATTCTGTTATAAGAAGGTGTGTATCAGCGGAGGAAGGTTGGAAGATTTTGGAGCAGTGTCATTCAGGTCCTGCTAGTGGTCACTATAGAGCGAATCGCTACGCTAAAAAGGTTCTTGATTCCGGTTTTTATTGGCCCCTTCTATTCAGGGATGCCCAAAGGTATGTGCTTTCATGTGATTTTTGTCAAAAAGCAGGTAATATTTCTAAATTACATGAAATGCCTCAAAAATTTATCCTTGAATGTAAAGTATTCGATGTGTGGGGTATAGATTTTATGGGACCATTCCAAGTTTCTTTTGGGAATAAATATATTTTGGTAGCTGTAGATTATGTATCAAGATGGGTTGAAGCGCAAGCTTTGCCTACTAATGATAGTAGGGTAGTAATTTGATTTTTGAAATCCTTATTCGCACGATTTGGCACACCACATGCACTTATTAGCGATAGGGGTTCACACTTTTGTAATCTACAACTAGACAAAGTATTAGAAAAATATGGAGTTACACATAGGATAGCCACTCCGTATCATCCTCAAACTAATGGACAAGTTGAAGTTTCAAATAGAGAGCTTAAGAGAATCTTAGAAAAATCTATAGAAGGGAATAAGAAGCAGTGGTATAGGAAACTTAACGACTGTTTGTGGGCTTATAGGATCTCCTACAAAACACATATAGGGACCACCCCCTTTAGATTAGTCTACGGTAAATCTTGCCACTTACCTATAGAATTAGAACACAAGTCGTATTGGGCAATACGCTCCTTAAATTTTGACACTAGTTCTATAGGAGAGAAGCGTAAACTTCAACTTAACGAATTAGATGAGTGGAGAACTATGGCCTATGAGAACTCCCGGATTTATAAGGAGAAAACCAAGTTATTTCATGACCGTCACCTTCGCAAACCCAAGGTATTCCAAAAAGTTGACCAAGTCCTCCTTTATAACTCCAGATTACGATTATTCCCAGGGAAGTTAAGGTCTAAGTGGTCCGGACCCTTTAAAGTTAAAGAAGTCTTTCCCTACGGTACCGTCGAGTTAACTCACCCTGAAAAGGGAGATTTTAAGGTTAATGGTCACCGACTTAAGCCTTATTATGGTGAAATCCCTATGGACTTCGCTCGTCTAGAGACTTGCCTCCGTCTAGATTAATTTCATATTAAACTATAGTAAGTGTTTCGTATTATTTTACTATAATAGGTTGTAATGAAAAATTTAATGAAAAAAAAAATTTCCAGAAAAATTTTAATGAGAACAAAAAAAAATGTTGAAAAAAAAAATTTAAAAGAAAATGCAAAAATGGAGAGGCACACGGCTCACCACACGGCCGTGTGGGTGGCCGTGAACGTGACACAGGCTCAGGCCCAGCCGTGTGGAATTAATTCCGCAAAAAGCCAATTTCTTCCCGAGCACAACACGGGTTCGCACCAACCCGTGTTCCTAGCCGTGTCTATCGCTCGACGATCGTCGAGACCGATGTGTCGAGACACCGGACACGGGCGTGTCGGATAACACATGGCCGTGTCACATACCTACCCGTGTTTGTGTACCGTGCCAGCTGCGACACGGGGCGACACACGGCCGTGTTGTCGCCCGTGTCCACCTGACGCTCTGTCCCCAGCCAGTTTGACCACACGGACCGAGGCAGCCCCGTTTTCCACGAGGCCTCGGATCCCCTAACACGGGTGCACACACGGCCGTGTGCGCACCCGTGTTCCATTTTTTTTTTACACGGACCGACGCACCCGTGTTCCACGAGGTTGCAGATTCTCTAACACGGGTGCACACACGCCTGTGTGCGAACCAGTGTTCAACTTTTATAAAAGGGGGTCGTGTCATTGCTTTTCCCTGCTCATTTCAAAACTCTCTCCCAGCACCAGTTCTCCTCGTAGCCTGATCCTCAAGGCGCCTTCTTTTCCAATTCTCGTCCCCCTCCACTCGTATTTTCCCCTTCTACGTCATGTCTTCCGGAAGAAGTCATGGAGGTCGCCGCCGCCGACCGGAATTACAAGTATCAACGGAGAGGCGGGATGCCGCTGCTCCGCTAATTTTCATCGATGCATCACACACCGCCCGCTTCAACCGCTTGTAATCAAAAAAATTTCAAGATATAAGTATAATTTATTGGAGCGTGCTTGAAGAGATAAACTTAGCTGGAGATGTTAGGGGGTTAACTTCTGTAACGGGGTGGGATCAATTTTTTGCCATAGAGGAGTTAGGGTTTAGGGAACTCACTTTAGAGTTCCTATCTTCGTTTTATTCCAGCTTTCGGCCTAACTTCATCGATGCGCCGCACGCGCCCGAGGGGATTGTTTCATTTCGAGTGGGTGGCACATTTTATACACTCACCATGCTCCAGTTCACCCAATATTTAGGGGTGTATGAGGAGTCGTTCCTTTTTAGTGCTGCCTGCCCCGAGCTCCACTTCGAACTCGCCAACCGCGATATGGCCGGTGGTATCTGGCGCTAGATTTCTTTTGACACTGGCGCCTACGAGGCCAAGCGATCTAAGGCATCTAAATTGATTTCTCCCGCTCTCCATTACATCCACCATCTCCTCAGCCAAACGTTGAGCGGTCGGGGCGAAAGCTCCGGAGTTGTCAGTAGGCAGGATCTGTTATACCTCTACAGCATGACTTCACGATATCCTCTACATCTCGGTTATCTTCTAGCCCAGTTCATTCTCCATCAGGCTGACACCCCCCGTATAGGGTCTATTTGCGTAGCACCCTACATTACTCGCCTCGTGAAGAATATGGGCATCTTTTTAGCCCTCCCCCAGGTGACAGTGGTTGCAAAGACCGTGCCTATCATGATGGCCAGTCTTCGCGCCCTCCGCCTCGTCACCGCCCGTCAGGGCCGGGGAGGGGTTATATATTCTATTGCTCGACGTGGACCGCATGTACAGGATGACAGTGATGATGAGATAGATCCTGACCTCGACGTGCCGTTGGTACCTCCACCCCATTCCACCTACGCTCATGGCGAGTCGTCTACTGCACCTCCTCCACCTCATTCACGATACTCGCGCGAGTTTAGACAGTTCTTCGAAACCGAGCTATCGCCGCGCCTACAGGACATTAAGGAGTCGCAGACGCGGACCGAGGACCTCCTCATACAGATCAGAGACCACCTTGGGCTCGCCCCTCGCCAGCTGCCAGCTCCAGCCCCGCCATCCTTCCCAGATGATTCGACAGACCACCAGGCTTACTTCTGATATGTATAGATGTAGTGTTATCTTTATGTATCGTATCTTGTATTTTTTTATATATATCAGTGTATTCAGTTCTGTCAGCTATTATATATCAGTGCATTCCATTACAGCTCCTGTTTCTTTACTGTGCTCTTCTACCTATTATAATAGCAGTTTTTTTTCTTATATCATCATGAAATCACTCTATGTTCGCTTTCTACATTGCACTGAGGACATTGTAAATCTTAAGTCTGGGGGTAGAATGGTTATTCATGTGGTTACAATTGATTCTAATCTGCTTATCATAACACTCAAGTTTGTTATAACCCCCTTACAAATTTTTGTTTGATCTTTTAAGCTCTCATTATTCTTTCATTTGGGATTATAAATATTTAATTTAACTCCGCACACTGATTAAAATGAATTGATGTAGACTCATAGAGTATTCAACTTTGTTGATTTCGTAATTAAGCATAGAAATTTTTTTTAGCTTAATTTTCTCTATATAATTTAATTTTAAGATTACTCCTCTATATTAGTAACTATCCAACACTCTATTTTAGAAAATATATTTATCTATAATAAAGTGAGTCGATGAGTGTAACATTTTTATAATTTGTTATTAGGGCTTTAAAATTAAAAATTACTCCCTATTGATGTCTAGGACTCACCCTCTAGCATTCCTCAAAACATTACATATGTTAATTAGTAAGGGCGGAAATGACTTAGGCCTCCTATTGGATAGCTTGAGCCTTGTTATCCCAACACCTTTAACATGATACCCTTGCACACCCAATTTGAACCTAATCCCCATTCTTTTGATGCTCTACTATTAAAATTCACCAAGGACAAATCCTTACCTATTAGCACACCTATCATTGATGCCTTCTTGGAATGATTTGTTCATTGTGATATGTGGCCTGAGTGCGTGTATCCTTGCACTCACTTGGAATGATCCCTACTTTGAACCCAAAAAAAAGACAGTGATATGTGGCCTGAGTGCGTGTATCCTTGCACCCACTTGGAATGATCCCTACTATGGTCCCTTGGTTAAAATATATATATATATATATATATATATATATATATATATATATATATATATATATATATATATAAATAGAGTGCCCTTCAAAATGTGGGAAATATACAAATTGCAAAGCCTGGGGGTGTTTACATAAAATTGAAATATGTTAAGGTATCTTCCAACATAAGGCTCAATCAAGATTTAGGTGTGAAAAATTCATCGAACTTATCCTTGATTACCTCACCTTTAATCTTCTATCTTAAGCCAAAAAGGCTACACCAAAATTCAAGTCCTAAGGATCCAACCTTACTAATTCTAAATTGTGCTGTGACGAGGGTGTAAAAAGGGTAAGCTCATGATTATCAGTAAGAGTACTTATAAGTTTTGAAACACTAATACGTATCTTATAGAGATTGTTATTTTCTCCTCATATTTGTTAAAGATGACTATACTTTTATTTTTAAAATCGAGTGAGAGATAGTTAAAATGATATATTAGAGGAATTTTAAGATAAATCTATATTTGGAAAAGTCTGCTAAATTATTTCCTATGCGATTACATCATCAAAGTTCTCTTAAATTCATAGAAACCAGTGTGCGGAGGAAAAATTATTTGATGGTAACCCAGGTGTTTGAATTAGTTTTCTTAGGGACAAGCAAACATCTAAGTCTGGGGGTATTTGATGAGTACGATTATGATAGGCTTTTTACTATCATAATTGTAATCATGTCTACCATTTCCTACCCCTTTTGTGTTGATTTCATGATAATAGTAAAGAAACTGTCGTATCATAGATAGAAGAGCATATTTAGAAGTCTTTGGCAGTTCTTGTAATAAACTATTTACTGAGTCTATCATTTTTTCTATTGCAGGTAATGCCAACCAATGGACCTAAAAGTCTCGGAGCAAACAGAGGAGTTCACGGAGTCAACATGGCTGATGACAGGACGAAAATTTGGTGCACACGGCCAGACACACGGCCGTGTGCCTACCCGTGTCCTATGCACCTGGAGCTGAAGAATTTGGGCGCAGACGATGGAACCTCACACGGGTATGGCACACGCCCGTGTGCATACCCGTGTCATCTTTGCACACGACCGCCGACCAACCCGTGTCTGGGGAACACGACCGAACACACGGTCGTGTCCATACCCATGTCATCTGACACGGCCCACGTCCAGACACGCCTGCTCGTGGGGAACCGCCAGGAAACGCCTAGGAATCGTCCACACGGCCTGCCACACAGCCGTGTGCGACCCCGTGTCCGACCTGTTTGCAAGGGAACTATAAATTTCCTGTAGAAAAATTTGTTTAGAACTTTTGGATCATTTCTGGATTGGAGAACTGCTGGAGGCCGAAGGGGAGCATCCAAGACAAGGAGGATTGAAGGGTATTTCATGTGTATTTTTATTTAATCATTAACCCCTTTGAATCCTTTCTTTCTCTTGATGATCCATCTTCAAATTTCGTTTTAATTTGCATGAACTTCTATTTGAACATTCTAGTAATCATGTATCACCTTGTTTATGTTAAATTTGTAGTATTTTATTTGTGTTTATGCTTGCAAACAAAGAGTTTAATCCTCCTTATGAATTACTTATTTGTTTTACACAATTTGCAATTGGCTAGATTGAGAAATTGGTTATTTGCAATGATTTTGGTATGTTCATATTGTGATGATAATTCGCTTTATAATTCAAACTCTATGATCGAGAGATATTTTGTTTGGAAAATTAGAACACGAATAAAAGGATTCATGTTAATTTAGAGATAAAATTCATGAATTTATGTAGTAATAAAGGTACTTTACTTAATGCGAACTTGAGTGTTGTGAATTGTTCGAGAGAAAATTTACCATCTTAGGTTTAGTTTTGGAATTGCTCGAGAGAGAATTTTGATGAAAAATTAACCTTTACATTGCACAAATTTAATAATCTTTTCATGTCATGATCACTTAGAATTGAACTGATAAATGAATTTGTTCATGTAATTATTTAAAAGCTTCATGTTTTTATCGTTTTTATTTCTCCAATACTGAATCATCCAAATGGTCATAGTTAGGTTAATGTAGCTTAAATATCACTTTTGTTTAGAGGTATGATAATAAAGGGAGGGTGAGTACGAATAGTTGAGACGACCCTGTGGAATACGACACGAGATGTAGATTTCTCATATATTACGATTGATAGGTGCGCTTGCCTGAATGCTAATTTAATCTAGTTTAAGTCCATCTACATAATTGTATTAGAATGTAGAATGAAATCACATTGAGTTATTACTTGTTAGCAACAAAAATCATCAATGATGATCTCTGCTTGTCACTATAAGCTCTGAGTGATGTTTTTTTCTTCTTTTTCTATTCGTTTTCTATCTCTGTATCTATGTGTCTTCTTCTCTATCTTTCAAAATTTTGAATGCCTCAGTCATAAATGCTAACGGCCTGGAGAATAATCTGCATTGATTAATTTCCCAACTGTCTTGTGGAAAATCGGCAAGTAATATTCCTGAGGAAGACTGTAATTAATGCTCCCTCTAACAGATACATTCAAAGAATGTTAGAGAATTAATTTGTCAGGAATTATCGCATTTGAGTGAGGACAGAATGCCGAAAATGGATAAGTCTGGAATGGTCGAACAGTTGGCAGAATTCGTCGAACTGAATTACCAGTTCATCGAGCTGAGATATTATATTCGTCGACCAGACAACTTCTTTTTCGTGGAGCTGAGTTCCAAGATCGTCGAGCTGATAACAGAGCTGCATGCTTCAGAGCCTTTGCCTTTTCTGTCCAAAGTTCTTCGAGCTGAGTTTGTAACTTCGTCGACTGGAGTTTAGCAACAATTCTGGACTTAGTCAAGTAGTTTGTGTTGACAGATATTTCGTGTGTCGACATGAATCTTCTGGTGTCGACACAGGTTTTCTGGTGTCGACATAAGTGGGTGTCGACTGATTATTCTTGGTGTCGACACAAGTTTTCTGGTGTCGACATAAGTTGGTGTCGACACATGTCCTAAGTGTCGACACAAATCTTTTGATTCCAGAATTCGTCGAGTGGAGTACTGAGTTCGTCAACCTGAGAAGTTGACTTCGTCGACCTGAGATATTCTAACAGAAGGTTATTGTGAACTCGAGGTCCAAGTTCGTCGAGCTCAGAATCTTGTTCGTCGACCAAAGTCTGAAGTTGGACTTAGAATAATCTGGAGTTATCCTGACTTTAGTTTGTTGAAGTATCCCAATTTTCGTCGACCAGAGAATGAAGATCGTCGAGCTCAGCTCAGAGAAATATCTCAAGATCATCGAGATGAGAATGTTTTTCGTCGACCTGAGTTCGACGAACATCGAACTCATTTTACTTGGTCTTGAAATCTTCTAATTCTTGAGTCTCTGATAGCCTTGTTGATAGCTGGTCCATCTGATGTTGACTCTAAGGACTTGGCCTAGACTCTAGGACACAACTATGACCCTGGCTATACATGTTGGGTCACATCATCCTAAGTTAGTGAACCTAGCCCAAATCAACTAGGGATCCAACAAGAGACCTCAAAGAGGAAGTATATGTGGCTCAGCCACAAGGTTTTGTAGATCCTAACTCTCCTAATTTTATGTATAAGCTTAGGAAAGCTCTATATGGGCTAAAGAAAGCCCCTAGGGCTTGGTATGAAACCTTGTCCAGCTTCCTCATTGAGAATAAATTCTCAAGGTGGAAGATAGTCAAGTACCAATTTCTAAGGGAATCAAAGGGCAAGCATATCCTAGTCCAGATATATGTCGATGACATTATCTTTGGATCTACGGATGATAACTTTTGCAGGAAGTTTGCTAAACTTATGCAATGAAAGTTTGAAATGTTCAGCATGGGTGAGCTCAAGTTCTTCTTGGGACTCCAAGTAATACAGATTGATGATGACTTGTCCATATCCCAGTCCAAGTTCACCAGGGAGCTAATCAAAAAGTATGGTATGGAGAATGCCTCCACCATGTGAACTCCCATGGGATCAAGTATGCATATAGGTAAAGATGAGGCAGGGAAACCTGTTGATGAGTATTTGTATAGAGGGATAATTGGCTCCCTTCTATATCATACTGCTAGTGGTCCTGACATCATGTATGGCACATGTGTTTGTGCTAGGTATCAGGCCTGCCCTAAAGAATCTCATTACTCTGCTGCAAAGAGAATCTTGAGCTATCTTAAGGGCATACCAGATCTTGGCCTATAGTACCCTAGAAATAGGGATTTTCATCTCACAGGATTTTTAGATGCAGATTTTGTAGGTTGCAAAGAAGACGGGAAAAGCACTACTGGAACCTGTCAGTTCTTAGGAACAAGGCTAGTTTCTTGGAGCAGCAAGAAGCAAACTAGTGTGTCTATATCCACCGCTGAGTCAGAATATATATCAGCAGGTAGTTGTTGTGCTCAGCTATTGTGGATCCAACATCAGCTCCACGATTACAACCTGCAGGTAAGTTGAAGTCCTCTTTACTATGATTCTACAAGTTCTATTTATATTGCTAGGAATCCTGTCTCACATAGCAGGATGAAGCATATAGAAATAATATATCATTTTTTCAGGGAGCCTATGGAGATGGAAGACATCATTCTTGAGTTTGTACCCACAGACAAGCAAGTGGCTGATATCTTCATTAAGCCATTAGATGAAGCAAAGTTCAACACCCTCAAATTTAAGTTGGGTATGTTGAACTTGGCATAGCTTCAAGCACTCCCTTTTGTATTATTTTTTTGTGCATGTATTGGTCCTCTTGCTGGACATACAGAATCCCTAGTAGTATCAGTTCACTGATGCATTTACTGAGGGGGAGTAAGCTACTCTGGATAGAAGAAAGAAGGTCAGCCAATGGGAAGGCCAACCCCCATCTGCCTATTCTGCAGAAGTCAAAAAGGGGGAGAGAAGAGAAGAGAGAAGGTCTTAGCAAGGGGGAGTCATAGCAAGTGGGAGAGATGGCAGAGGGAAAGAAAGTAATGTGGCACTCAAGAAAGGACAAACATCTTACAGCAAAATACGGGGAGTAAGTAAATGAGGTATACGTACTCAAAGCTTACCAAAATTTCCATACTTTTTTTGTTGTATAGGTTGTGTGTGTCATTGACCAAGGACATAAATGAGGTTTTGACTTCTTCAAATAGGGGCAGATTGTTGGGTCCATTGTTCCCAATGTCCCTGATTTGTAAGAACTCAAATAGGTCAATGTCACACACATTAACTATATTTGATGTGCATTTGAGTTCTTGAGTGCAGGTTAGTCCATTTCATATTGATTGGACATGTGGACACAAGAAGTGGTTTTGTACACAACACAAAAATCGACTAAGTCCACAGGCGTTGAGTGAAGCAAGCTCACTCAACTCCAGAGGTATGGATTCAATAGTGTCTAGTAGAAATTTTTCTAAGTACAAAAGCATTGAGTGTAGTCTACTCACTCAACGTCATATAACATATAACATTGATACTATCTCAGCCTAACTAAAAGATAGCCAAAAAGGATGGCTAAGTACAAAAGTGTTGAGTGTAGTCTACTCACTCAATGCCATGCAGCAAAAGGCTTTGAGTTAGGCTGAGTCAGTCTAAGCCTAGAAAAATTGGATAAAAATGTGGCCAAGTCCACAAGGGTTGAGTGTGGTCTACTCACTCAACGCTATACAACTCAAAGCATTGAGTGTTGTTGTGCCAATCAACACCACAGAAATGTTGAGCAAAAATTTGACTAAGTTCACAAGCATTGATTGTAGCTTACTCACGCGACGCCAGATAAGAGAAAAGTTCTGTTAAGTAGTTTGGCGTTAAGTGGAGCTTACTCTCTCAATGTTAAGGCAAAAGGTGTTGAGTGTACCTTACTCTATCAACGCCAGATAATAGAAAAATTATGTTATAAGTAGTTTGGCGTTGAGTGGAGCTTACTCTCTCAACGCTAAGGCAAAAAATGTTCAGTGTAGCTTAATCTCTCAACGACAGATAATAGAAATTCTGTTAAGTAATTTGGCATTGAGTGGAGCTTACTCTCTCAACGCCAATGCACATAAATTTTTTCTAAGGCAAAAATCGTTGAGTGAGGCAAGCTCTCTCAACGCTATCAATGCCTTGAAGCAGAAATTTGGCTAAGTCAAAATGCGTGGATAGCTTGGCTTTTGTCGAGCTCAGCTTCGTCGACCTGAGCTCAACATTTGTAGAACTGCGCCTGGTGTTCGTCGAACTGAGTTTAACAAAATGTCGAGCTAAGTCTATAGTTCATCAAACTGACTTTATGATTTCATGGAGCTCAGATTCGTCGACCAGAGCTGAGCATTGGTAGAACTGAGCCCCCAGTTCGTCGAACTGATTTTATCCTTTTGTCGAACTGATTTTGTGCTTTCGTCGAACTGATTTTATGCTCTCGGTGAACTGAGCTTGTCGTTCGTTGAACGGAGCTCAGAGTTTGTCGAGCTCAGTACCTACACAGACAGATTTTTTTTAAGTGTTGTGGCATTGAGTGATACCTACTCACTCAACGCCTTTGGTTCTAATGATTGATTTTTGGCTAAGTCCACAAGTGCTGAGTCATGATGACGTCAACAAAGTCAAAAGTCAACCAAAATTCAAATGTTGCAGAAATGCTATCAGACACATTGGTGGGGCCAGCTGTTGCTATCTTCTGTAATTACCAAGCAATATTTCATCATTAAGTGTTGGGGCCCACACACAGCAAAGAGCCTTTGAAGCGGGAATTAATGGAAAGCATGGGCTGAATTGGCTAAATCTTGCTCATTAATCCTTGTTGTAGGACACACTTCTCAATTGGCCTTCAGAGAATAAAAAGAAGCAAACCAGACGGAGCAATCAATCAATTCCCTGTTCTAGGTTTTTTAAAATGAAGTGCGGCTGAACGTCATCTTCTTCCTCGCCATTTTCGTCGAGCCTGAAGAAGTTGTTCTGCACAGAGAACCTTGCTAGGAAGGAGATAGCTAAAGCAATCCCCATCTGCATCAGCAGGATCAGAAGCTCTTCTGCAGCTAGCAGATCTACAAGTTCTGCAGGGAAAAAGGAAGTTATTTGAAGATAGATTCCACTGTCTACATATTGTCCTCAACAACAATATCTTGGATCTGATATCTGCTCGGTCCAAGAAGAAGGAGCCACAGAGCTTGCTCTGGTGTCTAAACATTACATTCTTTATTTCTATTTTCCGTAAAGATTCTTTGTGAATCTGGGGTTTGTAACCCTGTACTATAAAGGCTGGGTCTTAGTGACATGTGTTTGGCTTTGTGCCTGGTGATAGGTCTTTGTGACCTGGGTTGGCTTTGTTCCTACGTTGTTGGTCTGTGTGACCTGTGTGTGGTCCTGCAGGATCAGTGTTGTAAGCTGTTAAGAAGCTGAGTTCTGGAGGGAGAGCCGAATCTAACATATTGTTAGATAGGCACATAGGGACAGTGGATGTACCCAAGATTGGGGAACCACTATAAATTTGGTGTGTCGTCTGTTAATGTTCTTGAAAGCTGATCTAATGTAATCAACAGACACAGTAATCTAATAAACAGATTAGAAAAGTTTAATAGAGACAAAAACCTATTCACCCCCTAGGTGCAAAGCTAGCCTTGAAAACAAGACTTTCAGATGGTATCGAGTGTGTCGAGTGCGATGGTGTCGAGTGCATTTAGTGTATGGATGGCATCGAGAGCATCAACAATGTTGAGTGCGTTGAATCTGCTAGCCGATACTCGATGAATTTGTTGAGTATACTAGTTGATACTCGACGAATTTGTCGAGTATGACTTGAGCCTTGGCGTTGAGTGGTTGTCTTGCTTGAGCTGGATTTCTCTAAGTCATTTTCATCGGATATCAATGACTATTTGGCGAGTATACTATCAATACTCGATGATACTCGACGAATTTCACTTAGGTCATTTTTCCGACAATTTTTCAAAAACAGGCTCGGGTTGCGGTGGCTATGCACAGTGTTTTCTAGGTCTCGTTTTTGGAAATTTATTTATATCCTTTGTTATTGAAAGATGTCTATATATATTTAGGATGGATTCCTAATCTTACTTATCATTTTTATTGCTCCTATTTTTCAAATAGAGAATTTTTCCAGAAAGGACTAAGCAGTCGGTCTCGTGTGTGATACGCGGCACCATTGTTCGGTCGACCACTATGAACGCTATATGATTCAATCTTCATTGATCTCTACAACTGGATTGCTACTCTCTAAAGATTTCTATTCCTCCAGATCTAGTCGATTGAAGATTCAAGATTCAAGGTCTTCCAAGAATTTTTACTTTCCGAGTTCTCTAGAATTTTTAAGATCTATCTTTTCGAAGAACGTCGGAGTGAAGACTCGTAATCTTTATTATATTTTAATATTCCTTTACATACTGTAGGATATCTTTCTCTGAGTTGTAGATCTGTTTGTAGATCGAGTTGTAGATCCGTTTCTGGATCGATTCATAGATCCGATTGTGGATCGAGTTGTAGGAGAGGTTGTTCTCAGAGTGGTAGGAGGTTTGTCTCCGAGTTGTAGGAGTTGCGACTCTGCGATGTAAGATTTGAAGAAATCTGAGTTTGGTGAAGTAGCTGAATCTAGCCCTTCGTGGTAGATAGGCGAGTCGAGAAAGTGGAAGTAGCCAACTCGGGAAACAACTATAAAATCTCGGTATTTGTGTGCTTAATTTTTCAAGTATTTTTATTCAACGAAAAGACACAGACATCATATATTCACCCCCCTCTAGGTGATTTAGGTAGACGCTAGATACTTTCACTCTATTCTCCATGTATGATGTATTTCATCTCCATAAACCCTTATCCAATGTTTCATTGACAAGCAATGAGACACATGGGCTTAACTCCCCTTTTTTTCTCTTTTTGCTATTGGTACACCATACGCATATATACCTTCACCATACAAGTGGGATTCTCTAACATGTAGGGGTCCAAATGACTCTAAATTTTTACCAGGAAACTAAAATGTCCTTAAAGTCATGACACACATATTTGGGGTATTTGGAGTTGTATATCTCCTTAAATCACATTTATATTATAAATTAAATTATGGACTGAAACTATTTGGAAATTTTCTCCAAAAATTCTGATTATTGGGCACATGCTAGATCTAGTATGTACACATGCATGATCCAAATTTCATTACATGTGGAGTTGTAACTTATCATGTCTACCTATTTTAATTTCTAACCTAGGCTAGGAGAAGTCCTAGGAGAATAGCCCTACAAGGAGCTACACTCTCTAAATGGCTTGATTAAGGTCCCTAATTAAAGGTAAGCCACAGGGCTACATTTTTCATGTTGGTGACTATTCCTGAATCTGCCCATAAAGGACCTAAAATTAACAAGCAAAGTACTGAAACTAATGTGACAGAAATGAAATAATTCTATAGTTTAAAACTGACGGCATCCAGTTATCTTCCCCAACCAGCCAACGGTCCAAATTGACCTATGCTACACCACCTTCATCATCAATTTATGGACACTTGGGCCACCACCACCATCAGCGATCATCACCACCACTTCCATTGAGGCGGTGGCTCACGTTTCCCGACGACATGGTAGTTGTAGGCGGCTCCTCCGGCGAACTCAAGCAAGAAGAAGAGCTCGGCATTTTCTCCCATGGAATCAGGCTCAATTGAGCCCGATATCTCACCTAATAGATCTAGAAAGCTAGCACAAGGGGAGGGGAGGAGGAATGGACCTGGAGATGGGCTTGGCGGTGAGTGTGGTGGCGATGGGCCATGTCCGACAGCTTCTCCGACGAGCTTGCTCCTGAAGCCATTTTTCCACTGTTTACCATGATCCAGGACACGAACTCAACTCCTCTCAGTGCTCTAAAGCTAATGGAAGGGTTATTTTTGGCTGCAAATGGCTGTATAGGGAGGTGTCATTAAGGGGGTGGCTGGCCATTTTCCTTGGTTGCTCCCCCTTTCTGCCTTGTTTTCCTTCTTTTATGTGAGTGTGAGTTAGTTACTTTCAGCTTTCAGGACACACCAGAAAGCACACACAAGGTTTATAGTGGTTCCCAAGATTATGGGTCAACCATTATCCCTCTCACCTCTCTAACATTGTGTTATATAAGGCACTTATCCAAATATAGGCTCCTTAGAGCTTACAACATAGATCCCTAAGGATCTCTCAGTCTCCTCCAAGGCTTAACTCAGGCACAAGGTCCTACCTCAGAGTAAGCTTGCTCCTACAACTCAGTGATCAATAGATCACCTACCTTAGACTAAATCAATAGTCCTACACTCAAGCTAGTAGTTTAGCCCTACACTCAGAGAGTAAAACTCTCCTATAGCTCGGATCTAAACCAGATCCTACCTCAGGCCAAAGGCCCCACCTCAGGCATATAGGCCCTACAACTCATATCCATAATTAGATCCTACCTCAGCCTTTATAAAGTTGGCTTACACTTAGATTTGTTCAGATCCTACAGAAAATAAAATGTTTTGTTATCGTTGATATGACTCCAGATAAGTTCTCTGTGTCTACATCTTACTGAGCTGAGTTATCTCAACCCTAACTTCTTCTCAGCAACAAGAAGGTTGATCATCAATAAGCAGCTGCTTGTGCTGGAAGAACTCAGAAACAGAGTCTCTGAACTTGTTATTGAAGACAAAGATTTGACAATTCTATATGCTCTTTATATAGCTAACCTTGACTATAGAAATTTGAAGGCCTTGCTCAGTCTTATTTCTCAGAAAGCTTTTCTGACCTAGTTGTAGCTGGAGAAAACTACTATAGCAAACTGTAAGAACTTTTTGTTCAGCGAGTTTGAAACTTCAGCTTCAGGCTCATCAACAATGGAGAGGAAGAAGATGATGAAGTTTTGCCTCTTTGTGAAAAGATAAACCCTAAAAGTTGTCTTTGCATCCGACGAACTTATCCTTTTTATCTTCCATCATCCAATGGCTATTTGACCAGTGGACCCCAATAAAGTTGTTGGCTATAACTGTGCTTTTACATAAAAAGTCATACAATAGGCCTACGGTGCCATTTGTCATGTATTGTAGCCTTCCCTCAACAATTTGAAACTTTACTGACTCATGTTGACGTCAGCATCTGTGTACTTAGCCAAATTTTAAATTTCATCACAGGCATTGAGTGCGTTGAGTGAACTGGCTTCACTCAGTTAATCTGGACTTAACCAATTTCTTCTGTACTGCTAGGAGTTGAGTTCATTGTGTGAACTGGCTTCACTCAATGAATCTGGACTTGGCCAATTTCTTCTATACTGCCAGGCATTGAGTGCGTCGAGTGAACTTGCTTCACTAAATAAAACTGGACTTAGCCAATTTCTTGTGCAATGTTAGGCGTTGAGTGCATTGAGTGTACCTTCATCACTCAATACATCTGGACTTCGTTTCTTCACTGACTGTCTGTATTTATGAAGAGGCATTGAGTGAACTGGCTTAACGGGTAATCGTCGACTGGCTGACGAAATTAGCCAGATTTATCCCAATCAGGAAGGATGACTCGGTTGGTGTGTTGGTGTGGAAGTTTGTGGAGCAGTTCGTCAGTTATCATGGCGTAAAAAGGACAATCATATCGGATCGAGATGGACGGTTTACATCCAGGGAGTGGTGATCAGTGCAGACTTACTTGGACACTCGGCTGACATTCAACACAGCGTTTCATCCCCAGACTGACGGGCAGATGGAACAGACCAATCAGACCTTGGAAGATCTACTACGAATATGTATTCTGGATTGCGGAGAGCCTTGGGAGAAGCTGCTGCCACTGGTCGAGTTCTCATATAATAACAGCTACCAGTCCAACATAAGGATGGCTCCTTATGAGGCCCTATACGGATAAAGGTGTAGCACTCCGCTGTCAGGGATACAGGACGAGGATCCGAAGGCTTTGGGCTGGACTTTATTAAGGACACCGAGGCTCAGGTTGTAAGACCCACTTTTTTTTGAAACACTGGGGTCTTAGGTGCAGAACCGCCGCTTTGCGGTGACACCTTTACGCCCGGGATGGTCATCACTACAAAACACCGATCCTAGAGGCCAAATCGATCACAACTGTAGCAAAGTAATAAAAGGCAAGTCCGCAAAAATCACATATAGTAAATGATCTCCACGAAGGGAGTGTCCACAGAAATAATAATAAAAGTACTTAATCTTGGGCTCATGCCCAGTAGATCAAGTCCTCACTTCATATCTCTCATCGCGGAAGCAAAACAAATATAACTACTAGCGGTCAGGACTCACAGTCCCTACTATATGAACTCCAGAACTAGACTGCCCCATCTACAAGCATGCCGACCTCCGGGGCTGGTCCTCCATGCTGGGCACCACGGTCCCCTAAAATGATGTGGTTCGAAAACAGTTAGTCTAAAAGACTAAGTCCTATCATCCCCCGCCCCTTCCCCCATGGATCCTAGGTACCGCACGGGGAGAAGGAAAGGAGAGGACATGAAAGTGGGGAATAACAAATATAAGCAGGTGGCGGCGGAACTAATCTAGCAGTTCTATAGTATATAAGACAAAATTAAGGTAAGAAAGACTGAACAAGAAAAATAACCTTAACTTAAATGAAAACACATAAGCCAAGGGATCTTTAGCTAGGCTCCTATCGTATAAAAAATCTCATACCAATTTATACGATAGGGTGTCGGTTTTCTAATAAGTACACACATAAATTTACTGGATAAAAGCTTAATTTATATGCACGCTCGCACGAACTTATAAACCAAGGAGTCGTTTTGTAGGGCCTATTGTATAAAGCATCTCATACCACTTATACAATATATGTCGTGTTATATGCAATGGTTATGCTGTAAAATACAATTATGCCATGATGTGAACATGCAAGTGCAACTCACCCACTCGACTCTGTGTACACAGTCCTTTAGTTCCCCCTTTCTGGAGCTGAATCTCCCAGGATACCTCCGTAGTGGCAAACGGAAGCAGTGGGTTGGGCCTTGCCAACCTATAAACCGGTAATTACACTACCAGTCAAACCTATCGTACGCCTCAATGCTGGTGCACTAAGAGGAGCTCATGCGTACTCTTGCCGGTTGGCACACCGGACTTTATTTGTCAAAGTGCTAAACCTCACTTGCCGAGTCAATGTATTGGCGTCGATGCATCGACACTCCAATACCGAAGACTCGCCACCTTATACTTTATGCACATGCAATCTTGATGTATCACCACCGAGATGAAGCTCCCTGGACTAACCCGTCCATAACAAATAACAACCGATCCAAAGCTCATCGGGCCAACCTGCCCATCAAAAAGTACAACCGAGCCAAAGCTCGCTGCGCCGACCTTCCCATCACCAAGTCCACTGAGCCTACTGCCCGAGTGACCCAACCTAACACCACGAGACATCGAGGTGAGTGAAGGTGAAACCCTAGTTTTACAAGTTACTCTTGCAATTCAGTTTATTATTCCTACAGTTTAGGTTAGCCCCGGACTGCCTAAGGTATTCCCCGTGAAGGGCTATCAAGGGCACTAGGAACTATGATGGTAGTTGAAGCCCATCATTTCCTATCGCAAGGCACTTACTATTATTGGTTGATACCCAACTCCCAATTCCTTAAATGTTATAATGGATCTGACCCTAGTGTGTTTGACACTTCCTCTCCTACGGGGAAGACGATGTTTCGTCGACCCCGAGCACCACTTAACACTAGCCATACTTCTCACTTCTCATCATGACTCCTGATGATAATCTCATTTCCCTTACCAGAGCATCACACTAATATCCCAACTTCCTAAGTTCATTTTGCACCATAATTTGATTTTTGTACTTTTTACTAAACGCAGACCATCCTAAGCCATATGATATGTACAATTGGAGGTACTCAAAATAATCAACCAATGTCCCTAAGATAATTATTGGGGGGCTCTCATGGCATTTGTAGCCTAAACCTAGAAATTCATAATTTTCCTAATTTATCTGATAATTTATTTAATTATTCTAGTAATCCAAAAACCCCAAGTTTGAACATGAAGTACAAATTTTAGACATGAAAATGCTCCACAAAATTTATGCTAAATACAATATAACTATTTAACATAGAATCCAAAGTGTCATAATTTTTCAGCAAGGTTTAGGCCTTTAATTCTAATTTTAAATATAACATATATTAATCATTTTAAGAGGCAAGTATAGCAAGAATACTTCCAAAAATTCTGAGAAAATGCAAACATGTACAAAATGATCAATAAACACTATAGGCCAAATTTTATAATTTTTCCAATAAGAAATAAGCTATGAAGGAATTATTCTACAAGTTCCCAAATTTATGAGCTTATGAAGTAGGTACTATAAATATGTATTTAAAAATTCTAGTAAATTCATACATGAGCATAATGGTCTAAAACTTATTTTGCCTAACTTTCATGATTTTTGAATGGACAGTGAGTTCACATTATCCATATAATTAAGTTGGGCTAACTCATGCATTACAAAGGAAATACTAAGATTAATGTTCCAAAATTACCAATTAAATTTCCAGAGGTTCATAAAAGTTATTAGATGTCTGCCTAAATCACCTAAAGGGGGTGAATAGGTGAGATGTGTGTCTTTTTACGGAATTAAAAATTAGATCTATGAACAGAACTATCTACCAATCAATCACAGACGAAGCAAGTCTTATAGTGGTTCCCCAATCTTGGGTACATCCACTTTCCCTCACCGATCTAGCAATAAACTAGACTCGGCTACTCCACTATCTCGGATTGAAAACCAATCCTACTCCTCGGAACAACGTTCCTACAATCTCAATCCACAAAGCGGATATACACTCGGAAGATGAAACTTCCTACAATCTCGAAGGCAAAAGCTCCTACACTCGGAGAAAACTTCTCCTACAAGAATGAAATAAAATGTGTATGAAATACAAACAGTAAATCTTTATCAGATCTGCAAACTGTCGGCCACGATCTTTCTCTTCTAGACTTTTCGGCTTTATAAAGAGGTGAAGAAAATCTCGGCAAGATTAGATCTGAATCTTCTTGACTTTACACGATCGAATAGAAGATGAAGAGTTGTACGGTAATATCGATCTATAAAACCTTCTTAATCTGATTCCTCTGAAAACAAAAACCCTAGCCGGATGAGAATCGGTGACGGCGGCTTCTTGGAGAGAGAGGGAGAGAGAGGAACATAAAACTTAGAAAATAAATCGGCTGCAAAAACTTCTGATTAATTTTCTTCCTGCTTAGGGTTTGTCGGTTTGGAAAGACCTTATATAGGATCAGAGATAATCTGTCATAATTAATTCATAATGAGGGACACGTGGACCAATCACGTCAAGGTGATGAGTCCACTTTATATACCTATTTTCGGACTCATCTGGGCTAGTTTTCACGCGGTTGCACTTCACTTTTAGTTATTTATCGTTCCTATTTCATCAGATCTTGATTTCCATAGGAAGTGCACATTTATGCCCGTGGATGTGTATTTTGTTACTTTTATAGTTTGTACTCCCTTTTGTGATTGTCTGGAATGTCTGCACAGATTAGTGATTGGTTTTTCTTTCGGTACAGGGATTGTGTGCGTGTTCCGGGACGGTTGTGAAACAGGAATACTGCGCACGATCATGGGATCTAATGCGCATGACCACTGGTCGTGCGCCCCTGATCGTGCGCACTACTCTACGTTTTCCAGAATCAGTCTGGGGTAAGCACACGACCACTGGACATATTGCGCACGACCACCGGTCGTGCGCCACTGATCGTGTGCATTTATTCCTCTTTTCTGGAGTCCTATCTAGGTAATCGCACGATCATTGGACTTAGTGCGCACGACCACTGGTCGTGCGCCACTACTCGTGCGCATTATCCCAGTTCTTCTTCCTGATATTCCATGCCAGTGCGCACGAGCACAGAACATAGTGCGCACGACCACTGGTCGTGCGCCTGTGATCGTGCGCATTGTTCATTTCTGCTTTTGTATAAATAGTGCAGGTTCCGCCCTAATTCGAGATCGCTCATTTCCTCCGCCGTTTTCATCTCCGAGGACGGATTCCGCCGTCCTCCTTCATCTTCCACCCTAGGGAGGTGCTCCGGGCAAGCTTTCACCGCCAAATCCAAGCCGGAGCTTCCTCTCGGCCTCCTCTATCATCTCTTGGGTTCACTTCAAGCTTCAACGCCATAGCCATCAAGAAAAGGGAAGCTTTCAACTTTCGTCCGCTGTCGTGAGACGAAGAAGACGGGCCATTGGAAGGTGGTGACAGCCCTTCTCTATCACGGACGCAGTTGAGGACCGAGCTTGGACGCGGAATGACAACCCGACGATTCCAACCGTGAATCCTCAGCAAGACTTCGGATTCGGTCGATCTCTTGACTTGTTCTTCCTTTATTGTTGTTTATGTGTTGTTGTAAACCTTATTTATAGATGATGTATGCTTATTTGTAAACCGTTCTTACAATTATGTCTATGTGATTGTTTGTGTTTGTTATTTACTTGAGGTGCGCCTATTATTCCATCCACCACAATTCACCCTTACCGCACTAGCAATTGCTAGTGGCGTGCGTAGCGAAGAGGTGCTTACGACCCTCATTCCGCCATTCTAACCACCTCATCTGCTAGCCTTCTCGTCCATCCGCCTAGTGATTCGGTTCATAGCGGCCCGACTAGTCTTCCATCCCGCCTGACGAAGCATCGCATAGCGGCATTGCATAGGAGTAGTTGTTAGTATTTTATTTTCTATTTCCGCAATATCAAAGCCCCCATCGTTACCGCCGACCTAAGGACTTCAATCTCAAGTCCTCCTCAAAATTAACTCCACCTTACTGTGTTCCTTGTGAGATCGATACTTGGGAAAAACCCCCCATTTTATATTACTTATGCGACCGGTTCACTACCGTGATCTTATAGTATCAAGTTTTTGGCGCCGTTGCCGGGGAACACAGTCGTGTGAGTTTTTGTAGAGGAAGATAGGAGATAGAAGCCCTTTTTCATTTGTTCATATCACTATCTTATTTGTTTTAGTTTTTAGCATTTGTGTTTGTTTTTATTTGTTCCTATTCTAGTTTTAATTTTGCTGTAGCAGGTTTTCCTATTCTTTTATTTGTGATGTGTAGTTAATTGTTGCTTAGAAACTTTCTGTTGGTGAATTATTCTTGTTGCACCATGTATTCTTATATGAATATCTATTGTCGATGGTGTCGGGATTATAGGCATGGTAGTGATGAGTGCCCCACTGAAGATTGGGAGCATAATTCTCGTGGTTCTGTGTATGGAGCACCGTCTTCTTATGGTACTTCATACACCCAACCCAGGTCTTATGGTCACTCCTCTTCTACGCCTTCATCTTTTTCTTATTCCTCTCTGGTCCCACATGTACCGAGGAGTAATGGAAAACGATGTTTGTGTTGTCGTAGCACCGACCATGTGTTGAAAGATTGCGCAGAATTTCATCGCCAGTTGGAGGAGGATGATGAATCGGGTATCCGATTCATTCCATCCACCTCTCAATCGGCTGCCCCTTCTGATTCTGATGATATGTTCGCAGCACCACCTTGTCTATGGGGGACTACTACGAATATACCCATCAGACTTTCTACCGATCGGTATGACGACATTGTGGAACCGTCTCTCCCCATGCACTCTTCCCCTCTTGTTGATTCACCCTCGGAGGAACCTGCACATATTTTCTCTGATGCTGTTATTCCTCCACCTTCTTTGCAAGAATTATCTATCCCTATTTTTAGTGAGTCGGTTGATGATGTTCGGCCGGATTGTGATTCTGAGCCTGAGGATGTGCCCATGTTTGACGAGGATATTATTTTCATTAATGGACAGTATTACGTCTTGGAACATGTGGACGCACCGAGGTGTGTTGATGAGGATATCCTCTTTGTTGAGAAAGTTTCCACTTCCTTGATGGATGAGGAGGTCCAAACCACCACCGAGGACCTCGAGCTCGCGGATTCCCCTCGCCATGACTCATATGACGCCGTCGATGATCTATGTCGGGATCCTGCTGGGAGTGAGACAGGGACCACTCCCCTTATTTCTAATTCTTTTAGTTATTCATCTCCTTTATTTCTTGATCCCATTTCTGTATCTGAGCCTGTGTGGGTTGAGTCTTCGCAGGTTCTTCAGGAGGACTTGGAGCTTTCAGCTCGAGTCATGGATGATAGCATCCTCTTTTGCGAGGAGGTTGATTCCTCCTCTGTTGAGGAAGCTCCATTCATCGTTTTCTCCTCCTGCAGACTCCCTGTAGACGATACCTTGCGAGGCAAGGATTTCTTTTGTGATAAGATGAGCGAGGACCAGTGCTCCTCCTCTTCTTATTTCTTATTTCCTCTACCTGTGTTGGGCAGGTATTACTATTTAGGTAGAGGGGTAACTACTCTATCACCGTATCGGTACCCGTTACCGAAACGGATATTAGGCCAGTTACCTGTGCACTTTTTATTTCATAGGCCCATTAGCTAGAACTGTTTAGAAATTAATAAGTCGTGCTGGGATGACAATAACCCCAGTACTTATCTTATATTTCCTGCATTTTTATTTTTCATGTATATTTTACTTTTAACATTTCTTTTTGTATATTTTTCTTGTGTTTTTGCGGAGCTCACCCCTGCAGGTATTCATAGAAAATTGCATTGGCGGGGTTGTGATTCTTCGTATGGCGGGCCTGCTTCAGGTTTCCACGCGTCTTCTGGTATGCTCACTAGCTGAGCATTGGGTAACCTCTTCCCTTAGCTCTTTATGATTTTAATTTCTCTTTCATATGCTGTGTAGTTTAGTTTAAGTCTGGGGGACAGATTTGTTACCTATTGCACGCACACATTTCTTGTGCATACTAGAAGCTTTTATAATTTTATTTTGCTTAGTTCATTGCATCACACACCACTGCACCCACATGAGCGTGTGCTTAACTTTTTGCGAGCTGCGAGTTAAACTCATTTCTTCATTAGATTTGGGAAAATTATGGAGCTGACATAGGATTGTGAGACGGAGTAAAATGTTGGCCTTGTTGTGTTTCTAGTCAACTGCTCTCGTCTCATGTAGAAATTCGAGTAGATCTAATTTTTCTGTATGCTTTTAGTTTTATAATTTTCTAATTGCGTAAATACTTTTTATTCTACTCAAAAGTTGGTGAATCCGGTGTAAATCCGACGGTAGCTTAGGGATGTGTGTAGACGGCCGTTAGGTTCATATTGCTTGAGTCGGGAGGACGGATAGTCTTTCTCGTTGGCTAAGAACTTGCCCCTAGCTACTCTCGAAGCATGGGTACATGGTTAGTCAAGTGCGTGCGTGATGCGGGCCGTCACTTTGTCTCGTTTGAGCCTTGTACCATTCCCGACATCTAACCGTTGTTATCCCCGTTGAGCCTGTCCCTTCCTTTGAAATCCCTTCTCCTCGCTACCATAGCCATATAGCCTTTCCTACTCGCACATCTAAATGTGATCGCTCGGTTAGTTTGTTTTGTTGTAGTTTATATCCGTTTTGTGTGGGCAGTTTTGTTGGTGTTTGTGCAGCTTGTGGTGTTGCCGTGTTTTCCTATTTTGTTTTGGCTATTTGGATAAAAGAAAAAAATAAATAAATAAAGGAAAAGAAAAAAAAATTTATGATAGTAAATAAAAAGAAAATTCCCAATGTGGAATACAAAAAAAAAGAGTGAAATGTATTTGTATATCTATTATTGGTGAGTTGTGCAATGTGGTTGAGTTGTGTTCGTTATGGGCTTGCGCGCACCGTCAAAAGTCCAGGTCTGGTGATGTGTCGCACGTGTTTGTCCATTGAGTTTAGCTGTGTACGTTTTCGGGCGATCTTATTTTGGGTGTGTGTGTCCGTCTTGTTTACCTTTATATACCCCGCCCTCACCTAAGCCTGTATTATACTCCAAGTCCTACGGATTCGTGCTTGAGTCTAACTAGTGCCGTGGAGAGAGTGTGAAAGGGCAAACATATGGTCACTGACATCGGTGGATTCCTTTGGAGGTTATCTGGAGCCCCGATCTTTGGCAATGCTCGCCTAGCGATTAGTCTACTTTCTCCCTACGCATGACCGGATGATTCACCGTGATTCCACTTTTGAGTAATAATAAAATTTTGATACGCATTATGAAAAGTATAAACTATTTTGTATACTTAGAAATTTCTTCTATTATATTTTTACGCGCGCGAGCATGCGACTTCGCATGGTACTCCGTATCGCAATTTCTTTGTTAACTAGTATTTTTCCCTATCTGCTTAGATTTTGTTTGCTCGGGACACGCAAACAGTTAAGTCTGGGGGTGTGATGAGTCCACTTTATATACCTATTTTCGGACTCATCTGGGCTAGTTTTCACGCGGTTGCACTTCACTTTTAGTACTTTATCGTTCCTATTTCATCAGATCTTTATTTCCATAGGAAGTGCACATTTATGCCCGTGGTTGTGTGTTTTGTTACTTTTATAGTTTGTACTCTCTTTTGTGATTGTCTGGAATGTCTACACAGATTAGTGATTGGTTTTTCTTTCGGTACAGGGATTGTGTGCGTGTTCCGGGACGGTTGTGAAACAGGAATACTGCGCACGATCATGGGATCTAATGTGCACGACCACTGGTCGTGCGCCCCTGATCGTGCGCACTACTCTACGTTTTCCAGAATCAGCCTGGGGTAAGCACACGACCACTGGACATATTGCGCACGACCACCGGTCGTGCGCCACTGATCGTGCGCATTTATTCCTCTTTTCTGGAGTCCTGTCTGGGTAATCGCACGATCATTGGACTTAGTGCGCACGACCACTGGTCGTGCGCCACTACTCGTGCGCATTATCCCAGTTCTTGTTCATGATATTCCATGCCTGTGCGCACGAGCACAGGACATAGTGCGCACGACCACTGGTCGTGCGCCTGTGATCGTGCGCATTGTTCATTTCTGCTTTTGTATAAATAGTGCAGGTTCCGCCCTAATTCGAGATCGCTCATTTCCTCCGCCGTTTTCATCTCCGAGGACGGATTCCGCCGTCCTCCTTCATCTTCCACCCTAGGGAGGTGCTCCGGGCAAGCTTTCACAGCCAAATCCAAGCCGGAGCTTCCTCTCGGCCTCCTCCATCATCTCTTGGATTTATTTCAAGCTTCAACGCCATAGCCATCAAGCAAAGGGAAGCTTTCAACTTTCGTCCGCTGTCGTAAGACGAAGAAGACGGGCCATTGGAAGGTGGTGACAGCCCTTCTCTATCCCGGACGCAGTTGAGGACCGAGCTTGGACGCGGAATGACAACCCGACGATTCCAACCGTGAATCCTCAGCAAGACTTCGGATTCGGTCGATCTCTTGACTTGTTCTTCCTTTATTGTTGTTTATGTGTTGTTGTAAACCTTATTTATAGATGATGTATGCTTATTTGTAAAACGTTCTTACAATTATGTCTATGTGATTGTTTGTGTTCGTTATTTACTTGAGGTGCGCCTATTATTCCATCCACCACCATTCACCCTTGCCGCACTAGCAATTGCTAGTGGCGTGCATAGCGAAGAGGTGCTTACGACCCTCATTATGTCGTTCTAACCACCTTATCCGCTAGCCTTCTCGTCCATCCGCCTAGTGATTCGGTGCATAGCGGCCCGACTAGTCTTACATCCCGCCTGACGAAGCATCGCATACCGGCGTTGCATAGGAGTAGTTGTTAGTATTTTATTTTCTGTTTTCGCAATATCAAAGCCCCCATCGTTACCGCCGACCTAAGGACTTCAATCTCAAGTCCTCCTCAAAATTAACTCCACCTTACTGTGTTCCTTGTGAGATCGATACTTGGGAAAACACCCATTTTATATTACTTGTGCGACCGGTTCACTGTCGTGATCTTATAGCATCACAAGGCTCATTAAAGAATTTGTTAAACTAGACTTAACGAAATGTTTCAGAAAACTGAAGTAATATACTCGAGTGAAGAAGTGACTACTCGAGTACATTTCAGAACTACTCGAGAGAGATGAAGATAACTACTCGAGTACTTAGAGACAGTTACTCGAGTAACCTGAAGAAAACTACTCGAGTATATTTTTGAAGAAAATTGAGAAGTTGATCAGCTACTCGAGTACCAAAAGGACTTACTCGAGTACTTAAGGAATTACATGTGAAGTGGAGTTAGACTACTCGAGCACAAGAAATACTACTAGAGTAAATGAGAATGAGCTACTCGAATGGTAGATGAACTACTCGAGTCAGGGACTTAGAATATTTTCTGAACTGGAATTCTGGGCTACTCGAGTAGTGAAGTTAAACTACTTGAGAGGATAAGAACTACTCGAGTATATGGAAATAGCTACTTGAGTAATTAACTTAGATAAATTTTGAGGGAAGAAATTCTGGTTACTCGAGTATAAAGACTGGACTACTCGAGTAGTAGATGAACTACTCGAGTACATGACTTAACTACTCGAGTAAATAGAAATTACACGAGGTGTAGACTTTTGTAACTCGAGACAGAAGGTATAAAATACTCGAGTACTATAAAGTACTACTCGAGTAATTTACTTAGAATATATCTGGATAAGGAAATTTGTAAACCCGAGAATAGGATGGAAACTACTCGAGTAGTTCTCTTAACTACTCGAGAGCCATAAATTGACTACTCTGGATCTATCATCCTTACTCGAGTAAGAATAATTTTACTCGAGTATAAACTGAGCTATTCACTCGAGTAGGTATAGAACTACTCGAGTAAAACACTTAGTAAATTTTCTTTGACAGAATTCTCTTCTCTTTTGTGAGACCAGCATCAAGTCTTTTCCAATAAGTCCTAGTGATTGAATATGAAGTGTATCCCAATAGAGAGACTACATATAAGTCAACATCTTAGATCACACAATGAGGGATTACATTATATGCTCCTGTGTTTGGAGACCCATTGTAGACTGACATTGGTCTACACTTACCATTAGAGTCCTACAAACACATAACTCCACCAAAGCATCAAATACAACTTAATTCATCTTAGTTCAAGGGTGACTTCATCAAATGTGGGTTAATGTGGATACAATACCCAACAATCTCCCCCTATTTGTAGAAGTCAGAAACCTTTACACTAAGGTGAATTATTGACATAAAAAGTGTTATATAGATAAATTAGTGTAAGCAAGCATAAGACTAGAAACAAGATAATATGATCAAAAACTTAAAATTATATAAATGTAATTTCCAAAGTATCATTTCTACAACAATCATTTCCACAATCTCATATTCTCTTGTAGCTTAGACTTGGTGGTGCTGCTTGTCTTGCTTCTCTTGTTGTCTCCTCTGAAAGCTGTAAGGCTTGGGGTAGTACTTAAGAGGTCTTGGAGGAGTAGCAGGGTTATTTCTCCCAAATTATCTGTCATTCAGTCTCCTCTTGGTCATAGATTTCTCATATAACTCTCATTCCTGTGAACTGTAATGAATGTTCCTGTTTTCATGGAAGTCCATAATAAGTTTGAGAGTATCCAAGATGAGGGACTTAGTGGTAGGAGACCAGATCTATGCAAATTCTGGAGCTTTCCTCTTATCAGCATCAGAAACTAGAGTGGACCTGCTGGCAAAGGGACCTTCACCATATTTTCTTTTCTTTCTTGAAGTCTGTATCTCAGGAGGAGCTTGGAGAAAAATATCTGCAGGGTCATCCTCCCAAATTTGAGCATAAGTGCCTGGAGGAGGACCTTTCTGGCCTTCAGGTCTGGGAGAGAAAGTAGGTTGCAAAGGAGGAGCAGGAGCAGTAGAAGCTAGGGGGTTGAGATGCTGAGGAATGATATTTTGATCAGTAGCAAATTCAGGAAGGATTTCATTGTGCATCCAAACAGCAGTGTCATATGTATGGAATTTGACACTCTGAATTTGTGCTAAGACATCATCATGGATTTTTGCCATTTTGGCTTTCCAAAGCCCTTGCATGGCAGCATCTGATTTTTCTAAGTATTCTTTCACCAAACCCTCCCCCTTTCTGACTTCAACAGATAGCTTAGAGATTGCATCTTCTTTGAAAATACCAACCTCTTCGCAGATCTTCATCTTTGTAGTTTCAGCTCTTTTATCCATTTCAATCTGATTACCAGCAAGGGTTGCACCTTGATCCATCACTTGACCAACAGTAGTAATAGTGTGGTCTAGAGCCTTCCCACCAATTTGGAAAAGGTGTTTTAGCTGGTCAGTGTTATGTTGGATTTCTGCAAATCCTCTGCTCATCTCAGTCTCTAGAGCAGTGACTTTATCATTAACAACTTAAATAGAAGCATCAAAGTAGGTTCTCTGTTCTTGAAGCAGAAGGACAACTTGAGTCATCAAATCATTGGATGAAGCAGCAGTATCAACAGGAGGAGAATTAGAAGAGGGAACTGGAGGAGGAGGACCTACCCATGGAGCTATTTCTGTAATGATGACAGAGCTTTTTGCTCTTGTAGTGTGAAGTAGGGCATCCCATTCATTAGTGACTGAGGGTATGGAGAAGTACGAATTACTTAAAGGAGCTTCAGCTGGCTTAGGGGATAGCTCATCATCAATGAGAATGGTATCAACCTGCTCTTGGTGTGTAGCAGGAGACTTTTCTGGAGAAGGAGTATATGCTGGAGATTGTACTAGAGACTCTGGTGGTATTTCAGTTGTGGTTTCCTTTGGAGAGAAAGGAGGAGGAAGGTCATTTGCAATAAATTCTTCTATCATCTCATTGATAGCAGCTTCTGTGGAGAGTAGAGTTTCTTGAAGTTGATGGTCAGATGGAATCTCTGCTGGAGTCTAAGGTAGAGGAGAAGTTACTTTTGGAGTAGTAGATAATCTTGATGGAACAATAGGAGCAGGCTCCCCCTCAATAGGTGCACCAAAGGAGCTGGGGACCTGAGATGGAGAGGGAGATGCGGTCCTGTCCTCTATGTTTGGTACTTCTGGAACCTTTGCAGCCTGAGAGGCATTCTGCTGTTTTAACTCCCATCTTTGTATGGAGGATATAGAGACTTTCTTCATGTGGTGAAGAACAGTCCCTTTAGAGAAACTGAAGATTTCTGGGTTGATTTCATGGACGATTAGAGAAATGATTCTAGCATAATTAGGGGCTTTAATGTTGTCTTTAATCTTGTCCAGGATCATCATGCCAGACTGGAAACTCTTCCTGTGGACTATGGCTTGCATGATGTCAAAGAAGTAAAGATAAATGTCTCTGATAGAGTTGGTTCTGCATAGAAGGACCTTTCCGATGATATCAACCAATAACTTCCCTTCAGCATTCATATCTGACCTCTTGATGTACTGTGCAGCTGTAGAAATACCACAGAATAAGCAAGTTCTGGCTGATTCTTCTTCCCCAAGATCATCCTCTTCATCTACAACCGGCAATCGAAGAAGTTGAGACACTAAAGTTTTTATTAGCTTGATTTTGATACCTTTGACTTTTGATTTGAGGACGACACCATGGCGTTAAAACTTGACTTTTCTGAAAAACTCGGCAACTTCTGGAAAGAGGATTCTACAGGGTTCTTGGAGAAGGAAGGTGAGTCCGGTGGTGTCGAGTAGGATCATCAGGTTATGAAAGTCATCGAAAAGTTCGGCAATCCTGACGGCAACCAATTCGGAACCAATGCCAATTTTTGAAGAGGCGGCCATGATTCAGAAATCCTTGGAAAATTTCGGCGGGGAGAAAGAAATGGCGCGGCTCTGCAACTTGTTGATGGAAGGCAAAGAGACTGTCGGCTACTCGAGAGAGGAAATGATTTTGTGTAGAAAATTGATGGAATTTCTTATTTATATAACCCAAGGTTTATGTCTAAAGAAAATAGAAATGATGAAATCATACCTTAGAAGTGGCGGCATAAGCCTCAGGTTGCATATAAGAAAATTTGAATTAGGAAGAGAAATGTCCCGGCATATACTCGAGTGAGTTGATATTACTCGAGTAGATGAAATGAGGTACTCGAGTAGATGTGTCTGAAAGTACTCGAGTAGGTATGCTGAAGTACTCGATTAGGTGAGTTGAGGTACTCGAGTAGGTCATTCTGCTACTCGAGTAGGTCAAGTGGACTACTCGAGTAGGTCATTTTCTTACTCGAGTAGGTTGCTTCTTACTCGAGTCAAGGAGTTCGAATTTTGTATAATTCCAACTTTTGACAAATCCTTGAACTTTGAGCCTTCTTTAAAGTCCATCTTCTCTAATCTTCTTTGTTGAGCATTCCAAGTTCTGTTTTGAAGAACGAGAACTTGGTCTCGTCCAGCGGCTTCGTGAAAATATCTGCAATCTGCTTGTCTGTCGAGACATATTGTAGATCTATGTCCCCATGCTCTATATGCTCCCGGATGAAGTGATACCACAGCTCTATATGCTTGGTCTGGATGTGCGATACTGGGTTGTTGGCTATTTCAATTGCATTAGAAGAGTCGCAAAATAATGGAATCTTCTGAAACTTCATGTTATAATCTTCAAATTGATTCTTTATCCATAGCAACTGTGTACAGTAACTGCCTCTAGAGATGTACACTAACTCAACCATTGAGATTGCTACACAGTTCTGCTTCTTGCTACTCCAGGAGATAAGCCTTCTTCTAAAGAATTGGCTTGTCCCGGAAATGCTTTTCCTATCATCTCTACTCCCTGCAAAATCTGCATCTGAAAAACCAATTAGCTCGCTATCATTACTTCTTGGGTACCATAAGACAAGATTTGGCGTACCTTTAAGGTATCTCAAAATCCGCTTTGCAGCAGCATAGTGAGATTCCTTAGAGTTCACCTGAAATCTAGCACATACACATATTGAAAATATTATGTCGGGTCTACTGGTAGTAAGGTAGAGCAAGGATCCAATTATACTTTTGTACTTGGTTTCATCAAAAGGTTTCCCTTTTTCATCCTTGTCCAGAGACATTGTTGAACCCATTGGAATCCTCATCGAGGTTGCATTCTACATTCCGAATTTCTTAATCAACTCTTTGGTGAACTTGGTCTGCGAGATGAAAATTCCATCTTCAGATTGTTTCACCTGAAGCCCTAAGAAATTCTTCAGCACGCCCATACTGCTTATTTCAAACTTCCCTTGCATAAGTTTTGAAAACTTCTTGCAGAGGTTGTCATCAGTAGAGCCAAAAATAATGTCGTCGACATAGATTTGCACTAGCAAAATCTTGCCTTTTATTTCCCTAAGAAATAATGTCTTGTCTATCTTTCCCCTTGTGAACTTATTCTCAAGTAGAAAGCTAGACAGCGTCTCATACCAAGCTCGAGGAGCTTGTCTAAGACCATATAAGGCTTTATGCAATAAATAAACGTAATCAGGAAAGTTAGAGTCAACGAAACGTGGAGGTTGTTCCACATACACATCTTCCTTTATGTCACCATTAAGGAAGGTAGACTTCACGTCCATTTGATAGACAGTGAAGCCTTTGAGTGCAGCATATGCTAGGAACAACCTTATTGCCTCCAGCCTTGCCACTAGAGCGTATGTCTTGTCGAAGTCGATTCCTTCTTCTTAACGATAACCTTTCACGATGAGTCTACCCATGTACTTTATGAACGTTCCATCCTCGTCCATCTTGTTCCTGTAGACCCATTTTGTGCCAATGACATTCTTATCCTTGGGTCTTGGAACAAGTTTACATACTTTGCAGCGCTTGAACTGATTTAGTTCGTCTTCCATTGCCACTATCCACGATGCGTCTGAGTTCGCTTCCTCAAACTTCTCTGGTTCAACCTGCGAGAGAAAATGTAGATATAAATTTGTGTTAGTTGTACCTCTATGAGTTTTGACACAATCCTGGGGATCTCCTATGATCTGATCCATGGGGTGATCCTTCAGATGTCTGAGCTCTAGAGTCCTTGCATTTGTATTCTCTTCTATCACTAGAGTGACTTCATCATCTTGTACGATTTCTTCATTTGGATCATCAACCTCTCCAATAGGGGTTGGAGTGGTGATCTTGATGAACTTTTCACCTTTATCTTTAGATGGTTCATCCAAGCTGAGTTCTTTCAACTTTGTACCTGCATCTTCAGTAAGCACACTAGAAGAGTTACCTTGCAGCAAGCTCGTCTCATCAAATACAACATGTATTGATTCTTCTACGACCAGGGTTTTTATATTAAATACCATGTATGCCTTACTATGGCAACTATATCCTACAAAAATACCTTTAAATTTGTTTCGCTAAACTTGGCAGTATGATACTTACCATTGTTAAGCATGAAGCATTTACAACCAAAAATTCTAAAATATGAGACAGTTGGTTTCCTGCCCTTTAGAAGTTCGTAAGGTGTCTTATTGTGGTTTTTGTTTATGAGTGCTCGATTTTGCACGTGGCATGCAGTGTTGACGGCTTCAGCCCAGAAATATTCTTGTAGTGAGGCATCACTCAACATGGTCCTGCAGGCCTCTATGAGTGTCATATTCCTTCTCTCAGCCACTCCGTTCTGTTGTGGAGTACGAGTAGAGGAAAACTCATGAAAGATACTCAAGCTTTCACAAAATTCTATCCTCGCCCTAGACTTGAACTCTGTTCCATTGTCATTTTTGATTTTGACTATGGAGCAGTTGTATTCATTCTCGACTTGCCTGACAAAATTAGTAAAGATGTTGAAGGTATCTGACTTGTGTTTCAGAAAGAACACCCAAGCAAAGCACGAGTAATCATCAACAATTACTAACGTATAATCCTTACCTCTCAAACTTCTAATTTGCAGTGGACCAAACATGTCAATATGAAGCAGATGAAGACATCTATTAAAATCCTTGCCAATAACGCTTTTAAAGGTAGCCCTTATTTGCTTGCCTTTTACGCATGCATGACAAGGTCTATCTTTGATGTACTTGACATTTGGGGCATCACGTACTAAGTTCATTAAAAATAATTTATTAATAGTTTTGAAATTAATACGTGTTACTCTATTGTGCCATTGGTCACCAAGAGATGCACTATCTTTTGCAAAAAAAACACACTGGTGTAGAAGAGTCTATATAAATTAAATTCAATCAAAATATGTTTCTACTTCGAGTGCTGGATAGAATAGTTTCCATATTGTCAACAGATTTTATCAAGCACTTATCAGCGTAAACTCAACTATGTATCCTTTATCACAGAGTTGGCTTATGCTTATAAGATTGTGTTCCAATCCTTTAACATAAGCTACATCTGAAAAAGATACACTATCGTTAGTAATCGTACCGTAGCCTTTCGTGATTCCACGGTCTGAACCTCCAAAGATTACTTTTGGTCCGTTCAAGTCTGGAGAGAAGTTCTGAAGTAGGCTTCTAGTCCCGGTCATATGCCGAGAGCATGCACTATCCAAATACAACTTTGGCATTTTGGTGTCCTTTGGACATACCTGCAATCACAATCAGTTTGCCTTAGGAACCCAAATATGTTTGGGTCCTTGGTCTCGGGTTAGAACACTCTCCCTATGAGTATTAGCATTAGGAGTGGTCTTTCTCATATTGCCAACATGTGGGGTTGCAGCATTTCTAGGATTAAACCAGCAATCGATGGCAAAGTGACCAATTTTGCCACAGCACCAACAGTCAAATCTGTTGTATCGTTATCTTATGTTCTTCCGCTTGACCTTTTGAATTTATGGTCTGGTAGGGGCAGCATTCTGGGAAGAAGAAGCTTCATGATGATGGCAATCACATGATTTCTTCTCCTTTATTGGCTTTTCCACAACGTGCTTTGCCTTTGGTGCTTTCTTGAAGTTATGACCATGATTGAAAGGGCCATAACTCTGAAGAATAACTTCTTCATAAGGTGCCTTAAAGACACTTTCACCAAAATTTCTGGGGCGAGTCCATCCATGATAACGGGACTTTGGCTCTACATAGGTAGGCCTAGCAAAGTGTCTGTAGGATGAGTCAAGATCAAACTCATTTGATGGAAATATGACCTTTTTGAAAGAGGTCAGATCTTGAGGGGCTTTCCCCTTCTCTTTGGCCAAGGCCTTTTTTGCTGCCTTATTCTTCCGTTGGGCCTTATTTCTCCTAGAAGATTTGCTAGGAGCTTCTTCATGGCCTAGTCCAGCACCCTTGGCATTCGTTGAGAATTCCGCAACGAATGGAAGAACAGTCTTAGGCTTCGAGAAACTTTCAACAAGTTTTCTCTCAGCAGCGAGTTGTTCTTCCAACTCTTTGATGATTTTCTATTTTAGATCAAGGTGCTCAAGAGATTTGTTGTATTCTTCAATAGCATTATTGAAGATCTCTTTGAGTGAGTCAGTCTTAGCGACTTCTTCTCTCAAGATGCTCTCTTCAGCTTTTAGAGACTTTATCTCTTTAGCCTGAGTTTTCACGACTCAGCGACATTTGTCGTAAGCCATGATCAACTCCTTGTACTGGCCATGAGTTCAGACACATTGTTAGAAGAGCTTTCCTCACGATCATGCTCAGAAACTTCAGATTATGAAAGAGGAGTGTGAGAGTTTACCTTCCCAGTGAACTGGGGCTCTTGTTCGTCATCTGTTTGAGCCATAAGCCCAAAATAGGCTTCTTCTTCTTCAGTCGACTCTGATGAGTCGGAGTCACTAAGAGTCTTGCCCTTTTTGTCTATTAAGCTCTTCTCTGTCCTCTTCTTGTTGTATGAGGACTTCTTTTCCTCTCTTCTTCCACCCTCCATCTTCTTATGGGAGCAGTCAGCAATGATGTGTCCTAGCTTATTACAGCAGTAGCAAATAATGTCAGCGGAAATATGTTTATTCTGTTTAGGAGTATACCTGTCGAGGGTACTTGAGCCTTTTCTTTGACGATCACTATCACGTCATGAACTTCTATAAGAGGCACCCTTGTCTTTCCAGTGCTTCTTCTTATTCAAGAATTTCTTGAACTGTCGTGAGAGTGGTGAGAACTCTCTTTCAGATAGCTCAGAGCCTGGGGTACTTGGCTCTGATGCTTCTTCTTCACATACTTCTTGAGCTGGAGCAGGAGGAACAACCTTTGACTTCTTTGAGGTTTCTGCCTTTAAAGCAACAGACTTCTCTTGGAATGCAGACCTACTCTTCTCTTCTTCAGTATTTCTGGTATTAAGTTGAAGCTCATATGACATAAGCTTCCCGAAGAGATTCTGTGGGTCTGTCTCGGCTAGTTTTCCAAACTCCCTGATGGCACAGACCTTGTTATCTCATTCCTTAGTTAGGGATCTCAAGAACTTGTCATTTAATTCTCCATTAGTGAAGAATCTGTCATAGAACCTTAGACCATTTACTATCTTGAAGAAATTCTCAAATGTGTCAGCAATGGTCTCCTTGTTTCCTTGTCGGAATGCTTCATACTTTTGATTTAGAAGGGATCTTCTATCATCCCTCACTTCTTCTGTACCTTCCATCAAGGTAACTAGAGATTGCCACATCTCCTTTGCAGACTGGCAGTAGATCAGGTTTTGCAACATGGAGTCATTGACTGTACTTGCTATATTGTTTTTGGCCTTTTTGTCTAATGACACAAGTGCATCTTGTCCTTATCTAGATCCATTAGTTTCTTTGGAACTTTCTTGATTGGATCTATTATGGAGATTGTCATGGGAATGTAAGGACTTCCTTCAACTATCATGAAGATCCTCGGATCCACAGCTTCCATAAAGAATTTTATTCTCTCTTTTCACATGGAAAAATTACTCTTGGAGCACAAAGGAAGCTTGGCAAAATCTTTAGCTTTGTCCATGTTTGGTAGATCTCAATGGACAACTATTGAAGGATCTGATCAAGGTGTTAACCTTTTAATGATAAACCTGGCTCTCATACCAATTGAAAGTTATTAGCCGTCTGCCTAAATCACCTAGAGGGGGGTGAATAGGTGATATATGCATCTTTTTGCGGAATAAAAAATTAGATCTATGCACAGAACTATCTACCAATCAATCACAGACGAAGCAAGATTTATAGTGGTTCCTCAATCTTGGGTACATCCACTTTCCCTCACCGATCTAGCAATAAACTAGACTCGGCTACTCCACTATCTCGGATTGAAAATCAATCCTACTCCTCGGAACAATGTTCCTACAATCTCGATCCACAAAGCGGATCTACACACGGAAGATGAAACTTCCTACAATCTCGGAGGAAAAAGCTCCTACACTCGGAGGAAAAAGCTCCTACACTCGGAGAAAACTTCTCCTACAAGAATGAAATAAAATGTGTATGAAATACAAACAGAAAATCTTTATCAGATCTGCAAACTGTCGGCCAGGATCTTCCTCTTCTAGACTTTTCGGCTTTATCAGAGAGGTGAAGAAAATCTCGGCAAGATCAGATCTGAATCTTCTTGACTTTACACGATCGCATAGAAGATGAAGAGTTGTGCGGCAATATCGATCTGTAAAACCTTCTTAATCTAAATCCTCTAAAAACGAAAACCCTAGCCGGATGAGAATCGGCGGCGGCGGCTTCTTGGAGAAAGAGAGAGAGAGAGAGGAACAGAAAACTTAGAAAATAAATCTGCTTGAAAAACTTCTGATTAATTTTCTTCTTGCTTAGGGTTTGTCGGTTTGACAAGACCTTATATAGGATCAGAGATAATCTGTCATAATTAATTCATAATGAGGGACACGTGGACCAATCACGTCAAGGCCCATTAAAGAATTTGTTAAACTGGACTTAACGAAATGTTTCAGAAAACTGAAGTAATATACTCGAGTGAAGAAGTGACTACTCGAGTACATTTCAGAACTACTCGAGAGAGATGAAGATAACTACTCGAGTACTTAGAGATAGTTATTCGAGTAACTTGAAGAAAACTACTCGAGTATATTCTTGAAAAAAATCGAGAAGTTGATCAGCTACTCGAGTACCATAAGGACTTACTCGAGTACTTAAGGAATTACACGTGAAGTGGAGTTAGACTACTCGAGCACAAGAAATACTACTCGAGTAAATGAGAATGAGCTACTTGAGTGGTAGATGAACTACTCGAGTCAGGGACTTAGAATACTTTCTGAACTGGAATTCTGGGCTACTTGAGTAGTGAAGCTGAACTACTCGAGAGGATAAGAACTACTCGAGTATATGGAAATAGCTACTCAAGTAATTAACTTAGAGAAATTTTGAGGGAAGAAATTCTGGTTACTCGAGTATAAATACTGGACAACTCAAGTAGTAGATGAACTACTCGAGTACATGACTTAGCTACTCGAGTAAATAGAAATTACGCGAGGTGCAAGCTTTTATAACTCGAGACAGAAGGTATAAACTACTCGAGTACTATAAAGTACTACTCGAGTAATTTACTTAAAATATATCTGGAGAAGGAAATCTGTAAACCCGAGAATAAGATGAAAACTACTCGAGTAGTTGTCTTAACTACTCGAGAGCCATAAATTGACTACTCGGGATCTATCATCCTTACTCGAGTAAGAATAATTTTACTCGAGTATAAACTGAGCTATTCACTCGAGTAGGTATAGAACTACTCGAGTAAAACACTTACAAAATTTTCTTTGACAGAATTCTCTTCTCTTTGGTGAGACCAGCATCAAGTCTTTTCCAATAAATCCTAGTGCTTGAATATGAATTGTATCCCAACAGAGAGACTATACATGAGTCAACACCTTGGATCACACAATGAGGGATTACATTGTATGCTCCTGGATTTGGAGACCCATTATATACTAACATTGGTCTGCACTTGCCATTAGAGTCCTGCAAACACACTCAACCAAAGTATAAAATACAACTTAATTCATCTTAGTTAAAGGGTGACTTCATGAAATCTGTGTTAATGTGGATACAATACCCAACATTTCATTCTAACCCTAAGACTACACGACCCAAGTTTCATAGCTGTTCAATGAGTTTTAAAAACCTATTCTAGCACTATAAGGTTTGTGTCCTAAACTAGGGTTAGGGTTTTGAGGGGTTTAATAATTCCTAAATCCAATAAGATTTCTAATAGAGAACACTAACTACACTAAAGTCCTCTCCACCAAATTTCAATTCATTTCAAGGTCTTTTGACCACATGCCCTTCACAAGACACCAACACCCCTCCTTAGGGTTGCGTCTTAGGACCTATGGAAAATCTATTTCAATCCACCCCATCTTCCATATGAGGGTGTTAAAAATCATTTCAAGTCAGTGGCCCAAATTACAACCTCTGTTGAGGTGGTTTGGCCTCCCAAAACTCAAGGTGCATGTTTGACCTAAATACCCTTATTATGGCAAGGCTAGGGTTTGCAAGAATTCAACCCAAATCATCTCTAAATGAGATGAAATTTTACCCAGAGCCTTATGATGACCCCAAGGACCACTCAACACAATTTGGGAGAGTATGGACGTCATTTGGCCCCTTAATTAATTTACCCTTGAGTAATTAAATAATTTCAAAAACTATAGAAACATCATCCCAAAAATTCTCATTTTGGGCAGGACCTTGGCATAGACTAAGGTGACTCCTTGTCCAAATTTTATGTCATTTGGGCAAGAGATGAAGTGTGGGCACTCATTTTTATCTCTGCCTAGCTCTAGGTATAGACCCCGCCAAAATGAGTATCTTGGTCAAACCAAGCACCCAAATTAGTTCAAACTAATTTTAAATTAAAGTCGACCCCTAGGGCTACTAATTGTATGTTGACCATTTTCTCTAAGTTAGCTGCTAGGTATTTTTAATAATTAAAAACATTAAATACAAAAAGTGTGACAAAAATGAAATAAATAGGATAAATATAACCTATAGTTTATTTTATATTTAGCACGAATCTTGGCGTAATAATGGAGGGCATCTGGTCGTCGTCCCCAGCGTGCTAATGGCTAGGATTGATTCTTCCTGGGCCATCTTGAAGCCGCTGCCGCCGGCAACCCATCCACCTCCGTGGCCAGCCATCGACGCCACCACCTCCGTCGAGGTGGTGGCTGTCACCAGGCGGCGACACAGCCGTCGGAGGGGCCTACTCCGGTAAACCCGATAGGTTAAATTTTGCGGAAAAATCTGGAGAAAACTTCTCCCAATCGGGCTCAGTTGAGCCCGATTCTTACTCCCAATGAGTCCTAAGATCTACCCGTGGATGAAGGAGTAGGGGAGGACCTGAATTGCGGCCTGAGAGCGGGTGTTGTGCCTCCTTGCCATTTCCGACCACCAAGATTTGGCTCCTCTACAAACTCCACACGAACTCCTCTAAAACTGAAATGTGATCAAGGGAAAATCTTCCCCTTGCCCTGGTGAAGTTTTCTAATGTAGGAATTTGGGATAGGTGGCTTGTAACTCCCCAATTCCTCAAGACACCATTAATGGCCATAAAAGTGAGTTTTCGGTGAAAGTGAGTAGTTAGATCAGGAATACTCTAGAGGGGGGTGAATAGAGTATTTAGAGTTTTATAAAATTCTCTGTTGGATAATGCAGATTAGTCTAAGTGCAGTAGTAAATAAATCAAAATATAAAAGCACAGAAACTAACTACCACAGCCACAGCAAGAAAACAAAAGAAAGAGGGCAACCAGACGACACAAGAAATTTACAGTGGTTCCCCAACCTGGGTACATCCACTCTTCTACCACCCTGGTAGGAATCCACTCAGGTTTTTGATCAGGTGCCTGACACCAATGAGCTTTTGATAAGGTTCTCAAAAACCAAATCCCCAAGTCTTTTGATATGGTGACTTGTAACCAGGAATCATTTTTGAAGGGAGATGAAAACCCATTACACAGTGGGGGTGAGAGAGTTGATTATGTCTTCTCTGTCAACAATCAGAGAGAAGACTTGTGGATTATTGATGGTAGCAAATGGCTCCCCCTGAGATATTAAATGGTTTAGGGAAATATGGAAGCCTTGCTGCAGGGTGATAGGCCTTCAAGCTTTTAGCCTTTATCTGCAGGATCTTCTTAACAGATTTGATAGTTATTGTCCTTGGAAGTCCTGGAGTGTTGTAGTAAGAAGACACTTGATTTTGTATGATTGTTCTTCTTCTTCTAAGAGTAGATCTTCTTTTTGTATCAGAGCTTTTGTGAAAGGAGCAGAGAAACTGTTGAAGACAGACAGACTGAAAATCTCTGTGTCTGTGTATGATGTGTCTCCGTAATTTCTCTAGTACTCTGATTGCTCTTGGTTGCTTGCTGTCAGGAAAGAGAGAAAAATCTCTTTTATATTTCCTGAGGGAATTTCCTTTCGAAATTTGAATCCTTCTATGACAATCAATGCTGGCGGTCCTTGAGAATAAACTGCATTATTCCTTTCCCCAACCGTCCCTTGGAAAAATGGAAAACAATAGTTCTCATGAAAGCCGTGATTAATGTACCATCCGACGGTAATATTCAGAGAATATTTTATCATTAATCATTCAGAAATTATTGCCATAGACTAAGTATAGAAGGAATATATGTTAAGTCTAGGATCGTCGAACTGATGACAGAATTCGTCGAGCTGATAATTGTGTTCGTCGACTGGAGTTCAGCAAATATTCTGGACTTAGAATATTCACAGTTATATCTAAAATGAAAGTTAAAGTCTCCATAATTCATCGACCTAAGATTTGATTTCGTCGAGCTGAATTTCTGGAGTTATCAAATATTCTGTGGGTCGACACAATTACTCCTGGTGTCGATACAGGTGGTGTCGAATGATATTTTGTATGTCGACACAAGTCTTCTTTGTGGTGTCGACACAACCTTTCCAATGTGTCGAATGATGATCTGTGTGTAGACACAATTACTCCTGGTGTCGACACAGGTGGTGTCTACTGATATCATGTGTGTTGACACAAGTCTTCTGTGTGGTGTCGACACAACCTTTGCAAAGTGTCGACTGATGATCTATATGTCGACACAAGTCCTTCTTGTAATATCCCATTTCCAACTAGACCCCTAAGAGTGGTTTTGGTCATGACTAGGTCATGACAAAACCCTAGGAAGCTAAAAAGCGCCAAGTGATAGAAGGCCACAGTGAGAATCACCTTGGTCTGCCTATGGCATAACCTCATCACAAAACCTAGTGTTTGACCTTAGGGCTTCACCATGACTCCATGACCCCACCACAACATCACTAACCTATCAGAGGGTCCACTAGAACCTTAAGGGTCCATTGGAGTCAACCCAAAGTGGCCAATTTGACCTAGGACCACCATAGACCTAAATTGGGAAAGGTGCCCTAACAAGGGGAAGTTTGCCTCTAATTTGCCCAACCAACATTGCCCAGGTCTTCCTAGACCTAAAGTGAGGTCAATGGGTCACTAAGAACACATTGGGTTCAGTCCTAGAGGCCAAGATGACCCAAGTCAACTCTAGCCCCTAATCTGGTCAAAGTGCCCTTACTAAGGGTAGGTGACCTCCAAGGTGCAAGTTAACCCAACATAACCCTTCCTAGACCTCAGGGGAAGCCATGGGGTCACCAAGGACTCCTTGGGGTCAACCCAAGTGGTCATGTTGACCCAAGTCAACACTAGCCCTAAAGAGGTCAAAGTGCCCTTACCAAGGGTCAAGTGACCACCAAGGTGCCCAACACAACCCTACCCAAGCCTTCCTAGACCTTAGTGGAGGCCAATGGGTCACCAAGGACCCATTGGAGTCAACCCAAATGGTCATGTTGACCAAGGTCAACTCTATTCTAGTGTTAAGTCAAATGAGCCCAAATGGGCTAGCCCAAGCTCAAACTCATTTTCCCCACTTGGGCTAACCTCATTTTTATTATACATATGGGTTAGTGGGGTGCCAATAGGCTGGAGGAGAGATCAAATTCGGCCATGATGAGTAGGAGAGAGAAAGCTCCATTTTTCCCTTTAAGGGAGAAGAGAGAAAGTGAGAAAAGAGGACATTCATGGCCAAGGGAGACTAAGGGTCTCTCCAATTGATTCCAAAGGCTGAATACATTCCCCCTCATCAATTTTGAGGAGTTTAAAAGCCATGACTGGCCACCCTAGGTGGCTGAAATCAATTTCTTCAATAAGGAGGAGAGAGAAAGAGTGGTCAATAATGGCATGGAAGGTGAAACCCGCACAAATCCCCCATTGATGGCTGGATTCAACTCATCAGGAGTAGGGGAGGAGTTTCCAGCATTCTTCAGGTCACCATGGGGCTGAATTCATTGAGATTTCATTTTCCGAAAATTCCCCATCAATGGTGGAAATGGGGATTCAAGCTATGACACTCTCTATCCCCCTTTTGGCTCTTTTAAAAGCTTCACCAAGGTTAGAGGAGACGTTTCCACCCCTTACCTGAAGAAACCGAGCAAGTTGGTGGTGTAGTTGCAGAGCACCGAAAAACTCCACCACCGGCCATGGCGCACCACCACCACACTCGTCCGCAAGCTCGCTTAAAGGTCCTCCTCCTCTCCGTCTTTCATAGGTAGATCTTAGGAGCCTTTAGGGCCAAGGTTCGGGCTCAATTGAGCATGATCCAAAGAGAAGATTTCCTGGTTTTTCTTGAAAAATGCAACCCTCGGGATCGCCGAAATAGGGCTCTCTGGCGGCTGTGACGCCGCCTGGCGACAACCACCACCTCAACGGAGGTGATGGTGGCGGTGGCTGGCCGGCGAGGCGGCTGGATGGCCGGCAGCAGCCGCTTGACAATGGCCCAGGAAGAATAAATCCTGGCCGTCGGCTCAAGGTAGAAGATGAATGGATCCCGTCCATCTTGCGCCAAGATTCGTGTCATATCAGATTTAAAACTGTAGTATAAATATTTCTGATTATTTCATTATGTCACAGATTTTTGTATTTATTGGTTTTAATTCTTAAAAATACTTAGATGCTAGAACAGAAAGCATGGTCAACATAGGAAATGAAGACCTTGATGTCTATTTTTATGTAAAATTGATTTGACCCAATTTGGGTGTCTGGTTTGACCAGGGCATGCATTTTGGTGGGACCTACACCTAGGGCTAGACAGACATTAAACTGAGTGCCCACACTTCATCCTTGGTCCAAATTAATTGAAATTTTGGCAGAGTGTCCACCCTAGCTATACCTAGAGCCTGTACAAAATTCATAATTTTTGGAAAATATTTTTCTATAGTTTTTAGAAATATTTGATAATCAATAAATAAAATAATTAGGTGTCCTAAACACCTCACAATCCCCCTAAATTTGGGTGGGAGGTCTTAGAGGTCATGCTAGGGCTCTGGTAAAGGTTTCATCTCATTTGGAGATTTTTAGATTAGTTATTGATCCAACCCTAAGTTGGCCCCTTTTAGGGTTAAATGGGTCAAGCATCCCATTTGGGTTATGAGTGATCAAATCACATCAACAGAGGTTGATATTTTGGCCACTAACTTTTTATAGTATGAATCACCCTCTAATGGAATTTTGGGTGGTTAAGTGTAGGGTAGCCCTAGAACCCTAGGGTAAGTTCCTTAATGGGGATTTTTAGGGTTTGAAGATCATAGGGCCAAATGACCTTGGTTTGACTTGCAACTTTCTGGAGAGGACCATAGGATTAGTATTGTCCTCTGGTTAAAATTTTACGGAATTTGAAAGCATTAAACCCCCTCAAAATACAAACCCAAGCTTAGGGCACAAACCTTGTACGTATAGGAAATGTCACAAAAACACTTTGAAAAGTGATGATATTTGGCGTGAATAGTTTTTAAGGTTAGTACAAACTCTGGAGATTTTATTATGAATTTAGGATTATTATTTTGGATACTTCATTAACAAATTGGTAATTTGTATTATTTACTTAGAAATTTATTAGAACAAAACGACATATTGGAAATTGATGACATTTAGCCAGAGGACTTTTTATTATGTTTTAAAGCTCTGTGAATTTGTATAGAATTTTTGGATGAATATTTGTAAGGGTTGTTTCATTGAGTATGGTTTCCCATGAAAAATTAATTTAATTTATTTTGGAGTTTAAAAAGCCTCTAAAATTATGATTTTCGTACAATGAACTTTGCTGAACCATATTAAGATTGTGTAATTTGTATATAATTTTCTGATGAACAATTTTGGTACTTCCTTCTTTGCATATGATTAAGGGAAATATTTTGGATAAGTTAATTAGAGGTCAAATAATTTCTGAAAAATTATGGAAATTTGTATCCAGTCATATATCTCTGTTAATTTAGTGATCAAAAGTTTTTGGTGGTCATTAGTTGAGTAGATCATATAGTTCATGTTCAAAATTGCCCATGGCCAAATATTTGGGAAAATCAATAAATATTAAATTAATTAGGAAAATTATGGATCTCTGATTTTAGACTAAAATTGTTATGATAGACCTCTGGTAAATTTTATAGGAGATTTGGAAGACAATCCGGAGTACCTCTTTTATACATCTCATATAGTATAGGGTTGTCTGCATATAGTAACTGCAGAAACTGAACTAGAGTGGGTATGAATTTTGAAGAGTTGATTTCTCAGTAGGTTGCTGGTTTGGGAAATAAGGAGTTCATCATTGGAAGATGGGATTAGTAGAGTGAGAGGTTGACTATTGTTAGGTGGTGCTCGGGATCGGCAAAAGATCGTCCTTCACGTAGGGAGGAAGAGTTTAATGCACTAGGGCAAGATTCAGTAAATTAATTATGGGTAGGGAAATCGTGTAGCAACCAATAATAGTAAGTGCCTTGCGAAAGGGAGCTTTGGGCGTAATCCCATCGTAGTTCCTAGTGCCTTCGAGAGCCCTTCACGGGGTATACCTTGGGCAGTACTGTGCTAACGTAAACTGTAGGAGCGTTAAATCTTAAAGAGCAACTAGAATAATTAGGGGTTCACTTTCACACACCCCGGTGTCTCGGGAAGTTGGCTGGATTCGGTTGATATTTGTGAGAGGCAGGATGGCCCGGCGAGCTTTGGCTCGGTTGATGTTTGTGACGGATGGGATGGTCCGTGGAGCTTTGGCTTGGTTCTGATACATAAGGTTGCATGTGGATAAAGTAAAGGTGGTGGGTCTTCGGTATTGGAGTGTTGATGCACCGACGCCAATATGTTGACTCGGCAAGTGTGGCTAGCACTTCGCCAACAGAAGTCCAGTGCGCCAGCCGGCAAGAGTACGCAGGAGCTCCGCTTAGTGCACCAGCATTGAGGCGTGCGATAGGTCTGACCGGTAGTGCTTTACTGGTTTAGAGGTGGGTGAGTCCCAACCCACCGCTTCCGTCTGCCACTACTGAGGTATCCTGGGAGGTTTGGCTCTAGAAAGGGGGAACTAAAGGTCTGTGTGCACAGAGTCAGGTGGGTGAGTTGCACTTGCATGATCGCATCATAACCCACTTGCATGTCATAGCATAATCATAGCATAAACCTCTGTCACCAATTATATAAGTGGTATGAGACGCTTATACAATAGGCCCTGCAAAATGACCCCTTGGTCTATAAGCTTGTGTGGGCAAGTTTATAAATTAAGGTTAAATTCTTTATATATATATATATATATATATATATATATATATATATATATATATATATATATATATATATATATATATATATATATATATTGTTGTTAATAACCGACACCCCAACGTATAAATTGGTATATGACTCTTTATACGATGGGAGCCCTGTAAAAGATCCCTTGCTTATATGTTCACGTATAAGTTAAGGTTACTTTTCATACTTTACTTTACTGCCACATGTACTATAAAAATTGATAGTATAGATCCGCTGCCATCTGTTTCTTGATTACTCTCCACCTTCAAGTCCTCCTATTTCTTCCTCTCCGCTCGGTGCCTAGGGGCTATAGGGGAAGGGGTGGGGGATGATAGGACTTAGTCTTATAGACTAACGGTTTTCGAACCACATCATTTAGGGGATCATGGAGCCCAGCATGGAGGAGCAGCCCCGCAGGTCGACACGCTTGGAGATGGGGCAGTCTAGCACCGGAGTTCAGACGATAAGGGCTGTGAGCCCCTGAGTTTAGTAGTGATTTATTTTTCTTCCGCTTGAGTGACTATGTAGTGAGGATTTGATATAGCGGGCTTAAGCCCTTATTTTCAGTACATTATATTTTGTGGACTCTCCCTTCGTGGAGATATATTTACTCTGATGTGATATTATTGTGGACATTTGTTTAGAGTTTTTACTTCACTTGAGTTTACTCTACTTTTGTTGCTTTTCTGTGATCGAATCGGCCGGCAGAATCGGCGATTTGTGGTGATGACCCTTCAGGGCGTGAAGGTGTCACCACAAAGCGGTGGTTCTGGGCCTAATACCCTGATGTTTCAAAAAGAAAAAAAGGTGGTCTTACACTTCTAGTGTCGACTCAGTTGGTGTCGACATATACTCTGAGTTTCGATACAAGTCTTCTTGTTTTAAGTTGTTGAAGTAGATAACACAGAATTCGTCGGGCAGAGAACTAAGTTCGTCGACCTGAGACTAGAGAACATAGTCTTGATAGAATGTTGTAGTAGTACAAAGATTCGTCGACCAAAGAATAAAGTTCGTCAACCAAAGTCTTATTCTAAGGACTTGGGATATCTTGATCTTTCCTGAACTTGAAGTGTTGTTGTAATCCAAGTTTTCATCGATCAAAGAATGTAGTTCGTCGAGCTCGGCTCAGACAATTAACTCTGAGATCATCGAACTGAGCACGATAATCGTCGACCTAAGTTCGACGAACGTCAAACTCACTTTACAGAGTCTTGAAATCTTCTAAGTCTTGAGTCTCTGGAAGTCTTGTTGATAGCTGGTCCATGTGATGTTGACTCTAAGGACTTGGCCTAGACTCTAGGACATAACTATGACCCTGGCTATACATTGTGGGTCATATGATCCTAACTTAGTGAACCTAGCCCAAATCTTACTAGGGATCCAACAATCTCCCCCTATTTGGGTGAGGTCACTAATTACAGACTCAAATCAAAATTGAAAAATAAACAAAGCAGAAAAAGCATATATCTGGCAGAGATCAATAACACATGCAACAAATATATATATACATAAGGTTTGTTCAGAATATAGAGCAGTTATAGATAATTGTAGAAAACAAAAGAGTTCAAAATTTACTTCTTCTATCTCTTTTCCTTTGGCATTTCTTGCTTGCTCTTCTCTCCAGGCTTTGTAAACACAATCTCTTTTTTGGGATCTGAAGCTTGCACTTTTGTCATGGTCATGTCAGCAGCCTCTATAATCTTCAAAGATGTAGCTCTAGGGACAACTGCTTCTGGGTGCAATTTTATGTAGTCATCAACATTGAAAATCTTGTTTTCTTTATCAATTCTTTTAAGTTCCTCTTTCATGTACTCTGACACTATTGAATATTCAGAAGGATCCTTTCCTTTAGCTTTGTCTTTGTTAATCATAGAAAGACCTACAATTTCCTGGAACTTGGACATTCTAGCAGTAGTAGCTATTTCTGGATCTTCAAAAGGAACAGGAGGAGAAGATGGTCATTTGGAGCTTTAAGTTGGTTGATGTTCAGTGAATTGTTGTTGTTGTTGATGTTGTTGCTACTGTTGATGTTGTTGTTGCTGCTGATGTTGCTTTCCTGAAAAGTATTGCATGTGCTGGATGCTTCCATGTGATCTCCCTTGATGTCTTTGATATGTTTGAAGTGGGGCAGATCTTTGAGAAGATCTGCTTCAAGCACCAGCAACTGGAGGAGGTGGAGGTGGTGGATCTTTTCTGAATCTTTGAACTGGAGGAGGAGAGTACCTTCTGCTTTTCTTCCTTTCCTTCTGTTGGTTTTTAGATAGCCACATCCAAGATGGCATCCCTTTGTATGGAGTTATCTTTTGGAGAATATAATAAGGAGTGTCATTGTTTGATACTAACTTCCTCTTGGGTTCATCATCTGAATCATCTTCCTCATCCTCGTCATCATCATTATCATTATCTGGTCCTTGAGGGTTTTCATATAGGTCATTGAGTGCTTTCAGAGCCTCAACAGAAATGATTGGCTTTTCAGGAGCTTGAGCAGAAACTTCAATAGCACCAGGAGAAGAAGCCATAGGAGAGACTGGAGAACTAGTTCTGACAATGCTTTCAGCAGCTGCCTTACTTTCTTCTTCTATATCAGCCAAAATCAAATCATCCAGATTTGGTATGGGTGAGTCATCCATTATAAATGTTGGAACACAAATAACTTCTTCTGGAGATGGCATGACTGCTGGTTTTGAAATAACAAAACTATCTCTAAGTTGCTTATCAACTTTTGAAGAGATTGGAGAAGTATATGGTACAATAACCAAGGATGGATTAGTAGGTACTGTTGGAATATAATTCAGAAAGGCATTATCAAAACTGTTCAATAAATCAACTAAGTTTACTGTGGGATTAATTATGAATTTCAGAAATAAAAAGAATGTCTTCAGCAACTGTCTCTTCAGGGACTAACTCATCAAGGTCCATGTCAGTCTCAATGAAATGAATCAAATCAATTAAATCTCTATCATCAGGAATAAAATATGCATCCCCTTCAATTAAATATGTATCTGCTAGTAGTGCTTCTGCCTCTGCTGTTACTGGAGCTACTGGAGTTGAGATTTCTACTTCTGCTGGAGGTGCTGCAGCTTCTTCATTAAGCATCTCCCCCTTCCTGGTTTCAGTGTATACTGGAGCCAGGCCCCTGAATGAAGAGGGGGCAGCAATGAAGGTAGAAAGATGAGCAGATAGAGTAGATATGAGGTAGTAAGAGGTATAATGGCCTTTGCTATGATTGATTTTATGATGGGTGTAATGATTGCAATGATGGAAGATATGGTGGAGTGGTCCAGAGATGGAGTAGCAGATGGTTCAGTAGAATGTTGGGTGGAGACACTTTTAGGGATGGTAGATGTTGGAGATGATGAAGGAGGGACATCTGGCATGTGAATATCCTGAGGAGGAGGAGAATTGAGGGGGGAAGTCAGAAGATCAAAAGTTGGAATGGAGGATAGGTGAGGTGGAAGAGGAGATGAAGATGGTGTCGGAGCTGGTAGATCATTGGGGAATAAGGGTGATTGAGGTGGAGTGGGTTGATGATAGTCCTTAAAAAGAGATGAGGGGATGTTGGTAAGATCTAGGGGTGGAGAGGTGGCAGAAGATGTGACGGTAGTATAAAGATGAACAGAGGGTGTTGGTTGTTGATGTGGTGGAAGTTGTTGGTGGAGTTGTTGGGATTGTTGAGTTGCTGGAAGAGATGGAGATGTGGGGATGATCTCTTCAGTAAGGTGGGGAGTGTCTCTGACAGCCCTGGTGCTTTCAGAAGCTGGGGTGTAAGAGGTTGAAGCCTTAGATGGCTTGGTAATGGACCTCTCCCACCTGCCAAACAAGGTGCATGTGAGCCTCTTACTGGCATTAATGAATATGGTCTGTGAGACCAGGGATTCAGCAGCTTTTTCTTGCAAAAAGAACCCTATGATCCTGCCAAAACAGACTTCCTTCTTTGTGTTCTTTTTCTTTATCAAATCAAATATGATTTGAGCCCAATCCACTTCCTTCTTATTAATCACTACACACATAACCAGAAACTGGTGTCTGGTAATGTAGTAACGGGCATTACGCTTGCCCAGCAAGACCTTTCCCACAATATCTGCCAGAAATTTGTATTTGGCAGATAAGTGTTTCTTTTGAAAGTGCAGCTAGATCTGATATACTCTAGAGGGGGGGGGGGGTGAATAGAGTATGGTGCTTAAAAACTTTTTACAACAATTATTGTAATCTTAGTGAACAGGGAAGCAAATATTAAATCTAATCACAGAGTAACCTACAAAAGAAATTAATCACAGATCCTAACTAATCACAGATCAATGACAGCCAGAAACAAAAATAAAGACAAGCAAGCCAGAAGACACAAGGAGCTATAGTGGTTCCCCTAAACTTGGGTACATCCACTCTTCTACCACCATAGGTAGGAATCCACTGTAGGATGAGTTGATCAGGTGTCTTGGGCACCAATGAGCTTTTGATAAGGTGCTCAAAAACCAAATCAGATTTTTTGATCAGCTGTCTTGCCACCAATGAGCTTTTGATAAGGTGCTCAAAAACCAAGCACAAACTTTTGAAGGGAGTTTGAAAAACCCTTTACAGAGATGGGGATGAGAGAATGATGGAAGTCTTCTCTTTCTCAAAGCAGCTGAGAAGACTATGTGGATTTTGATGTTGTCAAAGCTCCCCCTGAGTTCTTGAGATGTTCAGGAAATGAAGCTTTACTGTAGGGTGATAGGCCTTCAGAAGTTGATCTCCAGCAAATGATGATTTCAGCAACAGCTGAAATGTTAGGTGTCTGGAGTCTTTGAGTGATGTTGGCCTTGAACACTTAAATCAAAGGGGATCTGAAGATTTCAGATTTGTTGATCTCCTTTGGTGTGGGTGTTTTAGTTGTTGAGAAAGATGTTGTTCCAGAGAATAATTATAGCAGAGAATGTTTTGTTCTTGTTCTTCTTGTTCTGCTTATCTGTGCTGTGTATTGAGTGTTAGAGAGATTCAAAAAATCTTGTGTTTTATTCTCTGGTTCTGAATAGACAATGATCCTCTATCAAGAATAGCCTTAGGCCTGTCATTAATTGCATCCTTAATTGCAAATGTCTTCTGGGGGAAAGTCCAAAGAAACATTCCTTGATAATCCCTTGAAACATGGTCCAGAATAAATGAAAACGGCTAGAAAATCTTCTGAATTAATTGCTGAATAACTCCTTAACTGTCCTGAATTTGAATCTTGAAAATCATTCAACTCTTCAGAAAATCGTCGAACTGAGCTCCACTATCGTCGAACTGAGCTCAGCGATTTGGACTTAGACAGCAACAGAGATCGTCGATCTGAGCTCAACTATCGTCGAACTGATCTCAGAGATAGAGAAACAATACTGAGTCAAGATCGTCGAACTGAGCTCAGAGATCGTCGAATGGAGTTCGACGATTTGTTGAAGTTGAGCTCAGCGATCGTCGAATGGAGTTTGACGATTCGTCAAAGTTGAGCTAGACGATCGTCGATTGGAGTTCGACGATTCGTCATACTGAGCTCGACGATATGACTTAGTCTTCAAATAGAAAATCCTTGGTCTTGAGGGCAGCTTCCAAACCTAACTACTAACCCTTAGACTCAATTCTAATTGACCTTTAGAGCTATACAGGAGGTCAAAAACTGGTTTCCTAGAGATATAGTGATCCTGACCCAAATTAGTAATAGGGTGTTCCAACCATCTCCCCCTATTTGGGTTAGGATTACTATTTACAAAATTTTGGAAAAATTAAAGAATAATATACAAAGCAACAATACAGAAATGCAATAAGCAGGTCATTGCAGAAGCACAGATATATATTATCTCAGACAGAATTCAGAATTCAGAATGATTGTCACCTTACATAATTATTCTTTCTCCTTGCTCTTTATAAGTTTGATTTCTCTATTAGGATTGAGAGCTTCTTTCTTTGACCTTCTGTCATCTGCTGCACATAAAGAAGTTTGCTGTTTGGGCCTGGGAACCACAGCTTCAGGATGCAGCTCCATATATCTATCAGAGTCAAAGAATTTGCTTGAGCCATATCTTTCTATTTCTTTCTTTCTTTGTTCAAACAATGTAGTAATGTTTGAGGAATCTCTGCCTTGCTCTTTGGCTTTATTAATTTGGTCCAGGGCAGCTAGCTCTTTCATCCTGGCAGTCCAAGCAGTAGGGTTATTTTCAGGATCCTCAAAGGGCACTGGAGGCTCATATCTGTTAGATGGATTATCTTGAGGAGCTCTGGAGGAGACTACTTCTTTTAACTTATAGGGAAAAGGACCTGAAGTTGTATCTGATGAGGCTTGTCCTTCCCTGGAGTATGGATGTTGTCTAGAATAGCCTTTTGAGTAGACTTGAAATTCCCTCTAGCTTCCTCTATAGGTTCCTCTTCTAAATTGAGAACCCCTGGACTGGCTTCCCCTATAGTAAGATCTTGCATGAGGCTGATAGGGGGTTTGTCTTTTGGCAGAGGGTTGAGCAGCTGAGCTTCCACCTGCACCTGCATCAGGAGGAGGTGGTGGAGGAGGATGAGGATGATGATATTGAGAAGATCCTTTCTCATACTTCCTCTTCTTCTTCATGGCTTTAAGTTGGTTCTTGGAGTATTGCATCTAATGCTCAGTTATGGGGCAGTCATGAAGAATGCAATATGGTATGTCATTAGTGTCCTTTACTTTGGCTAGAGGCACTCTCTTCATAGCTTTGCTCCTTACATTCCTTTTCCTGGCTATAGTAGCAGAAGAATCATCAGAATCAGTCTTGAATTCATCACTTTCAGAACTTTGCTCATCATATAGAGCATCAATCTTTTTCAAATAATCTTTTTGAAGTTGGGTTGGAGCAGATGAAGCAGCAGTGGTGACAACAGCAGAGACAGCACTAGTAACAACAGATACAGAAGTTGTAGCAGTAGTTGTAACAACAGATATAGAGCTTTCTAGAGCAGCACTCTTAGAAGATATAGCAGCAGTACTAACAGTAGCAGCTGGAGCAGCAACAGATTCAGAGAAAACATTTTCTGATATAGAAATATCAGCAACATCAGTTTTAGATATAATAGGTTCAGTAGGATCAATATCATCAGCAATAGCAGCAGGTTCAAATTCATATGCCTCTGTCTGCATATCCTCGAGAACTGGAACAACAACATCATCATTACTGACAGTAGCAGTAACAGATTCGGCAACAATATTTGCAGCATAAACTGAATTGACAAAAGAAGTTATAACCCTGATGTCACAACTTGAGAAGGCAACAATGGCCTTGGAAAGATACTCTGAGGGGTGGACTGCAATTTTCTCTGGAAGACAACTGAAATAAGCTGAATCAAAATCTGAGAGCAGGGACCTGAGGTCTACTGAAAAGATTGTAACAGCAGCAGAGACTGAAACTGGAGCTTGAGTAACAACAGTAGCAGTAGCAGAAACTGAAGGAATGGCAGCAGTAGCAGAAACTGAAGGAATGGCAGCAGTAGCATCAGGAACTGAAGAAGTAGCAGTAGGCAATCTGACAACTTCATTAGGCATCTCCCCCTGCCTGGATTCAGATAAGGCTGGATCAAGGCACACTGATGAAGGAATTTCCTGAGGAAATAGGGAGGATAGCCTGGCAGAGAGGGCTGCAACTAACTGAAGTAATGGAGCCAAGGAGGTCTCCAATAGAAGAGATAGCCTGGGAGCTATTTGTTCATATATCTTGTCATCCAGGGCTGGAAGATATACTTGCTCAGCAGGCAATTGAGCAGAGGTAGAGGATGGAGGGGCAACTAGTGATGATAGAGAAGAGCTGGTGGATGGTAGGAGTGATGGTTGAGGTGTGGGTATAGTGGAGATGGAAGACAGTGGTATGGAGAGAGAGGGTGTGAAGGTGAGTTGATCAATAATTTCTTGCAAAAGTTATTGATAAGAGGTGGAGGAGGAGGGTAGCTCGGGAGGAGATGAGGGAGAGCCATCCATGAAGGAGTCATCAATAAGATTGAATGAGGGAATGGTGGATGATGTGTCAATGTCTGGTGGAGGGTAGTGGTGTAATGGATGGAATAGTTCTTCTGTTATAGGAAGAGTTGGAATTGGAGAGGGAGTTGATGTTGGAGATGGGCTGGAGATGATGATAGTGTATGGAGTTTGAATGGTGGATGGAACTGGAGGAGATTGAATTGGAGGAGGAGGAGAAGCAGCAGCAGGCAAGTCTTCTGCAGGGGCAGAGACTTGAGGGGAAGTGACTGTTGCAGTCCTGGTGCCTGAAGTTGTGCTTGCAGAAGGCCTGCTGAGCTTGGTTATCTGCCTGTCCCATTTGCCAAATAGGGCACAGGATAGTCTCTTTGAAGCATTGATGTGCATCCCAAAAGATACAAGCAGAGTAGGGCATCTGTTCTGAAGAAAGAGCCCTAGGATCCTCCCAAAATTCACAAAATTCTTATTGATTTTCTTTTTAATCAGGTCAAAGAAGACCTCTCCCCAGTTCAATTGCTTCTTGTCCACAATGGCTCTCATCAAGCATAGCTGATACCTAGAGATAGTATCATGTGCTGAATGCTTGGCCAACAAAATTTTGCCCACTACATCAGCTAAGAACCTGTATTCAACAGCTAGGTTCTTCTTCAGCAATTTGCTAGGGTTAGCATCATGATGACCCATTCTTGCTAGTAAATCAGAAAATTCCTCTCCAGACAAATCAGCAGAATCTCTTCCAGAACATAACTCAAAAACTTCTGTCAGAATGGCTGGAGTCAAGGGTACCTGGGTTCCAGAAATTGAACCAACTATTGTGTTTTGATCCTGGTTGTGGGCAGTGTAGACCCACTCTTTAATCTCATCAGCAGGCAGCTTGATCCTGGTGGACAAGATGGTGGCTAATTTCTGCTCCTTGAACAATTCCAAAATATCCTGAAAAACTTGATCAGTAGTGCTGAAGGACTCCATGTCAATGTAGAATCCGGCATCGAATTTCATTGCGGCTAGAACTGCAACAGAAACGGCCATTGTTACCTGCAAAAATCAACAAACAAAATGACCAAGTGTAGAGATGTTTGGAGGGAAATAGAATTTTTGCAGAGAAATCGAAAGCGCAAAAGGAGAACGACGGCGAAAAATGAATTTTATATTAGTGTTCGACGCAGTAAAGGAAAGATCGTTGAACTCAGTTCGACGATCGGGGCTTCTAAAGGAATCTGAAGAGTCTTCAACATCGTAGATCTCCGTTCGACGATATTGGAGAGCGTCGAGCTCTGTTCAACGATCGTTCAGAGAACAAAATCGTCGAGCGTCGTTCGACGATCGTTGACCGAAAGAGATAGTTCAGACTATCTGAGAAGCGCTGAACTCAGGTCGACGATTTCGGAAATCGTTGATCTCCGTTCGACGATCTGGTGGAAAATCGTCGAGCGCAGTTCAGAGACCAGAAATACACTCTACACACTAAGAAAAATCAAGATGTTTGTCTAGTCTTGGTCAAATTTTAAAGTTTTAAAATCTTGGAGATTATTTTAGACTTCCTCCATCTAACATTCCTAACTGATTTAGGAAGAAGGTATGTTTCTTTTCATCCAAGGGTTTGGTGAAAATATCTCCCCTTTGCAAATCAGTTGGGATATATTGAAGTTTAATTTTATTCTTCTCAACATTATCCCTTAAAAATTGATGCCTAATTTTTATGTGTTTTGTCCTAATATGGAGGACTGGATTTTGAGCTATAGAAATAGCACTGGTGTTATCACAAAATATTTTAGACTTCTCTAAGTTGTAGCCATAGTCTAGGAGTTGGTTTTGAATCCACAAGATTTGTGAACAACAGCTGCCTGCAGCTATATATTCAGCTTCAGTAGTTGAAGTTGATACAGAAGTTTGTTTCTTGCAAAACCAAGAGACAAGTCTGTCACCATGAAACTGACAAGTTCCACTGGTGCTTTTCCTGTCAATTCTGCATCCAGCATAATCAGCATCTGAAAATCCTGTTAAGTTAAATGCTGAGTCTTTTGGATACCAGAGAGCTAGATTTGGACAACTTTTAACATACCTGAGAATCCTTTTTACTAAAGTTAGGTGTGACTCTCTAGGGCTTACTTGGAATCTAGCACATATGCATGTAGCACACATTATATCAGGTCTACTAGCTGTAAGGTACAGTAAGGAGCCAATCATTTCTATATATGTTGTCTGATCAACAGGTTTCCCATGTTCATCAGCATCCAACACAACATTGGTAGGCATGGGTGTTTTCATACAAGATGCTTCAGACATGCCAAATTTCTTAACCAATTCATTTGCATACTTGGTTTGAGAAATAAAGATGCCTTCAGCATGTTATTTGACTTGCAATCCTAGAAATAAGGATAGCTCACCCATGCTACTCATTTCAAATTTATAATGCATTAGGTTGGAGAACCTTCTGCACAAATTTGAATCAGTAGAGCCAAAAATAATATCATCTACATAAATCTGTACTAGTAGGGTATGGGACTTATGAGTTCTAATGAAAAGAGTTTGGTCTACTCTACCCCTTATAAATCGATTTTCCAGAAGGAAGCATGCTAGGGTCTCATACCATGCTCTTGGAGCTTGCTTAAGACCATATAATGCTTTGTTCAACCTAAAAACATAATCAGGATAAGTTGGAGAGATAAAACCTGGAGGTTGTTTAACATATACTTCTTCTTTGATGTCTCCATTTAGAAATGCACTTTTCACATCCATCTGATATACCTTGAAGCCTTTGTGTGTTGCATAAGCTAAGAAGATTCTGATAGCTTCCAATCTTGCAACTGGTGCAAAAGTCTGGTCGTAGTCTATTCCTTCTTCTTGAGAGTATCCTTGAGCAACTAGCCTTGCCTTGTTCCTTACAATTACTCCTTGATCATCCAATTTGTTTCTGAACACCCACTTTGTTCCAACAATGGAGTGATCCTTAGGCTTTGGCACTAGTTCCCAAACTTTGTTCCTTTCAAATTGATGCAACTCTTCTTGCATTGCAATGATCCAGTGTGGATCTTGCTCTGCATCTTGAATGGACTGAGGTTCAATTTGAGATAGGAAGCAAGTGTGCAACAGGTTTTGGTTGACCTGATTTCTGGTTTGCACACCAGCTTAGATGTCTCCAATTATTTGGGAAATTGGATGGTCTCTTGATGTTACTGAATCAACAGGGGGTGTTGATTATCATCAACCTGTGTTGTTGTTTTCTCTTGTGGTACACCAACTGGCTTTTCAAGTTGTTTCTCTTCAATATGTTGAATGCTTTCTTCATCTTCACTGCTTTCCTCTTTTTGAGTAACCTATAACTTGTTCAAGTCTTCAACAAGAGAATGTACCTGCAAAGGTTCTATGGTAGAAGTGTTCTTCTCCTTGAAAGACATGTTAGATTCATCAAATGATATATGAACAGATTCTTCAATTTTTAGAGATGACTTATTATAAACCCTATAAGCCTTACTGATCATGGAGTATCACAAAAACACTCCTTCATCAGCTTTAGCTTGAAATTTTGCTTAATATCTTTTGTCATTATTGTGTATATAACAAATACAACCAAAAATTCTAAAATAATCAACTTTAGGTTTCTTCCCTTTGAGTAATTCATAGGGAGCCTTTCCCTTTAGTTTATGTATCAAACTTCTGTTCAACACATAGTTGGAGGTGTTCACTGCCTCTGCCCAAAAAGATAGAGGAAGGTGAGCATCGGACAACAATGTAGTGGCAGATTCAATAAGGGTTCTATTTTTCCTTTCAGCTACCCCATTTTGTTGAGGAGTTCTAGGAGCTGAGAAAGTGTGCCTGATCCCTTCACTCTGACAGAACTCTTGCATAAGAAGAGAATCAAACTCTATCCCATGATCACTTCTGATCAGGGCAATGTGAGTATTGAACTCAATCTGTATACATTTGAGAAACTCTGTCAAACACTTGAAGTTATCAGACTTCTTACTCAGAAAGAACACCCATGTGAATCTAGAGAAGTCATTTACAACTACTAAAGTGTAAGATTTCCCTCCTAGGCTTTGTACTGTAATGGGTCCAAAAAGATCCATGTGTAACAAATACAAGATCCTAGGTGAATCACTCTTATTAAGTGACTTAAAACTATTTTTAGTTTGCTTGCCTAATTGACAAGTCCTGCAGAGTCCTTCCTTCTTGTAGGGGCCAGAAGGTAGTCCTTTAACAAGGTTGTCCTTGGATAGCCTAGTAATAGTTCTAAGGTTTAAGTGTCCTAGTCTCTTATGCCATAAAATATTTGGTCTACAAACAGAATTGAACAGGCAAATATCTACATCTGTTGAAAGAAAATCTACTAAATAGCTGTTACCTTTCCTTTTACCTGTCAACACAGTTGTGTTGTCCTCTGACTTGATCTTGCATAATGCTTTGCTGAAAGTCACCTGGTAGCCTTCATCACATAGCTGACTGATGCTAATCGAATTGTACTTCAGTCCTTCCACATAAGCTACCTTCTTGAATGTCTCTGTCCCAATCTGGACTACACCATATCCTTTAGTTTGTCCAATGTTTGAATCATCAAAAATAACTTTGGGTCCAAGCTTGGCTTTAAAGGATGTGAGGTTGTCCTTGTTTCCTATCATGTGCTTAGAGCACACACTATCCAAGTACCATTGTTGGTTAGATGTTGGATAGGTATTCACCTGCACATAAAATAATTCATTTGTTTTGACCTAGTTTACCTTGGGCCTATGTTGATAACCTTTAAACTCAGAAATAAAAGACATCCCAAGTTGACTCTTATAACCTTCAGGATGATATCTCCTTGGAGGTATTATCCATTCTATATAAGGGTTAAAGATTTGGGATGAAGGACCCCTAGGATTGGATTTTGATTTGCCCTTGAAGGAATTCCAGAGCTCTGATCTCTGTTCGACGATCGTGGAGCTGCGTTTGACGATCTTGGGTCAGATCGTCGAGCTCCGTTCGACGGTCGATTGTGGTGGAGTTCAGGAATTAGAGATCGTCGACCTGAGTTCGACGATTTTGCCTGAGATCGTCGATCTGCGTTCGGCGATCGTCGAGCTCCGTTCGACGATTTCTGCTGGAACTTAGTTTTCTTAGACAGATCAGAATTTTTCCTAGCTACCTCTACAACTCCCTTCCCTTTATTAGAAATGAACTTGATTGGGGTTGTTAGAACTAGAAGTTGGCTGGATGAAGCACCCAAGCCCAGTGTACTATTGAATCTGGAGTTCACTGTGCTTGTGATGTCCATCAGCTTGATACTTCTCCCATTAATGGATTCTTCAAGCTTCTTGGCCTCTGATAGCTCACCTTTCAGTGAAGCTATCTGCTCCCTACAGCACTCCAACTCCTTAGAGAGTTTGAGATTTTCTGACTTTAAGGAACTATGTTCAGACAGTTGATTTCTGAGAGAGATAATTTCCTTCTCATATTTTAGTAGGTCTAAACATAATGCTTTAAACTTAGATTTAAAGTCCTCTGAATTGAAATCAAATGAACTAATTACCTGGTCCTCTTCAAGTTGAGTCTCTGAGTTTGACTCTGACTCTTCTTCATCTGAATTATGTTGAGAGGCATTGATTGCCATCATACAGAACTCCTTCTCTTCTGCATCATCTTCATCATCACTGGAGCTGGATGAGGCTTCTGATTCCTCTTCAGTTTCACTTCAGGATTCAGCAACAAATCCCTTCCTTGTGTGTTTGTTCTTGCTAGAGTAGGGTTTGCCATTGCCATTCTTGTTGAAGTCTTTCTCCTTTCTTCTTTCTTTCTTGTCCCTTCTATCCTTATTTTTGTTCTCTGGACAGTCAGGTATAATGTGCCCTGGTTTCCTGCAAGCAAAGCAAACAATTTCTTTATTGCTTGACTTATCATACCTTGGCTTATCATGCTCTTTGTATGATCTCTTTCTGAAGTCCTTTCTGGCCATCTTGTAAAATCTTTTGGCCAACAGACTGAGCAGTTCATCATTGCCTGTGTCTTTATCTTCAGGCTGATCTTCAGTTTCTTTGAAGGCTATTATCTTCTCTTTTCTTGTGGCTGGTGAGGCAGTCTTCTGCTCTTCTTCTCTGATCTTAATGAGCAGCTCATAATATTTGAGCTTACCCAAAAGAGCTTCTGTGGTGATCTCATACAGACTTCTGGCATCCTTGATTGGCCAGATTCTTGAGTCCCAAGTTCTTGAGAAGCACATTAGGATTTTGTCATTAAGTTCAGTCAGTGAGATTTCCTTATCCAAAGTCTTTAGTTCATTGACTATCAGACTGAGTCTATTATACATATCTCCAACTGACTCAGTTTCTCCCTTCTTGAAATTCTCATATTGAGATATGAGGTGGGATCTCCTGTCCTTTCTTTCATCAGCTGTTCTTGACACTATTTCAGGGAGCTTATCCCAGATTTCCTTTGCTGAATTACATTCAGCCACCTTTTGAAAGATGTCATCATACATGGTCTAGGCTAAGATATTCATAGCCTTTGCATCAGCTACCTTCCACTTCTTCATATCAGCATCTGTTCCTGATGGAGGTGGAACAGCATTTGTACTTGTGTTCTCTGGAGGTCTTGGACACACTGTCAAAACAGAATTAAAAATATCCTCGTCAATAGAATTCATGTATAATCTAATCCTTGCTTTCCATAGTGCAAACTTGGACAGATTGCACACTGGAGGTCTGGTGCTAGCATAATCTTTGTTTTGGGCCATAATTTGAAGAAATAATCTAATAATAAAATCTACAGCAAGCAGATCTAACTAGGAATCTTTGGGTTCAGGTATTTGCCTGTGCAACCACCAAGGTGTGGTATGTTTAACCAACCTGCCTCTGATACCAATTGAATGTGCAGCTAGATCTGATATACTCTAGAGGGGGGGTGAATAGAGTATGGTGCTTAAAAACTTTTTACAACAATTGTTGTAATCTGAGTGAACAGGGAAGCAAATATTAAATCTAATCACAGAGTAACCTACAAAATAAATTAATCACTGATCCTAACTAATCACAGATCAATCACAGCCAGAAACAAAAATAAAGACAAGCAGGGCAGAAGACACAAGGAGCTATAGTGGTTCCCCTAAACTTGGGTACATCCACTCTTCTACCACCCTAGGTAGGAATCCACTGCAGGATGAGTTGATCAGGTGTCCTGGGCACCAATGAGCTTTTTATTAGGTGCTCAAAAACCAAATCAGATTTTTTGATCAGGTGTCTTGCCACCAATGAGCTTTTGATAAGGTGCTCAAAAACCAAGCACAAACTTTTGAAGGGATTTTGAAAAACCCTTTATAGAGATGGGGATGAGAGAATGATGGAAGTCTTCTCTTTCTCAAAGCAGCTGAGAAGACTATGTGGATTTTGATGTTGTCAAAGCTCCCCCTGACTTCTTGAGATGTTCAGGAAATGAAGCTTTGCTGTAGGGTGATAGGCCTTCAGAAGTCGATCTCCAGCAAATGATGATTTCAGTAACAGCTGAAATGTTAGGTGTCTGAAGTCTTTGAGTGATGTTGGCCTTGAACACTTGAATCAAAGGGGATCTGAAGATTTCAGATTTGTTGATCTCCTTTGGTGTGGGTGTTCTTTTTGTTGTTGAGAAAGATGTTGTTCCAGAGAATAATTGTAGCAGAGAATGTTTTGTTCTTGTTCTTCTTGTTCTGCTTATCTGTGTTGTGTATTGAGTGTTAGAGAGATTCAAAAAATCTTGTGTTTTATTCTCTGGTTCGGAATAGACAATGATCCTCTGTCAAGAATAGTCGTTGGCCTGTCATTAATTGCATCCTTAATTGCAAATGTCTTCTGGGGGAAAGTCCAAAGAAACATTCCTTGATAATCCCTTGAAACTTGGTCCAGAATAAATAAAAACGGCTAGAAAATCTTCTGAATTAATTGCTGAATAACTCCTTAACTGTCCTGAATTTGAATCTTGAAAATCATTCAACTCTTCAGAAAATCGTCGAACTGAGCTCCACTATCGTCGAACTGAGCTCAGCGATTTGGACTTAGACAGCAACAGAGATCGTCGATCTGAGCTCAACTATCGCCGAACTGAGCTCAGAGATAGAGAAACAATATTGAGTCAAGATCGTCGAACAGAGCTCAGAGATCGTCGAATGGAGTTCGACGATTTGTTGAAGTTGAGCTCAGCGATCGTCGAATGGAGTTCGACGATTCGTCGAAGTTGAGCTAGACGATCGTCGATTGGAGTTCGACGATTCGTCGTACTGAGCTCGACGATATGACTTAGTCTTCAAACAGAAAATCCTTGGTCTTGAGGGAAGCTTCCAAACCTAACTACTAACCCTTAGACTCAATTCTAATTGACCTTTAGAGCTATACAGGAGGTCAAAAACAGGTTTCCTAGAGACATAGTGATCCTGACCCAAATTAGTAATAGGGTGTTCCAACATCTTTAACAACTTATTTGGGTTATCTCCAGCATAACCCATCAGACTCAGCATCATATCATATTCTCCAGAGTCTATGCCTAATTGTTCTTCTCCATTAACCAATCCAAAAATTTTAGTAAGTACGGCGGGAGATAAAGATATAGAGTTACCCGTAATTATTCTAATCATAGTGTTATCCTCTGATGTAGATGTATAAACCCACTCTCTGATTTTAGTTGCAGACAGTTTTATCCTTGTTGAAATCAGATTTTTCAGTTTCTGTTCCTCCAGAAGTTCCAGTATATACAAAAATATTGTATCTGAATGTTGAAAGGATTCGAAGTCGACGTCAAAGCTCATGTCAAACTTCATTCTGATTAGGGCACCTGCTGGAATAGCCATTGGAATCACCTGCAAGAGAGACAAACGGCGATCAAGTGCAAGAGAACAGAAAGCGTGGGACGGAGTTCGAAGAAAAACCTAGATACAAGGTTTTCCTGAATATAAATCGACAAACTCCGTTCCAAAAAAATTAAGAAATTCTTCGACCTGAGATCGACGAAATAATTAATAGTCAAATAATTCATCGAGCACTGTCTGAATATTTGAAGACATTTCGTCGAGCTCCGTTCGATGAAAGTTTTCTGAAGTGAATTCGCCGATCTCCGTTTGACGAAAACAACTTCACTCACAGAGAGTTCGTCGTCCTGCGTTCGAGAATATCTCACAAACTTTCCATTGTTCATCGAGCTCCGTTCGACGAACTTTGGCAAATTCGTCGAGTGCAGACTTAAACTAACCTAAGTCTTCTCCATTGATCATTCCCTGCTGATTTATAAAGAAGAGATGATTTCTCTTATCCAGAGGTTTTGTGAATATATCAGCCCTTCGTAAATCAGTGTAGATATAGGCAAGCTTAATTTTGTTTTTTTCTACACACTCTCTTATGAAATGATGCCTAATGTCTATATGCTTTGTCCTACTGTGATGGACTGGATTCTGTGTTATGGCTATAACACTTTTGTTATCACAAAGTAGAGTTGAATTATTTAAGTTGATACCATAGTATAGTAATTGATTTTGTATCCACAGCATCTGGGAACAATAGCTACCTGCTGCAATGTATTCTGCCTCAGCAGTTGAGGTAAATACAGATGACTATTTCTTACAAAACCAGGATACTAATCTTATACCCAGGAACTTTCAAGTTCCTGAAGTACTTTTTCTATCCACCCTGCATCCAGCAAAATCGGCATCTGAGTATCCAGTTAACTCAAATTCTGATTCTGTGGGATACCATAGGCCTTTGTAAACATAAGAGGGATGAGTTAGAGAAACAAAACCTGGAGGTTGTTCAACATACACCTCTTCCTTGAGTACTCCATTCAAGAATGCACTTTTCATCCATTTGATAGACCTTGAATCTCTTGTAAGATATGTAGGCAAGGAATATTCTTATTGCTTCCAACCTTGCAACAGTTGCAAATGTATGGTCATATTCTATTCATTCTTCTTGTCAATATCCTTGTGCAACAAGCCTGGCTTTATTCCTCACAATTACTCATTGTGCATCCAGCTTATTTCTGTAGAACCTTTGGTTCCAATGACTGGGTAGTCTTGAGGCCTTAGAACTAAATCCCAAACTCTACATCTCTCAAACTGATTTAATTCAGCCTGCATTGCAATGATCCAGTGGGGATCTTGCTCTGCATCATGGATGGATAGAGGTTCAATCTGAGATATAAAACAGGCATGCATCAAATCTTGGTTGAGTTGATGTCTTGTCTGTACACCTGCTGATATGTCTCCAATAAGTTTAGGTCTGGGGTGATCCCTAAGTGTGACAAGTTCAGCTGGTGGAGTTGGTTCTGCAACAACATTTGGAATTAGTTCCTCCTGTGGAATTATGTTTGCTGTTAGGGGAATATCACTCCCTTCAATGCCTTCATCTTCACTTTCTTTAATCACTTGTGGAGGAGGATGAGTTGGAACCTCATGGGTAAGGTTTAGTCCATCCAAACTCTCACACAAGTGATGTACCTGCTAGTTGCTTCTGGTAGAAATTTCTCTCTCCTTGCAAGACATGTTAGCTTCATCAAAAGTAACATGGATAGACTCCTTAATTTTTAAAGTTGATTTGTTATAAACCCTACAGGCTTTGCTTACTTGGAAATATCCTAGAAAAATTCCCCCTTCAGCCTTTTCCTCAAACTTTCTAATATATCTTTTGTTGTTTGTGTGAATATAACATATAAAACCAAAGACTTTAAAATTGTTTATTTTAGGTTTCTTCCCTTTTAGTAATTCATAGGGAGTCCTATTCTTTAGCTTATGTATCAGGTTTCTGTTCAGGACATACTTTGCAGTGTTCACAACCTCTGCCCAAAAGGATAGTGGCATATAAGCATCTGCAAGTAATGTACTTGCAGCTTCAATGAGTGTCCTATTTTTCCTTTCAGCTACCCCATTTTGTTGAGTAGTTTTAGGAGCTGAGAAGCAATGTCTGATACCTGCCTTCTCATAGAACTCAGGCATAAGAAGAGACTCAAACTCTGTGCCATGATCACTTCAGATCAATGCAACATGAGTAGAGAACTCAATCTGTAGGTCCTGAGAAAATCTCTAAGAACCTTGAATGTATCTGACTTAGATCTCAGAAAGGATACCCAAGTGAACCTGGAGAAGTCATCTACAATAACCAAGGTGTAGGATTTCCCTCCTAGGCTTTGTACAGTAATGGGTCCAAATAGATGCATGTGTAACAAATACAAAATCCTAGGTGAATCAATTTTATTAATGGATTTGAAGCTAGATTTAGTTTGCTTGCCTAATTGACAAGCCCTGCAAAGGCCTTCCTTCTTGTAGGGACCATAAGATAGACCTCTAATAAGGTTGTCTTTAGATAGCCTAGCATTGTTTTTCATGTTAACATGACCTAGTCTTTTATGTCTTAAGTCATTCTGGTTACTAATTATATTAAGTAAATAGATATCAGAATTGGCAGATAAAAAATCAACGAAATATATATTGCCTTGTCTATTCCCAATTAAAACTATTTGGTTTTCTTTATTAGAGATAATACATGAAGATGAACTAAAATGTACCTGATAACCTTCATCACATAATTGACTTATGGAGATGAGGTTATACCTCAGTCCTTTGACATATGTCACTTTCTTGAATGTGACAGCTCCAATCTTCATTTCTCCAAAACCTTCTGACTGGCCACATTTGGAGCCACCAAAGATGACCTTTGGCCCCAACTTGGACTTATAGTTGGATAGATTTCCCTTGCTGCCTGTCATATGTTTGGAGCAGCCACTGTCCAGGTACCAAGGTTGATTTACTCTTGGACAACTCTTTACCTGTAATGAAAAATAGTTAAATGTTCTTGACCCGGGTTACCTTGGCTCCTTTGTTTCCTGGTATGAAAAGCTGGAAATCACAGAATATTCAGGTTGGGATTTATATCCCCGAGGGTGATATCTCCTAGGTGGTATAACCCAATCAGCTAGTGGATTAAAAGATTTCCTGGAATTATTTAAGTTTCTGTTATAATTAAAGTTCTGGTTAAGTCTTTCTGGGTTCAATGAATTTCTGTGAGTTCGTCGACCAGAGTTCGACGAATAGGGTTGAGATCATCGATCTCTACCTAGAGAATGAATATATTCATTTTCTGTGCCCCTTGTTCGTCGACCTCTACTCGACGAACCATACAGAGTTCGTCGATCGCAGTTAGACGAATAACAATAACTATAATTTGCGTTCAGAGTTTGTCGATCTGGGTTCGACGAACTGGCTAGATTTCGTCGATTGAAGTTCGACGAATTCTGCTGAACCTTGTTACCTATGGTTTTCTGGTTGTTGGTTTTCTGACCTATTTATTTAGAAATATTGTATGTTGTTTGTTTATTGATTACTTTTTCTTTTCCCTTAGCAGTGACAAATTTTATGGGGGTTGTTAAGATGTTCTTCCTGAGAATGGGGGGCAAACCTGATGAAGGACCCAAGCCTAGCTTGCCATTAAGTCTGGCATTCACAGTGCTTGTGATGTCCATCAGCTTGAGGCTTCTTCCATTAAGAGTTTCCTCAAGTTGTTTACCCTCACAAATCTCAGTTTTTAACATTGTTATTTGCTCATTAGCTAAGCATAATTAATCTTTTAACCTATTATTTTCAGAGCTAATGTTTTCTAAATTTCTTAATTTTTCCCTAAGGGTTTTAATCTCTTTTTCTGAATTTATTAAGTCTATACACATTGATTTAAATTCAACTTTAAAAGAATCTGAAGTGTAATCAAAAGAAGATAGTACCTTATCAGCTTCTGAACCAGAAGCTTCTTCATTGTCTGATTTATCTTCTTCTGAATTGCTCCTGGAAGCATCAATTGTCATGAGGGAAACCTCCTTAGCCCTTGCTTCTTCCTCATCTTCACTGGAGCTAGAAGATGTTGATTCATCTTCAATTTCACTCCAGGTTTCAGCCACAAAACCCTTTTTCTTCCTCTTGTATTTGCTGGAAGAAGGTTTGCTGGTGTGCAGTTTCCTGGTATCTTTCTCTCTTCTCTTCTCTTTATTCGGGTTCTCTGGACACTCAGAGAGGAAGTTCCCAGGTTTCCTGCACCCAAAACACATCACTTCTTTAGTTTGTGTTTTATCATACCTGGGTTTGTCATCTTACCTAGATGACTTTCTTCTGAAGTCCTTTCTTACCATCTTGTATAATCTTCTAGAAAATAGACTCATAAGCTCTTCATTTGATGTTGATGTCTCTGTCTCCTCAGCAGCCTTGAAAGCTATACTTTGCTCTTTTCTGGCTGGTGGAAGTGTCCTTTGCTCTGCTGCCTCCATGGACTTGATCAGTTGTTCATAAGACTTTAACTTGCCCAATAGAGATTCTGTAGATATCTCATTTAGGCTTCTGGCCTCCTTGATGGGCTATATCCTTGAATCTCATGAGCTTGGGAAGCACATCAGGATCTTGTCATTCACCTCTATGAGGGTGATGTCCTTGTCCAAGGTTTTTAGCTCATTGATGGTTGAGCTTAACCTGTTATACATATCAGCTACTGATTCAGTTTCTTCTTTCTTGAAGTTCTCATATAAGTATATAAGGTTGGATCTCCTATCCTTTATCTCATCAGCTGAACCAGCCACCATCTGATTTAGTGAATCCCAGATGGCTTTGGCTGAGATGCATTCAGCCACATTCTGAAAAATATCATTTGTCATAGTCTGTGCCAGTATATTCATAGCCTTGACATCAGCTATCTTTGCCTTCTTCTAGGCTTCAGTCCACTCAGGTGGTTGAACTGCAGTAGTGCTTGTAGATGTTGCAGAAGTTGAAGCTTGAGTGGGACCTGTCAAAATAGAGTGGTATATATCTTCATCAATAGAATTCATGTATAATTTAATTCTTGTCTTCTAGATGGCAAACTTGTTTAGGTTGCAAACTGGAGGTCTGGTGCTTACATAGTCCTTGTTTTGTGTCATAGCTGTGTATATAAATCTAATATGGAAATAAAAATAAAATTTAGATCAAACAAAAGATCTTTAGTTCAAGGGTTAGCTTGTACAACCAAAGGAACCTGCTCTGATACCAATTGAAAGTAAGTAGTTAGATCAGGAATAATCTAGAGAGGAGGGTGAATAGAGTATTTAGAGTTTTATAAAATTCTCAGCTGGATAATGCAGATTAGTCTAAGTGCAGTAGTAAATAAATCAAAATATAAAAGCACAAAAACTAACTACCACAGCCACAGCAAGAAAACAAAAGAAAGAGGGCAACCAGATGACACAAGAAATTTATAGTGGTTCCCCAACCTGGGTATATCCACTCTTTTACCACCCTGGTAGGAATCCACTCAGGTTTTTTATCAGGTGCCTGACAACAATGAGATTTTGATAAGGTTCTCAAAAATCAAATCCCCAAGTCTTTTGATCAGGTGACTTGTAACCAGGAATCACTTTTGAAGGTAGATGATAACTCTTTACACAGTGGGGATGAGAGAGTTGATTATGTCTTCTCTGTCAACAATCATAGAGAAGACTTGTGGATTATTGATGGTAGCAAATGGCTCCCCCTGAGATATTGAATGGTTCAGGGAAATATGGAAACCTTGCTACAAGGTGATAGACCTTCAAGCTTTTAGCCTTTATCTGCAGGATCTTCTTGACAAATTTGATAGTTGTTATCCTTGGAAGTCCTATAGTGTTGAAGTAAGAAGACTGTTGATTTTGTATGATTGTTCTTCTACTTCTGAGAGAAGATCTTCTTTTTGTATCAGAGCTTTGGTGAAAGGAGCAGAGAAGCTGTTGAAGACAGACTGACTGAAAATCTCAATATCTGTGTATGCTGTGTCTCTGTAATTACTCTGGTACTTTGATTTTTCTTGCTTGCTTGCTGTCAGGAAAGAGAGAAAAATCTCTTTTACATTTCCTGAGGGAATTTCCTTTCGAAATTTGAATCCTTCTGCGGCAATCAATGCTGGCGGTCCTTGAGAATAAACTGCATTGATTTCTTTCCCTAATTGTCCCTTGAAAAAATGGAAAATAATAATTCTGAAGAAAGCTGTGATTAATGTACCATCCAACGGTAATATTCAAAGAATATTTTATCATTAATCATTCAGAAATTATTGCCATAGATTAAGTACAGAAGGAATAAATGCTAAGTCTGGAATCGTCAAACTGATGACAGAATTCGTCGAGCTGATAGCTGTGTTCATCGACTGGAGTTCAGCAACTATTCTGGACTTAGAATATTCACAGTTGTATCTAAAATGAAAGTTAAAGTCTCCAGAATTCGTCGACCTAAGATTTGATTTCGTCGAGCTGCGTTTCTGGAGTTGTCAAATATTCTGTGGGTCGACACAATTACTCCTGGTGTCGACACAGGTGGTGTCGACTGATATCCTGTGTGTCGACACAAGTCTTCTGTGTGGTGTCGACACAACCTTTCCAAAGTGTCGACTGATGATCTGTGTGTCGACATAATTACTCCTGGTGTCGACACAGGTGGTGTCGACTGATATCCTGTGTGTCGACACAAGTATTTTGTATGGTGTCGACAAAACCTTTCGAAAGTGTCGAATGATGATCTGTGTGTCGACACAAGTGCTTCTAGTGTCGACTCAGTTGGTGTTAACATGTACTCTGAGTGTCGACACAAGTCTTCTGCTTTTAAGTTGTTGAAGTAGATAATCCAAAATTCATCGGGCAGAGAACTAAGTTCGTCGACCTGAGACTAAAGAACATAGTCTTGACAGAATGTTGTAGTAGTCCAAAGATTCGTCGACCAAAGAATAAAGTTCGTCAACCAAACTCTGATTCTAAGGACTTGGGATATCTTGATCTTTCCTGAACTTGAAGTGTTGTTGTAATCCAAGTTTTCGTCGATCAGAGAATGTAGTTCGTCGAGCTCAGCTCAGAGAATTAACTCTGAGATCGTCGAACTGAGCACGACAATCATCGACCTGAGTTCGACGAACGTCCAACTCACTTTACCGAGTCTTGAAATCTTCTAAGTCTTGAGTCTCTAGCAGTCTTGTTGATAGCTGGTCCATGTGATGTTGACTCTAAGGACTTGGCCTAGACTCTAGGACACAACTATGACCCTGGCTATACATTGTGGATCATATGATCCTAACTTAGTGAACCTAGCCCAAATCTTACTAGGGATCCAACATTCGGTTTCACCCAAATTGATGGGCTGAGCCACCCCACTGGCCGGCCACTTCTGAAAACTCCTCCCCTGCCTCCAAGGAGTTAAAGCCCCATCAAAAGGAGGGGTTATGGAGCCTCAATGTCTATGATGGCCAATAAGCTCTACTTTCTCTCTCCTCCAAATTTGTGTAACTTCCTATTTCTCTTTCTTATTCACCAATCTCTGAATTTGGTGGCCCCAAGATGTGTATCTCCACCTCTTAGACTAATGGGCCACACTTGTAGGGGCCTAGCCCACTTGGATTAGGCTTGAGTTAGCCATTTAGGCTAATTTGACCACTTTGACCCACTAGTTGACTTTGGTCAAACTAGCCACTAGGGCTGACCCTAATGGGTCCTTGGTGACCCATGGGCCTCCCCTAAAGTCTAGAAGTACTTGGGTAGGGTTGGTTGGGCATCTTGGGGGTCACTTGACCCTTTTTAGGGCTAAGGTTGACTTGGGTCAACTTAGCATCTTTGATTGACTCCAATGGGTCCTAGGTGACCCATTGACCTCACTCTAGGGTTAGGAGGACATGAGTGGGATCCACTTGGCTAAGGGAAGGTTAGTTGACCCTATGTAGGTCAGTTTGACCCATTTAGGGTTAGAGTTTACTTTGGTCAATTTAACCACTTTGACTGCCCTCCATGGGTACTTAGTGACCCATTGACCCCACTTTGGGTTTAGGAATATCCTAGTAGGGTTGGTTGGGTTCACTAGGGGCACACTGCCCTTAGTTAGGGCACCTTGCCCATTTTTAGGCCTAGAGTGGTTCTAGGTTAACTTGGCCACCCTGGGTCGATTCGAATGGACCTTTACGGCTCTAATGGACCTTCCAATAGATTGGTGAGATCATGGTGGGGTCTTGGAGTCTTGGTGAAGCCCCATGATCATCCTAAACTACGGTTTAGAAACCTACCATTTGCAGACCATAATGATCTCACCTTTATTCCCAAGTCCACTTGGTCTTCTTGGGCTCCCTAGGGCTTTGTAATGACCTAGTCATGATAAAACCACTCCTAGGGGTCTACTTGTTTGAGGGATGTTACAAATCCCAATATATAAACAAAAACTTTCATCCTCGAAATTCTAGTTAAGCCTACGGGGTTTCAAGTATGAATAACATCCCGAGAGTTTGTGAGTAATACCTGACTGAAAAGCTCTGTGTAACTTTGTTGCATCAAGTCCTGAGGCTCACATGTGTGCTCCTCTCGCCCATGATTCCTCCACAGGACCTTGACCAATGGAACTTTCTTGTAGCGCAAGACTCATATTCCCTTGTCGTCAATCTGGACCGGTTCCAAGTGAACTGACCGATCAGATACTACCAGCCCATCTGTGGCCGTAATATGCTGCTCCGAGCATAGTAGAGCCCTCCAAAGAGCGGATACATGGAACACGTCGTGTAGACTGGCCATCTCTGGTGGAATCTCCAGCCTGTAAGCTAAAGGACCGATCCGCTCCAGGATCCTATAAGGCCCCAAATATCTTGGGTTGAGCTTCTTCTTCCGACTGCAGACCTGTGAAACCCCGTACATCGGTCGGATCTTCAAGAATACTCGGTCCCCCACCTAGAACTCCACATGACGATATCGAGCATCGTAATACTTAGCCTGTCGGCTCTGTGTCTCTAACATCCTATCCCGTATCAACCTCACCTGAGCCTCAGTGTCCTCAATAAACTTCGAACCCAAAGCCTTCTGATCCTCGTCCTGTATCCACAACAGCAGAGTCCTACACCTCCGTACGTATAGGGCCTCATAATGAGTCATCCCTATGATGGACTGTTAGCTGTTATTATATGAGAACTCGATAAATAGCCATAGCTTCTCCCAAGGCTCACCATGATCCAATATGTGAAGTCGCAGCAGATCTTCCAAAGAGATCAATCTTCCGTCCGATTCGTGCCTTCCGTCTGCCCATTAGTCTGGGGATGAAAAGTTGTAATGAATGTCAACCGAGTGCCCAAGTAAGTCTGCACTGATCTCCACTCCCTGGACGTAAACCGCCATCCTGATCCGATACAATCATCATGGGTATGTTGTAAGACCCCCCCCCCCTCCCGGATCCCAAAACACGGCACGAAGGGGGTGTCTTATGCCTGGAACAGCCGCCTTGCGGTAGCATTAGCACACGGGCTAACCTGTACCACAAGACGCCTATTCCGCCGGCTGCAACAATATCAATATAACATTCCAACCCAACCAAAATATAAGCAAGATAAGTCAAATCCACACTAACTATATGAGTCCAAATAGTACAATAAAAGAGAAGCTAAATCACGCTTCTACAAATCAGAGTACAGCTATAGAAATTGCCCAAAAAGGGGCTACATCAAATCCTCTCAACACTCACATCTGTGACCGACGGTATCGACGGCACCGTCACTTCAGGCCCTGTCGTCCTGGCCTGGCTGTCCTACTACGTAGTCCTTGGCTGCTCTACCTGCGGCGTGACCTCCTAAAAGGAAGACGTAGCAACCGTTAGTCGAAACGACTAAGTGGCTTCACATCCGCTCACTCGGCGACTCCTCAGCACCGCGCGGAGAGAAAGAACAACGGTAATAAATATATGCAAGTAAAAGAAGTACAAGCAGGTGGCGATAGTGTAAGAGTAACAGTATCATGATCTAGCAAATATTTAAGAGCTATAGCAAAATAATAAGTATAAGTAACAGCAGGAAAGTAACTTAACTTATAAGAATGCCCATACAAACTTATAAGTTAAGGATCGGGTTACATAAAGGTAACTCATCGTATAAGAGTGTCCATACAAACTTATACGATGAGGATCTTGTTGTGCAATGTTATGAAATGCTATGTATGCTATGCAATGACTCACCCATGCAATTGCTATGTCGACACAGACTATACTTCCCACTTTTCGAGCACGTAGCTAACCTCTCAGGCATCAGCCGCCGTGGACAGGCGGTGACAGTAGAACGGGCACTTCTACTACTAGGCGGGTATCCACACTACTTCATTTAGGCCTCCATACGCCTCAATGTGAAGAACACAACAGCGGAGCCCATGCGTACTATGGCTCAGCGGGGTCTTGGGTAGATGTGCACCAAGAACATAGCACGAACTGGCCTTGTGTGACCCGGAAGGGGCCTCGGAAGTAAGCACGAGGACACATCCCAACAATTCACTTGGCATGGAAGGGGCCCGGGACGTGAACACCGAGGACACTGCCCAACCGCCCAAAGTCTAACTGTCAACTCTCGTCGGTGTGACGATCGGCGAGCCCATAGACCTGCCACACTATCCTTAACCCAGGATTACGACACCGCATTTCGACTCACACCGCATGCAAATGCTACATCGCCATAACATGGAAGGGGCCTCGGAAGTAAACACGAGGTCACAGCCCAACCATCCATCCATGCCTTATCCCAACACAGAACAAACAAGTGACAGTCAACACCGCACTAACATCCTCTCACAATACTACCCGTAGGGAGACGACGCTCTAAGTATTGGACTAACAAAACTCATTCTATTAAACAAAGATTATCATGTCCATAATTTATTCTTTTACATGACTTTCCAAATGATGACAGCACAGTATAAACATGATGCGCATATAGAAATCTATCAAACTTTCCAAAATGATAACTTATTATGACATGATGTGCAAAAATGATAATCTACCAAATTTCCAATAAATCAATTCGTTTCAGTAAGTTTGCTTCACTATTGGATTATATGAAATCTGATTAATAAACTTCATCAATCATGCAACTAAAATGATTAATCATAAAAGTGTTCATCCAAGCCAAGTAACTAGCAATATTAATTCCACCGAATCCAAATCCATGTTATATAAACCCAGAATTTAGGTGCATAGTAAATCTGGACAACAAATTCGACCGAAGATTCTTGAGGCAACAAGAATCCGGTGAAGACGTGTAACCGCTAGATGGAAAGGTCTTTCCATGGGCTACAACTTTCGTATTCAGACCTCAACCCAGATTTGATTGTATCCTATTATAAATCAGACTTGAAGTTCGCTGCGTACAGAACACAATTTCTGCATGCAGGATTTATTGAACGCCATTTTCGTCCAGGCTTTCCCGTGGCTACAGACTTCGCCTGAAGTCATGCAACCATTCGTTGGAAAGGTATTTTCAAGGGCTTCAACTTTAGTGTTTAGACGAAACCCAGATCGGGCCACATCACACCTAAAAATGGCCACGAAGTTCGCTGCGTGCAGAATACAGATTCTGCACGCATCTTAAGGCGGAATGAATGGCATCGGTTCATCTTCCTCCTCAAGGAGATCTTCCCAAATCATTCCCGAAAACCTCCTCCCTTATTCAATCTCAAGAGGCCAATACCCCTCACGAAACCATCCCCTATCATCACATAGAAGTAGGGAGTGGTTGGAGAGATCTAAAACCTAGGACACAAGTCCTAGCATGGCCTTTCCTAGAAAACTCCTCCTCTCCATCAAGACTCTCTTGAGTCGATGTCTCGCCTAGGAAAATAACTACAGATCTAGCACCAAGGGAGAAGGTAGGAAACTCACCTCGATTCCAGCGGTTCCTCCATTACCGGCCATGGATCTCGTAATCCTCCTTGGCGGCATCTTCTCCTTCGCGGCGTGGGCGGATCTCCACCTCCGAAACTTGCTCCAGCAACTTCTCTCCCTCAATCAGGAATTTCTCTCAGGGAAAACGGCTGGAAGAAGAGTGAAACGGTTAGAATGTCTATATAACAAGTGACACGGGCGAAGCGTTATAGACGGTTACAATGTCTATTCAATTCACCGACATGGGCGAAGCGTTACAGACGGTTACAACGCCGATTCAATATTCGATTCGACGGAACATGCCCTGGTCACGCCCACGGTCACGCCCATGACACCGGGCGTGACTCCTATCGTCGACTGAAATTCATCCAACTCAACTAAAATCATCGAATTCAATACTTGACACAAGTAAGGACACGCCCGTGTCCATACCCGTGCCCACACGACACGACCGTGTACTTGGTCGAACCCTTCTACTCGAGTGTCGACACAGGGCTGTGTTGACACAGGCCTACTGTGTCAACACAGAGCCGCAGTGTCGACACAGCCCGTTGCTGTGTCGACACTGGGCTGCTGTGTCGACACTGGGCTGCTGTGTTGACATTGGGCTGCTGTGTCGACACTGGGCTGCTGTGTCGACACAGCCTGCTGCTGTGTCGACACAGGCAGCAGCTGTGTCCACACAGCTGCTGCCTGTGTCGACACAGCAGCAAGATGTGTCGACACAGCAGCAGGTTATGTCGACACAACTGCTGCCTCTGTCGACACAGGCAGCAGCTGTGTCGACACTGGCAGCTGCTGTGTCGACACAGGAAGCAGCTGTGTCGACACTGGCAGCTGTTGTGTCAACACAGGAAGCTACTGTGTCGACACAGGTAGCTGCTTTGTTGACACAGGCAACTGCTGTGTCCACACAGGGCTGTGGACTAACTTGTCCATTCTACTACAAGTGCAGCTCAATTTCCTGCACTTCCCTGGACCCGAGCCAGCCCTCCTGACTCAAACACGCAAATAAGGGGCCTCATGAGAATCGGGATGTTACAAATCCTATAAACAAAATAAAAGATTTTGTCCCCGAAATTAGGCTTGGGCTAGGGGCGAAAAGCATAACAGGAAAATTAACATATTCTTTTAAATGAAATTACTTTGAGCAACCAACTCTGGGTAGCGTTGTTGCATCAAATCCATTGTCTCCCATGTGTACTCCTCCTTCCCATGATTAGACCATAGCACCTTCACCAAGGGAACACTTTTGCGGCGCAATATTCTCTTCTCATTATCTACGATCCACACCGGCTCTAGTCGCACAGACCTATCAGACGCCACAGCACCATCAATAGTGGGGTTATATTGTTCGGGCCGCAACAATGCCTTTCGAAGCGACGACACATGAAACACGTCGTGGAGGTTCCCCAGCTCTGAAGGTAAATCCAACCGATAGGCCAACGGGCCAATCCTTTCCAATATAGTATAAGGCCCAAGATACCTTGGGCAGAGCTTTTTCACTCCACGCACCCGCGACACTCCATGCATCGGCCGAATCTTTAGGAACACTTTATCACCCACTTGGAACTCCACCATCCGATGCTTTGTATTGTAATACTTTGCCTGCCGACTTTGAGCCTCCAACATGCGATCCCGTATCAGTCTGACCGCCGCATCAGTATCATCTATATATTCATTTCCCAATGTATTCGGATCTTCATCCTGCACCCAAGACAAGGGAGTCCTTCACCTTCTTCCGTAAAAGGCTTCATGGGGCGCCATACCGATGCTCGCCTGATGGCTATTATTATAGGAGAATCCACTAGTGGCAAGAGCCTTTCCAATGGCTCTCCTCTGTCCAGCACACATAACCTCAATAAATCTTCCAGTGTTCTGATGGTCTGCTCAGACTGCCCATCCGTTTGAGGGTGAAATGTTGTGCTAAAGGTTAGGTGTGAGCCCAAATATGCCTAGAATGCTTTCCACTCCTTGGAAGTAAACCGGCCATCCCGATCCGAAACAATTATCTTGGGCACGCCATGATACCGTACGAATTGCTCCACAAAGAGGCGTACCAATACGTCCACGTGTGCTTCCTTCTTCATTGGAATGAACCGGGCCACCTTTGTCAGTCGATCAACAATAACCCACACTGAATCATTTCCGGAGCGGGAGCGAGGTAGCCCATGGACAAAGTCCATGGAGATATCCTCAAACTTCCACTCGGGGATGGGCAACGACTGCAACAAACCACCTGGACTCTTACATTCGGCCTTCACCCTTTGGCAAGCTTCGCAATGTGTAACATAGTAACGAACATCCTTCTTTATTCCTGGCCAGCACATGGTCTTCCGTAAGCCGGCGTACATCTTGGAAATACCCGGGTGTTGGGTACATTAGTTAAATGTACCTGATTTGAAGAAGCCTCACCCAACTCAATGATATACATCATAATGTATTTGATGTATGTTGAATTTACTTGTTCAGGTTAAGTAATTACTGGACTGAAGCAAAAAGTTTCTAAGTCCATGTGTCGACACCCAGTGGGAAAGTGTCGACACTTAAGAAGACTTGTGTCGACACCCAGACAAGCAGTGTCGACACTTGGAGTCATTGTGTCGACACCTGGGATGCAGAGTCGACACCAGACAGAAAGTGTCGACACAAGGAGCTGTGTCGACACTCAGTGAAGAAAAGTGCAGACAGAAAGTGTCGACACAAGGAGCTGTGTCGACACCCAGTGAAGTTGTGTCTACACCAGAAAGTGTCGACACTTGGAGCTGTGTCGACACTCAGCAAAAGTCAGCAGAAACTAAGTTAAAGTGTCGACACCAAGAACATTGTGTCGACACACAACAAGAAGAGTCAGCACTTGAAGAAAGTGTCGACACCAAGAACAAAGTGTCGACACTCAACAGAAGAGTCAGCACATGAAGTAAGTATCGACACCTAGAACAATGTGTCGACACTCAGCTGAAGACTCTACACTTGAAGAAAGTGTCGACACATGGAGCAGTGTCGACACTTAGCAAAGAACAGCAAGATCGTCAAATTATTCTAAGTACAAGTGTCGACACTAAGGGAATGTGTCGACACTCAGCTGAAGTCTCAATAGAAGAATCAAGTGTCGACACAAGGAGCTGTGTCGACACTCAGCAAGTATCAACATAGAAGACTATGTTTCGACACCAATGAGCATTGTCGACACTTAACAGATTCAACACAAGAAGTTGTGTCGACACAAAGGAGATGTGTCGACACTTAGAAGAATTCAGCAAGTTACAGAAGATCAAGTACTTGTGTCGACACTCAATTTCAGTGTCGACACATGAAGAAGAATCTGTGTCGAGACATACAAGAAGTTGTGTCGACACCTTGTAGACTTGTGTCGACACTTACACAACTTGTGTCGACACTTACACAACTTGTGTCGACACTTGGCCTATAAGTGTCGACACTTAAAGACAGAAAGTCTCGACACTATCAGACAGTTAGAGATTTTCAAGAATTGACTGGATGACTTGACAGCTGCCGTTCCAGCCGGTCTACAGCACCTGTCAGAGATGTCAGAATTCAATTATGGACCGGACCAGCCGGTTACCATGAAGAAGGCCTATAAATAGGCTCATACAGTTTATAGAAACTGTTGTTCAGATTATTGTTCAAGTAGTTATTGAAGTGGTACACAGAGTATCAACACAAGAAGATCTAGCCGTCCAAGTGCAGATCTAAGAAGTTGGAGAGAGAGGGCTCCATTCAAGAAATCAGCCTTTGGAACTAGGCTGAGAAGAAGGGTTCAGAGATTTTCTGGATCTTAAGAAGCAGAGATCAAGGATCAACTGCATGAGGATTCATTCTTATTCAGTTCTACTCAAGAAGCTTTGAAGAAAGCTAAGTCAGATTGAATCCAGCTGAGTTCTTCCAAGAACTCATCAAGAAACTCTCAACTCCCCTCTCTTGTTTCTGAGTTGTAGAGTTAATATTTGTAAAATCATTTTAACTTGTAGGATCCTTTGGATCTGAGTGAATTGTAAGCCTGTATTTATAAAGGCTGAGGGTAGGGCTTGAGAGTCTGAGTGTAGGAGATTGAAATCTCTGAGTGTAGGCCTTATTGGCTGAGTGTAGGCCTTGTTGGCTGAGTGTAGGCCTTGATTGGCTGAGTGTAGGCCTTTATGGCGGAGTGTAGGCTTTGGGATAAAGCTGAGTTGTAGGGCCTTGGGCCTGAGGTGTAGGAACCAATTTGGGTTCTGAGACAGTGGAGGAGTTTGGCCGAATCTAGTACACTGCTAGATAGGCGAAGGGGGAAAGTGGATATACCCAAAGCTTGGGGAACCACTATAAAACTCTATGTCTGCTGTGCTGTGATTGTTGCTGTGTATGCTGTGTGTTTGTTGTGATAAAATAGTTAGAAATCTGTGATATTAACTGTTTGCTGCCATTAAAGTTCAAAAAGGATTAGGTCACCTATTCACCCCCCCCCCCCCTCTGGGTGTTTAGGTACCATATCTTTCAAGTGGTATCAGAGCCAGGTTCCTCAAAAAGGACTAACAGTCTGAGGAGATCCTGTTTGGCAGATTCAGTCTAAGGAAAAGTACAGATTCAAGAAAATCAAGAAACATGGGTTCCTCTGAAAATCACAAGGAATTGGGTTCCATGAAATTGCCCATATGCAGAAAAGAGATCTTTGGGATCTGGAAGGAAAGAGTAAGGCTGTTTATGGAGGCCTCAGACCCTAGGATCTACACCACAGTAAAAGAGGGGCCTTATGTGCCCATGAAGATATCTGTTCTAGATGCAAATCAGAGAACCCCAAAGGATTTCTCTGAAATGACTAAGGATGAGATTGTCCTAGCTACCATGGACAAGAGGGCACAAAACATTATAGTGAGTGTCATAGATGATGCAACATTTCAGAATCTTATACATTGTAAGACAGCCAAAGAGATATGGGACACTCTTATAGTGTATATGGAAGGATCTGAAGAAGTTAAACAAGATAGAAAATCCTTGCTAAATCAGGAGTATGAGAGTTTTAGACAAGGAAAAGGTGATAGCATAACTGAGTGCTATAAGAAGTTCTACATAATAGTAAATGAACTCATGTCTTATGGAAGAGAGTTCAGTAATTATGAACTAAATGACAAGTTCCTAAGGTCCCTAACCAAAGATTGGGACACAAAGATCTGTGCCATTAGAGAAATGGCTAAGTTGGGAGAAATTCCTCCTCCTACACTGTTTGGCAAGTTATTGTCATATGAAATGCAATTGACAGTGAGGAAAGAGGAGGAGAAATCAACAAGAACTGAGCACAAGGAAAGAACAGTAGCCTTCAAGACAGAAGCCTCCAGGAAGTGCAGGAATAAGTCACCAACTCCACCTCCAAAGGTAGTTGAATCAGAGACAGATGAGTCAGTCAGCACAAAGTCTGAAAGCAGTGAAAGTGATGAAGACTTTGCTGCCTTCACTAGACACTTTCAGAAATTCTTGAAGAAGAAACAGTGGAGGACAAGGCCCTCTACTTCAAAAGGAAAAGAAGATTTTTATCAGGACAAAACGTCTTCAAAGAAGGACAAGAAAAGGACAAAATCTAGCAAGGCAACTTGTTCTAAGATAGTGTGCTATTGCTGCAATAGACAGGGCCATGTTGTTGGAGACTGTCCTGAAAAGAGGAAAGAATATAGTGACAGGAAAAAGACTTATTTCAAAGGCAAGAAAGAAAAGTCTTTTGTTGCCAAGAAAGAGAAGACTCTATCAGATATCTCTTCTTCAGAAACTGAGTCTGATGCTGAGACATACATAGGGCTGTTTGCTGAAGAAGAAGAAGAATTTGTGCAGATAATGGAGTCTATTTATGAACAAGAAGACTGCCAGTGCCAAGGACTGATGGCATTGACTGAGAGTGACAAAATCTTGGAGCAGCCAGGACCCAGTAAGGTACAAAGTTCAACTCTAAGTTCAGTTTCTTGTTCTAGTACAGAATCAGATTCTTCATCATCAAGTGATGAGAATGTATCTGAGTCTGAGGATTGTTGGGTACATTGGTCAAATGTACCTGATTTGAAGAAGCCTCACCCAACTCAATGATATACATCATAATGTATTTGATGTATGTTTGAGTTACTTGTGCAGGTTAAGAAAGTACTGGACTGAAGCAAAAAGTTTCTAAGTCCATGTGTCGACACCCAGAGGGAAAGTGTCGACACTTAAGAAGACTTGTGTTGACACCCAGACAAGATGTGTTGACACTTGGAGTCATTGTGTCGACACCTGGGATACAGAGTCGACACCAGACAGAAAGTGTCGACACTTGGAGCTGTGTCGACACTCAGTGAAGAAAAGTGCAGACAGAAAGTGTCGACACAAGGAGCTGTGTCGACACCCAGTGAAGCTGTGTCTATACCAGAAAGTGTCGACACTTGGAGCTATGGCGACACTCAGCAAAAGTCTGTAGAGTCTAAGTACAAGTTTCGACACTCAACACAATGTGTCGACACTAAGCAGAAGAGTCAGCACTTGAAGCATGTGTCGACACTCAACACAATGTGTCGACACTCAACAGAAGAGTCAACATTTGAAGTATGTGTCGACACCCAGAACAATGTGTCGACACACAGCTGAAGACTCAACACTTGAAGAAAGTGTCGACACATGGAGCTGTGTCGACACTTAGCAAAGAACAGAAAGAACAACAAATTATTCTAAGTACAAGTGTCGACACTATGGGAATGTGTCGACACTCAGCTGAAGTCTCAACAACAAGAAGGTGTGTTGACACAAGGAGCTGTGTCGACACTCAGCAAGATTCAACATAGAAGACTATGTGTCGACACCAAGAAGCAGTGTCGACACTTGACAGATTCAACACAAGAAGATGTGTCGACACAAAGGAGATGTGTCGACACATAGAAGAATTCAGCAAAAGCTAGAAGAACAAGTACATGTGTCGACACTCAATTTCAGTGTCGACACATGAAGAAGAATCTGTGTCAAGACATACAAGAATATGTGTCGACACCTTGTAGACTTGTGTCGACACTTACAAAGCATGTGTCGACACTTGATCTATAAGTGTCGACACTTAAAGACAGAAAGTCTCGACACTTACTGACTGTTAGAGATTTTTAAGAAGTGACTGGTTGACATGACAGCTGCCGATCCAGCCGGTCTACAGTAACTGTCAGAGATGTCAAAAGTCAGTTATGAACCGGACCAGCCGGTTACCATGAAGAAGGCCTATAAATAGGCACCCACAGTTTACAGAGACTGTTATTGAAAGAGTTGATCAAGTGATTAACAAGTGGTACAGATTATTCAAGTAATCAGAAAAGTGATATACTGAGTATCAACACAAGAAGATCTTGCAGTCCAAGTGCAGATCTAAGAAGTTGGAGAGAGAGGGCTCCATCCAAGAAATCAGCCTCTGGAACTAGGCTGAGAAGAAGGATTCAGATTCAATTCTGATTCTTAAGTGGCAGAGGTCAAGGAACAACTGCAGAGGATTCAGCCTTATTCAGTTCTACTCAAGAAGCTTTGAAGAAAGCTAAGTCAGGGTGAATCCAGCTGAGTTCTTCCAAGAACTCATCAAGAATCTCTCAACTCCCCTCCTTTAATTCTGAGTTGTAGAGTTATTACTTGTATTACATTTTTAACTTGTAGGATCCATTGGATCTGAGTGATTGTAAGCCTATAATTATAAAGGTTGAGGGTAGGGCTTGTTAGCCTGAGTGTAGGAGATTGTGATCTCTGAGTGTAGGCCTTGTTGGCTGAGTGTAGGCCTTGTTGGCTGAGTGTAGGCCTTGGATTGGCTGAGTGTAGGCCTTGATTGGCTGAGTGTAGGCTTTGGGATAAAGCTGAGTTGTAAGGCTTTGGGCCTGTGGTGTAGGAACCAATTTGGGTTCTGAGACAGTGCAGGAGTTTGGCCGAATCTAGTACACTGCTAGATAGGCGAAGGGGGAAAGTGGATGTACCCATATCTTGGGGAACCACTATAAATCACTGTGTGCTGTACTGTGCTGAAATTGTTGCTGTGTATGCTGTGTTTGCAGTGATAAACTAGTTAGATTGCTGTGATATAACTGATTGCTGCCAATAAAGTTAGAAAAGGATTAGGTCACCTATTCACCCCCCCCCCTCTAGGTGTTTAGGTACCATATCTTTCAAGTGGTATCAAAGGGAGGTTCCTCAAAACAAGGACTAACAGTCTGAGGAGATCCTGTTTGGCAGATTCAGTGTAAGGCATTACACAGTTTCAAGAAAATCAAGAAAATCAAGAAACATGGGTTCCTATGAGAATCACAAGGAATTGGGTTCCATGAAATTACCCATATGCAGGAAGGAGATCTTTGGGATCTGGAAAGAAAGGGTAAGGCTATTTATGGAAGCCTCTGACCCTAGAATCTACATCACAGTTAAGGAAGGGCCTTATGTGCCAATGAAGATTTCAGTATTGGATGCAAACCAGAGAACTCCAAAGGATTTCTCTGAGATGACCAAGGATGAAATTGTCCTAGCCACCACGGACAAGAGGGCACAGAACATAATAGTGAGTGTCATTGATGATGCCACTTTTCAGAACTTAATTCACTGTAAGACAGCAAAAGAGATGTGGGATACTCTCATTGTCTATATGGAAGATTCTGAAGAAGTTAGGCAAGATAGGAAGTCCTTGCTAAATCAGGAGTATGAGAGCTTTAGGCAAGGAAAGGGTGATAGCATCACTGAGTGCTATAAGAAATTTTACAGGATAGTTAATGAACTCATGTCTTATGGAAGAGAGTTCACTAACTATGAACTAAATGACAAGTTCTTAAGGTCCCTAACCAAAGATTGGGACACCAAGATCTGTGCCATAAGAGAAATGGCTAAGTTGGGGGAAATTCCTCCTCCCACACTGTTTGGCAAGCTATTGTCTTATGAAATGCAGTTAATAGTGAGAAAAGAGGAGGAGAAATCAACAAGGACTGAGCACAAAGAAAGAACTGTTGCTTTCAAGACAGAAGTTCCCAGAAAGTGCAGGAATAAGTCTTCAACTCCACCTCCAGAGGTAGTTGAATCAGAGTCTGATGAGTCTGACAGCACAAAGTCTAAGAGCAGTGAAAGTGATGAAGACTTTGCTGCTTTCACTAGACACTTTCAGAAGTTTTTGAAAAAGAAACAGTGGAGGTCAAGGCCTTCTACATCACAAGGAAAGGAAGACTCTTATCAGAAAAAGAGGTCTTCAAAGAATGACAAGAAAAGGACAAAATCAAGCAAGGCAACTAGTTCAAAGATTGTTTGCTATTGCTGCAATAGACAGGGCCATGTTATTGCAGATTGTCCAGAGAAGAGAAAGGAATCTAGTGACAAGAAAAAAACTCACTTCAAAGGAAAGAAAGAAAAGTCTTTTGTTGCTAAGAAGGAGAAGACTCTATCAGATATATCTTCTTCAAAAACTGAGTCTGAGGCTGAAGCCTACATAGGGCTGTTTGCTGAAGAAGAAGAGGAAGAATTCATGCAGATCTTGGAGTCAATTTATAAACAAGAAGACAGTCATTGCCAAGGGCTAATGGCTTTGACAGACAGTGCCAAAATCCTGGAGCAAGCAGGACCCAGTCAGGTACAAAGTTCAAGTTTAAATTCAGTTTCTTATTCTAGTTCAGAATCAGATTCTTCTTCATCAAGTGATGAGAATATATCTGAGTCTGAGGAAGATATTCATCATCTTATAGATGAATATAAGGTACTGTTGCAAGCCTACAAGAAAAGCAAGACCCTAGCCAAAAGTCAGGCAAAGGAGATTGCAGATCTCAAGGCTGTTGCAATAGATTTTGAGAAACAATTTGATCAAAAACTGAATGAGGTATCCAGGCTGAAACACATTACTGTGATTCAGATGGGAACTATCACCTATAAGAATGATCAAATTAAGAGACTGGAGATCAATCTTCAGAAAGAAAGAGAGCTTGTTGCTAGGTTTTCAAAAGTTGTATCAGTGCTACCTTTAATTGATGAATTTGTTCATCATAAAGGCAAGGCTGGACTGGGCTTTGTTAGACCTGCAGGGACTGAGCAGTCCAAGTTTAATTCCAAGGGCAAAGCCCCAACATTCAACAGGTCTGCTGTAGATAAAACAGCAAAGGTTGTACCTAAGCAAAGGTACAACAAGTTTGAATGCTGGTGCTGTGGCAAGGTTGGCCACTTTGCAGTGGACTGTTGGCACAATGCTAGTGCCAAAGTGAGTTCCAAACTACCTGTTGGAAAGCCAGTAGGTAGGTTTGTCAAATTGCAAACTAACAATCACCAAGGACCCAAGAATACTTTGGGTTCTAAGGTTCATTAATTTATTTTGCAGGTGAGTCCAAGTGGCCATACCCCTACATGGTACTTGGACAGTGGATGTTCCAGACATATGACTGGAACTAGGGGACTACTGAAGGACTACATTCCAATCAAAAATGGTCCTAAAGTGACCTTTGGTGGTTCTGAAAAAGGAATCATCAAAGGGTTTGGTAACATTTCTTCAAACTTAGTTACCATTACTCAAGTGGCTTATGTTAAAGGGTTGAAACACAACCTAATAAGTATAAGTCAACTAAGTGATGTAGGGTATGACATCTCATTTGTTAAAAATGGTTGTCATATCAAGAGGTCAAGTGATCAAGAGATCATCTTGACAGGTTATAGGAAGAGAAATGTCTACTGCCTAGACATTATGATTGAGAACAATGGTTCTCCAGTTTGTCTTGTAGCTGATGAGACAGTCTCTCATTGTGTCAAATGGCACAAGAGGCTGGCCCATCTTAACTACAAGACAATTAGCAAACTCTTTAGTAAAGAGTTAGTGTGGAATGGTCCTCAAGTTAAGTGTGTTAAAGATGGCATTTGCTCAGCTTGTCAAAAGGGCAAGCAGACTAAATCCACCTTTAGAAGCATAGATAACAAAGATGCTGTGAGGTGTTTGTATCTCTTGCATTTGGATCTCTTTGGTCCAATGCCAGTTCACAGCTTAGGTAGGAAGGTCTATACCCTTGTAGTTGTAGATGACTACTCAAGGTTTTCCTGGGTGTTCTTCTTAAGACAGAAATCTGAAACACCTAGTGTCTTCTACAGCTTTGTCAAGCAAATTCAGAATGAACTAAATAGTACTGTGGTCAGAATTAGAAGTGATCATGGTACTGAATTTCAGTCTGATAACATGACAAAACTATGTGAAGACTTTGGGATATTTCAAGAATTCTCTTCACCTAGAACACCTCAGCAAAATGGCATTGCTGAGAGGAAAAATAGGACCTTGATAGAAGCTGGTAGAACTCTACTAAGTGATACATCACTGCCTGAGTATTTCTGGGCTGAAGTAGTTAACACTGCATGCCATGTTATAAATAGGGCTACCATCACTAAAGGGCTAAACAAGACCCCCTATGAAGTAGTGAAAGACAGGAAACCAAACCTATCATATTTTAGGATCTTTGGTTGTAAATGCTACATACTTAACAATGGGAAGTCTTACATAACTAAGTTTGCTGTCAAGTCCCAAGAGGGAATTTTTGTTGGGTACAGCAATAATAGTAAGGCTTATAGAGTCTACAACTTGACTACACAAGTTATAGAAGAATCAATGCATGTAGTTTTTGATGAGACTAAACTTATTAATAATGAGTTGTCTAGCAATGTATGCAGCCCCACAGGTTTGACAAAGACAATGGACAAGCTTACTATAGAAGAGGTGCCTGCTGCAAGACAGCAAGGAGAGGAGAGTAGCTGCTGTCTAGGGGGAGAACTACATGTGCCAATTGCTGAAGAAATTCAAGGAATACAGCATGATGCAGATGCTGAAGTGGTTCAACCTGAAGTGAGGATTGCCTCCAGCCCACAGGCATCTTAGAGATCATCCAGTAGAGCTGATTATTGGAGATCCAAGACAAGGAGTACAAACCAGGAGTAGAAACATGAATGCTGCAATCTATTCCAGCTTTTTGTCTCAAGTTGAACCTAAAAGATTTGAAGAAGCAATAATGGATCCACAATGGACTGAAGCAATGCAAGAAGAGCTTAATCAGTTCAAGAGGTGCAAGGTTTGGGAACTTGTTCCTAAACCTAAAGACCACAATGTAATAGGAGTTAAGTGGATCTACAGAAATAAGATGGATGAACAAGGTGTCATCATTAAGAATAAAGCTAGACTGGTTGCTAAAGGATATAGGCAAGAAGAAGGTATTGATTTTGATCAAACCTTTGCTCCAGTAGCCAGACTGGAAGCCATAAGGATGTTCTTGGCCTATGCAACCTATCAAGGATTCAAGGTTTACCAGATGGATGTCAAGTCAGCATTCTTAAATGGTAATCTTAAGGAAGAAGTCTATGTGGAGCAGCCTTCAGGTTTTGTTGATCCAACTCTACCTCATTATGTCTATAGACTTAGGAAAGCATTATATGGGTTAAAACAAGCTCCTAGAGCTTGGTATGAAACCCTATCTAGTTTCCTCATTGAGAACAAGTTTTCAAGGGGGAAAATAGATAAGACTCTATTCCTTAGGGAATCTAGAGGCAAAGTCATACTTGTCCAAATATATGTAGATGACATTATATTTGGGTCTACTGAAAGTAGCCTTTGCAAAAAGTTTGCAAAGCTTATGCAAAGTCAGTTTGAGATGAGTAGTATGGGAGAGCTGAAGTTTTTCTTGGGTCTCCAAGTTAAACAGACTGAGAGTGGTTTGTCCATTTGTCAGTCAAAGTTCACCCTAGAACTCATAAGGAAGTATGGTATGGATTCATCCAGTACCATGAAGACTCCTATGGGGTCAAGTATATCTCTTAGCAAGGATGATGCAGGGAAACCTGTAGATGAAACCTTGTATAGAGGGATAGTTGGCTCCCTATTATACTTGACTGCTAGTAGACCAGACATCATGTATGCTACATGTGTTTGTGCAAGGTATCAAGCCTGCCCTAAAGAGTCTCACTTGACTGCAGTCAAGAGAATTTTGAGATATCTAAAGGGCACTCCCTATCTAGGCCTCTGGTACCCTAGGAATGGAGACTTTGATCTAACAGGTTATTCAGATGCAGACTTTGCAGGATGCAAAGAGGATAGAAAGAGCACTACTGGAACCTGTCAATTCCTAGGTAGAAGACTAATTTCATGGAGCAGCAAAAAGCAGACTAGTGTGGCAATCTCCACAGCTGAGTCAGAATATGTGGCTGCAGGAAGTTGATGTGCTCAACTTCTGTGGATTCAACATCACCTAGAGGACTATGGATTTCAGGTAAGTAGAACTCCACTTTTCTGTGATTCTACAAGTGCTATTTCAATAGCTAATAACCCTGTATCTCATAGTAGAACAAAATATATTGAGATTAAATATCACTTTCTTAGAGAACATGTAGAAAGAGAAGATATTTCACTTGAATATGTTAAAACAGATGAACAAGTAGCTGATATGTACACTAAGCCCCTAGAAGAAGCTAAGTTCTATAAATTCAAAATTGAAATAGAAATGATAAACTTAGACTAAGTTTACAGAATAGAAAATTGGCTAAGTAAAAAGGTGTCGACACATAGATAGTCTATATCGACACAGAATAGTGGTGTCGACACTTCAGGAAAAAGGTGTCGACACATCTAGGAATGTGGTGTCGACACTTCAGAATGTTAGTGTCGAGACATGTCAAGTAGGTGTCGACACATCCAATATGGTGTCGACACTTAAGTTTTACTCAGCATTTTCTAAGTAAAGTCTCGACGATGTGTCGAGTTATGTTGTGTCGACACATAACCAAGTGTCGACACATAATCTCTGTTAACTAAACTTGTGTCGACACATGTGTGTCGAGACATTATAAGTCAGTGTCGACACTTATTGCCAGTGTCGACACATGTTAAGCTAGCTGTCCCGCCTGTTCATCTTCAAAATCAGAAAGGTATAAATAGGGTTCTGTCTTTGTTTGTCGACACGCTTTCAAAGTTTCGAGACCAAAACTATTGTGTCGACACTTCTCTTTTCTAAAGACAAATTCTCCAAACCCTAATGGCTCCTAAGCTTGAGGAGAACATGAACGAGGGCTATGAGCTGGTGCGCGGCGCGTTCGACGACGCAGATCAAGAAATCCAATCGGTGATAACCCTAGTCGCCAATTCTGGACTCGAATACTTGGTTTCAGAACCAACAAAGATTTGGAAGAAGGAAGTTCTTGAATTCCTTAATGGAGCTGCTGTAGATGAATCTGGATACAGAATCAAATCCAGAGTTCATGGGACTAAGGTCAAGGTTTCACCAAAGAATCTGAGGAAGGTACTCCAGCTACCTAAAACTCAAGATGAAGAGGAAGTAACTGCTTCAAAGACCAGGGAAGCTCTTACCTGGTGTGGTCTTGATCCCAAGATGAAGATAGGATCGGTATTCAACAGGAAAGGCATGAACAGTCAAGGAAAATTCATGTCTGAGATTGTAGGCAAGGTTATTCTCAGTAAGCCAGGAGGGCATGACAGGGTGTCTGCCTCTATGTTTGAAATTATGACAAGAATAATCTTTACTCTAAGAACAGACTGGTCTCAATTGGTGTATGAGAAAGTCAAGGAGAGTTTGAAGAAGCCCAACCTGGGCAGAATTATAAGTCTCTACCTAGCTGGTACAATACCAGAGGTAATGAGCAATGCTGCTGGAAGCAAGATCAACCACATGAGGAAGATGGACAAAAGGATATTTTCCAGATGGGACAGGGTGTTGTCCAAGGAAGTGGCAACCCCAGAGAAGCCAGTTACTGAGAAGGAGATTCCTCCTAAGAAGAAGAGAAAAACTGCTGTTGTGGCACAAGAGTCCTCCAGCAGTTCTGATAGTGAAGAACATGTTGTCTTCACTCCTGATGACCAAGAGGATGTGGCTGCAGAGAAGACCCCTGCTGCTGCAGATAATGCTGAGATCCAGGGGGAGCCTCCAGTAGTAGAAGAACCATCTACTCTGGACAGTGAGCAAGCCACCATCATTATCCAAGAGGTACTCACTGACCTAAAAACTTTAGACTATATTATAGAAGATGCTAATTTGTCTGATGTCCATCAGCAAACTCAGCTAGACAGTCAAGTTCCAGATGTTGTTTTAGAAGAAAAATCTGCTGAACAAGAAGTGGTACCTGAGTCAGTGGTTGAAGAGCAAAGACTGTCTCCAGCTCCATCTCCACCTGAATATACAATGGAGGATTTATTCCTAAATCTAGATCAAGAAGATTTTGATATGGATAAGGATGTTGCTGCTGAAGATAAGAGTGCTGCTGCTGAGGGGGAGCACATGGAAGTTCTGGAAGAGCCTATTAGGCAAGAACCTGAGAGGGCAACTGCTGTGCAAGCTGACAAACCTCCAAGCCCTAAGGAAAGGGTTGAAATAGCCAGCACTTCAGAATCTGAAGAAGATGAGGCTGCAAAGGCTAAGAGGAAGAAATTATATGTTTTTAAAAGAAGAAGCCAGAGTTACAAGAAAGCCTTGCAATCTATAGCCCCACAGCCTATAGTTCAACAAGCTCCAACAGTTGATTATAGTGCTTTGATGATTGCCATGCAGATCAAGTTGGATGAGCAAAGGAAGGCAATAAAGGCTTATGTGGATGAAGGGCATAAGTCCCTACAGTTTGATCTTGCACAAGATATAAAATCTATAAGGTTTGAAATGAACCTGAACAAGAAGGAGATGACTGACTGCTTCCACAAGGGTGGGAATGCAGTAGTCTATTTGGAAACTCACCAGGAGAAGATCAAGGCTCAGGTAGATGATATAGCATTAAAGCAAGGATATGTGCTGGAGAATCACTTAAGAATGAATGATAATTTGACTGCCTCCCATAATGTTATAGTCACTGAGTTGAAGAATAAGACTGCTGAACCTTCAACATCTACTGCTGCTGCTAAGGCTGACTTTGATAAGGTATTTCAAGCTGAGATTACTGCTGTCAATACTGCAATTCAAGATTCCCAGAAGGCCATCTCTGAACAGCTCACTAAGCTCAGACCTTACTTTAAAGAGGGAATCAGGTTTTTGGATAGTCAGATTAGATTTCAAAAGGATGATGTCAGAGACCATATGGCCAGAGAAGTCATAAAGGGGGAGAGAGTATTAGTCAAAGCTAGCTCTGACCATGCCAAATGGATATCTAACTCCATCAGAGCTACACTGGGCTATCCTCCACTCTGTGATGATGATAATGTTGCTGAATCAGGGATTCAAAATGCCTATCTTGGAGGTGAGCAAGCAGAAGTAGCTCAAGTGATATATCCACCTCCAGATTTTGACATGTTTCATGCAGATGTAAGCACAATGTATAGCCCAACTGCAGGGAAGTCAAATGTTGTTCTGGAAAAGGTTGTTCAACCTATTTCTGAAGCTCTGCAAGAGGCTCTGAACAAAGAAGAAGAGACAAGGTTGTCTAAAAAGAGGTTTAGGGAACAAGCAGAACAAAAGCCAGATTTTGAACAATGGAGCCCTACCTCTAGAAATATAATTCTAACTGCCTGGAAAGCTGCCAAAGACAACATGAATGACAGGAACAAATGGTTCTCTGAGGTAGAATGGAGAAAGCATGAGATCAGGCAGGAGGCTATAGTACAATTCAGAAGGAAGGCTAAGATGGGAAAGCTACCTCCTACTGCTGTGGAGCCTAGCAAGTACTTCCCCAAGCCATACCACTATTTTGAGAGACAGAAAATCAAAGCAGAAGAGCTGAAGAAGAAGGACTTAAAAGGCAAGAAGCCTGCTGATGCTGCAAGTGCTGAAGCCCCTGTCAAAGCTCAAGTCCAAGCTGGAAAGGGAATTGTTATCAAGGAACCTGATCAGAAATAGATTAGGATTTTACTTGAAGATTATGTCGCAATCCTTTTTAATGAAAAACATTTTTGTAAAACATTGAAGATGTATAAGAAAAATGTTAGAACAATATATGATAAATATATTTCATGATTGTTCTGTAAATGTGTCTATTTCTGGATTGTTCTGAAATGATGAATGTGTATACATGTGTGTATTTCTACATGTTTATGTTTACCCTGCTGAATATAATCTACTGTACATCATTTTGTAATTTTTAATTATGGATGGTGTATATCATTGACTAAGGGTTATGACTTCTCCAAATAGGGGGAGATTGTTGGGTACATTGGTCAAATGTACCTGATTTGAAGAAGCCTCACCCAACTCAATGATATACATCATAATGTATTTGATGTATGTTTGAGTTACTTGTGCAGGTTAAGAAAGTACTGGACTGAAGCAAAAAGTTTCTAAGTCCATGTGTCGACACCCAGAGGGAAAGTGTCGACACTTAAGAAGACTTGTGTCGACACCCAGACAAGATGTGTCGACACTTGGAGTCATTGTGTCGACACCTGGGATGCAGAGTCGACACCAGACAGAAAGTGTCGACACTTGGAGCTGTGTCGACACTCAGTGAAGAAAAGTGTAGACAGAAAGTGTCGACACAAGGAGCTGTGTCGACACCCAGTGAAGCTGTGTCTACACCAGAAAGTGTCGACACTTGGAGCTGTGTTGACACTCAGCAAAAGTCTGTAGAGTCTAAGTACAAGTGTCGACACTCAACACAATGTGTCGACACTAAGCAGAAGAGTCAGCACTTGAAGCATGTGTCGACACTCAACACAATGTGTCGACACTCAACAGAAGAGTCAACATTTGAAGTATGTGTCGACACCCAGAACAATGTGTCGACACACAGCTGAAGACTCAACACTTGAAGAAAGTGTCGACACATGGAGCTGTGTCGACACTTAGCAAAAGAACAGAAAGAACAACAAATTATTCTAAGTACAAGTGTCGACACTATGGGAATGTGTCGACACTCAGCTGAAGTCTCAACAACAAGAAGGTGTGTCGACACAAGGAGCTGTGTCGACACTCAGCAAGATTCAACATAGAAGACTATGTGTCGACACCAAGAAGCAGTGTCGACACTTGACAGATTCAACACAAGAAGATGTGTCGACACACAGGAGATGTGTCGACACATAGAAGAATTCAGCAAAAGCTAGAAGAACAAGTACATGTGTCGACACTCAATTTCAGTGTCGACACATGAAGAAGAATCTATGTCGAGACATACAAGAATATGTGTCGACACCTTGTAGACTTGTGTCGACACTTACAAAGCATGTGTCGACACTTGATCTATAAGTGTCGACACTTAAAGACAGAAAGTCTCGACACTTACTGACTGTTAGAGATTTTCTAGAAGTGACTGGTTGACATGACAGCTGCCGATCCAGCCGGTCTACAGCAACTGTCAGAGATGTCAGAAGTCAGTTATGAACCGGACCAGCCGGTTACCATGAAGAAGGCCTATAAATAGGCACCCACAGTTTACAGAGACTGTTGTTGAAAGAGTTGATCAAGTGATTAACAAGTGGTACAGATTATTCAAGTAATCAGAAAAGTGATATACTGAGTATCAACACAAGAAGATCTTGTAGTCCAAGTGCAGATCTAAGAAGTTGGAGAGAGAGGGCTCCATCTAAGAAATCAGCCTCTAGAACTAGGCTGAGAAGAAGGATTCAGATTCAATTCTGATTCTTAAGTGGCAGAGGTCAAGGAACAACTGCAGAGGATTCAGCCTTATTCAGTTCTACTCAAGAAGCTTTGAAGAAAGCTAAGTCAGGGTGAATCCAGCTGAGTTCTTCCAAGAACTCATCAAGAATCTCTCAACTCCCCTCCTTTAATTCTGAGTTGTAGAGTTATTACTTGTATTACATTTTTAACTTATAGGATCCATTGGATCTGAGTGATTGTAAGCCTATAATTATAAAGGCTGAGGGTAGGGCTTGTTAGCCTGAGTGTAGGAGATTGTGATCTCTGAGTGTAGGCCTTGTTGGCTGAGTGTAGGCCTTGTTGGCTGCGTGTAGGCCTTGGATTGGCTGAGTGTAGGCCTTGATTGGCTGAGTGTAGGCTTTGGGATAAAGCTGAGTTGTAAGGCTTTGGGCCTGTGGTGTAGGAACCAATTTGGGTTCTGAGACAGTGCAGGAGTTTGGCCGAATCTAGTACACTGCTAGATAGGCGAAGGGGGAAAGTGGATGTACCCATATCTTGGGGAACCACTATAAATCACTGTGTGCTGTACTGTGCTGAAATTGTTGCTGTGTATGCTGTGTTTGCTGTGATAAACTAGTTAGATTGCTGTGATATAACCGATTGCTGCCAATAAAGTTAGAAAAGGATTAGGTCACCTATTCACCCCCCCCCCCCTCTAGGTGTTTAGGTACCATATCTTTCAAGGATGATATTCATCAGCTTATAGATGAATATAAAGTGTTGTTACAAGCTTACAAGAAAAGCAAGTCCTTAGCCAAAAGTCAGGCAAAGGAAATTGCTGATCTTAAAGCTGCTGCAACAGATTTTGAGAAGCAATTTGATCAAAAGCTTAATGAGATAGCCAGGCTGAAACACATAACAGTGATTCAGATGGGTACTATCACCTTTAAGAATGATCAAATCAAGAGTCTGGAGATCAATCTTCAGAAAGAGAGAGAGCTTGTTGCTAGGTTTTCTAAACCTAAGTCAGTGTTACCTTTAATTGATGAATTTGTTCATCATAAAGGCAAGGCTGGACTGGGTTTTAATAAACCTGCAAGGACTGAGCAGTCCAAGCCCAAGTCCAAGGGCAAAGCCCCAACATTCAACAAGTCAGCTGTAGATAAGACAGCAAAGACTTTACCTAAGCAAAGATACAATAAGTTTGAATGCTGGTGTTGTGGCAAAGTTGGCCATTTTGCAGTGGACTGTTGGCACAATGCTAGTGCCAAAGTGAGTACCAAACTACCTGTTGGAAAGCCAGTAGGTAGCTTTGTCAGATTGCAAACTAACAAGTACCAAGGACCCAAGAATTCTTTGGGTTCTAAGCTTCATTAATCTGTTTTTCAGGTGAGTCCAAGTGGCCATACCCCAACATGGTACTTGGACAGTGGATGTTCCACACATATGACTGGAACTAGAGGATTACTAAAGGACTACATACCAATAAAAGATGGTCCAAAAGTCACCTTTGGTGGTTCTGAAAAAGGAATCATCAAAGGATTTGGTAACATTTCTAGCAACTTGGTTACCATTACTCAAGTGGCTTATGTTAAAGGGTTGAAACACAACCTAATAAGTATAAGTCAATTAAGTGATGTAGGGTATGACATCTCATTTGTTAAAAATGGTTGTCATATCAAGAGGTCAAGTGATCAAGAGATCATTTTGACAGGTTATAGGAAGAGGAATGTCTACTGCTTAGACATTATGGTTGAGAACAATGGTTCTCCAGTTTGTCTTGTAGCTGATGAGACAGTCACTCATTGTGTCAAATGGCACAAGAGGCTAGCCCATCTTAACTACAAGACTATTAGCAAACTCTTTAGCAAAGAGTTAGTGAGGAATGGTCCTCAAGTTAAGTGTGTTAAAGATGGTATTTGCTCAGCTTGTCAAAAGGGCAAGCAGACTAAATCCACCTTTAGAAGCATAGAAAACAAAGATGCTGTGAGGTGTTTATATCTCTTGCACTTGGATCTCTTTGGTCCAATGCCAGTTCACAGCTTAGGTAGGAAGGTCTATACCCTTGTAGTTGTAGATGACTACTCAAGGTTTTCTTGGGTGTTCTTCTTAAGACAGAAATCTGAAACACCTAGTGTCTTCCATAGCTTTGTCAAGCAAATTCAGAATGAACTAGACAGTACAGTGGTCAAGATTGGAAGTGACCATGGTACTGAGTTTCAGTCTGATAGCATGACAAAACTTTGTGAAGACTTTGGGATATTTCAAGAATTCTCTTCACCTAGAAGACCTCAGCAAAATGGCATTGCTGAGAGGAAGAATAGGACCTTGATAGAGGCTGGAAGGACCCTACTAAGTGATACATCACTGCCAGAGTATTTTTGGGCTGAAGCAGTTAACACTGCATGTCATGTTATAAATAGGGCTATCATCACTAAAGGCCTTAACAAGACCCCCTATGAAGTTGTAAAAGGCAGGAAACCAAACATATCCTACTTCAGGATCTTTGGTTGCAAATGCTTCATACTTAACAATGGGAAGTCTTACTTGACTAAGTTTGCTGCCAAGTCCCAAGAGGGAATTTTTGTTGGGTACAACAATAATAGTAAGGCTTATAGAGTCTACAACTTGTCTACACAAGTTGTAGAAGAATCTGTGCATGTAGTTTTTGATGAGACTAAACATATTAACAATGAGTTGTCTAGTACTGTATGCAGCCCCACAGGTTTAACAAAGAAAATGGACAAGCTTACTATAGAAGAAGTACCTGCTGCAAGACAGCAAGGAGAGGAGAATAGCTGTTGTCCAGGGGAGAACTACATGTACCAATTAATGATGAAGTACAAGGAATACAGCATGATGGAGATGCTGAAGAGGTTCAACCAGAAATTAGGATACCTCCAGCCAACAGGCATCTAAGAGATCATCCAATAGAGCAGATTATTAGAGATCCAAGACAAGGAGTATAAACCGGGAGCAGAAACCTAAATGCAGCAATCTACTCCAGCTTTTTATCTCAAGTTGAACCTAAGAAGTTTGAAGAAGCAATACAAGATCCACAATGGACTGAAGCAATGCAAGAAGAGCTTAATCAGTTCAAGAGGTGCAAGGTTTGGGAACTTGTTCCTAAACCTAAAGACCACAATATAATAGGAACTAAGTGCATCTACAGGAATAAGATGGATGAACAAGGGGTCATCATTAAGAATAAAGCTAGACTGGTTGCTAAAGGATATAGGCAAGAAGAAGGTATTGATTTTGATCAAACCTTTGCTCCAGTAGCCAGACTGGAAGCCATAAGAATGTTCTTGGCCTATGCAACCTATCAAGGATTCAAGGTTTACCAAATGGATGTCAAGTCAGCATTCCTGAATGGTAATCTTAAGGAAGAAGTCTATGTGGAACAGCCTTCAGGTTTTGTTGATCCAACTCTACCTCATCATGTCTATAGAGTTAGAAAAGCTTTATATGGGTTAAAGCAAGCCCCTAGGGCTTGGTATGAAACCCTATCTAGTTTCCTCATTGAGAGCAAGTTCTCAAGGGGGAAAATAGATAAGACTCTATTCCTTAGGGAATCTAGAGGCAAAGTCATACTAGTCCAAATATATGTAGATGACATTATATTTGGGTCTACTGAAAGTAGCCTTTGCAAAAAGTTTGCAAAATTTATGCAAGGTCAGTTGAGATGAGTAGTATGAGAGAGCTGAAGTTTTTCTTGGGTCTCCAAGTTAAACAGACTGAGAGTGGTTTATCCATATGTCAGTCCAAGTTCACCCTAGAACTCATAAGGAAGTATGGTATGGATTCATCCAGCACCATGAAGACTCCTATGGGGTTAAGTATGTCTCTCAGCAAGGATGATGCAGGGAAACCTGTAGATGAAACCTTGTATAGAGGGATAGTTGGCTCCCTATTATACTTGACTGCTATTAGACCTGACATCATGTATACTACATGTGTTTGTGCAAGGTATCAAGCCTGCACTAAAGAGTCTCATTTGACAGCAGTCAAAAGAATATTGAGATATCTTAAGGGCACTCCCTATCTAGGCCTCTGGTACCCTAGGAATGGAGATTTTGATCTAACAGGTTATTCAGATGCAGACTTTGCAGGATGCAAAGAAGATAGAAAGAGCACTACTGGAACCTGTCAATTCCTAGGTGGGAGACTAATTTCATGGAGTAGCAAGAAGCAAACCAATGTGGCTATCTCCACAGCAGAGTCAGAGTATGTGGCTGCAGGAAGTTGCTGTGCTCAACTTCTGTGGATTCAACATCAGCTAGAGGACTATGGATTTCAGGTAAGTAGAACTCCACTTTTCTGTGATTCTACAAGTGCTATTTCAATAGCTAATAACCTTGTATCTCATAGTAAAACTAAACATATTGAAATTAAATATCATTTTCTTAGGGAGCATGTAGAAAGAGAAGATATTTTACTTGAATATGTTAAAACTGATAATCAAATAGCTGATATGTTTACTAAGCCCCTAGAAGAAGCTAAGTTCACTAGATTCAAAATTGAACTAGGAATGATAAACTTAGAGTAAGTTTACAGAATTGAAAATGCCTAAGTAAAAAGGTGTCGACACATAGACAAGTCTATGTCGACACAGAATAGTGGTGTCGACACTTCAGGAAAAAGGTGTCGACACATCTAGGAAGTTGATGTCGACACTTCAGAATGTTAGTGTCGACACATGTCAAGTAGGTGTCGACACATCCAAAGTGGTGTCGACACTTAAGTTTTACTCATAATTTTCTAAGTAAAGTCTCGACAATGTGTCGAGTTATGTTGTGTCGACACATAACCACGTGTTGACACATAAAATCTGTTGACTAAACTTGTGTCGACACATGTGTGTCGAGACATTATAAGTCAGTGTCGACACTTATTGCCAGTGTCGACACATTTTAAGTTATATGTCCCGCCTGTTCATCTTCAAAATCAGAAAGGTATAAATAGGGTTCTGTCTTTGTTTGTCGACACGCTTTCAAAGTTTCGAGACTCAAATTTCTGTGTCGACACTTCTCTTCTCTCAAGACAAATTCTACAAACCCTAATGGCACCTAAGCTTGAGGAGAACGTTAACGAAGGATATGTGCTAGTGCGCTGTGCTTTCGACGATGCAGATCAAGAAATCAAGTCGGTCGTAACCCTAGTCGCCGATTCTGGACTAGAATACTTAGTTTCAGAACCTACTAAGATATGGAAGAAGGAGGTTCTTGAATATCTCAATGGAGCCAAGGTGGATGAATCTGGATACAAAATCAAATCCAGAGTTCATGGTGCAAGGGTTAAGGTATCTCCTAAAAGTTTGAGGAAGATTCTCCAGCTATCAAAAACTCAAGAAGAAGATGAGGTTACAGCTTCAAAGACCAGGGAAGCTCTAACCTGGTGTGGACTTGATTCCAAGATGAAGATAGGTTCTGTTTTCACCAGGAAGGGAATGAACAATCAAGGAAAGTTTCTTTCTGAGATAGTTGGAAAAGTGTTACTCAGCAAGCCAGGAGGGCATGACAGAGTGTCTGCCTATATGTTTGGAATAATGACAAGGATAATCTTCACTCTGAAAACAGACTGGTCAATAGTAGTCTATGAGAAAATCAAGGAAAGTTTGAAGAAGCCCAATCTGGGCAGAATCTTAAGTCTCTACCTAGCTGGTACCATACCAGAGGTAATGAATACTGCTGATGGAAGCAAGATAAATCACATGAGGAAGATGGATCTAAGGATCTTTTCTAGATGGGACAGGGTGTTGTCAAAGGACATGCCAACCCCTGAAAAGATAGTTTCTGAGAAAGAGATTCCTCCCAAAAAGAAAAGGAAGACAGTTCCAGTAGCACAAGAGTCTACTAGCAGTTCTGGTAGTGAAGAACAGGTTGTCTTCACTCCAGATGTCAATGAGGAAGAGCCTGCTGTGAAGTCTCCTACTCCTCCAGCTAATGCTGAGGTCCAGGGGGAGCTACCACAAGCTAGCCCCATCCACAGGGATCAAAGCAAGGGGGAGCTTCCAGTTGTAGAAGAACCCTCTACACTGGAAAGTGAACAAGCCACCACCATCATACTAGAGGTACTCACTGACCTAAATACTTTAGAATTTCTTATAGAAGATGCTGATTTGTCTGATGTTCATCAGCAAACTCAGCTGAATACTCAAGAACCAGATGCTGTTGGAGATGACACATCTGTTGTACAAGAAGTAATTCCTGATCCAGAGGTTGAAGAACCAAGAACTTCTCCTGCACAGTCTCCACAAGAATACATAATGGAAGACTTGTTCCTAAATCTAGATCAAGCAGATTTTGATAAGGAAACTGATGATGCTGCTGTTGAGGGGGAGAAGGTACAAGTTCTGGAAGAGCCTATAAGGCAAGAAACTGAGATAGCTCCAGATGTGCAAGCTGAAAAGCCTTCAAGCCCTAAGGAAAGGGTTGACATAGCCAGCTCCTCAGAGTCTGAAGATGAGGAGGATACTAGGGCAAAGAAAAAGAAACTTTATGTCTTCAGGAGAAGAAGCCAGAGATACAAGAAGGCTCTCCAAATAGTTGCACCACAGCCTATAATTCAACAAGCCCCAACTTTTGATTATAGTGCACTGATGGTGGCAATGCAAATCAAGATGGAAGAGCAAAGAAAGGCAATAGAGAAATATGTAGATGAAGGGCAAAAGTCACTCCAGTTTGATCTTGCCCAAGATATAAAATCAATCAGGTTTGAAATGAACCTCAACAAGAAGGAGATGACGGACTGCTTCCACAAAGGTGGAAATGTAGTGGTGTACTTGGCAACACACCAGGAAAATATCAAGGCCCAAGTGGATGACATAGCATTGAAGCAAGGATATGTTCTTGAAAATCAGCTAAGAATGAATGACAATTTAACTGCTTCACATAATTCTATTGTCACTGAATTGAAGAACTAGGCTGCTGAACCCTCTACTTCTACTGCTGCTATTAAAGCTGATTTTGACAAAGTATTCCAGGAAGAAATCTCTGTTGTTCAGACTGCTATCCAAGCCTCCTAGAAAGCCATATCTGACCAACTTCAAAAGCTCAAACCATTCTTTAAAGATGGCATCAGATACTTGGATAGTCAAATCAGATTTCAAAAGGATGATGTCACAGATCATATGGCTAGAGAAGTCATAAAGGGGGAGAGAGTTTTAGTCAAAGCTAGCTCTGATCATGTCAAATGGATATCTAATTCCATCAGAGCTACACTGGGCTATCCTCCACTTTGTGATGATGACAATGTTTCTGAATATGGCATTCACCCTGCATATCTTGGAGGTGAGCAACCAGAAGTAGCTCAGGTCATTTATCCACCTCCAGATTTTGAAATGATTCATGATGAGCCACAGACCATGTATAGCCCATCTGGGGGCAAGGACAATGTCCATATTGAAAAGGTTGTTCAGCCTATATCAGAAGCTATGCAAGAGGCATTGCAGAAAGAGGAAGAGACAAGGTTGTCTAAGAAGAGGTTTAGGGAACAAGCAGAACAAAGGCCAGACTTTGAACAGTGGAGCCCTACCTTTAGAAACATAATATTAACTGCCTGGAAAGCTACCAAGGATAACACTCATGACAGGAACAAATGGTTTTCTGAAGCTGAATGGAGAAAACATGAGATCAGGGAGGAGACAATAGTTCAGTATAGAAGGAAGGCAAAGATGGGAAAGCTACCTCCTACTGCAGTGGAGCCTAGCAAGTACTTTACAAAGCCATATCACTATTTTGAGAGGCAGAAGATCAAAGCTGAAGAGCTTAAAAAGAAAGATCTGAAAGGCAAGAAGCCTGTTGATGCTGAAACTGCTGATGCTGCTGTCCAAGCTAAAGTTCAAGCTGGCAAAGGCATAATTATCAAGGAACCTGAACAAAAATAGATTTAGAATTTTCTTGAAGTCTATTTTGTAATCTTTTGAATGTAAAATATTTAGTGAACTTCTGAAAATGTATAAGACAAATGTTAGAACAATATATGATTAATATATTTCATGTTTGTTCTGTGAATATGTCTATTTGTTCTGTGATTGATGTTTGTATATACATGTGAAATTGATACATGTTATGTTTACCCTGCTTACATAATCCTGCTTTACATCATTTTGTAATTTTTATTATGAATGGTGTATATCATTGACTAAGGGTTATGACTTCTCAAAATAGGGGGAGATTGTTGGGTACATTGCTTAAATGTACCTGATTTGAAGAAGCCTCACCCAACTCAATGATATACATCATAATGTATTTGATGTATATTGAGTTTACTTGTGCAGGTTAAGTAATTACTGGACTGAAGCAAAAAGTTTCTATGTCCATGTGTCGACACCCAGAGGGAAAGTGTCGACACTTAAGAAGACTTTTGTCGACACCCAGACAAGCAGTGTCGACACTTGGAGTCATTGTGTCGACACCTGGGATGCAGAGTCGACACCAGATAGAAAGTGTCGACACAAGGAGCTGTGTCGACACTCAGTGAAGAAAAGTGAAGACAGAAAGTGTCGACACAAGGAGCTGTGTCGACACCCAGTAAAGCTGTGTCTACACCAGAAAGTGTCGACACTTTGAGCTGTGTCGACACTCAGCAAAAGTCAGCAGAAACTAAGTTAAAGTGTCGACACCAAGAACATTGTGTCGACACACAACAAGAAGAGTCAGCACTTGAAGAAAGTGTCGACACCAAGAACAAAGTGTCGACACTCAACAGAAGAGTCAGCACATGAAGTAAGTATCGACACGTAGAACAATGTGTCGACACTCAGCTGAAGACTCTACACTTGAAGAAAGTGTCGACACATGGAGCAGTGTCGACACTTAGCAAAGAACAGCAAGATCGTCAAATTATTCTAAGTACAAGTGTCGACACTAAGGGAATGTGTCGACACTCAGCTGAAGTCTCAACAGAAGAATCAAGTGTCGACACAAGGAGCTGTGTCGACACTCAGCAAGTATCAACATAGAAGACTATGTGTCGACACCAAGGAGCAGTGTCGACACTTAACAGATTCAACACAAGAAGTTGTGTCGACACAAAGGAGATGTGTCGACACTTAGAAGAATTCAGCAAGTTACAGAAGATCAAGTACTTGTGTCGACACTCAATTTCAGTGTCGACACATGAAGAAGAATCTGTGTCGAGACATACAAGAAGTTGTGTCGACACCTTGTAGACTTGTGTCGACACTTACACAACTTGTGTCGACACTTGTCCTATAAGTGTCGACACTTAAAGACAGAAAGTCTCGACACTATCAGACAGTTAGAGATTTTCAAGAATTGACTGGATGACTTGACAGCTGCCGTTCCAGCCAGTCTACAGCACCTGTCAGAGATGTCAGAATTCAGTTATGGACCGGACCAGCCGGTTACCATGAAGAAGGCCTATAAATAGGCTCATACAGTTTACAGAAACTGTTGTTCAGATTATTGTTCAAGTAGTTATTGAAGTGGTACACAGAGTATTAACACAAGAAGATCTAGCCGTCCAAGTGTAGATCTAAGAAGTTGGAGAGAGAGGGCTCCATTCAAGAAATCAGCCTTTGGAACTATGCTGAGAATAAGGGTTCAGAGATTTTCTGGATCTTAAGAAGCAGAGATCAAGGATCAACTGCAAGAGGATTCATTCTTATTCAGTTCTACTCAAGAATCTTTGAAGAAAGCTATGTCAGATTGAATCCAGCTGAGTTCTTCCAAGAACTCGTCAAGAAACTCTCAACTCCCCTCTCTTGTTTCTGAGTTGTAGAGTTAATATTTGTAAAATCATTTTAACTTGTAGGATCCTTTGGATCTGAGTGAATTGTAAGCCTGTATTTATAAAGGCTGAGGGTAGGGCTTGAGAGCCTGAGTGTAGGAGATTGAAATCTCTGAGTGTAGGCCTTGTTGGCTGAGTGTAGGCCTTGTTGGCTGAGTGTAGGCCTTGATTGGCTGAGTGTAGGACTTTGTGGCTGAGTGTAGGCTTTGGGATAAAGCTGAGTTGTAGGGCCTTGGGCCTGAGGTGTAGGAACCAATTTGGGTTCTGAGACAGTGGAGGAGTTTGGCCGAATCTAGTACACTGCTAGATAGGCGAAGGGGGAAAGTGGATGTACCCAAAGCTTGGGGAACCACTATAAAACTCGGTGTCTGCTGTGCGGTGATTGTTGTTGTGTATGCTGTGTGTTTTCTGTGATAAAATAGTTAGAAATCTGTGATATTAACTGTTTGCTACCATTAAAGTTCAAAAAGGATTAGGTCAACTATTCACCCCCCCCCTATAGGTGTTTAGGTACCATATCTTTCACCGGGTGTACTGAATATTCAGAGCTATGAGCCTCTCTCAAGATATCTTCCCGGATTTTGCCGCCCTTGGGAATATAGAGTCGGCCACGGCAATATACAAGGCCGTCTTTTAGCGTGTACTCATAGGTGGTCCCATCTTCAATTGCCTTGATTGTCGGGGCCAAGTCCGCATCCATTCCTTGCTCCACCTGAATCCGGTCCCGGATATCATAAACTATGCTCATGCTTGCCAAATACTCTGCATACTCTGCCGTAGGAGCCTTGAATACCAATGTAATATCCATTTCCTCAATCATCCGAGCCAATTCCATACTCATCAACCGAGACTCTGGGCTAGAGCCTGGCACTTTTCTACTCAGTGCATCGGCTACCGAGTTCGCCTTTCCGGGATGATAGTTTAAGGTGAACTCATAATCGCACAGAAATTCCAGCCACCGTCGTTGTCTCAGGTTCAGCTCCCTCTGAGTGTGGACATACTTCAAGTTTTTGTGATCGGAAAAGATCTCACAGTGGACGCCATATAGATAATGCCTCCAGACCTTCTAAGCGAACACCACTGCTCCCAATTCCAAATCATGAACCAGGTAATTGATTTCATGTTTCTTTAACTGCCTCGAAGCATAAGCGATTACGTGCCCGTGCTGCATCAATACCGCTCCCATCCCTTGATATGACGCGTCAGTGTAAACCTGAAATCCTTCCTTCCCAAATGGAAGTGCAAGGATGGGGGCGGAGGTAAGCCTATCCTTCAGCTCTTGGAACGCCGCTTCACATTGGGGAGTCCACTCAAATGGCACAAAATTCTTCGTCAAAGAAGTAAGAGGAAGGGTAATCTTGGAAAATCCTTTCACGAACTTGCGGTAGTACCCAGCAAGTCCAAGAAAGCTTCCTATATCGACCGCCGACTTCAAGGGCGACCACTCCTTCACGGCTAGCACCTTTGCTGGATCCACTGCTAATCCTGCTCCACTGATCACATGCCCCAAGAAAGCAACCTCCTTAAGACAGAATTCACACTTGCTAAACTTGGCGTACAAGGCGTGCTCCTTCAATTTCTTCAACAGCAAGGTTAGATGCTCGACACGCTCCTCCTCCGTCTTTGAGTAGACCAAGATATCGTCGATAAAAACAATGACTAAGATGTCCAAATACGGTTCAAACACCTTGTTCATCAGGATCATGAAGGCTGAATGGGCATTTGTGAGCCCAAACGGCATTACCGTGAACTCATACAAACCATATCTTGAACTGAAAGTCGTTTTCTGGATGTGCCCATCTCGAATCATCAACTGATAGTATCCAGAGAGCGAATCCAGTTTGGAAAACCAATATGCTCCCACTAGTTGATCGAACAACTCGTCGATCCGAGGTAGTGGATAAGTGTTTCGCACCGTCAACCGATTGAGTTCCCGATAATCTATGCACAACCGCAGGGTTCCATCCTTCTTCTTCACGAGTAGTACAGTGGCTCCCCAGGGTGAAGAACCTGGGCGAACGAACCCTTACTCCACCAGTTCTTGCAATTGAACTCTAAACTCTGCGAGTTCCTTCGGGGCCATTCGGTACGGAGCCTTGGATACAGGCTTGGCACTAGGTACTAGATTAATCTGGAAGTCAACTTCTCTATGCGGGGGCAATCCTGGTAGCTTCTCAGGAAATACCTCGGGAAAATCCCACACTACCCGTACATCCTTCACTTCCAATGCTTCTTCCTTCAACTCGAACCAGACCATGAAGACCTCGTCCCCATTCATATGGGCTTTTACAGCCTGAACAGAAGATAATTTCATACGCGGCGCGAAGCCAATACCTTGAAAGATGATGTCGGAGTCTCCATGTCTCAAATAGATTCGCTTCTCTGCGCAGTCGATCCTCGCGAAGTGCTTGTCCAGCAATGCCATGCCCAAAATGATGTCGAACTCCGGCATTCTCAGAACTGTGGCCGGCATATCAAAGGCCTTCCCATCAATAAATAACTCCAACTCGCACTTGGCGGTTGCGATCATCTCTAAGCCCTCCGGAAGGTGTACACGTCGGGCTATGCTAGTAAAGTACTGTACACCATCCACGTCTTTTATGAAATCCTCAGACACAAAGGAGTGTGAGGCACCGGTATCGAACAGCGTATAGGCCGTCTTCCCATCAATAATCATGGTGCCTAATTACCAACAACCAAAACTTATTGCTAGGTGTCTAATAAGTCTTAATCAATTCAAGTTAAACCATGAAAATATGTTAATTAATTAAATCATACCTGCAATCACATCTTGGGGGTTCCGTTCCTGCTCCATGTCAAGCGTGTACACCTGGTCCCTAGCAGGGCCGGGGTTACCTCCTCGCGTTCCTCGTCCTCGACCACGTATGTGACCCCGCCCTCGAGGAGCTGCCGGTGGGAGAGCGGGAGGGACGTTTCCAAATAGCTGCGGGCAGAAATGTCGGATGTGGCCTGGCTAGTTTCATTCAAAGCACACCAGCCCACGACGCCCTTCAGGTTGTTGAAATTGCAGAGGCTCTGGTGGTGGAGGCAACGCAGGCGGCTGCGGAACCGGATGCTCCACCATATAGTTTCAGTGGACACGCCCTCCACCTCTTTGATAACCTCTTCCTCCTCTGAATTCTCGTCTCCTTCTATTGCTTGGGCCGGCTTCCATCACATCCTCCGCAGGCCTCTTGCTACATCCTAGCTGGTCCGACTCCAATATTTTCGCCATATCAATGATCTCCTCCAAGCTACCATCCTCTATAAACAAAAGGGACTGCCTTAGGTGATCTCGCAGCCCTTTGTAAAAGCACTTGGCATAACCTCTGTCATCCAACTCGTAAGAATCCGCAAACCTTGCGAGATGCTGGAATTCCCGCTGGTATTCCGCAACCGACTTTGATCCCTGCTTTAGTATAAGAAACCTCTGCTCAAGCTCATCTCGGGCTAACGTAGGGATAAAGTGCTCCAAGAAAACACCCGAGAATTCACTCCAACTTATCTCTGTGTAGACCCGACCTTGGAAGATAGAGCCCATGAGAGACTTCCACCACCTCTTAGCATGTAAGTCCAAGACGGACAACGCCAATGTCATTGCCATGTTGGTCGGGCAACGGATACCAGCCAACAACTCTTGTACCGTGTCTAGCCATTCCTCTGTACGTACGACTGACTCCGTCCCAAGGTAGGCAGGAGGGGAAAGAGCCCGGAAGGTGCTCAGCTAGTTGGAGCTCGGGTCCTGTTGTTGCACCGGGGGCTGCTGCGCCCTAAAAGCATCGAGGATGGCAATGAGCGTCTGCCCCAACTCAAATTGTTGGAACTGAGTGGGAGTGGGTATGGAGGGCGCATGAGTGCCTCCCACCTGCTCAACGAGCGCTGGAATCTACACATAGGACGCAAAAGTATGGTCAGGTTGGCTAATCTTAAGGTCAAAGTTGGACATACTTAGCGTGAATTACATATGGGCACACCACTGCTTCCGCTAAGTCAGTTTGTCCCCAAACTGACTAATCAAACGGGGGTGGCACCATTGTTGAATGACTTCTTTAGTTGAGGATCGTGGCAAACTGATACCATTTGTAAGACCCCCCCCTCCCGGATCCCAAAACACTGCATGAAGGGGGGTCTTATGCCCGGAACAGCTGCCTTGCGGTAGCATTAGCACACGGGCTAACCTGTACCACAAGACGCATATTCCGCCGGCTCCAACAATATCAATATAATATGCCAACCCAACCAAAATATAAGCAAGAGAAGTCAAATCCACACTAAGTATATGAGTCCAAATAGTACAATAAAAGAGAAGCTAAATCACGCTTCTACAAATCAGAGTACAGCTATAGATATTGCCCAAAAAGGGGATACATCAAATCTTCTCAACACTCACATCTATGACCGACGGTATCGACAACACCGTCACTTCAGGCCATGTCGTCCTGGCCTGGCTGTCCTGCTGCGTAATCCGCAACTGCTCTACCTACGGCGTGACCTCCTAAAAGGAAGACGTAGCAATCGTTAGTTGAAACGACTAAGTAGCTTCACATCCACTCCCCCGGCGACTCCTCGGCACCGGGAGGAGAGAAGGAACAAGGGTAATAAATATATGCAAGTAAAAGAAGTACAGGCAGGTGGCGATAGTGTAAGAGTAACAGTATCATGATCTAGCAAATATTTAAGAGCTATAGCAAACTAACAATTATAAGTAACAACAGGAAAGTAACTTAACTTATAAGAATGCCCATACAAACTTATAAGTTAAGGATCGGGTTACATAAAGGTAACTCATCGTATAAGAGTGCTCATACAAACTTATATGATGAGGATCTTGTTGTGCAATGTTATGAAATGCTATGTATGCTATGCAATGACTCACCCATGCAATTTCTATGTCGACACAGACTGTAGTTCCCACTTTTTGAGCAGCTAGCTAACCTCTCAGGCATCAGCCGCAATGGCCAGGCGGTGATAGTAGAACGGGCACTTCTACTACTAGGCGGGTATCCACACTACTTCACCTAGGCCACCGTACGCCTCAATGCTAAGAACACAACAGTGGAGCCCATGCGTACTATGGCCCAGCGGGGTCTTGGGTAGATGTGCACCAAGAACACAGCCCGAACTGGCCTAATGTGACCCGGAAGGGGCCACAGAAGTAAGCACGAGGACACAGCCCAACCGTTCACTTGCCATGGAAGGGGCCCGGGATGTGAATACCGAGGACACAGCCCAGCCTCCCAAAGTCTAACTGTCAACTCCCGTCGGTGTGACTATCTGCGAGCCCGTAGACCTGCCACACTATCCTTAACCCAGGATTACGACACCGCGTGTCGACTCACACCGCATGCAAATGCTACATCACTGTAGCATGGAATGGGCCTTGGAAGTAAACACGAGGTCACATCCCAACCATCCATCCATGACTTATCCCAACACAGAACAAACAAGTGACGGTCAACACCGCACTAACATCCTCTCACAATACTACCCGTAGGGAGACGACACTCTAAGTATTGGACTAACAAAACTCATTCTATTAAACAAACATTGTCATGGCCATAATTTATTCTTTTACATGACTTTGCAAATGATGACAGCACAGTATAAACATGATGCGCATATAGAAATCAATCAAACTTTCCAAAAGTAACAACTTATTATGACATGATGTGCATAAATGATAATCTACCAAATCTCCAACAAATCAATTAGTTTCAGTAAGTTTGCTTCACAATTGGATTATATGAAATCTGATTAATAAACTTCATCAATCATGCAACTAAAATGATTAATCATAAAAGTGTTCATCCAAGCCAAGTAACTCGCAATATTAATTCCACCGAATCCAAATCCATATTATATAAACCCTGAATTTAGGTGTAGAGTAAATCTGGACAGCAACTTCGACCGGAGATTCCCGGGGCTACAGGAATCCGGTGAAGACGTGTAACCCCTCGATGGAAAGGTCTTTCCATGGCTACAACTTTCTTCGTCAGACCTCGACCCAGATTTGAATGTATCCTAATAGAAATCAGACTTGAATTCCGCTGCGTACAGAACATAATTTTTGCATGCAGGATTTATTGAACACCATTTTCGTACAGGCTTTCCTGTGGCTACAGACTTCTCCAGAAGTCGTGCAACTATTCGTTGGAAAGGAATTTTCAAGAGCTTCAACTTTCATGTTTAGCCGAAACCCGGATCTGGCCACATCACACCTAAAAATGGCCACGAAGTTTGCTGCACGCAGAATACAGATTCTGCACGCATCTTAAGGCGGAATGAACGACATCGGTTCATCTTCCTCCTCAAGGCGATCTTCCCAAATCATTGTAGAAAAGCTCCTCCCTTATTCAACCTCAATAGGCCAATGCCCTTCACGAAACCATCCCCTATCATCACATAGAAGTAGGGAGTGGTTGGAGAAATCTAAAACCTAGGACACAAGTCCTAGCATGGCCTTTCCTAGAGAACTCCTCTCCATCAAGACTCTCTTGAGACGATTTCTCGCCTAGGAAAATAACTACAGATCTAGCACCAAGGGAGAAGGTAGGAAACTCACCTCGATTACAACGGTTCCTCCATTACCGACCATGGATCTCGTAATCCTGCTTGGCGGCATCTTCTCCTTCGCGGCGTTGGCGGATCTCCTCCTCCGGAACATGCTCCAGCAACTTCTCTCCCTCAATCAGGAATTTCTCTTAGGGAAAATGGCTGGAAGAAGAGTGAAACGGCTAGGGTTTCACGGTCCGTATATATATAACAAGTGACACGGGCGAAGCGTTACAGACGGTTACAATGTCTATTCAATTCACCGACATGGGCGAAGCATTACAGACGATTACAACGCCGATTCAACATTCGATTCGACGGAACACGCCCTGTTCACACCCACGGTCACGCCCGTGACACCTGGCGTGACTCCTATTGTCGACCGGAATTCATCCAACTCAACTAAAATCTTCGAATTCAATACTTGACATGGGTGAGGACACGCCTGTGTCCATACCCGTGCCCACACGACACGACCGTGTACTTGGTCAAACCCTTCTACTCGAGTGTCGGCACAGGCCTTGTTGGAACACCCTATTATTAATTTGGGTCAGGATCACTATGTCTCTAGGAATCTGTGTTTGACCTTCTGTATAGCTTAATAGGTCAATTAGAATTGAGTCTAAGGGATCAGGAGTCTAGGTTTGGAAGCTGCCCTGAAGACCAAAGTTTTTCTGGAGACTAAGTCAAATCTTCGAGCTCAGCACGACGTTTCGTCGAACTCCGGTCGACGATCGTCTAGCTCAACTTCGACAGATCGTCGAGCTACGTTCGACGATCGCTGAGCTCAACTTCTCAATATCGTCGAACTCCATTTGACGATCGCTGAGCTCAGGTCGACGATTTTGACTCTACACTGGATCCTTATCTCTGAGCTCAGTTCGACGATCTTTGAGCTCAGATCGACGATTATGTTGCTGCTTGTATTTTCCAGGTCGCTGAGCTCAGCTCGACGATAGCAGAGCTCAGTTCGACGATTTCAGTTATCTTTCAGAATTCAAATTTAAATCAGATAGAAGTTATTCTGCATTTAATTCAGAAGATCTGCCAGCCGTTTTCATTTACTTCTGGAGCAAGTTTCAAGGGATTTTTCAAGGAACAATTCAGTGGACTTTCCTTCAGAACAAATATTGCAATTAAGGCTGTAATCAATACAGACCAACGGCTATCTTTGACAGAGTAATATCCTATTCAGACACAGAGAATAAAAGAGAATGTTTTTGAATCAAGAAGAGAGATTGACAAGAATAGAAAACACAACTCAATATACAGAGACTCTTTGAAAAAATTCTGTCAACAAGAATTCTGAAGAACACTCATCAGAGAGATCAAGCTTTCAAAAAATCTTCAGATCTCTCCAGCTCTTTAAGTGTTCAAGGCCAACATCATTTCAAGACTCCAGACACTTAACATTTCAGCTTGCTGAAATCATCTTTTGCTGGAGATCTATCTTTGAAGGCCTATCACCCTCAGCAAAGCTCATCTTCCTGAAGATCAAGGACTCAGGGGGAGCTTTGAAATCAATCCACTTAGTCTTCTCAGTTGTTTGAGAAAAGAGAAGACTGCCATCACTCTCTCACCCCCACTCTGTAAAGGGTTTTTCAAACTCCCTTCAAAAGTTTGAATATGGTTTTTGAGCACCTTGTCAAAAGCTCATTGGTGGCAAGACACCTGATCAAAAAATCTGTTTTGGTTTTTGAGCACCTTATCAAAAGCTCATTGGTGCCCAGGACACCTGATCAACTCATCCTGCAGTGGATTCCTACCTAGGGTGGTAGAAGAGTGGATGTACCCAAGTTTGGGGAACCATTATAATTCCTTGTGTCATCTGGTTTTGCATGTTTTCTTTCTGTTTCTGGCCTAGATTTTCTTGTGCTTAGTTTCTGCATAGCTTGGTTTTGTGATTAATTTTATTTCTGCTTCCCTGCTTACACTCATTACAGCAATTGTTGTAAAGCTTTGCAAAAGTTTTTCTTTGTGTTTTAAAAAGCACCATATACTCTATTCACCCCCCTCTAGAGTATATCTGATCTAGTTTCCCCTTTCAATTGGTATCAAAGCCAGGTTGGTTAAACATACCATATCTGTTTGGTTGTACAGGCTAACACCTGAACCCCAAGATCCCAATCTAGATCCTTCTTTTATATTTCATTATTAGATTTAGCTTGCACAAGTCATGGCCCAAAACAAAGATTATGCTAGCACCAGACCTCCAGTGTGCAATCTATGAAAGTTTGCACTTTGGAAAGCAAGGATTAGACTATACATGAATTCTATTGACGAAGATATTTTTAATTCTGTTTTGACAGTGTGTCCAAGACCTCCAGAGGGCACAAGCACAAATGCTGTTCCACCTCCATCAGGAACAGATGCTGACATCAAAAAGTGGAAAGTAGCTGATGCCAAGGCAATGAACATTTTAGCTCAGACAATGTCAGATGATATTTTTCAAAAGGTAGCTGAATGTAATTCAGCCAAGGAGATCTGGGACAAGCTCTCAGAAATAGTTTCAGGCTCAGCTGATGAGAGAAAGGACAGAAGATCCCATCTCATCTCCCAATATGAGAACTTCAAGAAGGGAGAAACTGAGTCAGTGGGAGACATGTACAACAGACTGAGTCTAATTGTCAGTGAACTGAGGACATTAGACAAAGAGATCTCACTGACAGAACTTAATGACAAGATCCTAATGTGCTTCCCCAGCACTTGGGATTCAAGAATCTGGCCAATTAAAGATGCCAGAAGTCTGAATGAGATCACCACTGAAGCCTTGTTGGGTAAGCTCAAATCTTATGAGCTACTCATCAAGAACAAAGAAGAAGAACAGAAGGCTGCTTCTCCAGCCACAAGAAAGGAGAATACTATAGCATTCAAGGCAACTGAGGATCTGCCTGAAGAAAAAGGAACAGCCAATGATGAACTTCTCAGCTTGTTGGCCAAAAGATTCTATAAGATGGCCAGAAAGGACTTCAGAAGAAGATCATACAAGGAGCAGGATAAGCCAAGGTATGACAAGTCCATTGGCAATAGCAAAGACATCATTTGCTTTGGTTGCAGGAAACCAGGGCATATGGTTCCTGACTGTCCAGAGAACAAGAACAAGGACAGAAGGGACAGAAAAGAAAGAAGAAAGGAGAAGGACTCCAAAAGGAATGGAAGTAGCAAACCTTCCTCCAGCAGAAATAAGCACACAAGGAAAGGATTTGTTGCTGAATCCTGGAGTGAGACTGAAGAGGAGTCAGAAGCCTCTTCCAGCTCAAGTGATGATGAGGATGATGCAGAGGAAAAGGAGTTCTGCATGATGGCAATCAATGCCTCACAACACAACTCAGAGGAAGAGGAGTCAGAGTAAGACTCAGAGACTCAACCTGAAGAAGATCAGGTAATCAGCTCTTTTGATTTTATTTCAGAAGATTTTAAACTTGAATTTAAAGCACTATGTTTAGACCTGCTAAAGTCTGAGAAAGAGATCATCTCTCTCAGAAATCAATTATCTGAACAAAATGTTTTAAAATCAGAAAACCTCAAACTCTCTCAGGAGTTGGAGAACTATAGGGAACAAATAGCTTCACTGAAGAGTGAGCTCTCTGAGGCCAAGAAGCTTGAAGAATCTCTCAATGGGAGAAGCATCAAGCTGATGGACATCACAAGCACAGTGAACTCAAGATTCAACAGTACACTGGGCTTGGGTGCCTCATCCAGCCAACCTATTGTTCTAACAACCCCTATCAAGTTCATTTCTGACAAGGGAAAGGGAGTTGTAGAGGTTGGCAGGAAAAATTCTGATCTGCCTCAGAAAACTAAAGTCCAGCACAAATCGTCGAACGGAGATCGACGATCGCCGAATGAAGATCGACGATCGCCGAACGCAGCTCGATGATCTCAGGGAAAATCGTCGAACGCTGGTCGACGATCTCAACCAAAGTCGTCGAACGAAGCTCGACGATCTCATGTACCTGACCTCACCCATAGTCGACCGTCGAACGGAGCTCGACGATCTGACCCAAGATCGTCGAACTCAGCTCCAAGATCGTCGAACAGAGGTCAGAGCTCTGAAAAATTTCTCAAAGGCAAATCAAAATTGAATCCTGAGGGTTCTTCATCCCAAGCCTTCAACCCTTATACTGAATGGATTTTACCTCCAAGGAGATATCATCCTGAAGGATATAAGAGTCAGCCAGGGATATCTTTCATCTCTGAATTTAAAGGTTATCAACCTAGGCCCAAGGTAAACTGGGTCAAAAACAAGTGAATTATTTCATGTGCAGGTGAAGACCTATCCAACATCTAACCAGCAATGGTATTTGGATAGTGGGTGCTCTAAGCACATGACAGGGAACAAGGACAACCTAAATTCCTTTAGAGCCAAGCTTGGACCCAAAGTTATCTTTGGTGACTCCAACTGTGGACAAACTAAAGGATATGGAGCAGTCCAGATTGGTTCTGTAACCTTCAAGAAAGTAGCATATGTGGAAGGACTGAAGCACAACCTAATCAGCATCAGTCAGCTATGTGATGAAGGCTACCAGGTGACCTTCAGCAAAACCTTATGCAAAATCAAGTCAGAGGACAACACAACTGTGTTGACAGGTAAAAGGAAAGGTAACATCTACCTAGTAGATTTTCTTTCAACTACTATAGATATCTGTTTATTCAATTCAGTCTGTAGACCAAATGTTTTATGGCATAAGAGACTAGGACACCTAAACCTTAGAACTATTGCTAGGCTATCCAAGGACAACCTTGTTAGAGGACTACCTTCTGGCCCCTACAAGAAGGAAGGACTCTGCAAGGCTTGTCAATTAGGCAAGCAAACTAAAAACAGTTTCAAGTCAGTTAATAAGAGTGATTCACCTAGGATATTGTATCTGTTACACATGGATCTATTTGGACCCATCACAGTACAAAGCCTAGGAGGGAAATCCTACACTTTGGTGATTGTAGATGACTTCTCTAGATTCACTTGGGTGTTCTTTCTAAGGAAGAAGTCTGATAACTTTCAGTGTCTGACAGAGTTTCTCAAATGTATAAAGATTGAGTTCAATACTCACATTGCCCTGATCAGAAGTGATCATGGGACAGAGTTTGATTCTCTTCTTATGCAAGAGTTCTGTCAGAGTGAAGGGATCAGACATACTTTCTCAGCTCCTAGAACTCCTCAACAAAATGGGGTAGCTGAAAGGAAAAATAGAACCCTTATTGAATCTGCCACTACATTGTTGTCAGATGCTCATCTACCTCTATCCTTCTGGGCAGAGGCAGTGAACACCTCCAACTATGTGCTGAACAGAAGTCTGATACATAAACTGAAGGGAAAGACTCCCTATGAATTACTCAAAGGGAAGAAACCTAAAGTTGACTATTTCAGAGTTTTTGGCTGCACTTGCTATATTCACAATAATGACAAGAAATATTTAGCAAAATTTCAAGCCAAAGCTGATGAAGGAGTGTTTCTGGGATACTCCATGATCAGCAAGGCCTATAGGGTCTATAATAAATCATCATTGAAAATTGAGGAATCTGTTCATGTTTCTTTTGATGAAACTAACATGTCTTTCAAGGAGAAGATTTCTTCTACCATAGAACCTTTGCAGGAACACTCTCTAGTTGAAGATATGAACAAGTTGCAGGTTGCTCAAGAGAATGAAAGCAGTGAAGATGAAGGGAATGCTCAACACATTGAAGCTCAACATGAAGAGCCAGTTGTTGTACCACAAGAGGAAACAACAACACAGGTTGGTGAACAATCAACACCCCCTGTTGATTTAGTAACATCAAGAGACCATCCAATTTCCCAAATAATTGGAGAAATCTCAGCTGGTGTGCAAACCAGAAATCAGGTCAACCAAAACCTGTTGCACACCTGCTTCCTTTCTCAAATTGAGCCTCAGTCCACTCAAGATGCAGAGCAAGATCCACACTGGATCATTGCCATGCAAGAAGAGTTGCATCAATTTGAGAGGAACAAAGTATGGGAACTAGTGCCAAAGCCAAAGTATCATTCCATTGTTGGAACAAAATGGGTATTCAGAAATAAACTGGATGATCAAGGAGTAATAATAAGGAACAAGGCAAGGCTAGTTGCCCAGGGATATTCTCAAGAAGAAGGAATTGACTACGACCAGACCTTTGCACCTGTTGCAACGATTAGAAGCCATCAGGATATTTTTAGCCTATGCAGCTCACAAAGGCTTCAAGGTTTATCAGATGGATGTCAAGAGTGCCTTCTTGAATGGAGACATCAAAGAGGAAGTCTATGTCAGACAACCTCCAGGTTTTATCTCTCCAACTCATCCTGATTATGTTTTTAAACTACATAAAGCATTATATGGTCTCAAGCAAGCTCCTAGAGCATGGTATGAGACCATAGCATGCTTTCTCTTGGAAAATGGTTTTATAAGGGGTAGAGTAGACCAAACTCTTTTTATTAGAACCCATAAGTCCCATACCCTACGAGTACAAATTTATGTAGACGATATCATTTTTGGTTCTACTGACTCAAAATTGTGCAGAAGGTTTTCTAACATAATGCATTCTAAATTTGAGATGAGTAGCATGGGTGAGCTATCCTTCTTCCTAGGATTGCAAGTCAAACAACATGCTGAAGGCATCTTTATTTCTCAAACCAAATATGCTAATGAGCTGGTTAAGAAATTTGGCATGTCTGAGGCATCTTGTATGAAAACACCCATGCCTACCAATGCTGTATTAGATGCTGATGAACATGGGAAACCTGTTGATCAGACAACATATAGAGCAATGATTGGCTCTTTACTTTATCTTACAGCTAGTAGACCAGATATAATGTTTGCTACATGTATATGTGCTAGGTTCCAAGTTAGCCCTAGAGAGTCACACCTAACATTAGTAAAGAGGATTCTCAGGTATGTTAAAAGTTGTCCAAATCTAGGTCTCTGTTATCCAAAGGATTCAGCATTTGAGTTAACTGGATTCTCTGATGCTGATTATGCTGAATGCAGAATTGACAGGAAAAGCACCAGTGGAACTTGTTAGTTCCTTGGTGATAGACTTGTCTCTTGGTTTTGTAAGAAACAAACATCTGTGTCAACTTCAACTGCTGAAGCTGAATATATGGCTGCAGGTAGTTGTTGTTCACAAATACTGTGGATTCAAAATCAACTCCTAGACTATGGTTACAACTTAGAGAAGTCAAAAATCTTTTGTGACAATACAAGTGCTATTTTCATAGCTCAAAATCCAGTCCTCCATAGTAGGACAAAACACATAGAGATTAGGCATCACTTCTTAAGGGACAATGTTGAAAAGAATAAAATTGAACTGCATTATATCCCAACTGATTTACAAAGGGGAGATATTTTCACCAAGCCCTTGGATGAAAAGAAACACACCTTCTTCCTAAATCAGTTAGGAATGTTAGATGGAGGAAGTCTTAAATAATATCCATGATTTTGAAAGCTAAAAATTGACCAAGACTAGGCAAAAATTTTGTTTTTCCTTAGTGTCTAGAATTTTCTGATCTCTGAACTGCGCTCGACGATTTCCCCAAAGATCGTCGAACGGAGTTCGACGATTTCCTGAATCATCGAACGGAGTTCAGCGCTCCTCTGATAGTATGAACTATCTCTTCTGGTCAACGATCGTCGAACGGCACTCGACGATCTTGTTCCCTGAACGATCGTCGAACGGAGCTCGACGCCTTTCCAGATCGTCGAACGAAGATCGACGATGTTGGAGTCTCTTCAGATTCCTTTAGAAGCCTCGATCGTCGAACTGAGTTCAACGATCTTTCCAATTCTGCGTCGAACCCTAATATAAAACTCATTTTTCGCCGTCGTTCTCTCTTGCGCTTTCAATTTCTCTGCAAAAAAAAAATTTTTCTTCCCTCCAAACAGTTCTACGCTTGTTCGGTTTGTTTGTTAAGTTTTTGCAGGTACCATGGCCGTCTCAGTTGCTGTCCTCGCCGCCATGAAGTTTGATGCAGGGTTTGACATTGATTTGGACTCATTCAACACCACTGATCAAGTCTTCCAGGACATCCTGAGTTTATTCAAAGATCAGCAGTTATCTGCCCTCATGACCACAAGAATCAAACTTGCCTCAGATGAAATAAAGGAATGGGTATATACTGCACACAACCTTGACAACAACACCATTGTTGGATCTATTGCTGGCACCCAGGTACCTCTGACCCCAACAGTCTTAACAGAGGTTTTTGGTTTAAGAAATGGTGAAGACTCTGTTGAACTTTCTGGAGAAGAATTTTCTGATATACTTGCGAGGATGGGTCATCCTGAGGGAAACCCTAGCAAGTTGTTTAAGAGGAACCTGTCAGTTGAATACAGGTTCCTGGCAGATGTTGTAGGCAAGGTCCTGTTGGCAAAACATTCTGCACATGACACCATCTCCAGACATCAGCTCTGCCTCATGGGAGCTCTGGTAGATAGGAAAAGCTTGAACTGGGGAGAGGTCTTCTTTGACCTGATAAAGAAAAAGATTAACAAAACCTTTGTGAATTTTGGAAGAATTCTGGGAGTTTTTCTTCAGGCAAAGTGTCCTGCTCTGCTAGTCTCCTCTGGAGTGCACATCAATGCCTCCAAGAGACTCACCTGTGCCCTATTTGGGAAATGGGACAGGCAGATTAGCAAGCCCAGCAGGCCCTCTTCAACTGCCCCTTCAGGCACTAGGACTCAAAGAGTCACTCCCCCCCAGGTCTCTGCACCTGCAGAGAACCTGCCTGCTACTAGTGCTGCTTCTCCTCCTCCTCCTCCAAGTCCAACCCTACCTATTCCATCCACCACTCCAGCTCCATCCACAATTACAATCTCCAGCCCATCTCCAACCTCTATTCCATCTCCAGCAACCACTTCATCACCTCCAGTTGACCACTTCCACCCATTATTCTCATATCCACCTCCAGATGTCACCTCATCCCCATCCGTACCATCCTTCACACTTCTGGATGAATCCTACATGGATGCTTCCCCCTCTTATCCTCAAGAATTACCCTCCACCTCAACATCTTTCCAAGATCTCCTCCACCACATCCTTGACCAACCCACTTTCACTCCCTCCATATCCATCCCATTGTCCTCCATCTCCACAATCCCCTCTCCTGAGCCCTTCTTTCCACCATTCAGCCCTCCACCTCCAGCTTCTTCAGCCATCCCTGTACCCTCTACCTCTGCTCCTCTTCTTGAGCAAGTAGATCTTTCAGCCCTTGCTGACAAGCTGTATGAGCTCATTGCCCCCAGGCTCTCCCTCCTCTTGGAGACCTCTTTGGCTCCTCTACACTTGTCAGTGGCAGCCCTCTCTACCAGGCTTTCTTCTCTCCTTCCTCCAGCAGCCCCACCAGCAGTTTGCCTTGATCCAGAGGTATCTGCACCCAGGCAGGGGGAGATGCCCTATGAAGCCAGCCTTCATGCTGCTGTTGCTGCTGCCTCTGCTCCTGCTGCTGCTGCTGCTGTTGTGCTTGTATCTTCTGCTCCAGTTGCTGTGCCTACTCCAGTCTTAGCAATAGACCTAAGGTCTTTGCTATCTGCATTTGATACTGCATACTACAGCTACCTTCCAGAAGCCATTGCTGTCCAGCCCTCAGAAGATCTGTCTAAGGCAATGGTGCCCTTCTCTGGCTGTGACCCCAACATTCTTTCATTCTTTGTACTCTCAGTGACGACTGCTGCTGCTGCTGATAAAGAAAAGGCTGAATCTGCTTCTGAAATTGTTCTTGCTGCTGCTGAAGACAATGTTCCAACTGCTGCTGAAAATCAAATTGTTTCTGATGAGCCCATTTTCCAGGATTCTCTGATGACAGAGGCTGCTGTTTTTGAGCCTGCTGTAGATGTTGTTGTTGTTTCTGAACCTGATGCTGCCATAATTCCTGAAATAATCAGTGTTGCTTCTACTGCTGCTCCAGTATCTGTTGTTATGTTTGCTGCTATATCTGTCTCTGTTGCTCCTTCTGCTTCTGCCTCTGCCCCATCTGCTGCTGTTCAACTGAAAGAAAATCTGATGAAAAGGATTGATGCTTTATATGATGCTCAAAGCTCTGAATCTGATGACTACAACACTGCTTCTGATGATTCTTCTGCCACCATTGCAAGGAAAAGGAAGGCAAGAAGTAAGGCAATGAAGAGGGTTCCACCTGCCAAAGTTAGAGATGATAATGATGTTCCTTACTATATTCTGCACAACTGCCCAATTACTGAGCATTGGATGCAGTTCTCTAAGAATCAGCTAAAGGCTATGAAGAAGAAAAGGAAGTATGAGAAAGGTTCCACCCAGTCCAAGCACCCTCATCCTCCTCCACCACCTCCACCTGATACAGGTGCAGGTGGCAGCTCTGCAAGATCAGGCCCAGCTAGAAGCCAGGCTCCCTACCAACCTCATGCTAGAACATATCAAAGGGAAAGCCAGTCTAGGGGCTCTTACTCTAGAAGGGGAGGATATAGGGGAAATCAAAGAGAGACTCAGGTTTACTCCAAAGGGCATTCCAGGCAGCACCCTTATTCCAGGCGAGGACATGTTCCTTCTGATACATCTTCTGGTCCATTCCCCTACAAGCTCAAAGAAACTGTGACTGCCAGGACTCCTCAAGATACTTCTTCCAACAGGTATGAGCCACCTGTTCCATTTGAGGACCCTGAGAAGAATCCTGTTGCTTGGACTGCTAGAATGAAAGAGTTGGCTGCATTAGATCAAATAAAGAAAGCCAGAGAGCAAGGCCTAGACACCTCTAATATATCTACAATGTCAGAACAAAGATAGAAAGAACTAGAAAGATATGCCTCCAGTAAATTTTTTGATGCAGATAGGTACATGGAGTTGCATCCAGCTGCAGTGGTTCCCAGGACATCAAAGCAAACATATTTGGGAGCAGCTGATGATATCAGATCCAAACAAGAAGCTTTAAATCCTAACAGAGAAATCAAGTTGGTAAAAGGCAAAGAGAAAGAGTAACTCTGTAAGGTGACAATTCTTGGTTTTTCTGACTGCTTTCTGGATATCATATTTATATATCTCTGTGATGGTTCTGTAATGTCTAGCTGCTGTTGTTTTTGTGTTTTTCTGATTGTATGATGTTGTTTGATTTTCAAAGTCTGTAAATAGTTTTCCTAACCCAAATAGGGGGAGATTGTTGGAACACCCTATTACTAATTTGGGTCAGGATCACTATGTCTCTAGGAATCTGTGTTTGACCTTCTGTATAGCTTAATAGGTCAATTAGAATTGAGTCTAAGGGATCAGGAGTCTAGGTTTGGAAGCTGCCCTGAAGACCAAAGTTTTTCTGGAGACTAAGTCAAATCGTCGAGCTCAGCACGACGTTTCGTCGAACTCCGGTCGACGATCGTCTAGCTCAACTTCGACAGATCGTCGAGCTCCGTTCGACGATCGCTGAGCTCAACTTCTCAATATCGTCGAACTCCATTTGACGATCGCTGAGCTCAGGTCGACGATTTTGACTCTGCACTGGATCCTTATCTCTGAGCTCAGTTCGACGATCTTTGAGCTCAGATCGACGATTATGTTGCTGCTTGTATTTTCCAGGTCGCTGAGCTCAGCTCGACGATAGCAGAGCTCAGTTCGACGATTTCAGTTATCTTTCAGAATTCAAATTTAAATCAGATAGAAGTTATTCTGCATTTAATTCAGAAGATCTGCCAGCCGTTTTCATTTACTTCTGGAGCAAGTTTCAAGGGATTTTTCAAGGAACAATTCAGTGGACTTTCCTTCAGAACAAATATTGCAATTAAGGCTGTAATCAATACAGACCAACGACTATCTTTGACAGAGTAATATCCTATTCAGACACAGAGAATAAAAGAGAATGTTTTTGAATCAAGAAGAGAGATTGACAAGAATAGAAAACACAACTCAATATACAGAGACTCTTTGAAAAAATTCTGTCAACAAGAATTCTGAAGAACACTCATCAGAGAGATCAAGCTTTCAAAAAATCTTCAGATCTCTCCAGCTCTTAAAGTGTTCAAGGCCAACATCATTTCAAGACTCCAGACACTCAACATTTCAGCTTGCTGAAATCATCTTTTGCTGGAGATCTATCTTTGAAGGCCTATCACCCTCAGCAAAGCTCATCTTCCTGAAGATCAAGGACTCAGGGGGAGCTTTGAAATCAATCCACTTAGTCTTCTCAGTTGTTTGAGAAAAGAGAAGACTGCCATCACTCTCTCACCCCCACTCTGTAAAGGGTTTTTCAAACTCCCTTCAAAAGTTTGAATCTGGTTTTTGAGCACCTTGTCAAAAGCTCATTGGTGGCAAGACACCTGATCAAAAAATCTGTTTTGGTTTTTGAGCACCTTATCAAAAGCTCATTGGTGCCCAGGACACCTGATCAACTCATCCTGCAGTGGATTCCTACCTAGGGTGGTAGAAGAGTGGATGTACCCAAGTTTGGGGAACCACTATAATTCCTTGTGTCATCTGGTTTTGCATGTTTTCTTTCTGTTTCTGGCCTAGATTTTCTTGTGCTTAGTTTCTGCATAGCTTGGTTTTGTGATTAATTTTATTTCTGCTTCCCTGCTTACACTCATTACAGCAATTGTTGTAAAGCTTTGCAAAAGTTTTTCTTTGTGTTTTAAAAAGCACCATATACTCTATTCACCCCCCTCTAGAGTATATCTGATCTAGTTTCCCCTTTCAGGCCTGCTGTGTCAACACAGAGCCGCAGTGTCGACACAGCCCGTTGTTGTGTCGACACTGGGCTGCTGTGTCGATACAGCCTGCTGCTATGTCGGCACAGCCTTCTGCTGTGGAGACACATGCAGCAGCTGTGTTGACACTGGCAGCTGCTGTGTCGACACTGGCAGCTGCTGTGTCGACACAGGCAGCTGCTGTGTCGACACAGGCAGCTGCTGTGTCGACACCGCTGCTGCCTGTGTCGACACAGCAGCTGCCAGTGTCGACACAGACAGCTGCTGTGTCAACACAGGGCTGTGGACTAACTTGTCCATTCCGCCACAAGTGCAGCCCAATTTCCCGCACTTCCCTGGACCCGAGCCAGCCCTCCTGACTCGAACTCGCAAATGAGGGGCCTAGTGCGAATTTTCGAACCAGCACGCCCACCGAGTCATCCTTTCTGATTGGGATAAATCTGGCTACCTTCATCAGCCGATCGACGACCACCCAGATCGAATCGTTCCCCATCCGCGATCGGGAAGCCCATGTAAGACGTCCATAGCGATATCATCGAACTTCCACTCCGGCACTGGGATTGTATGTAATAATCCTGTGGGGTTTCTACACTCTGCCTTCACCAGCTGGCATGTCTCATAGTGGGTTACAAAGTAGGTGATATCCTTCTTCATGCCTGGCCAGTACATGGTCTTCTTCAGATCCGCAATCATCTACATAAATCCTGAGTGTACCGAATACCGACTGCAGTGAGCCTCTTTCATGATATCTTCCTGAACCTGGTCTCCCTCTGGTATGTAAACCTGTCCTCTGAAGCACACTAAGAAATCCCTCTGTGTGTAATCTCCAGCAGTACCTGCTTCTAAAGCCCGGAATATCGGTTCGAGCTTTTCATCTTGCCTCTGCCCATCTCTGACTCGGTCTTGAATGCCATTTGTGGCAACCAATGATGATAGGTACTGCCGGTACAGCTCTGGGTGATCCTCGGACACCAAGGATATCTGCATATTTTCTAACATCTGGACCAACTCCAAGGCCATCAACTGCTGTCCTGCTCTGGAGATTATGGCCTTTCGGCTCAGCGCATCTGCCAACACATTCGTCTTCCCTGGGTGGTAGTGCATCTCATACTGGTAATCTGCTAGGAACTCCACCCACCATCTCTGCCTGATATTCAGCTCCTTCTGCGTGTCCACATACCTCAAATTTTTGTGGTCGGAGTATATGTCGCAGTGGACACCCTACAGATAGTGTCGCCAAACATTCAGAACAAATACAACCGCTCCCATCTCTTAGTCATGAACATGGTTGTTCTGCTCATGCTACTTCAGCTGCCGTGAAGCGTACGGTATCACATGACCATTCTGCATCAGCACTGCACCCATGCCCTGGTAGGAAGCGTCGGTGTAGACCTGAAATCCTTCTTTCCCTGAAGGAAGGGCAAGTATATGAGCTGAGGTGAGTCGATCCTTCAGCTCCTGGAAAGCCACCTCGTAATGTGTGGTCCAGACAAAGGGCACATCTTTCCTCATCAGAGATGTGAGTGGAAGGGAAATACAATAAAATCCCTCCACAAACTTATGGTAGTAACCGGCAAGTCCTAGAAAACTCCGCACGTCTGTGGCTGACTTCAACTACGGCCAATCCATAACTGCCTGGATCTTGGTCGGGTCCACTGCTAACCCAGCACCACTGATGATATGGCTTAGGAAAGCCACCTCCCTCAACCAGAACTGGCATTTGCTGAACTTTGCATAAAGCTAGTGCTCCCGCAGTCTTTCCAGGGTCAGTGTCAGATGTCATGTGTACTCCTCCTCTGTCCTCGAGTAGATGAGGATGTCGTCAATAAACACGATGACGAACACATCCAAATATTCCTCAAACACCTGATTCATGAGGCTCATGAACGCCGACGGTGCATTCGTGAGCCCGAAGGGCATCACGGTAAACTCAACAACCCATATCTACTAATGAAGGCAATCTTCGGAATGTCCTCCTCCTGGATCCGCAACTGGTAGTAGCCCGACCTCAAATCCAATTTTGAAAAAGAAATGTGCCCCCTTCAGCTGATCAAACATCTCATCTTTCCTTGGCAATGGATAGGTATTCTGGACTATCAGTGGGTTTAGTGCTCGGTAGTCGATGCACAATCTAAGTTTCACATCCTTCTTCTTGATGAACAACACTGGGGCTCCCCATCGTGAAGAGCTTCCACAAGTTCTTGCAGCTGTCTTAGAAACTCCGTCAACTCCTTCGGGGCCATCCGGTAAGGGGCTTTAGATGCCGGCTTAGCCCCTGGCACCTGCTGTATCCGAAAATCCTGCTCCCGGTGCGGGGGTAGACTGGCAGCTTCTCTGGGAATACATCAGCAAAATCTCGCACCACCAGGATGTTCGAGATGGAATCCTTGGCCTTAACCATTTCAAACAGCACTTCATAGAATTCCTCCCCCTGCAAGTGGGCCTTGACGGCCTGCACGGATGCCAACAAGAGGGGGGGAATAGGTCTAATACCTTCGATGACAATGTAGGAATCTCCATGCCTCACAGTGATCCTCTTTGACAGGCAGTCAATCTAGGCATGGTTCCAATGCAACCATGTCATGCCCCGGATCAAATCTAGGACTGGAATTTTCAGGATCATTGATGGTGCTTCAAATGTCTTCCCGCCGATCTCCGCCTCCATATTGCAGCGGGTGGAGATGAATAACTCTGATCCGTCTAGTAGTTGTATCCTCATCATCAAGCATGTGAACTGTTCCACGCCTTCCAGCCCTTCCATGAAGACTTCTGATACGAACGAGTGCGAAGCACCCTTATCGAACAGTGTATAGGCGGGCTTGTCGCTGATGAAGACTATGTCTGGAGTAGTTAATGTCTTGGAAATCTAATTATTATTTTCTTTCCTAGTTTATCAGTTTTATACCTATAAGTCTAATTACCTAGGAAGGAGAAAACTTAAAATTAGCTGGCGTAAATGTGATCACTTGCTCTGGATTCCGTTGTTGAGTCAGATCCAGTGCATACACTTGCTTCCTCTCCTGCCTGCGGCCTCTGCCCTGGTATACACATCCTCAGCCACGTCCTCGGCCTCCAAAATACTGAGCTGACGGGGCAACCGGTGGTGCTGGAGGTGGTTCCCCCCTCATACGACAGTTCCTCCAGATATGCCCCACCTGATGACAGTTGAAGCATTCTGGCAGGGGATATGGCATACCCCAGGGTCAATGCACCTCCCGCATCTGGAGAGGCTGAGGGGCCATCACTACTAGTTCCCTCTGCTCCTGTCTCACCTCCTGACGAGGCTGGTCTTCTGCTCTTCTCCCATCTGTGATGCGGACCCGTCGCTGATCATTTCTTGCTCCATGGCCCTGAACCTTAGTTGTCCGCTTCCGGCCTTGGGTAGTGTGCCAATCTGCCTCGATCCTCTTCTCCATCTCCAATATTCGAGGAATAGGCTCGTCGGACACGAACATCAGAGCCTCCCTTAGATCCTCTCGCAGGCCCTTATAGAACCTCTTAGTATATCCTTCCTCATCCAACTGATAAGAATCCGCAAACCTGGCTAGATGATTGACTCCCGATGGTACTCCACCACTGTCTTGCTACACTGTCTCAACTGTATAAATTTGTCTTCCAGCTCATCTCTGGCTGACTGCGGAACAAAATGTTCCAACAGTGCGGCCCTGAACTCCCCCCAGACAATCTCTACGACCTCTCTGTCAATAAACGTCGTGTCCAGCGATGTCTTCCACCACCTCTTGGCATGGGACACCAAGCAAGAGACAACCAAAGGCACCCTCTCCTCCCACGGGCACCGTATCCCAGTCAGCATCTCATACATGATGTCCATCCACTCCTCCATCCGAACGGCCGACTCCGTCCCCAAGTAGGATGGGGGAGAAAGTCCTCGAAATATACTCAGCCAGTTGTCCCCCAGGTTTGGCTACGGAGCGGAACCTGTTGAGCCCTAAAAGCCTCCAAAATAGTTGTCAGAGTCTGCCCCATTTCTGACTGTAGGAACAGAGTGGGGAACGGGGGAGGTGGTGCGACATTTGGAGTCTGCTGGACTCCGCCCTGTGGTGTAGTCTATGCTTGGGGCTACGTAACAAAAGCCATTTGTAAGTAATCGACTCAAACCTAATAAAAAGTGTACAATTTACATGTGATCCCCCATATGGGCACACAACTGCTTTCGCTGCTTTGTTTGTCCCCAAACTAAACTCGTACGGGGGTAACCCAGGGGTTATGGACTCCTACTTTTCTATCGAGGTCTGCTCTGATACCACATGTAAGACCCCCTTTTTTTTGAAACACCGGGGTTTTAGGCCCAGAACCGCCGCTTTGCCGTGACACCTTCACGCCTGGGAAGGTCATCACTACAAAACGTTGATCCTGCCGGCCAAATCGATCACAAATGTAGCAAAGTAATAAAAGGCAAGTCCACAGAAATCATATATAGTAAATAATCTCCACGAAGGGAGTGTCCACAGAAATAATAATAAAAGTATTGAATCTTGGGCTCATGCCCAATACATCAAGTCCTCACTCTATATCTCTCATCGCGGAAGAAAAATAAATATAACTACTAGCGGTCAGGACTCACAGTCCCTACTGTCTGAACTCCAAAACTAGACTGCCACATCTCGAAGCATGCCCACCTCTGGGGCTGCTCCTCCATGCTGGGCTCCACGGTCCCCTAAATTGATGTAGTTCGAAATCCTTTAGTCTAAAAAACTAAGTCCTATCATCCCCCGCCCCTTCCCCTATGGCTCTTAGGTACCACGCGGGGAGAAGGAAAGGAGAGGACATGAAAGTGGGGAATAACAAATATAAGCAGGTGGCGGTAGAACTAATCTAGCAGTTATATAGTATATAAGACAAAATGAAGGTAAGAAAGAATGAACAAGAAAAACAACCTTAACTTATATGAAAACACATAAGCTAAGGGATCTTTAGCTGGGCTACAATCGTATAAAAAATCCTATATCAATTTATACGATAGGGTGTCAGTTTTCTAACAAGTACACATATAAATTTACTGGATAAAACCTTATCTTATAAGCACGCTCGCACGAACTTATAAACCAAAAGGTCGTTTTGTAGGACCTATTGTATAAAGAGTCCCATACCACTTATACAACAGGTTCCGGGTTATATGCAATGGTTATGATATGAAATACAATTATGTCATGATGTGAACATGCAAGTGCAACTCACCCACTCGACTCTGTGTACACAGACTTTTAGTTCCCCCTTTCTAGAGCCAAACCTCCCAGGATACCTCCGTAGTGGCAAACGGAAGCGGTGGGTTGGGCCACGCTCATCTCTAAACTGGTAATTGCACTACCAGTCAGACCTATCGTATGCCTCAATGCTGGTGCACTAAGGAGAGCTCCTGTGTACTCTTGTCGGCTGGCGCACCAGACTTTATTTGGCCAAGTGCTAAACCACACTTGCCGAGTCAACGTAATGACATCGGTGCATCGACCCTCCAATACCGAATACCCACCACTTTATACTTTAGGCACATGCAATCTTGATATATCACCACTGAGCTAAAGCTCCCCGGACTAAGTCGTCCATCACAAATAACAACCGAGCCAATGCTCATCGGGCCAACCTGCACATCATAAAGAACAACCGAGCCAAAACTCATCGGGCCGACCTGCCCATCACCAAGTCCACTGAGCCTACTGCCCGAAAGACCCAACCTAACACCCTGAGACATCGAGATGATTGAATTTGAAACCCTAGTTTTACTAGTTACTCTTGCAATTCAGTTTATTATTCCTACTGTTTAGGTTAGCCCAGGACTGCCCAAGGTATTCCCCGTGAAGGGCTCTCAAGGACACTAAGAACTATGATGGTAGCTGAAGCCAGAAATTCATAATTTTCCTAACTAATCTGATAATTTATTTAATTATTCTAGTAATCCAATAACCCCAAGTTTGAATATGAAGTACCAATTTTATACATGAAAATGATCCACAAAATTTATGATAAATACAATATGACTATTAACATAGAAGCCAAAGTCTCCCAATTTTTCAGCAAGGTTTAGACCTCTAATTCTAATTTTAAATATAACATTTATTAATAATTTTTAAGTGGCAAGTACAGCAAGAATACTTCCAAAAATTCTGAGAAAATGCAAACATGTACATAATGATCAATAAATACTCTAGGGCAAATTTTATATTTTTTCAAACGAGAAATAAGCTCTGAAAGAATTATTCTACAAGTTCCCAAATTTATGAGCTTGTGAAGCAGGTACTATAAATATGTATTTAAAAACTATAGTAAAATTCACACATCAGAATAATGGTCTAAAACTTCTTTTACCTAACTTTCATGATTTTTTAATGGACAGTGAGTTCTCATTATCCAAATAATGAAGTATGGCTAACTCATACATTACAGAGAAAGTACTAAGATTAATGTTCCAAAATTCCCAATTAAATTTCCAGAGGTTCTTTCTAACCCTAAGACCACACTACCCAAGTTTCATCACTGTTCAATGAGTTTTAATGACCTATTATAGCACTTAAAGGTTTGTGCCCTAAACTAGGGTTAGGGTTTTGATGGGCTTAATAATTCCTAAATCTAATAAGATTTCTACCAGAGGACACTAACTACCCTAATGTCCTCTCCACCAAATTTCAATTCATTTCCAGGTCTGTTGTATCCCTAGTTTGGATTTGGGCTAGGTTCACTGAGTTAGGATGTCCTTGACCCACCTTGTATAGCCAGGGTCATTGGTTGTGTCCAAGAGTCTATGGTTTGTGCTTAGAACATCATCTTGTCGACCAGCCATCCTCTAGACTGCCAGAGAAACTCAAGACTTAGAGATATTTTCAGCCCAAGGAAAAGTGTTCGACGTTCGTCGATCTCAGCTCAACGAATCAGCGACGTTCGTCGATCTCAGCTCAACGAATTATATTCCTTGCTCGACAAACTCCGGTCTACTATTTGACTTAGAGATATTTTCAGCTCAAGGAAAAGTGTTCGACGTTCGTCGATCTCAGCTCGACGAACCTCATGCCTTGGTCGACGATTTCTGGTCTACGATTTGAATTATTCTAAGTCAGAGACTTCTCAGATTCTAAGTCCACAATCATTCTTCACTCGACAAATTTGGATCTTTGCTCGACGAATGATAATTGTCAGTTCGACGAAGGTTGAAGCAGAATTAACAAGTTTATCTTGAAGACTAATTGCTATTGTCTGATCGACGAACTCATCAAGCTCGGCTCGACGAACTCATCAACTCAGCTGAACAAACTGTGAACTCAGCTCGACGAACTCATCAAGCTCGGCTCGACGAACTCATCTAGCTCAGCTGGATGAACTCATCAGATCAGCTCGACGAACTGTGAACTCAGCTCGACGATTTGTGTGCTTCATTCGACGATTCCAGACTAGGTCTTCTCCAGTTTTCCGTCCCTTTTTCTTGGCGATGATTCCTGAGTAATTAATGCCCAATCCTCTCAGAATGTTACCGTTAGAACGAGAATTGATCAAGGATTATTACATGTCGTTTTTCCATGGGACAGTTAGGGTATTCATTCATTGTCGCTTCCTTCCCAGGACGACTGCATTTACTGCTGAAGATTCAAATTTCGTATGCGCTTTTGTTTTTCAAGAAGAGTTTTCAGAAAATAAAAGATCAAGCAATCCGGCACACACAAAGAAATTACATTCAAGAAGTTTTTCAGAAATCAAAAAAGTTCTTTTCTGCAATCAGCCTAGGCCAGAGAACATCATCAAGAAGAAGAAGAACATACAATCTCCATCAAGAGTCTTCTTCTTTCAACCCTACAGGATAACTTCAGACGGACAACAATAATTCTCTCTGTCAAAGATGTTCCTGAAGCAATCTCTGGTTAAGGCAATCAAGTCTTTGAAGACCTGTCACCCTGAAGCAGTGCTCCAGATTTCCTGATCCATCAAGATCTCAGGGGGAGCAATCTGTTGAAATCAATCCACTAGTCTTCTCAGTTGTTATTGAGAAAGAGAAGACACCATCACCCCTTTTCATCTTCTGTACAGGGTTTTAAATCCCTTCAAAATTATTCCTGGTTGCAAGACTTCTACCAAAAGACTTGAGGTTTTGGTTTTTGAGCACCTGAACAAAAGCTCATTGGTGTCAAGCACCTGATCAAAAATCTGAGTGAATTCCTACCATGATAGTAGAAGAGTGGATGTACCCAGGTTGGGGAACCACTATAATTTCTTGTGTCGTCTGGTTGCCCCTTTCTTTTGTTTTTGGCTGTGTTCTGTGAATTGATAGGTTGCTGATTTTATTATTTTATTTTGCTAACTTGTTCACTTAGGAGTATAGCAAAAGCTGTAAAGTTTTTTTAAGAGACCACAATACTCTATTCACCCCCCTCTAGAGTATTTCAGATCTAACCTTCACTTTCAATTGGTATCAATGCGAGGTTGGTTAAACTACGACACCTTAAGAGGTTAATTGGTTGTACAGGCTAACACCTGAACCATAAAGATCCCTCTTGTTAGATCTGATTGTTTTGTTTCCTTTATTAGATTTATTTCTTCACAGAAATGGCTCAAAACAAAGATTATGCAAGCATCAGAACTCCAGTATGCAATCTTAACAGATTTGCCATCTGGAAGGTAAGAATCAAACTTTACATGAATTCTTTTGATGAAGATATTTTTTCTTCCATCTTGACAGGAGTACCTCCAGCACCTGCAGCTTCTACAAGCACCTCTACAAACATGACTGCAGTACCTCCTCCAGATAATAATGAGGCTTACAAGAAAGCCAAAATTGCAGATGCAAGAGCAATGAACATCTTGGCACAGACAATGTCTGATGACATATTTCAGACGGTGGCTGAGTGCACCTCAGCCAAGGCTATTTGGGACTCCCTCAACCAAATGGTAGCTGGTTCAGCTGATGAAAGGAAAGACAGGAGATCAAATCTCATATCCCTGTATGAGAATTTTAAGAAGGATGAGGCTGAATCAGTTGCTGAAATATACAATAGGTTGAGTTCAATCATCAATGAGCTTAAAACCATGTATAAAGATATCACCCTTATAGAAGTGAATGACAAAATTTTGATGTGCTTCCCTATATCTTGGGACTCAAGAATCTGGCCTATCAAAGAAGCCATAAGTCTAAATGAGATATTAACAGAATCACTGCTAGGCAAACTAAAATCTTATGAGAAGTTGATTAAATCAAGAGAAGCAGCTGAACAGAAATCAACAACTCCAGTGAGAAAAGATCACAGCATAGCTTTCAAGGCATCAGAGGAAAGTGAAACCTCAACATCCAAAGAAGAACTAATGAGCCTCTTTGCAACAAGATTTTATAAGATGGCTAGAAAGGACTTTAGAAGAAAATCATATAGACGGGATGATAAGCCAAAATTTGACAAGACTCCAACCAAGGAGGTCGTGTGCTTTGGATGTAGAAAGCCTGGAAATTACATCTATGAATGTCCAGAAAATCAGAAGAAGGAGAAAAGCAGAGAAAAAGACTCCAGGAGAAAACACAGTAGCAGACCCTCCTCCAGCAAATACAAAAAGAGAGACAAAGGCTTTGTTGCTGAAACATGGAGTGATACTGAAGAAGAATCATTCTCCTCCAGCTCAAGTGAAGAAGAGGAAGAAGCCAGATCCAAGGAGGTTTGCCTTATGGCAATTGATGCCTCCAGGAGAGTTCAGGATCAGAAGGAGAATCTGAAGATGAGGCAGCCTCAGAGTTAGAGGCAGATCCGGTTCTTTCAAGTTTTAATTTTAATTCTGATTCATTTAAAATTGAATTCAAAACTATGTGTTTAGATTTAATTAACTCAGAGAAAAACTAGGAAACCTTGAATCTGTTAACTCAGAAAATCTTAAACTAAAAGATCAACTAACTTTAGCAAATGAGCAGATAATTAAATTAAAATCTGATTTATGTGAGGCTAAACAACTTGAGCAATCTCTCAATGGGAGAAGTCTCAAGCTGATGGACATAACAAGCACAGTAAATGCCAGATTAAATGGCAAGCTAGGCTTGGGTGCATCATAAGGTTTGCCCCCCATAATTAAGAAAAATATACTTTCAACACCCATTAAATTTGTTTCTGCCAAGGGAAAAGAGAAGATAACAATCAAACAAATGTCTGAAAACAATCCAAAACCCATAGATAAGCGCAATAAAAGTCAGAAAACAGCTAATAAAAACAAGGTTCAGCAGCATTCGTCGAACTCAGATCGACGAAATGTGGCCCGTTCGTCGAACCTAGATCGACGAACGCTGAACGCAAACTTCAGTAACAACAATTCGTCTAACTGCGATCGACGAACTTTGTATGGTTCGTCGAGCAGAGGTCGACGAACATGGGGCACAGAAAATGACTACTGTTATTCTCTGAGCATAGATCGACGATCTCAGCCCTATTCGTCGAACTCTGGTCGACAGACTTATAGAAATTTGTCGAACCCAGAAGGACCAAACATAAACCATTTCTTTTACAGAAATTCTAAGCTAGCTAATAAACCATTCACACCAGTAGCTGATTGGTTCATTCCACCTAGGAGATATTACCCCTTAGGTTATAAATCTCAACCTACTTTGTCAGTTATATCTAGCTTTTCGTTTCAACAAAATAAAGGACCCAAGGTAACCTTGGTCAAGAACAATTAACTTTTGTTTTTCATTACAAGAGAAGAGCTGTCCAAGGGTAAGTCAGACCTGGTACTTGTACAGTGGTCGCTCCAAGCATATGACAGGCAGCAAGGACAATCTATCTAATTACAAGTCCAAGCTAGGACCAAAGGTGATTTTTGGTGATTCAAATAGTGGCCAGTCTGAAGGATATGGAGCAGTAAAGATTGGAACAGTTACTTTCAAGAAAGTAACATATGTAAGAGGACTTAAACATAACCTAATATCCATAAGCCAATTATGTGATGAAGGTTATCAGGTACACTTTAACTCTACCTCCTGTTCTATTATTAATAATAAAAATAAAACTGTTTTAATTGGAATTAGACAAGGTAACATATATCTAGTAGATTTTATTTCTGCCAAAACTGATGTTTGTTTACTCAATATCACTAGTAACCAAAATGAGTTATGGCATAAAAGATTAGGTCATGTAAACCTTAAAAATATAGCTAGGTTATCTAAAGACAACCTTGTTAGAGGCTTACTAACTAGTCCCTACAAGAAGGAAAACCTATGCAGAGTTTGTCAATTAGTCAAGCAAACTAAAACTAACTTCAAATCCATTAATAAGAGTGATTCACCTAGGATTTTGTATTTGCTTCATGTGGACCTATTTGGACCCATTACAGTACAAAGCCTAGGAGGGAAGTCTTATACTTTAGTAATTGTTGATGACTTCTCCAGATTCAGTTGGGTGGCCTTTCTGAGAACTAAGTCAGATACATTCAAGGTCCTTATAGATTTTTTTAGGACTATACAGATTGAGTTCTCTACTCATGTTGCATTGATAAGAAGTGATCATGACACAGAGTTTTAGTCTCTTCTTATGCATGAGTTCTGTGAGAAGGAAGGTATCAGGCAGTGCTTCTCAGCTCCTATAACTCCCCAACAAAATGAGGTAGCTGAAAGGAAAAATAGGACACTCATTGAAGCTGCAGGTACATTATTGGCAGATGCTTACATGCCTCTATCCTTTTGGGCAGAAGCTGTAAACACTGCTAACTATGTCCTGAATAGAAGCCTTATACATAAGATGAAAAATAATACCCCCTATGAATTGCTTAAAGGGAAGAAACCTAGAGTCACATATTTTAAATTTTTTGGTTGTATATGTTATATTCACACAAATAATAAAAGATACATTAGAAAGTTTGAGGTTAAGGCTGAAGAAGGGATTTTTATAGGATACTCCCAAGTAAGCAAGGCCTATAGGGTATTTAATAAATCCACTCTTAAAATTGAAGAGTCAGTCTATGTATCTTTTGATGAAGCTAACATGTCTTATAAGGAGAAAGAGATTTCTACCATAAGCTCTTTGCAGGTTCCACAACTATGTGAGTCTATGGATGGACTAAATCTTACCCAAGAGGTGTCAACCCATCCTTCTCCACAGGTTGCTGAAGACAGTGAAGAAAAAAATAAAGTGGAAGTGGCTGAACTTCCCTCAACAGCTAATAACATTCCTCAAGAGGAATTGATTATAGAAGTTGTTCCTGAACAAACTCCACCAAGTGATCTTGTCACACTTAGATATCACCCCAGATCTCAAGTGATTGGAGACATTTCAGCAGGTGTATAGACATGGCATCAACTCAACCAAGACTTGATGCATGCCTGTTTTCTCTCTCAGATTGAACCTCTCTCCATACATGAAGCTGAGCAAGATCCCCACTGGATCATTGCAATGCAAGAGGAACTAAATCAGTTTGAGAGATGTAGAGTTTGGGATTTGGTTCCAAGACCTCATAACTACCCAGTTATTGGAACCAAATGGGTCTACAGAAACAAGCTGGATGCTCAAGGAAACATTGTAAGAAACAAGGCTATGCTTGTTGCTCCGGGGTACAGGCAAGAGGAAGGAATTGACTATGATCAAACCTTTGCCTCTGTTGCAAGGTTAGAGGCCATAAGAATATTCCTTGCCTATGCAGCTCACAGGAGATTCAAAGTTTTCCAAATGGATGTCAAGAGTGCATTTTTGAATGGATTGCTTTAAGAAGAGGTTTATGTGGAACAACCTCCAGGTTTTATCTCTCTAACTCAACCCACTTTTGTATTTAAATTGAATAAAGCTCTCAATGGTTTAAAGCAAGCTCCAAGAGCTTGGTATGAGACCTTAGCAAGCTTTCTTTTAGAGCATAAATTTATAAGAGGAACCATAGATAAAACTCTTTTCACTAGACGTCATAAGGACCAAATTTTGTATGTACAAATATATGCTGATGACATCATCTTTGGGTCTACTGATCCCAAATTATGCAAGAGGTTTGCTGACCTCATGCATTCCAAATTTGAGATGAGTAGCATGGGTGAGCTTTCCTAATTCCTTGGTCTCCAAGTGAAGCAGCTCCCTGATGGTATCTTCCTCTCCCAAGCTAAGTATGCTAAAGAGCTTATTAAGAAGTTTGGGATGGGTGATGCTTCAGGAATGAAAACACCTATGGCTACTAATGCTGTTGTGGATTCTGATGCAGCAGGGAAACCTATAAATCAGAAGCATTATAGGGCAATTGTTGGATCCCTATTATACCTAACAGCTAGCAGGTCTGATATCATGTTTGTCACATGCCTTTGTGATAGGTTCCAAGTGAACCCCAAAGAATCTCACCTTATTTTCTTAAAAGGAATTTTGAGATATATAAAGAGTTGTCCTAATCTAGGACTCAGGTATCCTGTAGAGTCAGAATTTGAGTTAACTGGATACTCAGATGCGGATTATGCTGGATGTAGAGTTGACAGGAAAACTACCTCTGGTACTTGCCAGTTCCTGGGTATGAGACTTGTGTCTTTATTCTGTAAAAAGTAAACATATGTGTCTACATCAACTGCAGAAGCAGAATATATGGCTGCTGGCAGCTGCTGTTCACAAATGTTATGGACACAAAACCAACTCCTGGACTATGGTGTCAACTTAAATAATTTCACATTATCCTGTGAGAATATTAGTGCTATTGCTATAGGACAGAATCCAGTTCAACATTCTATGTCTAAACATATTGATATAAGGCATCATTTCATTAGAGATAGTGCTGACAAAAAGAAAATTAACCTATTCAATATTCCTACTGATTTATAGAGAGCAGACATTTTCACCAAACCCTTGGATGAGAAAAATCATCTATTCTTTATAAATCAACTAGGAATGATCAATGGAGAAGAGTTAAATTAATTTATGTCTGCATTCTATGAATTTTCCAGAGTTCGTCGAACGGAGTTCGACGAATTAGGGAAGGTTTGAGAGATGCTCGTCGAACGGAGATTGACGAATTCTCTTTGTGGAAGTAACTTTCGTCGACCGGAGATCGACGAACTTTGCTTCAAGAGGATATTTCATTGAACGGAGTTCGACGAACTATGTTCGTTTCTTCTGGGTGAGATCGACTAATTATCTATCTATAATTTATTTCGTCGACCTCAGTTCGAAGAACTGTTTCTTTTTCGTGGAACGGAGATTGTCGATTCATATTCTGGAAACCTTATATCTAGGTTTTCTTCGACCTCCATCCCACGCTTTCTGTTCTCTTGCACTTGATCGTCGTTTTCTCTGTCTATCTTACAGGTGATCTCAATGGCGATTCCAGCAGGAGCCCTCGCTGCTATGAAGTTTGACACTGGATTTGATGTCGACTTCGAATCATTCCAGCACTCAGACCCAATATTTCTATATATTCTGGAACTTATGGAAGAATAGAATCTGAAGAACTTGATGATCACTAGGATAAAGTTGGCCGGAACAGAAATCAGGGAATGGGTTTATACTTCAACCGCTTCTGAAGGCAATACCATGACAGGATCAATCACCGGTAACTCTGTCTCCTTGACCCCCGCAGTTTTAACTAAAATATTTGGTTTGACAACTGGAGAGGAGGAATTAGAGATTGATTCTACAGAGCTTACTATGATGCTAAATTTATGGGTTATGCTGGTGACAACCCTAACAAACTGTTGAACAAACATCTGTCTGCGCCCTATAAATTCTTAGCAGACTTGGTTGGTAAAGTGCTACTCGACAAACATACAGCACACGACTACATTACCAGACAACAGTTTCTGGTCATGTGTGTCATTGTCAACACGAAGCAAATAGACTATGCACAACTACTATTTGACTTGATAAAGAAGAAGAATACAAAGAAGGAGGTATGTTTTGGAAGGATCCTAGGGATCTTCCTCAAGGAAAAGGCTGTTGAATCCCTGGTCTCCCAAACCATATTCATTAACACCAGTAAAAGTCTCACATGTGCCTTATTTGGCAGGTGGGAGAGGACAATCACCAAGCCATCTGAGGCTTTTACCTCTTCCACCCAAGCTCCTGAAGGCACCAGGGCTGCTAAAGCCACTCCCACACCTGCTGAGGAGATTCATCCCACTCCACCATCTCTTCCAGCACCCCTTCCAGCAAAACAACTCACTTCCTCTCTCATTCTCTCTTCAACACCTCAATCACAACATCATACTCCTGTGCCTACTCCACCCCCATCTCCACCACTTGACATCACTCACATTTCATCTTCTCCTCTTCAAGTAAATCAACAACCAACACCTCCTGCTTCCCCTCATGACTCATATATTCCTACACCACCACAGTCTCCACTTCCCCCACATTTATCCTCCATCCCATCTTACATCCCACCCTCAGACACTGTAATACCAGATGCCATCCTTCCATACTCATCACCATCCACTCCTCACATACATATTGTTCCATCCTCCATTCCATCCCTAGTTGCTCCCTCCTCCACACAAAATGCAACATCATATTCCACTTCCTCATTTGATCCCTCTACCATATCCTCTATCCTCAGCATCATCACCCCTCTTCTGAAATCCCTTATAGCAGAGGCCATTACACCTCTTGCTACCACCATTCAATCCTTATCTGCTCATATATCTGCTCTTACTACTGCCCCCTCCTCAATCAAGGGCCTGGCATCAGTTCCTACTGAAACCAGGCAGGGGGAGATGTCTGATGATGAAGTAGCAGCACCAGCTTCAGATACTTTAGCTTCAACAAATACTGCGGATACTCCAGTCCCCACAGAAGTATATCCAGATTGTATAGATACAGATTTAGTTGATTTACTTGATTTTATTAATTCTGATATGGACATTGCTGAAACTGTTGGTGATTTTATCCTCAATCCCACAGTTAATTTACAAGAATTACTGAAAACTTTTGATACTATATATATGCATCCTCCTCCAGCAACATTCACTAAGCCATAGTTGGCTATTGTTCCTTATACCTCTCATGTTAGTTCAGCAGTTGCTAAGCAACTCTGTGACAGTTTTGCAATTCCAGTTTTTGCTCCAACCTCTACATTTATTCCATACTCTCCAGAAGTTGTCTCAGCACCAACCTTTGTGATGGATGACTCACCTATGCCAGATCTGGATGAGTTAATCTTGGCTGATATTAAAGAAGAAAATAAGGCAGCAGCTGCAAGCTCTGTCCTAATTTCTTTTGATGCTTGTACAGTCTCTTCTTCAACTACTGCTGAAACTCCAATTTTTGACACTTCTGCTTCTGCTACAAAAAAGGTTGTCATTGATGATAAAGCATTGAAAGCATTGGATGCTTTATATGATAACCCTCAGGGTTCTAGCAGTGAAGATGATGAAGATGATGATGAAGATGATTCAGATGAAGAAGCTGCCAAGAAGAAGAAGAAGCAATTGTTGTCAAAGAAAAGGAAGGCTCCTCCTCCTCCTGCTCCTAATCCCAATCCAGCAGCTGACACTCCCTACTACATCTTGCATAATGTTACTCCTTATAAGGGAATGCCTGCTTGGATGTGGCTGTCAAAGAATCAGCAAAAGGAGATGAAAAGAAGTAGGAGATACTCTCCTCCACCAGTTCATAGATACAGAAAAGACCCTCCTCCTCCTCCTCCAGCTGCTAGTACTCAAAGTTCCTCAATTCCAAAGCCTGCTCCTGTGCAAACCTACCAAAGGCACCAGAGCAAGTCTTCAGGAGGCTACCAGCAGAGGCAATAATCTTAAGGTAGTCAACAACATCAACAACAACAACCTCAGCAACAACAACAAAATGTATCTGTAGAACAGAAAGCTGACAGTCCCAAAAGACCTTATTCTCCTCCTATTCCTTTTGAGGATCCTAAAACAGCTAATACTGCTAAGATGGACAGATTCCAGGAGCTGATTGGCCTCTCACTGATTAACAAAGCAAAAGCTGAAGGAAAGGATATATCAGGATACTCAACCATGTCAAAGTATAGAAAAGAAGAACTTAAAAGGTTTGACAAAGGTAACAAACTCTTCAATGTTGATGACTATATGAAGCTCCATCTAGAGGTTGTTGTTCCCAGAGCTTCTAGTCAGAAAATGCTTGGGATAGCTGATATGAAGATGACTGCAGCTCAGGCAGCTAATCCAAACAGAGAAATCAAATTCTCAAAGAAAGGAGCTAGCAGCAGCAGCATCAAAGAGAAGGAAAAAGACCAATCCAAGAAAAGCAAGATATGATCTAAGTCTTTCTTTTTTTTCCTGTTCTTTTGTTTTTACAACTCTATGGTGATGTTTCTGAATAAAGCTTTTATATATATCTGCTACAAGTGTTATAAACTCTCTGTCAGACATATGCTTTTTCTGTTTTGTTTTGTTTCAGTCTGTGTCTTCACTTAGCGACCTTACCCAAATAGGGGGAGATTGTTAGATCTCTAGTTTGGATTTGGGCTAGGTTCACTGAGTTAGGATGTCCATGACCCACCTTGTATAGTCAGGGTCGTTGGTTATGTCCTAGAGTCTAGGGTTTGTGCTTAGAACATCATCTTGTGGACCAACCATCCTCCAGACTGCCAGAGAAACTCAAGACTTAGAGATATTTTCAGCCCAAGGAAAAGTGTTCGACGTTCGTCGATCTCAGCTCAACGAATCAGCGACGTTCGTCAATCTCAGCTCAACGAATTATATTCCTTGCTCGACGAACACCGGTCTACTATTTGACCTAGAGATATTTTCAGCTCAAGGAAAAGTGTTCGACGTTCGTCCATCTCAGCTCGACGAACCTCATGCCTTGGTCGATGATTTCTGGTCTACGATTTGAATTCTTCTCAGTCAGAGACTTCTCAGATTCTAAGTCAACAATCATTCTTCGCTCGACGAATTTGGATCTTTGCTCGACGAATGATAATTGTCAGTTTGACGAAGGTTGAACCAGAATTGACAAGTTTCCCTTGAAGACTAATTGCTATTGTCTGGTCGACGAACTCATCAAGCTCGGCACGACGAACTCATCAGCTCAGCTCGACGAACTGTGAACTCAGCTCGACGAACTCATCAAGCTCGGCTCGACGAACTCATCAAGCTCAGCTCGACGAACTCATTAGATCAGCTCGATGAACTGTGAACTCAGCTCGACGATTTGTGTGCTTCGTTCGACGATTCCAGAGTAGGTCTTCTCCAGTTTTTCGTCCCTTTTTCTTGGCGATGATTACTGAGTAATTAATGCCCAATCCTCTCGTAATGTTACTGTTAGAACGAGCATTGATCAAGGATTATTACATGCCATTTTTCCATGGGACAGTTAGGGAATTCATTCATTGTTGCTTCCTTCCCAGGCCGACTGCATTTACTGCTGAAGATTCAAATTTCGTATGCGCTTTTGTTTTTCAAGAAGAGTTTTCAAAAAAGAAAAGATCAAGCAATCTGGCACACACAAAGAGATTACATTCAAGATGTTTTTCAGAAATCAAAAAAGTTCTTTTCTGCAATCAGCCTAGGCCAGAGAACATCATCAAGAAGAAGAAGAACATATAATCTCCCTCAAGAGTGTTCTTCTTTCAACCCTACAGGATAACTTCAGAAGGACAACAATAATTCCCTCTGTCAAAGAGGTTCCTGAAGCAATCTCTTGTTAAGGAAATCAAGTCTTTGAAGACCTGTCACCCTGAAGTAGTGCTCCAGATTTCCTGATCCATTCAAGATCTCAGGGGGAGCAATCTGCTGAAATCAATCCACTAGTCTTCTCAGTTGTTATTGAGAAAGAGAAGACACCATCACCCCTTTTCATCTTCTGTACATTGTTTTAAATCCATTCAAAATTATTCTTGGTTGCAAGTCTCCTACCAAAAGACTAGAGGTTTTGGTTTTTGAGCACCTGAATAAAAGCTCATTGGTGACAGGCACCTGATCAAAAATATGAGTGGATTACTACCAGGGAGGTAGAAGCGTGGATGTACCCAGGTTGGGGAACCACTATAATTTCTTGTGTCGTCTGCTTGCCCCTTTCTTTTGTTTTTGGCTGTGTTCTGTGAATTGATAGGTTGCTGATTTTATTATTTTATTTTGCTAACTTGTTCACTTAGGAATATAGCAAAAGCTGTAAAGTTTTTTTTTAAGAGACCACAATACTCTATTCACCCCCCCCCCCCCCTCTAGAGTATTTCAGATCTAACCTTCACTTTCAAGGTCTTTTGACCACAAGCCCTTCATAAGACCCCAACACCCCTCCTTAGGGTTGAGTCTTAGGACCTAGGGCAAATCTATTCCAATCCACCCCATCTTCCATGGGAGGGTGTTAAAAATCATTTCAAGTCAGTGGCTCAAATTACAACCTCTGTTGAGGTGGTTTGGCCTCCCAAAACTCAAGGTGCACTTTTGACCTAAATACCCTTATTATGGTAAGGCTAGGGTTTCCAAGAATTCAACCCAAATCATCTCCAAATGAGATACAATTTTACCCAGAGCCTTATTATGACCCCAAGGACTATTAAATTTTCTCAAGGTGGTCAGCAAGATAGCCCAAACGCCAAATTAATATCTTCGGGACTACCCAGTTCACACCTTGAACCAGCAGAAAACCAGGGAGCAGGCCCAACACACCAAGAACATGGAAGAACAAGCAGATCTTATATTCATTTAACTTCTTTACAAAAGGAGGTATACATAGCGCGACATGATTTCGCTAGTATAAACAGCTGTAAACAGAAAGCACCAAAAACCAAGACGGGTGGACAACACCGGAGTCCGCCGAGACCGCCGAGGTCGCCGAGACCGCTGAGATCACCTGAACTTAAGCTGCAATCCGCCTTATAGCCACGGATTCCGCCGAAGCCACGAGGCCGCGAGGACACACCGTTATTCGTCTCGTGCCGAAGCTGAACTGAGGAACACACCGCCTACCCGCCTGAAGCCGGCGGACAGGTTATTGAAGCTGGCAAAGTTGAAACAGAGCTGACAAGCCGCAGAGCGACCTCCTGCTGAATCCACAGAGACCGCACAACTTCCAAGAACTTGACCGAAGTCACAGCCAAACTCCTGGCTCCTTGAAGCTACCCATGCAACCTGCACACAGTACACAGTTAACTCTGAATAAATCTGCTCGGACAGAAAAACTGAGACTGCAACACTTCGCCGAACTCAACTTACTGTTCACTCAGTTACTGTAGATGTGCCAGGGGGATCCTATTTATAGACGAGGTGAGGAGTGTGGTCACCGCCCTAGAGATAGCGACACCACCCTAGCCCGCGCGATAGCAAAACACCGTCCGCCGAGTCCTCAAGGACTTATCCGGATACCAAGGAAAACCGCCGGGAGTAAGGCAACTTTGGCGAACCCTCATCAGTCCTCCCAAGCTATGCGGACAAGGCAACAGCCCGCAAAGCCTGCAACCACTGCAGGACAGCAACCCCCTTCAATGGCTGTCCGCACAAACCCGAGGCAGTCCGCAAGACTCAAGCCTCAATCCACCACAAGTCCACGACCAAAGACAGATAGCAAGTCCGCCCGGTCAACAGCGGACTTGGCGGATACTGCGGACACCATGGTCTTGACACGGAGTGGACCAAGTCCAAAACCATCAAAGGCCAATGCGAGCATGGCGGACATAAACTCCCGTCCGCTAAACACCCTAGCACACAGACCGCCAGCCGTCCGCAAGCTACTCGCACACCTGCCCAACACAGCAGCCATCTCCCATACTCCACACACCAATCCGTCAACGACCTCCACAGCAAGCACCTGCTGTATCACTAGAGCTCGATAAGGCCTCAGTCAAGCTTTAAGCCCGGTTCGCAACAGTACAACCACAGACACGCCAGTCCGCAAGCTTCCCGCGAACATGATCCAAACCGCCAATGCATAAGCTTGCAACGCGGCCACTGAGCAATGCACCAGTCCGCAAGCCTCTATCCGCTCAGGTCGATCCTTGGCTAAACCAATCAGCCAATGCCTTATCCGCAGATACAAGGCCGCACAGTCCGCGGACTACTTGCATACAACCCGCTCAGAACAGCCGGCTTCACTAGACTTAACACTAGGCTGCAGTCCGCCCAGTCCGCCAACGCTGTCCTCCCAGGCCGCCAGGCCTATCCCGTCAACCACTTCCACTTCACAAATTTTAACACTCCCCCTTGAAGTGGGAAGTGGTGACCAAGCCCAGCAAGCTGCGCAAGCGCTCAAAGGGCCCCTTCAACAGTGGCTTTGTGAAGATGTCAGCAAGATTATCTTCACTCCGTACATGCCCGACCAACAGAGATCCCTCCAACACCTTCTCCCTGATGAAGTGGTGATCGATTTCAATGTGCTTGGTCCTGGCGTGACACACTGGATTGTTAACCAGTTTGAGATCACTCTAATTGTCACCCCGGAGTAAAGTTGGCCCTTGCACTTCTTCATGAACATCCTCTATAAGCCTCCTCAACCAGATGGCTTCCCGAGCAGCCAAGGTCGAAGCCTTATACTCTGCCTCTGTAGTTGAGAAGGACACCGAGTCCTGCTTCTTGCTACACCACGAGATGCTAGCTGAACCGCAAGTGAACACATAACCTGAAGTAGACCTCCGATCATCCGAATCACCGCCATAGTCAGCATCCGTGTACCCGAGCAACGCAAACTCCGTGTCCCTTCTATAGAGGAGTCCCATATCAGAAGAAGCCTTGACATACTTCAGAATTCATTTTGTCGCCACTAGATGAGATTGTCTTGGTTCAGCCATATACTGACTTACTCGGCCAACAGCATAAGCAATGTCCGACCTTATAATCGTCAGGTAAATTAAGCTCCCAACAAGAGCCCTGAACACCAAGGGATCAAGAAGAACCCTTCCCTCATATCGTCGAAGCTTCAGCCCAGGTTCCAGTGGAGTAGAGCACTTCTTCCCTTCGCCCATGCCGAACCGCTTCACAATGCTATCTGCATACCCTTTTTGGCTAATGAGAATCCCGCACTCCTTCCTCTTCACCTCAAGACCGAGAAAGTGACGAATCTCTCCCAAGTCTTTCATCTCGAAGCATATAGCAAGCTCTGCCCTGAGCCTTGCTACTTCCCCCTCCGAATTCCCTGTGATGATCATGTCATCCACATACAGTAGGACCAGGACTTGTAGCTCCCCATTCTTCTTGATGAACAAGCTTGAATCTGAGTTGGAAGCAAGGTACCCACAGAATTGCAAGTACTCTGCAATCTTCCCATACCAAGCACTAGGAGCTTGTTTCAACCCATAGAGAGCCTTCCTGAGTTTGCAGACATAGTCCGGATGCTTTTCAGAGACAAAACCAACCGGCTGATCCATGAAGATGTCCTTGTCAATCTCTCCGTAAAGAAAGGCATTCTTCACATCGAGTTGCCACAACCTTCATCCCTTGCCAGAAGCCAAGGCGATCACCACTCTAACTGAAGTCATCTTCGCAACTGGACTGATTGTCTCCTCATAGTCTTCTCCATACTGCTGTGAGAATCCTCTAGCGACCAGGTGAGCTTTTAACCTATCAATGTTCCCATCAGCCTTCTTCTTCAACTTATACACCCACTTACAAGTAACCGGAGTAATGCAATCAACCTTGGGCACAAGGTCCCAGGTTTCATTCTTCTTTAGAACATCAATCTCTTCTTTCATGGCACCTTCTCACTCCTTAACTCCAGTGGCCTCGTTGAAGGTTGCAGGCACTCGCTCATCCAGAGGACCTGCAAAGAAGCAGGAGACAAAGCTTACTGCATTCCCATCACAATACCGAGCCGGTGGCTTAACAACCCTCTTCGATCTCCGAAGGGTCAGCTCCTTGCTCACTGCTTTTGTTGCTTCTTCGGGCTCAACTCCTACCTGGGGCAAGCATTGAGCAGTGCTCCCCCTGCTTCCTGAGCCAGAAGGCTCAGCCTCGGAGTTAGAACAACAGGAGTTGCTAGTGAAACAGCAAGCTCCTCTTCCAAGCCTTCAGCAGCCACCACCTGTGCTTCATCAACTTTGCTACTTCCGGTTAGCTCGACCGAGCCACCTCCATATGACGTCAGCTCGTCAAAGACAACGTCTCTTGACACCACGAACTTCTTCGTCACAGGATCCATGCATTTCCATCCCTTGTTCCGCTCATCGTAGCCAACAAAGACAAACTTCCTTGTCTTCGCATCCAGCTTAGTCCGTGAAACATCCGGGACATGCACGTAGCAAGTTGAACCGAACACCCGAAAGTGTCCCACACTCAGCTTCTCCTTCAGCAACAGCTCAAAAGGAGTCTTCATGTTGATAGGACTGAGTGGCATCCTATTGATGACATAAGCAACACAAGACATCCCCTCCGCCCAAAAGGACATTGGGATATCTTTCGCATGAAGCCAGCATTTGCAGGTCTCCGTCAGATGACGGATTTTCCACTCCTCTACCCCATTTTGTTGTGGAGTGTGAGCACAAGTAAGCTCCCGTTGGATCCCGTACTTCCTGCAGAAGTTAGAAAACTTGGAGGAAACAAACTCACCCCTGTTATCAGTTCTAAGCTTCTTAATCCTCAAGCCAAGCTGGCCTTCTACCAACTCCTTAAACTCCACAAACAAACGGAAGTCTTCTGACTTCTCCTTTAAGAAGTACACCCAAGTATACCTTGAGTAGTCATCAACCAAGACAAGCATGTATCTGCTTCCACCAAGGCTGGTAGTAACCGTCGGTCCCATCAAGTCGCCATGAATGCACTCCAATGGTTGCTTGCTCCTTGTTTGTGACTTATCAAACGGAAGGCGATGTGCCTTACCGTATTAACATCCCGCGCAAACATGCCCGTCACCAAAGGAGGACAACTTAGGCAACCCTTTCACCAAACTTCTACTAGTCATTCCTTCAGCTTGTCCATGCCAACATGCTCCAGCCTCTCATGCCAGATAGCAGCGCTATCATTGACCCTCATACGATCAACATAAGAATTGGTGGCAAGAACAAACAAGTTCTTCACCCTCCTTCCAACATGAGCAACATCAGCCTACACTGCTGATACGTTGCGAAGGAACCTCACGTCTGTTGGCCCAAACAGAACGTGATAACCAGCGTCCACCGCATTGGTCACTGAGAAGAGGTTCTTCTTCATGCCCGGCACGTGATACACACTCCTTAACGTTAGTGGCTCCTGATCACTACCCAAAGGCACGACCCCCTCTTTCTCTACTGTATAAACAGTATTATCAGCAGTGATAATAGCTTCATTACCTGAGTAAGCCTGCATGGAGGTGAACTTCGACTTGTCTCCTGTGAGGTGATGACCACACCCGGAGTCCACGATCCACTCGTCGTTGAAGTCCTCAGCAGACAAGGCCCGGACACAAGTGCCCGTCATAAAAGCTCCGCCCCATTCTGCTTCTTCACTTCTCGAGCAAGCCTCCTCCTTTCCCGCAGCATGCCCAAGCTGCAGTTTGACCTTGCAGTCCCGCTTGAAGTGCCCTCGTTGATGACACCGGTAGCACTTCAAATTCTTCTTCCAGTCATTAAGAGCCTTGCTCCTCTCCGGCTGATATGAAGTTGAGGTCTCCTTCTCACCAGCGACCTGCACCTTCTTCTTCTTCTTCCCTTCCCATCCTTTCTTCTTGCCTGAGAAGAGAGCTTCACTGCCTTCCTGATTAAGATTAACTCCAGCCATCTGTCTTGCCAAGCTCTCCTGTGATGCAAGCAGATTCTCCAGCTCCAGCAAAGACGGCTGAGTAGCCCACCCTTGAATAGATGTCACAAAGGCCACATACTCCTTCCGCAAGCTGCGGATAATGTGCCTTTTCATCTTAGCCTCAGAGATAGGCTCATCAGGATCCAGTGCCGATAGCTCAGCACGCAAGCTCTTCATCTTTAAGAAGTACTTCGAGATGGAAAGGTCTCCCTGAGTTGCCCTGGCCAACTCATTCTCCAGAAACTGAAGCCGTGCCACATTCTTCCTATTGAACAACCCATCAATGGTTGTCCAAATATCAGCAGCCGACTCACATCCAATGATGTGATCAAACAGTTCCGGAGACACGGCCTTCTTGAGGATAAACTCCGCCTTAGCATTTGTTTTCCTCCAGAGCCTAACCTGCTCAGCAGTACCGAATGCAACAGTCACTTCCTGTCTGTCGTCACCACCGACGACTTCTCACAGCTCCTCGCCAAGAAGATAACTCTTCATGCACGACTTCTACTTCTTGAAGTTAGTCGATGTTAAGAGTTCAATTCCAAGACCCCTTGTAAAGCTCCCTTCCATTGCAACACCTGCTTGGATAAGCCTTCAGAAGCACAGAGCACCAACACAGGTTGATCACCACTCAAACACAGAGCACAACAGTGGGGGACGACCGCTCAAGCAACTGATCCTGGCTTTGATACCATGTTAAATTTTCTCAAGGTGGTCAGCAAGATAGCCCAAACGCCAAATTAATATCTTCGGGACTACCCAGTTCACACCTTAAACTAGCGGAAAACCAGGGAGCAGGCTCAACACACCAAGAACATGGAAGAACAAGCAGATCTTATATTCATTTAACTTCTTTACAAAACGAGGTATACATAGCGAGACATGATTTCGCTAGTATAAACAGCTGTAAAAAGAAAGCACCAAAAACCAAGCCGGGCGGACAGCACCGGAGACCGCCGAGGTCGCCGAGGTCGCCGAGTCCGCTGAGATCGCCCGAACTTAAGATGCAATCCGCCTTATAGCCACGGAGTCTGCCGAAGCCGCGAGGCCACGCGGACACACCGGTATTCGTCTCCTGCTGAAGCTGAACTGAGGAACATACCGCCTACCCGCCTGAAGCCGGCGGACAGGTTATTGAAGCTGGCAAAGTTGAAACAGAGCTGACAAGCCGCAGAGCTACCTCCTACTGAATCCGCAGAGACCGCATAACTTCCAAGTACTTGACCGAAGTCACAGCCAAACTCCTAGCTCCTTGAAGCTACCCGCGCGACCTGCACACAGCACATAGTTAACTCTGAATCAATCCGCGCGGACAGAAAAACTGAGACCGCAACACTTCGCCGAACCCAACTTACTGTTCACTCAGTTACTGTAGATGTGCCAGGGGGGTCCTATTTATAGACGAGGTGAGGAGTGTGGTCACCGCCCTAGAGATAGCGACACTGCCCTAGCTCGCGCGATAACAAAACATCATTTGTCGAGTCCGCAAGGACTTAGCCGGATACCAAGGAAAACCGTCAGGAGCAAGACAACTTTGGCGAACCCTCATCAGTCCGCCCAAGCTATGCGGACAAGAAAACAGCCTGCGAAGCCTCCAACCACTGCAGGACAGCAACCCCCTTCAATGGTTGTTCGCACAAACCCGAGGCAGTCCGCAAGACTCAAGCCTCAATCCGCCACAAGTCCACGACCAAAGGCAGATAGCAAGTCCGCCCGGTCAATAATGGACTTGGCGGATACTGCGGACACCATGGTCTTGGCACAGAGTGGACCAAGTCCAAAACCATCAAAGGCTAATGCGAGCATGGAGGACATAAACTCCCGTCTGCCAAACACCCTAGCACACAGACCGCTAGCAGTCCACAAGCTACTCGCACACCTGCCCAACGCAGCAGCCATCTCCCGGACTCCACACACCAGTCCGCCAATGAACTCCGCATCAAGCACCTGCTGTATCACCAGAGCTCGACAAGGCCTCAGCCAAGCTCTAAGCCCAGTCCGCAACAACACAACCGCAGACACGCCAGTCCGCAAGCTTCCCGCGAACATGAGCCAAACCGCCAATGCACAAGCTTGCAACGCGGCCACTGAGCAATGCACCAGTCCGCAATCCTATATCCGCTTCGGCCGATCCTTGGCTAAACCAATCAGCCAATGCCTTATCCGCAGATACCAGGTCGCACAGTCTGCGGACTACTTGCATGCAACCCGCTCAGAAAAGCCGGCTTCTGCTAGACTTAACACTAGGCTGCAGTCCGCCCAGTCCGCCCAGTCCGTCAACGCTGTCTGCCCAGGCCGCCCGGCCTGTCCCTTCAACCACTTCCACTTCACAAATTTCAACAAGGACCACTCACCACAATTTGGGAGAGTATGGAGGTCATTTAGCCCCTTAATTAATTTACCCTAGAGTAATTAAATAATTTCAAAAACTATATAAACCACGTTCCCAAAAATTCTCATTTTTGAGCAGGACCTTGGCATAGACTAGGGTGACTCCCTGTCCAAATTTCATGTCATTTGGAAAAAAGATGAAGTGTGGGTACTCATTTTAATCTCTACCTAGCTGTAGGTATAGACCCCACCAAAATGAGTGCCCTGGTCAAACCAAGCACCCAAATTGGTTCAAACGAATTTTAAATTAAAGTAGAAATGAAATAAATAGAATAAATATAACCTATATTTTATTTTATATTTAGCACGAATCTTGGTGTAATAACGGACGACATCTGGTCATCGTCCCCAGCTTGCCAATGGCCAGGATTGATTCTTCCTGGGCCATATTCAAGCTGCTGCCGCCGGCCACCGAGCCACCTCCCTTGCCAGCCACCGCCACCACAACCTCCGTCGAGGTGTTGGCTGTCGCCAGGTGGCGGCACAGCCGCTGGAGGGGCCTATTCCGGCGAACCCGATAGGTTAAATTTTGCGGAAAAATCTGGAGAAAACTTCTCCCGATTGGGCTCAGTTGAGCCCGATTCTTATTCCTAATGAGTCCTAAGATTTACATGTGGATGATGGAGTAGGGGAGGACCTGAATTGCGGCCTGAGAGCGGGTGTTGTGCTTCCTCGCCATTTCCGACCACCAAGCTTTGGCTACTCTGCAACCTCCACACCAACTCCTCTGAAACTGAAATGTGATCGGGGGAAAATCTTCCCCTTGCCCTAGTGAAGGTTTCTAATATAGGAATTGGGGAGAGGTGGCTTGTAACTCCCCAATTCTTCATGACACCATTAATGGCCATAAAAGTGAGTTTTCGGTTTCACCCAAATTGATGGGCTGAGCCACCCCACTGGTCGTCCACCTTCTGAAACCCCTCCCCTGCCTCCAAGGAGTTAAAGCCCCATCAAAAGGAGCGGTTATGGAGCCTCCATGGCCATGATGGCCATTAAGCTCTACTTTCTCTCTCCAAATTTGGGTAAATTCTTATTTCTCTCTCTTAGTCACCAATCTCTGAATTTGGTGGTCCCAAAATGTGTCTCTCCACCTCTTAGACCAATGGGCCACACTTGTTGTGGCCTAGACCACTTGGATTGGGCTTGAGTTAGCAATTTAGGCTAGTTTGACCACTTTGACCCACTAGTTGACTTTGGTCAAACTAGCCACTATGGCTGACCCCAATGGGTCCTTGGTGACCCATGGTTCTCCACTAAAGTCTAAAAGTACTTGTGTAGGGTTGGTTGGTCATCTTGAGGGTCACTTGACCCTTTTTAGGGCTATGGTTGACTTTAGTCAACTTAGCCTCTTTGGTTGACTCCAATGGGTCCTAGGTGACCCATTGAGCTCACTCTAGGGTAAGGAGGACATAAGTGAGATCCACTTGGCTAAGGGAAGGTCAGTTGACCCTATGTAGGTCAGTTTGACCCATTTAGGGTCAGAGTTGACTTTGGTCAACTTAACCACTTTGACTGCCCTCCATGGGTCCTTAGTGACCCATTGACCCCACTTTAGGTCTAGGAAGACCCTATTAGGATTGGTTGGGCTCACTAGGGGCACACTGCACTTAGTTAGGGCACCTTGCCCCTTTTTAGGCATAGAGTGGTTCTAGGTTAACTTGGCAACCATAGGTCGATTCCAATGGACCCTTAGGGCTCTAATGGGCCTTCCAAAAGATTGGTGAGATCATGGTGGGGTCTTGAAGTCCTGGTGAAGCCCCATGATCATCCTAAACTAGGGTTTAAAAACCTACCATTTGTAGACCATAATGATCTCACCTTTATTCCCAAGTCCACTAGGTCTTCTTGGGCTCCCTAGGGTTTTGTCATGACCTAGTTATAACAAAACCACTCCTAGGGGTCTAGTTGTTTGAGGGATGTTGCACAGTTAAGGCTTATATGAGACAGGATGTTTGAGGCTCGGAGCAGACATACTAAGTATTACGACGCTCGGCATCATCAGGTTTAGTTTCAGGTAAGGGATCGGGTATTCTTGAAGATCCGACCGATGTATGGAGTTTCACGGGTGCGGGGTCGGAAGAAGAAGCTCAGCCCGAGATATATGGGGCCTATCCTAGAGCGGATAGGTCCCTTAGTATATAGTCTGGAGCTGCCACAGGAGCTGGCGGGTCTGCACGACGTGTTCTACGTATCCTCTCTTAGGAGGGCTCTACTATGCCTAGAGCAGAGTATTACGGCCACAGATGGGCCGGTAGCATCTGATCGGTCAGTTCACCTGGAGCCGGTCCGTATTGACGACAAGGGGATACAAGTATTACGCCGCAAGAAGGTTCCTTTTGTCAAGGTCCTATGGAGGAATCACGGTCAGGAGGAGCACACCTGGGAGCCGCAGGATCTGAAGCAACAAAAGTACCCAGACTTTTGGAGCCAGCTTTCTGGTCCCTCCTAGAGTTCGAAACGGGATGCAGCACACACGTACTCTCCCTGTACTATCCTCCTGACGAGAGTCAAAGATCTGAAAAAAGACCGAGGGGTCTCAGCTCGGAGGTCCCACCTCTTTCCCGGAAGAACTGAAGATCTTCCCCTCCCTAGCCAATGCTGAGCTAGGTGCCTGTGAGGAAAATAGTGGAAAGGTTCAACCCCCTTCTCAGGCACCTTATCGGTCTATTTATAGGCCTCTAAATCTGATCTGCAAATATCACTTCTAAATCAACCTGAAATGACCAAAACACCCTGGACTGTGTCTGCCAACAGCCAAACTCCGCTGTTCTGGAGAGCTATATGTAGACCTCCAGGGGTAAAAATGTAAAACTATCTGGGGCACAATGGTAAAATCCCCCTTTGGGGGAAAAACGGTAAAAACACCTTTCTCGCATGTGGCGAGTGGGGAAGGTACTAGCGGGCGAGACGGCCCCTCTGTCCGTCTCGCCGGCCTCTCGCCCTGTAGGCTCTCTCGCCTTGTAGGTTCTCTGGCCTATAAGGAAGATCTCTCCCACTTCCAAAGATTACCCAACTCGCCTCGTGCAGGGGGCCATCATATCGTCTCGCCAGTCTTCCCTTCTCGCTCGTTGGATCACCTCTCGCGAACCCAAGGTTGTACACAATCCTCGCTCTTCTCGAGGTTGCCCTAACCTCGGAAAGATAGTCCAACCGTGGCTCGCGATGCTAAGATTCCTTTATGAGAATCTTTGGTGCCCCCCCCCCCTTATGGGGCCTATAAATATGAGGTCCCAGCCTTCATTAGGGTCCCTTTCATCTTCTTTCATTCCCTCATCCTTCGAAATATCTCATAGCCAGAGTTTTCGCGAGCGCCTTGCGATGGTGCGAAGGCAAAATAAGACCGGCACAGATGCCCTATTCCCGGACCTGAGGTGCATTCCTCCCTTGGCCTCTCCGTCCTCTCGACTAAAAAAGATGAAAGCCGCCTGCCGCCGTCTCTCGGCGGGCGCAACCTCCTCTGCCCCTTCGACAGACAACCCTTTCGCCTCTTCCAGAGAGAAGCGGGTAATCTCATTACTCTTTCCCTTCTTTGGTCTCGCCTGTTGACTACGCTTTTTCAGGGAAGTTTTGTTGATTCACCTGTGCCCGCCAATCCTCCTGATAATGTCAACCAAGCTCATCAGCGTACTGACTTGCCCGAGGGGTCCTCTCCACCCCTCTCACGGAGAGAAAACCTCCCGCGAGTTATGGGGAACCCTCGCATCCCCAGTAAAATCTTCCCTCCCTCTCGCTTTTCCTTCAATTCGCCTTCTTTTACCTAATTCATGCGAGCTCAACCTTGTCTTTGATTTCTCGCTCTTTGTGCAGGCATCCAATTTGACTCTGACACCGAGGACGCTCCCACGTCTCCTCCCCTCTCGCCCCTTCAACGCCCTAACGAGATCGAGGACTACTTGCGCGATCCTATGGATACTCTAGAGCTGAAGAGGAGGACGGCTAGGATGTTCCGGAAATACACGCACATAATCCGCGAGATGGAGCTGGAGAAGCAGGCCTCTGACCGGCACATGGAATGGCTAGAGACAGAGTGCCACCGCCTTGCTGCCGAGAGGGAAGCTGACGGCGTAATGGACGGGATGGACCCCCAGGCCATCCTGAACGAGACGGATGAACACCTCCGTCGCGCGAGCCGCTGCGTGGTCACCGCTCACGCTTTTCATCTTCCAAGCCGCCCTCCCTTGGAGGGAGGTCAGGATGGTCGCTAGAAATGGGTAAGGAACTAAGCTGACGTGGGTCCGTCTCGCCTTCTCCAGGCCCTCCTATATTATCGCTGCTGATTTAACTTTTTAATTATTGATGCGTTGCATAAAAACTCTGGGCGGGATGCCCCCTCTGCGGGATGAAATATGTTATTATTTCGGTACTGCGCCTATCATATTATGATGTTTCTCATCATTACCCTGATTGGCCCTTTTTCAATAATGATGGTTTTTATCTCGAAAGGACCGCTGTGGCGACCCCACCCCTTGGGTTCTAGAGAGAGAAGAAGAGAGAGAGAGAGAGAGAGAGAGAGAGAGAGAGAGAGATAGAGAGACGTAGCGTCGGGGTGCCTCTTCATTTCCCTCCGCTTGACTTTCCCGCTTAATTCCCTCTCTCCCTCACTCCTTATAAATATCTCAAATCCATACATTCCTCTGCTTTTGTTATTCTAGGCCGTCTCTTTGGTTGCAGCTCCCGTCTCTCTCCTCTTCCTCTCTCATCTCGCGCCCCGCTCTCTCTAAGCCGTTCTCTTCCCCTTTATTGCCTTCTCGCCTGCCATGGGAAAGAAGAAGGTGGAAGAAGGCGAGGGGCACAGCCGCTGCGGAAAGCGGTTTGTGGACCACGACTTCCCTCTCGGCAGACTGCCAGAGGAAGAATATGCTCGCTTCGCCAGCGAGTATCTCGCTGACAGTTACTTATCCCGCCCGCCCAAGGTTGGCGAATGCATCAACACCTTCTACCCCAATGAACTGGCCTTCCCCGTCTTGCACTTCGAGGCGGGGCTACGACTTCCTCTTTGGCCAGAGGTCAAGCTGGTTCTCAGGTACTTTGGGGTTGTCCCTGTCTAGTTCACCCCCAACACAATCTCCATGTTGATTGCTTTCGCCTGCTACCTGCGGCGAGAGCGCATCGAGTTTAGCTTGACGGCCTTTCGCAAGCTGTTCGTCTACCACGCAAAAGACGACGACATCTCCTATTTCACGGGCCAAGGCCTGAAGGTGTGCGAGACACCGAATAAAAACCACCACTGGCTGACTAGCTTCGTCTTTATCCGCGGAGATTTAGGAGGCATTAATATCGCACCGGTGTCTCCTATCGCACCGGTGTCTTCTTCCGAATGTTACTATGAGACCCCCAAGGTGGGGGATGCCGAGAAGGATCTCTGCGACTTCTTCGCAGGGAAGAATTTCGAGGTCAACTACCTTAGGCGAGACCTCGACTCGCTTCCAGCCATCTTCCCTGGCGAAGGTATGCTCCTGTCCCCCCTCTTTAGCCTTGTAAATTTTTGTTCTCTGCTGACTGTCATCTCGCCCAGTAGAAAGAACCATCCCCATCCATCCCCCTTATCAAAGTAACCGGGCTCTCACCTTAGCAAGTATGGTGGCGGAGGCCGCGAAGGATACACTGACTCCCACCCTAAAGAAGAGGCCCATGGACGAGGGCACCTCTCGGCACAGCCCCAAGAAAGTGAAAAAGTCTATGTCTTTCAAAAAGGAAAAATCTGCTAAAGAAAGGAAAACTCCATCGGGATCCCAGTCCCCCATCTCCTTAGGGTCTCCTTTCCCTCTCTGGCTGCCTGTCTCACCTGACCGCGAGACGGTATTGACAGAGCCAGCTGCCGCCACCAATGTTCAGTCTGCCGAGCACCCTTCCGGCGAGGCTGGCTCCTCCAGCCGGCCGGCTCCTACCTCGCACCCCAATTACAACATGGGGCCTATGACAGAGGACGCCGCTGGCGATCCGATGCTCCTATGGGATAAGGATGCCAACCGCGTGTTGGTGTCCACCCTCCTTCCCTCCTGGAAAGAGCAGGACCCCCCCACCAGCCACGCATTCTCCCTAGGATTCGGGTTATACAGTGGCCTTGGCTCTGAGCCAGCGGACAATGAGGCATCGCGAGACCTCATCCTGAAGAGTGCCCACTCTCAAATTCGCTCCCTGGAACTTGCTCACCGGGTCTCGCACCGCCTGGTCTTCAATAACAGGAAATGGAAGGAAGCAGAGGCCGGTCTCGCCGTGGAACGGGAGAGATCCAACGACCTGGAGAAATGGTTGGCCGTCGCTGACAACCTTCTCGCGTAGAGCCAGGGCGGCGTGGTAAGTCTTCTTGTCGTTGCTTTGCTAGTCTTACTCGCTGCTCATTATAGTTCTTTACTCGTTCTCTTCCCGCAGGATGCCTAGACAGCCGACAGGATGCGCTCGTGCATTGAGGAGTTGGAGGGAGAGAACCAGAAATTGAAAGCTGAAAATCTCTGCCTCCGGAACAGCGCGACACCCCCCTTAGACCAATTTCTCGTTCCTTCCTACTACTCTGTGGACGAGGTGGATGCCATTTGGGCGAGGACGCTCCCGGCAGGCGAGATGGGAAAGAAGTAGCCGAGGAGGGCCGGGGGTGCGACCTCCCCGGGCGCGAGCTCTTCCCCGGCTCGGCAGGCCGAGGCAGGTTCGGTGAGCTGGGCTCGCGAGACTCGCCGGCTCGCCCGGTGGGGAAGGCAGTCCTTTCAGTGAGCTAGTCTCTTCAGCTCCAGTTCCAGATGGGTTCAGGGAACCCGAGATGTCCTACTACACCAGGAAGGGAGACCTGGTCCAGCATGTCCAATGGTTCGAAGATGTAGTCTCCATCTGTCAGATGTCGGACGGATTCAAATGCCGACTCTTCGCCATCACCCTCAGGGAGAATGCAAGGGAGTGGTTCCACCAGCTACCGGCCAGCTCCATCTACTGCTTTGAGGACCTGCGTCGGGGGTTCATGCTGAGGTTCACTACCTCGAAGAAGAGGAAGAAGGAGTCCGAGTCCTTGTTCCACATCAAGCAGGGGGTGAACGAGATGTTGGGCAGCTACGTGGACCGGTTCCAAGAGCAGGTTACTCAGGTCCAGGAGATGTCGGGCCATAGTCTGATGGCCTTTACCCTAAGCCTGCAGCAGGGGTTCTTCCGGATGGAGCTGAAGAGAGTTCCCCCCCCCCCCCCTCCTACGAGGATGGAGACGGCGGCAAGAGAAGTTGACGGGGAGGCATCAAACCCGGAATTCGCGAGGAAGTTGGCCAGATGGGCCACTGAGGAGGAAAAGGATTCGAAGGGAGGAAGAGGACATGATGACAGGAGAGGAGAGCCCAGGCAGAGGTAGCAGAGGCAGTTCCAGGGGCAGCAGCAGCCAAGGTGGGGGCATCAGGAGCCCGACCGACGGCTGTGGTGGAGACCCGAGTGGCAGGGGCAGGGGCTACAGAGAGGGTACTATGGAAGCGATCACTACCAGGGGAGGCAAGATCAGTTCCACCCTCCAGGCTGGAGGCAGGCCCAAAGACCCCGGCTTCCCGATTAGGAGCAGGCAATGGCCATAGCCTTGGGGGCGAGGATGGGAATGATGAGGAGGAGAAGGAGAGAAGTGAGGGTGGAGTTGCCCTTGTTGGGTATTTCATCCACATGAACCCAGATTTGATGAAGTCACCCTGGAACTAAGATGAATTAAGTTGTATTTGATGCTTGGTTTGAGCTATATGTTTGCAGGAGTTTCACTGAGAAGTGTAGGCCAATGTCAGCCCACAGTGGGTCACCAAACACAGGAACTGTGCAATGTAATCCCTCATTGCATATTCCAAGGTGTTGACTCATGTGTGGTCTCTCTATTAGGATACACTTCATACTCAAGCTATTGGACTATGGGAAAGACATTGGAAGTTGGCTACTCTAGAAGAATCAATTTTTCCAACATCAGAAAAATTCTAAGTGTTTTACTCGAGTAGTGCTTTCACCTACTCGAGTAGTCTGGGTATAAGTTACTCGAGTAAAGGAATCTTGTACTCGAGTAGACATAGTCATATACTCGAGTAGCTAAGTCACCTACTCGAGTAGACCAAGTCATATACTCGAGTAGCATGCTTATATACTCGAGTAGATCACTCTTTATACCCGAGTGCCATAAGGGTTTTCTCATCTAAATTTTCCTAAGTCATATACTCGAGTAAGTATACTCACATACTTGAGTAGATAGGTACATACTCGAGTAGTTCATTTTACCTACTCGAGTAGTTCATGTGTCACCCGTGTACCTTGCTATTTCCCTACTCCAGATTTTTTTTTCTAAGTCTTTTACTCGAGTAGAACCTTCACCTACTCGAGTAGATTACTTCCTCTCGAGTAGTTTAGTTCAACCACTCGAGTAGTTGCCAACAGACCTCTTCAGAATTTTTTTCTAAGTATTCCACTCGAGTAGTACTTCATGTACTCGAGTAGTTCATCATATACTCGAGTAGCTCTTCCAAGTACTCAAGTAGATCCTCTATATACTCGAGTAGGTCTCTTAGTATACTCGAGTAGTTCTGTCTATATACTCGAGTAGTTGATCTCTATATACTCGAGTAGTCTGTTTATACTTACCCGAGTATGTTTCCCATCATATACTCGAGTAGCTATTCAACTACTCGAGTAGTTATTGACTTACTCGTGTAGTTGGCCATATATTTCCGAAAATTTTCTAAGTCATTTTTTCTGACGGGATTTTTCAAATCACGCGACATGATTGGTCCACGTGTACATCATTATGACAGATTATGACTTTTAGTCTCTCCTATAAAAGGTCCTATCAGAAAATGACAAACCCTAAGTTTTCTCAAAGCTTTCTTGTAATCTCCTTTTCGAGAAATATTCTTCGTCGCCTCCTCTCTGACTTTCGCGAAACGGAAGCCGCCGCCGCCGCCTTCTTCTCCGGCCAAAGCTTCTACTTTCAGAGGATTATTTTTTGAAGAAAAGGTACAGATCGAGATCGACTTCACTGATCACATTCTCTCTCGATTTCTGTAAAAGGAAGTAGATCTAGATCGAGGCCGAGACCTTCTTCACCGATTTCTAAAAAAGCTTCAAAGCTGAAAAGAAGAAGATCCTGGCCATTTCCTTCAGATCTGAGTGATTTACTGTTTGTGTTCTTGTAAACTCTTTATTAATCTTGTAGGAGAAATCTTCTCCGAGTGTAGGAGTTTTTCACTCCGATTTTGTAGGAAGTGTTATCTTCCGAGGTGTAGATCCATTTTGTTTGGATCGAGTATGTAGGAACTTTGTTCCGAGGGTAGGATCGATTTTTGATCCGAGATAGTGGAGTAGCCGAGTCTAGTTGATTGCTAGATCGGTGAGGGAAAGTGGATGTACCCAAGGTTGGTGAACCACTATACATCTTGTGTCGTTTGTGATATTGGTAGATATTTCTGTGCTGCGCTCTAATTAATTTTTATTCCGCAAAAGACGCACAAACCACCTATTCACCCCCTCTAGGTGATTTAGGTCGACAACAGTTTTCTTTCAATTGGTATCAGAGGGAGGTTGATCGTTAAAGGGTTAACACCTTGATCAGATCCAGATCTGTTGTCTGAAAGATTCTACCATAAAATGGACAAGGGCAAAGATTTCGCCAAGCTTCCTCTGTGCAACAAAAACAACTTTCCCATGTGGAAAGAAAGGATAAAATTTTTCATGGAAACTGTGGATCTAAGGATCTTCATGATCGTTGAAGAAGGTCCTTACGTTCCCATGAGTATGTCCACGATCGACCCTACCAAGAGAGTTCCCAAGAAGCTAATGGATCTCGACAAAGATGAGATTGCACTTGTCTCTCTACAAGAAAGCTAAAAATATAATAGCAAGTGCAGTCGATGACTCGATACTGCAGAATTTGATTCACTGTCAATCAGCTAAGGAGATGTGGCACTCCTTAGTCACCTTGATGGAAGGGACTGAAGAAGTAAGGGATGATCGGAGATCCCTCCTCAATCAAAAATATGAAGCGTTCCGACAAGGGAACAAGGAAACAATTGCCGACACCTTTGAGAACTTCTTCAAGATTGTAAATGGCCTAAGGGTGTATGGCCGTGTCTTCACAAACGGAGAACTAAACGACAAATTCTTGAGATCCCTAACCAAGGAATGGGATAACAAGGTATGTGCCATCAGGGAGTTCGGGAAGCTAGCTGAAACGGATCCGCAAAATCTCTTTGGAAAGCTTATGTCCTATGAACTCCAAATCAATACAGGAAAAGCTGAAGAAGAGAAGGGAAGGTCTGCTCTAAAGGAGAAATCTGTCGATCTGAAGGCAGACACCTCCAGAAAGACTAAGGCTGCCTCCCCCGCTCCAGCTCCAGAAGTTGATGAAGAAGAAGAAACATCAGAGCCCAGCACCTCAGGCTCTGAACTATCTGAAGGAGAGTTCTCCTTGCTCTCAAGGCAATTCAAGAAGTTTCTTAATAAAAAGAAACAATGGAAAGGCAAGGATGCCTCACACAGAAGATCGCGGCGCGATGACGATCGACAAAGAAAAGGCTCAAGCAGCCACGACAGGTATAACACTAAACAGAACAAATACGTTTCAACTGACATCATCTGCTACTGTTGCAATAATCCAGGCCACGTCATTGCTGACTGCCCTCACAAGAAGAAGGAGGGTGGCAGAAGGGAAGACAAGAAATCCTCACACAACAGGAAGAGGAAAGAGAAGAGTCTCATAGCCAAAAGGAGCAAGATTCTTAGCGACTCCGACTCCTCAGAGTCAAGCAAAGAAGAAGAAGCTTACTTTGGGCTAATGACTCAAACAGATGATGAACAAGAGCCCCAGTTCACTGGGAAGGTAAACCCTCATACCCCACTCTCAGAGTCTGAAGCATCTGAACATGATTGCGAGAGTAGCTCCTCTGACGATGAGTCAGAATTGATGGCCCAGTATAAGGAGTTAATCATGGCTTACGACAAATGTCGTCGAGTCGTGAAGACTCAAGCTAAAGAGATCAAATCTCTAAAAGCCGAAGAGGGCAACTTGAGAGAGAAAGACGCAAAAACTGACTCACTCGAGGAAAACTTCAATAATACTATTGAAGAATATAACAAGGCTCTTGAGCACCTTGACCTGAAGGAGAAGATCATCAAAGGTTTGGAAGCCGAACTTGCGGCTGAAAGGAAACTTATTGAGAGTTTCTCTAAGCCCAAGACGGTTCTTCCATTCGTTGCTGAATTCTCAGCAAAGGCCAAGGGAGCTGGACTAGGCCATGAAGAAGCTCCTAGTAAATCCTCCAGGAGAAATAAGAATCAACGAAAAAATAAGGCCGCCAAAAAGGCCTCAGCCGAAGAAAAGGGAAAAGCCCCTCAGAATCAAACAACATTCAGAAAGGTCATCTTTCCAACAAATGAGTTTGATTTTGACTCATCATACGGGCACTTTGCTAGGCCTACTCATGTAGAGCCAAAGTCCCACTATCAAGGATGGGCTCGACCCCGAAACTTTGGCGAAAGTGTATTTAAGGCACCTTATGAATAAGTTGTTCATCAGAGCTACGGCCCTTTCAATCATGGGCATAACTTCAAAAACGGACCAAAAACAAAGCCTGTTGTAGAGAAGCCCACAAAGGAGAAGAAGCCATGTGATTGCCATCATCATGAGGCATCTTCCTCCAAAAATGCTACCCCTGCTAGACCAAAGCTCCAGAAGGTCAAGCAGGAGATCTTGAGGCAAAGGTACAACAGATTTTACTGTTGGTGCTGTGGCAAGGTTGGTCACTTTGTCATAGATTGCTGGTTCAATTCCAGAAATGCTGCAACCCCTCATGTCAGCAATATGAGAAAGACCGCTCATAATGCCAACACTCGTAGGGGGAGCACTCTAACCCGAGACCAAGGACCCAAACGTGTTTGGGTTCCTAAGGTGAATTTGGTGGCGACGACGGCCCCCAAGTTGACGACGGCCCCCAAGTTGACGACGGCCCCCAAGTTGACGACGGCCCCCAAGTTGACGACGACCCCCCAAGTTGTTGATGACAGCACGCTAACGGAAGACCCTCCTTCGTATCCAACAAAGGACTCACGTCGCAAAGGTGTTCGTATGGAGCGGCGCTACAATTTCCGCCCTCGGCGCAAGACAAATATATAGTTAAATTTATCTTTAGATTTATCTTATTTTCAGTATACTATTTTATTTGGGATATTGTATTGAGGGCTGCATGTAGCCATTTTGTGTGTTGTTTTTATTTTTATTTTGGGCTACATATAGCCTAGACTTATTTTTAAGCCTATATATAGGCATGTATGCTTGGTTTAAGTTAAGTTGAATGAGAGAAAAAAAACCCTAAGTCTTTCCTTTCTAAGCCTTCTCTCCCTCTCTCTCTACATCTCCTAGCCGCCACCCCCACTCCCCCTCTCTCTCTCTCTAAACTTTCGGCCAGCAACTTTTTCTTCACCCTCTTCCACAAGCCGCCACCCTCCTCTCCCACTCTCCCTCTAGAAACTTTCGGCCAGCCCACTCATCTCCCTCATCCAAGCCACCACCACCTCATACCCTCACTAACCCGACCTCCACCCCCCATAGTCGGCCGGCCACTTACCTCCTCCACCGAGCAGCCCCTTTGAAGAGAGCCCGGCAGCCCCCCTCCACGTGAAGCTTTGACCGGAACGGCCTCCTTCTACGGCGAAAATCTGAACTTTGGTGTGAAGCGGCCAAGGCGGACGATCTATCTCTCCATCCGGCGCGACTCCGGTGGATCCGTGGAATAGCGACCCCTTCAAAGGTAGTCGGAATCATCTATTCCGACTTGGGTAACGATCCTCTCCACTCACGTGTGATTCCCTCTTGATGTTCTAGTGGACGGAATAATTTTTGCGTTGGATTTGAATCGTTAGATTTTTCATGGGTTTTTTCCTTTTGGATTTGCATCAACCTTAATCGCGATATTTCCGAAAGGGTTTGGCGAGCCCCACATTTTTGTTGGGAGAGATCTACCATTTTTCGATCGCACTTTGGGTAGATCTCTTTTGGTACAACTTTCGCTCGGTCGGACCCAATATTGGTCTTTTTAGCTTGGAAGAACGTCGGCCTATCGCCGTTCGTTTAACCTTCCCACGGAGTGGCTACCGTCGTTGGTGAACTGTGATAACACGTTTGCGAGTGCGCTGCGATTGAGTCTTGTGCGTGAGAGATTGTGGATTGGGTGTGGCGTTCGTTTCATTCCCTTTACCCGTCTAGTGTCCGCGGTAGTGGCCTACATCAATTTTGGTATCAAAGCGAGGTTCTTGTCAATTTTTTAATTGGTACCCTCCCCTCTTTTAGCACGTTATCCTGCACTTGTGTTTGCGCGTTAGTTGTCACAAGAAAATCTCAAAAAAAAATTATCTTTGGTCTGCCAATAGCGGCGTAGTTTTCTTATTTTTCAGCCAAAAAAATCAAAATAAATTTTGTAATAATCCTCTTTTTATTTCCCGCAAGAAAATCAAAAAAAATTTATTTTCCTATAGTCATTAAGCGGGATTAATTCCTTCTTTGTTCTGTCTGAAATCTGTTGTCTTCCATTTGCATGCGTACTAGGCTCGGTACGGAATATCCTCCATCGTCGTCTAATATGGATGATGACCGGGGTGAGGGTCGTCCCCTCACGGAGATTGAGGAGCTCCGTCAGGATTTCACGGAGCAGTTGACGGCCATTAGGGAAGCACTTCACGGATTGGGGTTACCACACGGGGCACCCCGTAATCAACCCGGTCACCCACGGGTGGGAGAGCATCACAACCCTTACCCCCACCCTCCTAATGAGAACGCCCCACGAGCACCGTACGAGTTTGACCTTACTCGGGCCGTCCGAGTCAAGCCACCATCCTACGATGGTTTAGGAGATCCCCAAGTCTTCCAGGACTGGAGCATGGAGATCGAATGTTATTTCGAGTGGTATACCCTGAACGATGCGGATAAGGTGCGAGTAGCGAGAATGAAGTTGCTAGGGCTCGCTAAAATATTTTGGCTGAATGAGGAGCGGCGTATGAGGGTCGAGAACGGAGCGTTGCCCATAGGCTGGGATGCAATGAAGGCTAGGCTAACGGAACAGTACGTCCCTACTTACCATCGAACACAAATGTTCGATGATTTAGCCACCCTTAAGCAAGGGACTAGGTCGGTGTCTGAGTATATGAGTTTGCTGAAGGACATGATGGTTAGGTGTGACGTGAAAGAAATGCCCGAGGTCAACCTCTCCAGGTTCCGTAAGGGACTAAACCCCGACATCCAAGGAAAGCTTCTGCGTTATGGTCACACCGATTTGCACACCAATTTCAACGCTGCCTTAGATATTGAGCAGCACAACGCCCTTAAGGGCAAGTCTCGCTCGTTTCAAAAGGGGAAGTCCATTTTAGGACCGCCTCCCACCACCACCTATAAGGCTAAAGGAAAGTATCAGTCCCCCGACTCGACCACCATAGTCGTAACGACTAGGAATGATAGAAACCCCTCGGGTGAGAGAGTCCCGGTTGGTCGGGTCAACAGAACGAATGTCACCTGTTACGCTTGCGGGGTCCAAGGGCACTATGCTAGTGATTGTCCTACTACACCCAGACCATTAGCCCTGTTAGATTCCGCCGGTGGGGCCGACGACATTACTTACGAGGCGGGCGAAGAGAGCGAGTCGGACGGAGTGCCTAGTGATATGGAGGACGACCCCCGTATGATGGTTATGAGGTGTATCCTGGCGACCCCTCGAGCGTTAGACGATTGGAATAGGACGAACATTTTCACGTTGAATTTTAAGAGTGGTGAAAAATGGTGTAGGTTGATCATCGATAGCGGTAGTTGCATGAACGTAATTTCTGAAGCCGCGGTGAGACGAATGTCTCTTGTTGCCGAGCCACACCCTCACCCTTATAAAGTGGCATGGGTAGACAAGTCGTCCCTCCCTGTGACGAAGCGATGCTTGGTACCCCTTACCATCAAAGCTTATTCTGAGCAGATTTGGTGTGACGTCATCCCTATGGATGCGTGTCACGTCTTGTTGGGTCGCCCTTGGTTGTACGATCATGACGTCAGCCACTTTGGTCGGGCCAACACTTACGAGTTTAAATTTAATGGCAGAACCATACTCTTAAAACCCGCCCCGCCAAAAGATCCTTCGGCCCCCTCGAAGGATACGGTCATCCCGGTCGAGAAGAAGACGCTGAGCCTGATAGGAAGGAAAGAATTGAAGCGTACTACCTTTGTAGATGGGGTCCTCTATGCCTTAGTGTGCGTACAAGTTAAGGAAGATGCAGCCCCTTTTGAGAACTTGCCGTCGGCGTTGAGAAAACTCCTAGAAGAGTTTGTGGACGTGTACCCGGAAGAGCTACCGGCTGAATTACCCCCGTTGCGGGAAATCCAACATGTCATTGATTTCATTCCGGGCTCTTCATTGCCCAACGTCCCACATTATCGGCTAAACCCCTCCGTGCACTTAGAGTTGCAAACCCAGATCTCAGATTTATTGCAAAAGGGTTTTATCCGCCACAGCAAGAGCCCGTGTGCCGTGCCCGCCTTACTTGCCCCCAAGAAGGACGGCTCTTGGAGGATGTGTGTGGATAGTAGAGCCATTAATAAAATCTCTATTAAATATCGCTTTCCCATCCCTCGCTTGGATGATTTATTGGACATGTTAGCCGGTGCCACGATTTTTTCGAAATTGGATCTTAGGAGTGGCTACCATCAGATCTGAATTAGGGAAGGTGACGAGTGGAAAACCGCCTTTAAATCTAAGGAAGGGCTCTACGAGTGGTTAGTTATGCCGTTTGGACTTTCCAATGTGCCGAGCACGTTTTCGAGGATGATGACCCACGTCTTCCAACCCTATATGGGAAAATTCATCGTGGTATATTTTGACGATATTTTGGTATTTAGCACCTCCACGATTGATCATGAGTCACATTTAAGAACCATCCTTACCACGCTGAGATCGGAAAAATTATTCGTGAACATTAAGAAGTGTACCTTCCATGTGACATCGGTTGAGTTCCTCGGTTATATTGTGAGTTCGAAGGGGATCCACGTAGACCCCAAGAAAGTGCAAGCCATTAGAGATTGGCCCGAGCCCGCCAACATACGGGATGTTAGGAGTTTTCACGGGCTCGCTACATTTTATCGGCGATTTATTAAGGATTTTAGTAGTATTATGGCCCCTATTACCGAGTGCATGAAAAAAGGTGAATTTACATGGACGAACTCAGCCGCTGCGGCGTTCCAATTAATTAAATCGCGCATGTCGGAAGCCCCCCTTTTGCGGCTACCGGATTTTACCAAGGTTTTCGAGTTGTCATGTGATGCGTCTGGAGTGGGAATTGGTGGAGTGTTGAGTCAGGAAGGCCATCCTGTGGGGTATTTCAGTGAGAAACTAGCATGTCCAAAACTAAATTATTCCAATTATGATCGGGAGTTTTACGCGGTCATTCGATGCCTCCAACATTGGCGGCATTATTTACTTCCTAAGGAGTTTGTCATCTTATCCGATCATGAAGCGCTAATGTTTCTTAACTCTCAAACTAAGGTTAGTCCTAGACATGCCAAATGGGTCTCCTATCTACAGGAGTACACTTTCATTATCAAACACCTCAAGGGGACTCTCAACCGCGTAGCCGACGCCCTTAGTCGTGTTTCGTTATTGCTCTCCACGCTAGAAGTAAAGGTGATTGGCTTCGATAGGATTAAGGACGAGTACGTCCACTGCCCAGATTTTAAGGATATCTATTTCGCCACCCAAGATGACTCGCCGACAACCATTACTTCTTTTTACATTCAGGACGGCTACTTATTTAACCATTCGAAGCTTTGCATCACCCGTTCCTCCCTACGCCACTTCATAGTGTGGGAATTGCATGGTGGAGGCTTAGGGGGACACTTTGGCCGTGACAAGACGATCACGTTAGTTGAAGACAAGTTTTATTGGCCCGGTCTTAAGGCCATGGTTAGTAAGATCGTGGGTAGTTGCCGAGCGTGCCAACTGGCTAAGGGGAACAAAACTAATGCGGGGCTTTATACCCCTCTTCCGATTCCGTCTATTCCTTGGGAAGACGTTAGCATGGACTTCATTCTCGGCCTCACAATCACATTTCGACGTCACGACTCTATCTTAGTTGTTGTAGATCGTTTCTCTAAAATGGCTTATTTTATCGCATGCAATAAAACCAACGATGCGTCACACGTCGCACAATTATATTTTAAAGAGGTGGTAGGCCATCGAGGAGTTCCGAAGTCTATAGTTACTGATAGGGATGTGAAATTTACCAGTTATTATTGGAAGACCCTGTGGAGGATTATGGGCACCAAACTTCTATTCTCTTCCTCGTACCATCCGCAAACGGATGGGCAAACAGAAGTTGTGAACAAAAGTTTAGGTAGTTTGCTTCGATGCCTTGTGGGAGACCACAAGGGTACATGGGACCTTATCCTCCCTCATGCTCAGTTAGCATATAATAATTCCAAAAATAGGTCCACGGGTTTGTCCCCGAATGAGATCGTGCACGGTTATAAAGCTCTCGTGCCCCTTGACTTGCTTCCGTTACCGCCATCGTTTAAGTCAAGTCAATTTGCACAGGACTTTGCCTCTCACATCCAAGATCTTCACAAACGCATAAATGAAACGCTTACCACTCAATACGCGTCTTATCAAGTTCATGCCAACGCACATAAGATAGAGTCTCCCTTGAAAGTGGGCGATTTAGTTATGGTACGTCTCATCCCTGAACGGTTGCCTACGGGCACCTTAAAAAAGTTAGCGGATCGGCGAGCTGGACCTTTTCGGATTTTAAAACGGTTGGGAGACAATGCTTTTCTTTTGGAATTGCCCACTGATTGGGGTATTCCCCCTGTTTTTAATGTTTCGGATTTAACGCCATATATTGCTCCGCCACTAGAACTATCTTCCTATCCGTTTAGTTCCACTACAGATTCTCATGGGTATGGGGTTGAGGGGGGTAAGGGCTCGCTCTCTCCGTCGGTCTCCAACGGAGGTACGCTACATATTGATGATATAGATTTTCCCCCTTTGCTGCCTAATGCTTTTCCCAGGTTTGCTAGGACCCCATTATTGCCCGACAGGATTCTCCAGGATGACGTGTTTCCCACTGCTGATGGCGATGTGCGCCGCTACTTGATCCGCTGGCGTGATCGCCCCGCCTCTGATGACTCTTGGCTCCCGGAAGCAGAAGTGGCTCTCTTGGATGGTGTTCTTCTCCGACGGTATCTTCAAGACAACTCATCGGTGATGAGTCCTTTCAAGCGGGGGAGGATTGGTGGAGACGACGGCCCCCAAGTTGACGACGGCCCCCAAGTTGACGACGGCCCCAAAGTTATTGTTGACGGCACACTAACGGAAGACCCTCCTTCATCTCCAACAAAGGACTCGCGTCGCCGAGGTGTTCGTATGGAGCAGCGCTACAATTTCCGCCCTCGGCGCAAGACAAATATATAGTTAAATTTATCTTTAGATTTATCTTATTTTCAGTATGCTATTTTATTTGGGATATTGTATTGAGGGCTGCATGTAGCCATTTTGTGTGTTGTTTTTATTTTTATTTTGGGCTACATATAGCCTTGACTTATTTTTAAGCCTATATATAGGCATGTATGCTTGGTTTAAGTTAAGTTGAATGAGAGAAAAAAACCCTAAGTCTTTCCTTTCTAAGCCTTCTCTCCCTCTCTCTCTACATCTCCTAGCCGCCACCCCCACTCCCCCTCTCTCTCTCTCTAAACTTTCGGCCAGCAACTTTTTCTTCACCCTCTTCCACAAGCCGCCACCCTCCTCTCCCACTCTCCCTCTAGAAAACTTCAGCCAGCCCACTCATCTCCCTCATCCAAGCCACCACCACCTCATACCCTCACTAACCATACCTCCACCCCCCCATAGCCGGCCGGCCACTTACCTCCTCCACCGAGCAGCCCCTTTGAAGAGAGCCCAGCAGCCCCCCTCCACGTGAAGCTTTGACCGGAACGTCCTCCTTCTACGGCGAAAATCTGAACTTTGGTGTGAAGCGGCCAAGGCGGACAATCTATCTCTCCATCCGGCGCGACTCCGGTGGATCCGTGGAAGAGCGACCCCTTCAAAGGTAGTCGGAATCATCTATTCCGACTTGGGTAACGATCCTCTCCACTCACGTGTGATTCCCTCTTGATGTTCTAGTGGACGGAATAATTTTTTCGTTGGATTTGAATCGTTAGATTCTTCGTGGGTTTTTTCCTTTTGGATTTGCATCAACCTTAATCGCGATATTTCCGAAAGGGATTGGCGAGCCCCGCATTTTTGTTGGGAGAGATCTACCATTTTTCGATCGCACTTTGGGTAGATCTCTTTTGGTACAACTTTCGCTCGGTCGGACCCAATATTGGTCCTTTTAGCTTGGGAGAACGTCGGCCTATCGCCGTTCATTTGACCTTCCCGCGGAGTGGCTACCGTCGTTGGTGAACTGCGATAACACGTTTGCGAGTGCGCTGCGATTGAGTCTTGTGCGTGAGAGATTGTGGATTGGGTGTGGCGTTCGTTTCATTCCCTTTACCCGTCTAGTGTCCGCGGTAGTGGCCTACATCAGAATTGATTGTGATTGCAGGGATGTCCAAAGGCCAACAAAATGCCTATCTGGTATTTGGACAGCGGATGCTCTCGGCATATGACCGGGACGAGAAGCCTCATTCTGAACTTTACTCCAGTCGTGAACGGACCAAAGGTCATCTTTGGAGTTTCATACCGTGGAATTACTAGAGGCTATGGTATGATTACTAACGGCAATGTATCCTTCTCGGATGTGGCCTATGATGAAGGATTGGAACACAATCTCATTAGCATAAGCCAACTCTGCAACAAAGGATACATTGTTGAGTTCCATGCTGATAAGTGCTTGATAAAATCCGTTGACAATATGGAAACGATTCTATCCGGCACTCGAAGCAGGAATATTTTCTGTTTAAATTTCATCTGTATAGATTCCTCCACTCCAGTGTGTCTTTTGGCAAAAGATAGTGCGTCTCTTGGTGACCAATGGCACAAGAGACTAGCACATATTAATTTCAAAACCATCAATAAACTATTTTCAATGAACTTGGTACGTGATGCCCCAAATGTCAAATGCGTCAAAGACAGACCTTGTCATGCATGCATAAAAGGCAAGTAAACAATGACTACCTTTAAAAGCACTGTTGGCAAAGACTCTAACAGAAGTATCCATCTATTACACATGGACTTGTTTGGTCCACTGCAGATTAGAAGTTTGGGAGGCAAGGCATATACATTGGTAATTGTTGATGACTACTCGCGCTTTACGTGGGTGTTCTTTCTGAAACACAAGTCAGATACCTTCGATATCTTTACCAATTTTGTCAGGCAAGTCCAGAATGAATACAACTGCTCCATAGTCAAAATCAGAAGTGACAACGGAACAGAGTTCAAATCTGGTGCAATGACAGAATTCTGTGAAAGCTTAGGTATCTTTCATGATTTTCCTCTCCTCGTACTCCACAACAAAATGGATTGGCTGAGAGAAGGAACAGAACACTCATAGAGGCCTGCAGGACCATGTTGAGTGATGCTTCACTACCAGAGTACTTCTGGGCTGAGGCCATCAACACTTCATGCCACGTGCAAAATCGAGCACTCATAAACAAAGACCACAATAAGACTCCTTACGAACTTCTGAAAGGCAGAAAACCAACAGTCTCTTACTTTAGAATCTTTGGCTGCAAATGCTTCGTACTCAACAATGACAAGTATCATACCACCAAGTTTAGCGAAAAGAGCTTTGAAGGTATTTTATAGGATATAGTAGCCATAGTAAGGCAACAGGATCTTCAATAGAAAATCCCTGGTGGTGGAAGAATCGATACATGTTGTATTTGATGAGACGAGCTTGCTGCAAAGCAATCCGTCTAGTGTGCTCATTGAAGATGCAGGTGAAAAGCTGAAAGAAACTAGCTTGGATGATCCGTCCGAAGAAGAAGACGAGAAGTTCATTAAGATCACCACTCCCACTCCTATTGGAGAGGCTGATGATCAAAATGAAGAAGTCATCCAGGATGAAGAAATTAGTCCGGTACTTGAAGATATTCCAGATGCAAGGACTCTAGAGCTCAGACATCTGAAGGATCACCCCATGGACCAGATCATAGGAGATCCCCGGGATGGTGTCAGAACTCGGAGAGGTACAACTAATGAGAATCTTCATTTGAGTTTTCTCTCACAGGTTGAAGCAAAGAAATTTGAGGAAGCAAACTCAGACGCATCGTGGATAATGGCAATGGAAGAAGAGCTAAATCAGTTCAAGCGCGGCAATATGTGGATGCTGGTTCCAAGACCCAAGGGAAAGAACATCATTGGAACAAAATGGGTCTTCAGGAACAAGATGGATGAAGACGGTACTATCATAAAGAACAAGGCCAGACTCGTCGCTAAAGGCTATCGTCAAGAAGAAGGAATCGACTTCGACCGGACATATGCTCCAGTGGCCAGGCTGGAGGCAATAAGGTTGTTCCTAGCATATGCTACCTTCAAAGGCTTCACCGTCTATCAGATGGACGTGAAGTCGGCCTTCCTAAATGGTAACTTAAAGGAGGAAGTGTATGTGGAACTACCTCCAGGTTTCGTTGATCCTAACTTTCCCGATCATGTCTATTTTCTGCACAAGGCCCTATATGGTCTGAAACAAGCTCCTCGAGCTTGGTATGAAACGTTGTCTACCTTTCTACTTGAGAACAAGTTCACAAGGGGAAAGATTGACAAGACATTATTTTTTTAGGGAAATAAAAGGCAAGATTTTGCTAGTGCAAATCTATGTCGACGACATTATCTTTGGCTCTACAGATAACCACCTCTGCAAAAAGTTCTCAAAACTTATGCAAGGGAAGTTTGAAATGAGCAGTATGGGCGAGCTGAAGTATTTCTTAGGGCTTCAAGTGAAACAATCTGAAGATGAAATTTTCATCTCACAGACCAAATTCACCAAAGAGCTAATTAAGAAATTCGAAATGGAGAACGCAACCTCTATGAGGACTCCAATGGGCTCAACTATGTCTCTGGACAAAGATGAAAAAGGGAAACCTTTTGATGAAACCAAGTACAGAAGCATAATTGGATCCTTGCTCTACCTTACTACCAGTAGGCCTGACATAATGTTCTCAACATGTGTCTGTGCTAGATTTCAGGTGAACTCTAAGGAATCTCATTACGCTACTACAAAGCGGATCCTGAGATACCTTAAAGGCACACCAAATCTTGGCTTATGGTACCCAAGAAGTAATGAAAGCGAACTAATTGGATTTTCAGATGCAGATTTTGCAGGTAGCAAAGATGACCGGAAAAGCACCTCAGGGACTTGCCAATTCTTCGGAAGAAGGCTAATTTCCTAATTTCAATCTGGAGTCAGAGTATATCTCTGCAGGCAGTTGTTGCGCACAGTTGCTATGGATAAAGAATCAGTTCGAGGACTACAACCTGCAGTTCAAGGATATACCCTTGTACTGTGACTCCTCCAGCGTAATTGCAATAGCCAACAATCCAGTCTCTCACAGCCGGACAAAGCACATTGAGCTAAGGTACCACTTCATCCGGGAACATGTGAAGCATGGAGACATAGATCTCCAATATGTGCCTACAGATAGGCAAGTTGCAGATATCTTCACAAAGCCACTGGACGAGACCAAGTTCTCGTTCTTCAAGACAGAGCTTGGGATGCTCAACAAGGAGGACTAAAGAAGGCTGAATGACTAAGAAGCAAGTAATTGCAAAGGGTTAGTCAAAATCTAATCAACATTTTTTTCTTCTTCTTTTCTTTCTCTCGAAATTACACTCGAGAAGTATGAGACATACTAGAGTATCTAAAGACCTACTCGAGTATATGAAAGAACCTACTCGAGTATGTGTACTGACCTACTCGAGTACCTAAAGATCTACTCGAGTGAGTTTCTGACCTACTCGAGTAAGTCAATACCTACTCGAGTAAGTCTCTCACCTACTCGAGTAAGTCCTTATCTACTCGAGTAGCTTTTCTTACATACTCGAGTAGCTCTAGTCGACCTACTCGAGTAGCTCCCTTATCTAGTCGAGTAGCCTATCTCTCTCTCGTGTCCTAATTTCCAGTTTTTCAAAATTTGTTCTATTCTCCAACCAAGGCCTCATGCCGCCTCTTTCTGTAATTTAATTACGGAAATTTAAGAAATATATGTATATATATCCGAAATTCCGAAAAATCAAACATACTCGACATCATTTCTATCTCTCGAGTACCCTGTCTCTTCTCCTACCCTGCCGACTCGCCTCCGCCGAAGCTGCAGAGCTTTCTCTCTCTCTAATTTCCTCCGGACAGTTGCATCCATGACGACTTCTCACAAGATCGGCATCGGCTCCGAACTCGTCACCGACGGTATTGCAGAGCTCTCCGATGATTTCCACAACCTCCTCATTCTTCTCGACACCGTCGGCCTCTCCTTCATACTCCAAGAACCCTGTCGCGTTCTCTTCCCCGCAGTTGCAGAATTCTTCACAAATCTCAAGGTTCGACGGAATGGCCAAGTTCTCAAATCTACAGTACAGGGGTTGAAACTCAAGTTCACCAAGACCTCTGTCTCTCAACTTCTCCGTTTACCTATAGTTGATGAAGAAGATGATCTGGATGATGAATATTCTGACCGAACAGCACTCTTCTGTAGAATTTCTCCTGACGCTCAGTATATTAAGAGGTCAGACATGAATGCTGAAGGAAAATTCCTTGTTGATATCATTGGCAAGATTCTCCTGTGCAGGACTCACTCCATCAGAGAAATTCCCCGATATTTCTTCGATATAATGCAAGCCATTATATGCCGCAAGAAGTACCAATTTGGCATGTTAATTCTGGACAAGATAAAGGATAGCATGAAATCCCCCAACTACGCAAGAATTATATCTCTGCTCCTTCATGCCACCAATCCTGAAGTATTCAACTTCTCAAAAGGGACTCCACTTCACCACATGAAGAAGGTCTCCATCTCTTCAATTCAGAGATGGGATCTGAAGCTCAAGAACTCTGCCCAAGCCGCAAAGGTTTCAGAAATTCCAGAAGTTCCAGCTGCAAAGGACAGGACTCCATCTCCCTCTCCTCATCATGTGGCCAGCTCCTCTGGTGCACCAAGTGAGGGGGAGCCTGCTCCTTCTAGTCCAGTCAGGCAACCCTCTCCTCAGTCAGAGATTCCATCCCTACCTCATACTACAAAGAGTCTAACCACTTCCTCAGATCAAGTCCCTCAAGACACTCTTCTGTCCACAGCTGCTGCCATAGATGCCATGATTGCAGAGCTCACTGAAGATGTGCTTCCCCCTCCTCCTCTATCTCCTCCAGCTCCAACCACTGAACATCACAAGGACTTGTCTCCAGCATAGTCTCCTGCCCATTCTCCAGCCAGAACTCCAACACCTTCTCCTCCTCCTCCAGCAGATAAGCCAGACACCATTTTCATTTCTGATGAGCCTTCTCCTGAGCCAGCTGAGGCCCCTCTCAGAAACCTTGATTTCTCCATTCCCCATGGTACAGAAGAATTGGATGCTGTCATTCCTACCACCAGAGCTCTCAGCTCAGTGGTTATTGAAGAAATAGCTCCCTGGGTAACTCCTCCTATCCCTACTGCTGCTCCCTCTGCTGCTGCTACAGTTTCCTCCTCCTCAGATCTGCTGCAAAGTATTGTCATTCTTCTTCAAGAACAAAGACATCATTTTGACACCTCTCTAAAGGTGGTCACTGACAAGGTCACTCCTCTTGAGACTGAGATGAGCAGAGGTTTTGCTGAAATTCAGCATAACACTGACAAGCTAAAGTACCTGTTCCAACTTGGTGGTAAAGCTCTTGACCATACTATCACTAGTATTAGCAATATCATGGAACAAGGTGTAACCTTGGCAAACAATCAGATTGAGCTAAATAAGAGGACTGAAGACAACAAGATGAAGATGTGTGAAGAGGTTGGAATCTTCAAAGATGACACCATAGAGACAGTATCTGTTGAAATCAGAAAGGGGGAGGGTTTGATAAAAGAACTCAAAGCCCAGGTAGAAAAATCTACTGCTCAGAAGACAGTTGAATGGGAAGCTCATATAAAGACCATTCATGATGATATGCTTGCCGAGATACAGAGTGTTAAATTTCACACCTATGATACTACTGTCTGGATGCACAACCAGATCCTGCCAGATCTTGCAGTTGACCCAAACATCATTCCCCATCATCTCAACCCACTAACCACAGATGTAACTGCCCCAGCTGTTCCTCGACAACCTACCTTCTCCCCCAGGACTGGAGACTCAGTTGCTCCATCAGATACTTATGTTCCAGGCTGGGAAGACGATCCTGCTGAAATATTCCTTCAAGCTCCTCCAGAGATCATAACCAAGAAGAAAAGGAAATATGGTGAAGGCCCCTCAGCCAGCAGGACAGCTCCTCCTAAAGCCCCTGAACATGCTGAAGCCTGGTCTCCAACTTCAAAGTCTCTCATCTTGGACACACTCAGGTTGGTCATGGATCACAATGAGAACAGGAACATGCACTACAATTCCCAAGAATGAGAGTTATATGAGAAGTCTATGCTAAAAAGGAAGATCCATGATAGAGAATTTGGGAGAAATAACCCTGCTGCTCTTCCAAGGCCTCCTAAGTACTTCCCAAAGCCATTCAGCTACCTAAGGAGACAACAAGAGAAGATGGATAAGCAGCAATCCCAAGCCCAAACCTAAAAAGATGATGAGAAATTGAAATGACAATTGTAGACTTGATGTTTTTGGAAACTTATATATATATATAATTCTTCATTCTGTCTAATTATCTTTTTCATTATCCTTTGCTTAACTACCCACATTTTTCTATTTAGTTTCTTTTATGTCCATAATTCACCTTAGTGTAAAGGGTTCTGACTTCAACAAATAGGGGGAGATTGTTGGGTATTTCATCCACATGAACCCAGATTTGATGAAGTCACCCTGGAACTAAGATGAATTAAGTTGTATTTGATGCTTCGTATGAGCTATATGTTTGCAGGAATTTCACTGAGAAGTGTAGGCCAATGTCAGCCCACAGTGGGTCACCAAACACAGGAACTGTGCAATGTAATCCCTCATTGCATATTCCAAGGTGTTGACTCATGTGTGGTCTCTCTATTGGGATACACTTCATACTCAAGCTATTGGACTATGGGAAAGACATTGGAAGTTGGCTACTCTAGAAGAATCAATTTTTCCAACATCAGAAAAATTCTAAGTGTTTTACTCGAGTAGTGCTTTCACCTACTCGAGTAGTCTGGGTATAAGTTACTCGAGTAAAGGAATCTTGTACTCGAGTAGACATAGTCATATACTCGAGTAGCTAAGTCACCTACTCGAGTAGACCAAGTCATATACTCGAGTAGCATGCTTATATACTCGAGTAGATCACTCTTTATACCCGAGTGCCATAAGGATTTTCTCATCTAAATTTTCCTAAGTCATATACTCGAGCAAGTATACTCACATACTCGAGTAGATAGGTACATATGTTGGAACACCCTATTACTAATTTGGGTCAGGATCACTATGTCTCTAGAAACCTTTGCTTGACCTTCTGTATAGCTTAATAGGTCAATTAGAATTGAGTCTAAGGGTTAGAAGTCTAGGTTTGGAAGATGCCCTGAAGACCAAGATTTTGTGTTTGGAGACTAAGTCATATCGTCGAGCTCAGCACGACGATTCGTCGAACTCCGATCGACGATCGTCTAGCTCAACTTCGACAGATCGTCGATCTCCATTCGACGATCGCTGAGCTCAACTTCATTATATCGTCGAACTCCATTCGGCGATCGGTGAGCTCAGGTCGACGATTTTGACTCTGCTTTGGATCTTTATCTCTGAGCTCAGTTCGACGATCTTTGAGCTCAGATCGACGATATTTTGCTGCTGCATATTTCCAGATCGCTGAGCTCAGCTCGACGATAGCAGAGCTCAGTTCGATGATTTCAGATAACTTCCAGGATGTTTCTAATTCAAATTCAAATCAGTTAAGGAGTTATTCTGCAATTAATTCAGAGATTTCCTAGCCGTTTTCATTCAATTCTGGACCAAGTTTCAAGGGATTTTTCAAGGAATATTTCTGTGGACTTTCCTCCAGAAGAGATTTGGAAATTAAGGATGCAATCAATGCAGGCTAACGGCTATTCTTGACAGAGAATGTTATTCTATTCTGTACCAGAGAATAAAAGGCAGAATTGTTGAATCACACACAGAACAGAGATCACAGAGACACATTCAAAAATATTCTATGTAAAAGAATTTTGAAGAACACTCATTCAAGGAGATCAAGCTTTCAAAAATCTTCAGATCTCTTTAGTTTTCAAAGTGTTCAAGGCCAACATATTTCCAGACTCTAGACATTCAACATTTCAGCTATTGCTGAAATCATCTATTGCTGGAGTTCAACCTTTGAAGGCCTATCACCCTCAGCAAAGCTTTTCTTCCTGAAGATCTCAAGGATTCAGGGGGAGCTTTGACACCATCAATCCACATAGTCTTCTCAGTTGATCTGAGAAAGAGAAGACTTCCATCACTCTCTCACCCCCTCTCTGTAAAGGGTTTCTCAAACTCCCTTCAAAAGTTTGAGCTTGGTTTTTGAGCACCTTGTCAAAAACTCATTGGTGGCAAGACACCTGATCAAAAAATCTGCTTTGGTTTTTGAGCACCTTATCAAAAGCTCATTGGTGCCCAGGACACCTGATCAACTCATCCTGCAGTGGATTCCTACCTAGGGTGGTAGAAGAGTGGATGTACCCAAGTTTAGGGGAACCACTATATTTCTTTATGTCTTCTAGTTTTGCTTGTTTTCATTTTTATTTCTGGCCTTGATTTTTCTGTGCTTAGCTCTTGTTTAACTTAGTGCTGTGATTAGATTTATTATTGCTTCCCTACTCACTATTATTACAACAGTTGTTGTAAAAAGTTTCAAAGCACCATATACTCTATTCACCCCCCTCTAGAGTATATCAGATCTAGCTGCTCTTTCAATTGGTATCAGAGCCAGGTTGGTTAAACATACCACACCCTAATTGGTTGTACAGGCTAACACCTGAACCCAAAAATCCCAAGTTAGATCTGTTTTTCTTTAGTATTTTATTATTAGATTTTGTTTTCACAAATCATGGCCCAAAACAAAGATTATGCTAGCACTAGACCTCCAGTGTGCAATCTATCCAAGTTTGCACTTTGGAAGGCAAGGATTAGACTTTACATGAATTCTATTGACGAAGATATCTTTAATTCTGTTTTGACAGTATGTCCAAGACCCCCAGAGAACACAAGTACAAGTGCTGTTCCACCTCCATCAGGAACAGATGCTGATATCAAGAGATGGAAGGTAGCTGATGCCAAGGCTATGAACATCTTGGCCCAGACAATGTCTGATGACATATTTCAAAAGGTAGCTGAATGTAATTCAGCCAAGGAAATTTGGGACAAACTCTCAGAAATAGTCTCAGGCCCAGCTGATGAGAGAAAGGATAGAAGATCCCATCTCATCTCTCAATATGAGAATTTCAAAAAGGGAGAAACTGAGTCAGTGGGAGATATGTACAACAGACTAAGTCTAATTGTCAGCGAACTCAGGACATTAGACAAAGAGATCTCTCTAACTGAACTTAATGATAAGATCCTAATGTGCTTCCCCAGCACTTGGGATTCAAGAATCTGGCCAATTAAGGATGCCAGAAGTCTAAATGAGATCACCAATGAAGCTCTATTCGGTAAGCTCAAATCTTATGAGCTACTCATCAAAAATAGAGAGGAAGAACAGAAGGCTGCCTCACCAGCCACAAGAAAAGAGAAGACCATAGCATTCAAGGCAACTGAAGATCTGCCTGAAGATAAAGCCACAGGCAATGATGAACTAATCAGTCTGCTGGCCAAAAGATTCTACAAGATGTCCAGAAAGGACTTCAGAAGAAGATCACACAAGGAGCAGGATAAGCCAAGGTATGACAAGTCCATTAGTAATAATAAAGACATTATTTGCTTTGGTTGCAGGAAACCAGGGCACATAGTTCCTGACTGTACAGAGAACAAGAACAAGGACAGAAGGGACAGGAAAGAAAGAAGAAAGGAGAAAGACTCCAAAAGGAATGGCAATGGCAAAACTTCTTCAAGCAAAAATAAGCATACAAGAAAAGGGTTTGTTGCTGAATCCTGGAGTGAGACAGAAGAAGAGTCAGAAGCCTCATCCAGCTCCAGTGATGATGAGGATGATGCAGAAGAAAAGGAGTTCTACATGATGGCAATCAATGTCTCACAGCACAATTCAGAGGAAGAGGAGTCAGAGTCAGACTCAGAGACTCAACCTGAAGAAGATCAGGTAATTGGTTCTTTTGATTTTAGTTCAGAAGATTTTAAATCTGAATTTAAAGCACTGTGTTTAGACCTGCTAAAGTCTGAGAAAGAGATTATCTCTCTCAGAAATCAATTATCTGAACACAATACCTTAAAGTCAGAAAACCTCAAACTCTCTCAGGAGTTGGAGTGTTGTAGGGAACAGATAGCCTCACTGAAAAGTGAGCTCTCTGAGGCCAAGAAGCTTGAAGAATCCCTCAATGGGAGAAGCATCAAGCTGATGGACATCACAAGCACAGTGAACTCCAGATTCAACAGTACACTGGGCTTGGGTGCTTCATCCAGCCAACCTATAGTTCTAACAACTCCAATCAAATTCATTTCTGACAAAGAAAAGGGAGTTGTAGAGGTTGCTAGGAAAAATTCTGATCTGCCTCAGAAAACTAAGTTCCAGCAGAAATCGTCGAACGGAGATCGACGATCGCCGAATGAAGATCGACGATCGCCGAACGCAGCTCGACGATCTCAGGCAAAATCGTCGAACGCAGATCGACGATCTCATCCAAAGTCGTCGAACGCAGGTCGACAATCTCAAATACCTGACCTCAGTCATAGTCGACCGTCGAACGGAGCTCGACGATCTGACCCAAGATCGTCGAACGCAGCTCCAAGATCGTCGAACAGAGGTCAGAGCTCTGGAAAATGTTTTAAAGGCAAATCAAAACTTAATCCTAAGGGTCCTTCATCCCAAATCTTTAACCCTTATACTGAATGGATTATACCTCTAAGGAGATATCATCCTAAAGGATATAAGAGCAACCTAGGATGTCTTTCATTTCAAAATTTAAAGGTTATCAACCTAGGCCCAAGGTAAACTGGGTCAAAAACAAATGAATTGTCTCATGTGCAGTTGAAGACCTATCCAACATCTAACCAGCAATGGTATTTGGATAGTGGGTGCTCTAAGCACATGACAGGGAACAAGGACAACCTCACATCCTTCAGAGCCAAGCTTGGACCCAAAGTTATCTTTGGTGATTCAAACTTTGGACAGACTAAAGGATATGGTGTAGTCCAGATTGGTTCAGTAACTTTCAAGAAGGTAGCTTATGTGGAACGACTGAAGCACAACCTAATTAGCATCAGTCAGCTGTGTGATGAATGCTACCAGGTGACCTTCAGCAAAGCCTTGTGCAAAATCAAGTCAGAGGACAACACAACTGTGTTGACAGGTAAAAGGAAAGGTAACATCTACCTAGTAGATTTTTTTTCAACTGATGTAGATATCTGCTTGTTTAATTCTGTCTATAGACCCAATATTTTATGGCATAAGAGATTAGGACACCTAAACCTTAGAACTATTGCTAGGCTATCCAAGGACAACCTTGTTAGAGGACTACCTTCTGGCCCCTACAAGAAGGAAGGACTCTGCAGGGCCTGTTAATTAGGCAAGCAAACTAAACACAGCTTTAACTCACTTAATAAGAGTGATTCACCTAGGATATTATATCTGTTACACATGGATCTTTTTGGACCCATCACAATACAAAGCCTAGGAGGGAAATCCTACTCTTTAGTAGTTGTAGATGACTTCTCTAGATTCACTTGGGTGTTCTTTCTAAGAAAGAAGTCTGATAACTTTAAGTGATTGACAGAGTTTCTCAAATGTATACAGATTGAGTTCAATACTCACATTGCCCTGATCAGAAGTGATCATGGGATAGAGTTTGATTCTCTTCTTATGCAAGAGTTCTGTCAGAGTGAAGGGATCAGACATACTTTCTCAGCTCCTAGAACTCCTCAACAAAATGGGGTAGCTGAAAGGAAAAATAGAACCCTTATTGAATCTGCCACCACATTGTTGTCAGATGCTCACCTACCTCTATCCTTTTGGGCAGAGGCAGTGAACACCTCCAACTATGTGCTGAACAGAAGTCTGATACATAAACTAAAGGGAAAGACTCCCTATGAATTACTCAAAGGGAAGAAACCTAAAGTTGACTATTTCAGAGTCTTTGGTTGTATTTACTACATTCACAATAATGACAAGAAATATCTAGCAAAATTTCAAGCCAAAGCTGATGAAGGAATATTTTTGGGATACTCCATGATCAGCAAGGCCTATAGGGTCTATAATAAATCATCTTTGAAAATTGAGGAATCTGTTCACATTTCATTTGATGAAACTAACATGTCTTTCAAGGAGAAGATTTCTTCTACAATAGAACCTTTGCAGGAACATTCTCTAGTTGAAGGCTTGAACAAGTTACAGGTTACTCAAGAGGATGAAAGCAGTGAAGATGAAGGAAATGCTCAACACATTGAAGAACAACTTGAAGAGCCAGTTGTTGTACCACAAGAGAAACAACAACACAGGTTGGTGAACAATCAACACCCCCTGTTGATTTAGTAACATCAAGAGACCATCCAATTTCCCAAATAATTGGAGAAATCTCAGCTGGTGTGCAAACCAGAAATCAGGTCAACCAAAACCTGTTGCACACCTGCTTCCTATCTCAAATTGAACCTCAGTCCATTCAAGATGCAGAGCAAGATCCACACTGGATCATTGCAATGCAAGAGGAGTTGCATCAATTTGAGAGAAACAAAGTATGGGAACTAGTGCCAAAGCCTAAGGATCACTCCATTGTTGGAACAAAATGGGTATTCAGAAACAAACTGGATGATCAAGGAGTAATTATAAGGAACAAGGCAAGGCTAGTTGCTCAGGGATACTCTCAAGAAGAAGGGATAGACTACGACCAGACTTTTGCACCTGTTGCAAGATTAGAAGCCATCAGAATATTTCTAGCTTATGCAGCTCATAAAGGCTTCAGAGTATATCAGATGGATGTCAAAATTGCTTTCTTGAATGGAGACATCAAAGAGGAAGTTTATGTCAGACAACCTCCAGGTTTTATCTCTCCAACTTATCCTGACTATGTTTTTAGACTGAACAAAGCATTATATGGTCTCAAGCAAGCTCCTAGAGCATGGTGTGAGACCCTAGCATGCTTTCTCTTGGAAAATGGTTTTATTAGGGGTAGAGTAGACCAAACTCTTTTCATTAGAACCCATAAGTCTCATACCCTACTAGTACAAATTTATGCAGACGATATTATTTTTGGTTCTACTGACTCCAAACTGTGCGGAAGGTTTTCTAACCTGATGCATTCTAAATTTGAGATGAGTAGTATGGGTGATCTATCCTTCTTCCTAGGATTGCAAGTCAAGCAACATGCTGAAAGCATCTTTATTTCTCAAACCAAATATGCAAATGAACTGGTTAAGAAATTTGCTATGTCTGAAGCATCTTGTATGAAAACACCCATGCCTACTAGTGCTGTATTGGATGCTGATGAACATGGGAAACCTGTTGATCAGACAACATATCGAGCAATGATTGGCTCTTTACTGTATCTTACAGCTAGTATACCAGATATAATATTTGATACATGTATATGTGCTAGGTTCCAAGTAAGCCCTAGAGAGTCACACCTAACTTTAGTAAAAAGGATCCTCAGGTATGTTAAAAGTTGTCCAAATCTAGGTCTCTGGTATCCAAAAGATTCAGCATTTGATTTAACTGGATTCTCAGATGCTGATTATGCTGGATGCAGAATTGACAGGAAAAGCACCAGTGGAACTTGTCAGTTCCTTGGTGACAGAATTGTCTCTTGGTTTTGTAAGAAACAAACATCTGTGTCAACTTCAACTGCTGAGGCTGAATATATGGCTGCAGGCAGTTGTTGTTCACAAATCTTGTGGATTCAAAACCAACTCCTAGACTATGGCTACAACTTAGAGAAGTCTAAAATCTTTTGTGATAACACAAGTGCTATTTCCATAGCTCAAAATCCAGTCCTCCATAGTAGGACAAAACACATAGAGATTAGGCATCATTTCTTAAGAGATAATGTTGAAAAGAATAAAATTGAACTATAATATATCCCAACTGATTTACGAAGGGGAGATATTTTCACCAAGCCATTGGATGAAAAGAAACACACCTTCTTCCTAAATCAGTTAGGAATGTTAGATGGAGGAAGTCTTAAATAATATCCAAGATTTTGACAACTTAAAAATTGACCAAGAATAGGCAAACATTCTGATTTTTCTTAGTGTCTAGAATTTTTCTGATCTCTGAACTGCGCTCGATGATTTGCCCCAAGATCGTCGAACGGAGATCGACGATTTCCTAAATCGTCGAACTGAGTTCAGCGTTTCTCAGATAGTATGAACTATCTCTTCCGGTCAACGATCGTCGAACGGCGCTCGACGATTATGTTCTCTGAACGATCGTCGAACGGAGCTCGACGCTCTCCAATATCGTCGAACGGAGATCGACGATGTTGAAGACTCTTCAGATTCCTTTAGAAGCCTCGATCGTCGAACTGAGTTCAACGATCTTTCCAATTCTGCGTCAAACCCTAATATAAAACTCATTTTTCGCCGTCGTTCTCTTTTGCGCTTTCGATTTCTCTGCAAAATTTTTCTTTCCCTCCAAACAGTTCTACACTTGGTCGTTTTGTTTGTTGAGTTTTTGCAGGTACCAATGGCTGTGTCAGTTTCTGTTCTTGCTGCAATGAAGTTTGATGCTGGGTATGATATTGATATAGAATCCTTCAGCACGACTGACCAGATTTTTCAAGATATACTGGGTTTGTTCAAGGACCAGAATCTGACAGCAATAATGACCACCAGGATCAAGTTGGCTTCTAATGAAATCAAGGAGTGGGTTTATACTGCTCATAATCAAGATAACTCTACCATAGTTGGGTCTATAGCTGGAACTCAGGTACCCTTGACCCCAACCATTCTATCAGAAGTTTTTGGACTGAGAAATGGAGAAGATTCTGCTGAGTTATCTGGAAATGAATTTTCTGAACTGCTTGCCAGAATGGGTCATCCAGAGGGAAACCCTAGCAAGCTCTTCAAAAGGAACCTGTCTGTAGAATATAGGTTCATGGCAGATGTGGTTGGGAAAGTGCTACTGGCAAAGCACTCTGCCCATGATACAATATCAAGATATCAGCTCTGCCTCATGGGAGCTCTTGTGGATAAGAAGAATCTGAATTGGGGAGAGGTTTTCTTTGACCTCATCAAAAAGAAAATCAACAAAAGTTTTGTTAACTTTGGAAGAATCCTTGGTTTTTTTTATTTCTGCAGCACAGGTGCCCTGACTTGCTAGTCTCCTCTGGAATTCATATAAATGCCTCCAAGAGATTGTCTTGTGCCCTCTTTGGAAAGTGGGACAGACAAATAAGCAAGCCTAGCAGGCCCTCCTCCAGTGCCCCTTCAGGCACAAGGACTCCAAGAGTCACTCCTCCACAGGTCTCTGCCCCTGCAGATGACCTGGCTGCTGTTGCTGCCTCTCCTCCTCCTCCAATTCCATCCCTTCCCCTACCATCCACCATTCCATCTCCATCCACCATCATCATATCCAGCCCATCTCCAACATCAACACCTTCTCCAGAACCCAATCTACCTCCACCAGCAGAACAATTCCACCAATTATTCTCCTACCCCCCACCTGATGTCACCTCATCACCCTCTCATCCATCCTTCACCCTACTTGATGATTCCTTTATGGATGATTCCCCATCATCTCCTCTTGAGTTACCTTCCTCCTCCACTTCATTTCAAGACCTCCTACACCAAATCATAGATCAACCAACATTCACCCCAGCTATCTCCATCCCTCTATCCTCCATACCCACCCTACCAACACCTCAGCCATCCCTTCCACCATTCACCAGCTTTCCACTACCAGAACCCCCAGCTGCTCCTATACCTTCTACCTCTGCTCCAGCTCTTGAGCAAGTAGCCCTCCCAGCCCTTGATGACAGGCTGTATGAGCTGCTTGCCCCCAGGCTCTCTTTGCTGTTGGAGACCTCCTTGGCTCCCCTACACCTGTAAGTGGCAGCCCTTTCTGCCAGGCTCTCTTCCCTCTTCCCTCAGGCAGCACCTACAGCAGTGTGCCTTGATCCAGATATGTCTGCATCTAGGCAGGGGGAGATGCCATATGAAGTGAATCCTCATGTTGCTACTGCTGCTGCTGCTGTTTCTGTAAGCATGTTTGCTGCTGTTAGTACTGCTTCTTCTGCCGCTCCTCCTCTTGTTGTTGCTGTGCCTTCAGCACAAAGTCAGATTTCAACTGCAGTCCTTGCAATAGACCTCAGGTCTTTGCTATCAGCTTTTGATTCTGCTTTCTTCAGCTGTCTGCCAGAGGTTAATGCTGTCCAGCCTCCAGAAGACTTATCCAAGGCTGTGACCCTAGCATTATCACCTCCTTTGTAAATTCAGTAATTGCTGCTGCTGAAAATGCTGAAAATGTTGATGATGCTACTTCTGAAGAAAGGATTGTTGTTGCTTCTGAGAATATTGATACTGCTGCTGAAGTTCCTGTTGCTTCTGATGAACCAATCTCCAAGGACATTCTCATGACAGAGGCCACTGAATTTAAGCCTTCTGTAGTCCGTGATGATATTCCCTCTGCTTCTATTGCTGATAGTGAATCTGTTGTTTCTACTGTTGTTAGTGAAGTTGTTGCTGCTATCACCTCTCCAGAACCTACTGTTACTGCTGTTGTTGTTTCTGCTTCACCTTCAATATCTGCTGCTGTCCCTGCTGTTACCATCTCAAAATCTGCTGCTACAACTTCTGCCTCATCTGCTTCTGTTCAGCTCAAAAAGGACTTGATGAAGAAAATAGATGCTCTCTATGATGACCAGAGTTCTGAGAGTGATGAATTTAAAACAGACTCTGATGACTCTTCTGCTACCATTGCCAGGAAAAGAAAGGCAAGGAGCAAAGCAATGAAGAGGGTACCTCCTGCTAAAGTTAAAGATAACAATTATATCCCATATTACATTCTACATGACTTCCCAATCACTGAACACTGGATGCAATAATCCAAGAACCAGCTGAAAGCAATGAAGAAAAAGAGAAAATATGAGAAGGGTTCATCCCAATTCCAGCAATCTCATCCTCCTCCACCACCTCCTCCTAATACAGGTGCAGGTGGAAGCTCTGCAAGTCAACCCCTAGCCAGAAGTCAGGCTCCCTATCAACCTCATGCCAGATCTTACCACAGGGAAAGCCAATCCAGGGCTTCACATTCTAGGAGAGGAGGATATAGAGGTAATTAAAGAGATATTCAAGTCTACTCCAAAGGTTACTCCATGCAGCACCCATATTCTAGGGGAGGACAAATTTCTTCTGATACAACATCAGGTCCTTTCCCTTACAAGCTGAAAGAGACTGTGTCTGCCAGGCCTCCTCAAGACAATCCCTCCAACAGGTATGAACCACCTGTACCTTTTGAGGACCCTGAAAATAATCCAGCTGCTTGGACTGCCAGATTAAAGGAATTAGCTGCACTGGATCAGATTAAAAAGGCTAGAGAACAAGGATTAGATTCTTCCAACATTTCTACTATGTCTGAAGAGAGACAGAAAGAACTAGAGAGATATGCTTCAAGAAAATTCTTTGATGCTGACAAATACATGGAATTACATCCTGAAGCTGTGGTTCCCAGGCCTAAAAAGCAAACATATTTCGGTGCAGCAGATGATAACAGGTCAAACAAAGAAGCCCTCAATCCTAACAGAGAGATTAAACTTGTTAAAGGCAAAGAGAAGAAATGATATTGTAAGGTGATAATTTCTGTGATTTCTGACTGCTATCTGGATGATATATATTTCTGTGATTCTGCAATATCTAGCTGTTGTTTTTCTGCTTTAATGCTTGTATGTTGTTATTTAAATTTTTCCAAAGTCTGTAAATAGTAATCCTAACCCAAATAGGGGGAGATTGTTGGAACACCCTATTACTAATTTGGGTCAGGATCACTATGTATCTAGGAACCTTTGCTTGACCTTCTGTATAGCTTAATAGGTCAATTAGAATTGAGTCTAAGGGTTAGAAGTGGCCTTCCATCGCCTCAACCTGGTCCCGGGAACACGCCCCGTTCAGTAGAAGAAGAGGTCCACTGCAGACAAGCTGGCGGAGCCTATCAGGGAGGACGTGGTGAAACTCCTCAAGGCTGGCTTCGTATCCGAGATTCAGTACCCCGGCTGGGTCTCCAATGTAGTCATGGTCAAAAAAGGAGATGGCCGGTGGAGGATGTGTATCGATTTTTCCTTACTTAATAAAGCTTGTCCTAAGGACTGTTATCCTTTGCCTCGAATCGACGCGCTGGTTGACTCAGCCGTTGGTTTTTCTGTAATGAGTTTTTTAGATGTTTTTTCAGGTTATCATCAAATCAGGATGCACCCCCCAGACATCAAGGATGTCTCATTCATCACAGGGGATGGATGTTACTGCTACAAGATGATGCCCTTCGGGCTGAAGAATGCATGAGCAACCTACCAAAAAATGATGGATAGGGTCTTCAAGGAGCAGAGGGGGAGGAATTTGGAGGTGTATGTAGACAACCTCATGATCAAAAGTCGGGATGTGGAATCCCACCTCCGGGACCTGGAGGAGACCTTTGCCACCCTGCGCAAATACAAGATGCGGTTGAATCCCCTAAAATGTGTCTTTGGGGCCAGCAGGGGAAAGTTCTTGGGGCACCTCCTCACCCCCGTGGGGGTCGAGCCGAATCCTGAAAAGGTCAGGGCTATCTTGGAGCTGGGGTCTCCGCGGAATGCTAAGGAGGTCCAACGGCTGACGGGGAAGCTAGCAGGGACTGAGTAGGTTCCTCTCCCGGGTAGGGAGAAATGCTCCCCCTTCTTCAAAACGTTGAGGGGTGGTCAGAGGTTTGAATGGACCAAGGTGTGCGAGGAGGCATTCCAGGATCTCAAGGTGCAATTGACTCAGGCTCCGCTGCTCCAAGGGCCGAAAGAGGGGGAGGACCTGTTCTTATATCTCGGGGTCGGGGCGGAGGCCTTGAGCTCCATCTTAGTTCGTGAAGAGGGGAAGAGGCAGCTCCCTATTTATTACGTGAGCCGGGTCCTGAGGAAGGTCGAGCTCCGATACCCGATTTTGGAGAAGCTAGCCTTCGCCCTAATCATCTCAGCCCAGAGGCTGCGACCCTACTTCCAGGCACACTCAATCCGAGTGGTGACCGACGATCCTCTCCGCAACATCTTTGAGGGCATGGATCATTCAGGTAGGCTGGCCAAGTGGTCGGTGGAGCTGAGCGAGTTCGATGTCTCCTTCGTTCCTCGGCTCTCAATCAAAGCTCAAGCGATGGCCGACTTCTTGGCCGACTACGTGGTTGAAGTGGGGGAGGAAGAACTCACCCGCCCGACTCCTTGGAAGGTGAGGGTGGATGGCGCCTCGGGGAGGCATTCCCTAGGAGTGGGGGTGATCCTGTAAAGCCCTCAAGGGACTCGAATTGAGCAGACGGTGGTGGTGCACTTTCCCATTACCAACAACCAGGCCGAGTACGAGGAAGTGATAGCGGGGCTACGCCTGGCCAGGGAGTTGGGGGTGTTGGACGTGGAGGTCCTTACTGATTCCATGGTGGTAGCTTCCCAGATCAACGGGGAGTTCGAGGCGTGGGAGCCCACCCTGCGATTATACTTGGCCAAAGTGAAGGGGGTCATAGGCACTTTTCAAACCCTCTCCATCCGACACGTGCCCAGGGAAGAGAATGAACAAGCCGACCAGCTAGCAAAGCATCGTCCCCAGGTGGGGGGTACCATCACCGACCTATTCCGCCCCACCATCGAAGAGGGGGAGCTCATGTAAATCGATCAACAAACTTCGTGGATGGACCCAGTTGTGGCTTTCCTCTCCACGGGAGAGTATCAAGAGGGGGTAGATAAGAAGAAGCTAAGGCACAAGTCAGCATATTACCTCCTCCAGGACGGGTAGCTGTACAGGAAGACCCTCTCAGGGGTGCTGGCTCGCTGCGTGGCCGAGGGCGAAGTGCGAAGGATCTTGGAGGAAGTCCACTACGGAGAATGCGGGAGCCACTCCGGGAGTCAGACCCTGGAAGGAAGAATTGTCAGGTAAGGGTACTTCTGGCCCACCCTGCGCCATGATGCAGCGGAATTCACGAGAAGGTGCCATAAGTGCCAGCTGTTTGCCCCCCTCCAGCTACAGCCGGCCCAGCGACTCAAAAGTATCACGGCCCCCTGGCCCTTCGCAATTTGGGGGATGGATTTGGTTGGACCATTCCCGCAAGCCAGTGGTCAGAGAAGGTTCCTCTTAGTAATGATTGACAACTTCTCCAAATGGATGGAGGTGAAGGCGCTGGCCAAGGTGACCTCCCAGGTGATCAGGAACTTTGTTTGGGGGGAGATCATCTGCCTCCGTGGGCTTCCCCAGGCCATCGTCACGGACAACGGGCCCTAGTTCGCCAGCGCCGAATTCACCAGCTTTTGCGAACAGCTTGGAATTGACCTCAGGTTCGCCTCGGTCCATCACCCTAGGAGCAACGGGCAGGTGAAGGCCGCAAATAAGATCATCATCAACCTCCTCAAGAAGAAGGTGGAGAATTTGAAGGGGAGCTGGGTGGAGCAGCTTCCTGCAGTTCTTTGGGCCCTGAGAACCACCCCCAACATGGCTACTGGAGAGACCCCCTTCAAGCTCTCCCATGGGTGCGAGGCAGTGCTCCCCGTGGAATTTGAAGTCCACACCCCTCGATTCATTGCGGCCAAAGAGTGTCGAGAGGAATGTCAAGCAGAGAATGAGGAAGAGTTGAGGCTCTCCCTTGACATGGTGGAAGAGCTGAGGGATCTTTTCGCTATCCTGCAGGAGGAGGTGAAAAGAAGAATGGCCAAGTACTTTGACAAGCATGTCAGGGTCAAGCAGTTCGTGGAAGGGGACTTGGTGCTGAAGAAGGTGGATGCAGTAGGGAGGTAGGCATCCGTAGGGAAGCTCAACCCTAGCTGGGAGGGACCGTTTATTGTAAAGGAAGCTTTGAAGTCAGGACGCTATCGACTCTAAAATGTAGAGGGCGAGACCCTGAGTCTCACCTTGAGTGGTGACGACTTAAAATATTTTTTCCCCTGAATCATGTAAGCGATACTTTGATTATAATAAATTTCTTCAACACTCTATTGCTGTCATAGATAGCCTGCATAGAGAAATGGAATGTGTTTGGACCCCGAGCAGATCCCGCTGCCAGGCTCTCACCTAGCTGGCAGGGATGGAAGTCACTCGGTGTCATCCTTGGCCTCGAGCAGATCCCGCTGTCAGGCTCTCACCTAGCTGACAGGGCCGGAAGTCACTCGATGGAATGTGTTTGGACCCCGAGCAGATCCCGCTGCCAGGCTCTCACCTAGCTGGCAGGGCCGGAAGTCACTCGGTGTCATCCTTGGCCTCGAGCAGATCCCGCTGTTAGGGTCTCACCTAGCTGACAGGGCCGGAAGTCACTCGATGGAATGTGTTCGGACCCCGAGCAGATCCCGCTGCCAGGCTCTCACCTAGCTGGCAGGGCTGGAAGTCACTCGATGTCATCATTGGCCTCGAGCAGATCCCGCTGTCAGGCTCTCACCTAGATGACAGGGCTGGAAGTCACTCGATGGAATGTGTTTGGACCCCGAGCAGATCCCGCTGCCAGGCTCTCACCTAGCTGGCAGGACCGGAAGTCACTCGGTGTCATCCTTGGCCTCGAGCAGATCCCGCTGTCAGGCTCTCACCTAGCTAACAGGGCCGGAAGTCACTCGATGGAATGTGTTTGGACCCCGAGCAGATCCCGCTGCCAGGCTCTCACCTAGCTGGCAGGGCCGGAAGTCACTCAGTGTCATCCTTGGCCTCGAGCAGATCCCGCTGTCAGGATCCCACCTAGCTGGCAGGGCCGGAAGTTACTCGATGGTGCTGGTCTCGAAATCGCTAGATCAAGAAGTTCTGAATGACAAGGAAAAAGGGGAAATATTTTCCATAAGCGAGTTTTATTTCAACTAACCCAGCTCGGCATCAGCGAGAAGGTTCAGCACAAGAGAGTTTGGACTCGCCGACCCCAGCTCGGCATCGGCAAAGAGGAGGCGAGCCCGGCCCTAGCTGAAGGAGGGTGAGCCAGGCCGGGGCACCTCACCCCTTTGCCCGTTTGACTTAGAAAATTTTCTCTTCTTTTTCGGGCTCAACCTGAATGGCTAGCTTGCGAGTTATGGTGGCGTGACAAGGGCAGAGAGCAACCCGCCCCCGAATCGCTTGGGGCTCGACGAACACTCAAAACGCATCCACTCGCGGGCGCACTCTCATGACTACTCTACTCCCAGAACCTATCTCGGCAAGGTCGCGTGGGGAAGCACTAGCATATATTTAGAGCATAACAAACAAAGTAAAGAAAAAGGAAAAAAGAAAAGTGGCACGAGTATGATCAAAAACTTTCTTTCATTAATTGCTTACAAAAATAGTTACAGGGGGCTCGCCTCGGCGAGTGAACAAAAAAGGAAAAGTACAATCTACCTTTAGGCATCGCCCCCCCCCCCCCCCCCCCCCCCCCCGCCGGACTGATCCTCGCCTTCACCCGAAGGATCATGGAAGCTTTTCACGAACATCGCATCCAAGATGTCTTCCTTCTCGCTGGGTGGCGTTGCTGGAACAAGCTCGGCATCAGGTCCTGGGCCGAGATCCCCTCGGATCCCTCCACCAGCACCCCTGAGTCCTTCATCATTTGGAGGGTGCACTCAGCGTCTTGGATGGAGTTGATCCGCAGTATTTCGGCGAGGTCGGCCTCGCCAAAGATCCGCGTGCTCTTGTAGGGGAGGGTAGGGTCGAGGTCGTGAGGCGGGAAGAAGATCTCCGCCTGGCGGCGGACCTCGCTGAGGAGGTGCCGTTTCTCCTCCTTCAGCTTCGTGTTCGCGCCCTCCAGCTCGGCGAGGCGTGCGTGTAGCTGGCCGATCTCCTCCTCCTGCTTGGCATTGCGAGCCTGAAGCTCCCCTACAGCCTTGGCATCCTGGGAAAGAGAATTCAGTCTGGTATCAGCGCAGAATATTCTAAGTAAAAGAGAAGAGTATTGCTTGACACTTACGAGCCCGCCGGCGGCTTGGGCGAGTAGGACCTCCGCTATGCCGAGCTGCCTCGCCTGGTCAGCGACCTTATCCTTGGCGATGTCGCGAGCCTGCTCAGCCTTTTGGAGTTGGTGGCTGAGGGCAAAGTTGCAGCGCGCTAACATGTGGTGGAGCTCCAGGGTCCGGAGGTGGGCCTGCAGACCCTCGTGGCCGAGCTATCGGAGGGTCATCTTCTTGTAGACCTCTACATCCTTGCGGCCATATAGGCCAAAGCCAAGGGCATAGGCGTGACCGGTGGCGGGCTCGCGGTCGTGCCAGGAGGGGTGCAGGGTGGAGATGGAAACACGATGAGCGAGCTCATCCCACTGCATCATGGGCTCGCCCGCCGAGTCTTTCCACCGCCCGCCGAAGTTGAAGAGGGGGTGTTGCTTCGGCGGCACGCGCTCGCGGGACGTCCTCTTCGCCGATGGAGGAGGGGAGATCGCCACCGTGTAAGAGGGGCCCTCGCTGCCTTTCCGGCCCTTGCTGGTAATCTCCTCCAGCAGGCTCCCAGGTGACGCGTCGGGAGGGGTCTCCGACGAGCTGATGTATTTGGGGCTGGGCCGTTGTTGTTGTTGTTGTTGTTGCCCCCGTAGAGCCAGCAGGGCCATCCGCATCTTCTTTAGAGATTGTTGGCGATGTTGCTGGTTCGACCTCGTGTCCCCATGTCGCCTCTTACTGGAAGAGGGTTGAGAGAGGGCCTCCTCATCTCGGCAGGCCGCCGCTGCCGCCTTCTCGCGGGCAAAGGGGTCCGGCTGCAACCCCGAATCCGCAAATGGCGGGTTCGCAGGAATAATCCGCTCCCCTGCAAGGAAAATACTTGGGAAAAATTAGAATTGGTTCAGCAACAATACGGCGAGCTCGACGATTAGGCGAGCTTGGAAAGATGAGGAGAGCAGTACCTTTGCCGGGAAGCACAGGAGTGTTGGAACCCCAGTTAGGATTTGGGTAAGGAACACTATTAGGAATTTCAGATTGACCCACCATGTATAGTCATGGGTCATAGGATTAGTTCCAGGACAGGTCATTCAGAAGGACTCTCCAGCATTGCAGAAAAGAAGTGAAAGAAATGCAGTTTAGACAAAGTCAGAAAATCAGATCGACGAACGGCGATCTCCGGTCGACGAATGCAGGCAAGATATTCAGCTCGATGAACACAGAAACTGTGCTCGACGAACGGCGATCTCCGGTCGACGAACGCAGGCAAGATATTCAGCTCGACGATTCCAGCTGAGTTCGACGAATGTCGAACTCAGTTCGACGATTCATGAACTCGACGTAAGTTCAGTTCGACGATTTCTATGGAATCAGTAACAGTTGGCAGAATTAATTGGGGATTAATTTCAGTCAACATTCTCAGGGAAAATAGTCATTCAAACGGACAGTTACAGAGGAATTAAGTGAGGATCAATTTCCAAAGCATCTTCACTCTCGGGAATGTTTCTTCTGCCATCAAGGTTAAGGATTCAAAATATAGAAGAAGGATATAGAACAATATAGAAGTAGAGAATAGAACAAAACAGACACACAGCAAGGCAGACAGAAAAAAACATATACAGAAAGGGCAATATCTCTACAGTAACTAGAAGCCCTAGAGCATAGGAGACAGCAATAACAACAAGAAGAAGAACATCCATTCATATCTAGAGTCTTCTTCTTCATCATCACTGCAGGACAACTTCAAGGACAACAAATCTCTATCTGTCAGAAGTTCCTGAAAAGTACTGTGGTCCAGCCCTGAAGATTGAAGGCCTATCACCCTGAAGTAGTGCTCCAGTCAGGGGGAGAAAAAGCTGCTACCATCAATATCCACATAGTCTTCTCAGCTGTTTTGATAAAGAGAAGACTTCCATCATCTCTCACCCCCTCCTGTATAAAGGGTTGTCATCTCCCTTCAAAAGTGACTCCTGGTTGCAAGTCTCCTTATCAAAAGACTTGAAGTTTTTGTTTTTGGGGACCTGATCAAAACCCATTGGTTACAGGGCACCTGATCAAAAACCTGAGTGGATTCCTACCAGGGTGGTAGAGGAGTGGACTACCCAGATTTCGGGAACCACTATAAAATCCTTGTGTCTTTTCTGTGTTGCTTGATCTGCTCTGTTCTATTTAGTTTTTATTTTGTTTTTATGCTGTGACAAACTCTAGCCTTTTTGCTCAAGATCTATCTTCTTTCAATTGGTATCAGAGGGAGGTTGGTTAAACTTCCAGACCTTAGCAGGTTGGTTAAAAATACCACACCTTAGTGATTGTACAGGCTAACACCTGAACCAAAAGATCCTTTGATAGATCTTAAAAATCTTTAGAGTTTATCATGGCAAAATTTGATGAGTTTTCAAGCACCAGATTGCCCATGTGCAATCTAGATAAGTTTGCACTATGGAAGACAAGGATTAGATTTTATATGGACTCAATTGATGAAAACATCTTTAAATCTATTTTGTCAGGTCCAGCTCAATCTCAGCAAACAACAAGTCCAGACGTTGTTTCATCATCTCAGTGGACACTTGCTCAGCAAAAGATGAAGATTGCTGATGCAGAAGCCATGAACATTCTAGCACAATCAATGTCTGATGACATTTTTGAAGAACTTGCTGAATGTTTATCTGCAAAAGAGATGTGGGACTCCCTCACAGCATTGGCTAAAGAAGAAGTAAGAGCAATACAATTTTGCCTAATGGCAATAGATGCTTCTCGCAGCAGCTATGCTGAAGAATTAGAAGAACCAGAATGTGAACCGAAAGAAGAAGATCAGGTAATCTATACCCTTGATCTTTCATCAGGTATACATCTTCAGAAAATCTTAGTTCAAAATAATTCGTCGAACAGAGATCGACGAAATCAATTCTATTCGTCGAACTCAGATCGACGATCTCTGAACAAAGATTCTGCTTTGAACTGTTTAGGAATCTGTGCTCGACGAAACAAATTTAATTCATCGAACAGAGCTCGACGAACTCAGTATCATTCGTCGAACTCCGCTCGACGAAAGTACTTTAATTCGTCAAACTCAGAATTTCAAAGTAGAAATTTTTATTCTTTTATTTCTGATTATTTTAAAAGAGAACCAGGACCCAAGGTTTTCTGGGTCCAGAGCTCCTAACATCTTCTTGCAGGAAAAGAATTCAGTCCAGCAAATATACAGGCTATATCAGTGGCTGTCAGATTTGGGCAAAGAAATGTAAACAGGGGGAGATTGGTTGAATAATGGTTATACAAAATAGGGGGAGATGCCTCTAAATGAAGCTGTAGAAATTCTAGCAGCAACAACAACAACAATGGATTATAATGATGTAGATTTGGACTAGGATCATCAACAGCAACAACAGTTTTTCTTGATCCAGATTTAGGGGGAGATTGTTTTTAATTGTATTTTACTTGTATTTTATCTGTTTTTATGTAAATAGTGTCCTCACCCAAATAGGGGGAGATTGTTGGAACTCCAGTTAGGATTTGGGTAAGGAACACTATTAGGAATATTAGATTGACCCACCATGTATAGTCATGGGTCATAGGATTAGTTCCAGGAGAGGTCATTCAGAAGGACTCTCCAGCATTGCAGAAAAGAAGTGAAAGAAATGCAGTTTAGACAAAGTCAGAAAATCAGATCGACGATCGTCGAACGCAGTTCGACGAACGGCGATCTCCGGTCGATGAATGCAGGCAAGATATTCAGCTCGACGAACACAGAAACTGAGCTCGACGAACGGCGATCTCCGGTCGACGAACGGCGATCTCCGGTCGACGAACGCAGGCAAGATATTCAGCTCGACGATTCCAGCTGAGTTCGACGAATGTCGAACTCAGTTCGACGATTCATGAACTCGACGAAAGTTCAGTTCGATGATTTCTGTGGAATCAGTAACAGTTGGCAGAATTAATTGGGGATTAATTTTAGTCAACATTCTCAGTGAAAATAGCCGTTCAAACGGACAGTTACAGAGGAATTAAGTGTGGATCAATTTCCAAAGCATCTTCACTCTCGGGAATGTTTCTTCCGCCATCAAGGTTAAGGATTCAAAATATAGAAGAAGGATACAGAACAATATAGAAGGAGAGAATAGAACAAAACAGACACACAGCAAGGCAGACAGAAAAAAATATATACAGAAAGGGCAATATCTCTACAGTAACTAGAAGCCCTAGACCAGAGGAGACAACAATAACAAGAAGAAGAAGAACATCCATTCATATCTAGAGTCTTCTTCTTCATCATCACTTCAGGACAATTTCAAGGACAACAAATCTCTATCTGTCAGAAGTTCCTGAAAAGTATTCTGGTCTAGGCCTGAAGATTGAAGGCCTATCACCCTGAAGTAGTGCTCCAGTCAGGGGGAGCAAAAGCTGCTACCATCAATATCCACATAGTCTTCTCAGCTGTTTTGAGAAGGAGAAGACTTCCATCATCTCTCACCCCCTCCTGTATAAAGGGTTGTTATCTCCCTTCAAAAGTGATTCCTGGTTGCAAGTCTCCTTATCAAAAGACTTGAAGTTTTGGTTTTTGGGGACCTGATCAAAAGCCATTGGTGACAGGGCACCTGATCAAAAACCTGAGTGGATTCCTACCAGGGTGGTAGAAGAGTGGACTACCCAGATTTGGGGAACCACAATAAAATCCTTGTGTCTTTTCTGTGTTGCTTGATCTGCTCTATTATATTTAGTTTTTATTTTGTTTTTATGCTGTGACAAACTCTAGCCTTTTTGCTCAATATCTATCTTCTATCAAGGAGGAAGCGCGTCGATGCCCCTTCGCAGGAAGGCGACCTCGAAGTCCTTGTGCAGAAACAATTTGTGGAGCTCGGCGTCGTTGCCGGACACAGCAGGGGGGGCGGTAGACCTCCTCGCCTTTTTGCTGTGGCGAGTAGGGGATGTTGCCGAGATCGCCCTTGATGAAGGCGATCTTGGTCATCCAGGTGTGATGCTTGTTCGCGATCTCGCGAACCTTGATCAGCGCGCCACCGAAGTAGGCAACCCCATCCGGCGTCGCCTTGTAGGAGAAGAGTTTCCTGAACACTGTCAGGTTGAACTCGATCCTCTCCCGCCGGAGATAAGATGCGAACGCCACCATCATTGCGACGGCGTTGAAGTTTAGCTGGGCGGGTACCGCGCCGTAGTATTTCAAGATTTGGAGGATCTCCGGCCATAGGGGGAGGCACAACCCCACCTCGAAATGCGACATGGGGAAGGCGAGCTCATCCTCGTAGAATGTGTTGATGGCTTCCCCCTCCCCCTGCCTACGCGCCTCAAAACCAGGTGGTACATATGCGGCCTTGAATTCTGCGAGCTCCTCCTCGCTGGTGTGCCCGTCGAAGAAACAATAATCTGCGAAGTGCAGCGCGCACTTGGAGCGGCCGTCAGCGTCGGGATTGGTCTTGCCCATGATCGCAGAGGAATGAGGGAAGCGCGAACAGGAAGAGAAAGAAGCACAGGGGAAGGGAAGCAAAGCAATAAAGGCACAATACGGGGTAGGTGATGGGGGGCTATTTATAGGAATAGAAATCTGGGGCAGGCTGTCCAATCAACTCAGCTCGGCGCCCCAGCTCGCCACCCCAACTCGCCACCCCAGCTCGTCGAATTCCGGCGTACCCCACCAAGGCTAAGTCAAATGTTGCAGTATATTATTTGAATGATGCATTATCAAGAATATCCTAAAATCTATTTATTACAGAAATAAAGTTTCAGGAATTAAAAAGCGAGGCACGCGAGCAGTGAGAGCATCGGGATGCGAGTACCGGTCGGCTCGGCAAAGGAGCCGCCCACTTACCTACCCCGGCCTCACGACCCCCGCTCCCCGGACTGCCGCGCGCGGAGCAGCTCACGGATCCTTCCAGAATTCCTCTGCGCAATCGAGAGACCGTCGTCTATCTCATCAAGGAGCCGAGAGGGGGACATCAGCTCGCCAGCCTGGCCGCTTCGCACCTCGTCAGCGAGACGCGCGTAGTCACGCTGTAACGTCTCGTTGACCCCCTGCACCTCACGGAGCCCGCACACCAGCTTCTTGAGGAGTTTGACCTCCCTCCTCGTCAGCTCGCCTTGATCCACCTCAGGACCCAGGTAAGAGTCCAGCGAGCTTGGGGAGGGGAGGGGAGAGTAGTGGGCTGCCCGCGAGGATTCCTCGGTGGCGGATTGGCTAGGGAGAGCTGTAAAGACCAGTGTCAGCAAGAAGAAAACCGCAGAAAGAACTCATGGGGTAGGAAGCAAGATTGACTTGACGAGCTCGGCAGCTCCAAGGAGATGTGGGCAGGGATGAACCTCAGATCCTTGCCGCGACAGATCCGCGAGCCCCCGGCGAGAGGAGCTCGAACCCCGGGGTGGGGATGGTTCCCAGACCCGCCCTCGCGGCCACGTCAGTTTGGCGAGGAGGGGAGGCGTGCACTGGAGAGTGCGGCCTCTGCGAGCTCATATGCAGGATCCTAAAGAGAAGAGGCGGGTACTGGGGATGGTTGTCCGGTGCCGGGAACCGTGAGTCCGCGAGAGTCGTCTCGTCTCGCAGTGTGGGCACTCGCGGCGCGACACCCATGCCATCTGGTTGACCATCCAGGTCGTCGCCGACTATGACCACCACTCTGTCCTTCTCAAGAATCGTCCGAGTGGAAGACCCGGTCTCGCGCTCCAGGGTGGCCCTCAGGTCGTGGTAAATAGGCTCGGCCGCATGAGGGAATAACTTCGACTTCTTGGAGCTTGGCTCGGCGGAGCCGGTCGGAGGAACTTTGGCAGGGACAGCCGTCAAGGCGGCTACGCGAGCTGCGGAGGCTTGGCGAGCTCAGTCTATGCGCTCTTGGATCTCCTTGGGAAGAGGCATCTTGGCAGGGTCAGAGCAAAGGGAATGGCAAGAGTCAGGCAGGTGGGTAGGTGCACATATATATAGCCGCAGATGGACCCCACCCGAAGATTCCCTCCAACTCGCCAGCCCGCGCTCGCCGCACACTTGGTGTTGGATTGTTCTTTCCGAGCTTGTACCAACCTCAAAAAGAGCGGGGATTATGTACAACCCCGTGTCCAGCGAGCAAGGCCGCCAAGGACCAGATGGATCGGGCTAAAAGTAGTCGGCGAGCTCGGCAGTGGAGAGGCCGAGCCCGAGCTCGGCGTTCGTCGAGCGGAGATCAGCTTTTGTCGACCCGGAGCTCGGCATTCGTCGAGCTAGTCCCAGCTCGCGTCCTCACAGTGGAGGTCGGCAACGGTAGGCGAGCAGGACCTGTCGAGGTGATCAAAGCTCCCCAGCTCTCCTGGATGAATGAGGTATTTTTTACTGTTTTGCCCCTGCTGGTGTGCCTATAGCACTTCAAGACAGCGGAGTTTGGCTGTTGGCAGACCCAACCAACGGTTTTCTTGTAATTTCAGGTCTGTTCTTTTGGTTATTGGCAGTCCAGATTCTAAAAACTATAAATAGGACCCAAGGGGTACCACAGAAAGCAGGTTTTTCCTGTGCTCTCCTGCTCCAATCTTCAAGTGCTTTCTGAGGGTACCTTAGCTCGGCTTCTGGCTAAGGAGGGGAAGCGCTCTGAGATCTTCCGGTTTTGTGGTGGGACCTCCCTCGCCGAGCCCTTGGGTCGGTCTTACCTTGTCTTCTTCGTTGTTTTGCTTGCAGGGGAGAAGTAGGCGCGAGATCACCCCTTTCCCCAAGGGTAGAACTCCACAGGAGACCGAATTTCGGTTTCAACAGTACATATACTCCCATCACCTCGAAAGAGCACGTCAACATTGCAAGCAATGTATGACAATAAAAAAAGAACGTAATGAATAGAAAATTTTAAGGGTAAAATCTCTTTAAATCATCACCACTTCGGGCACGATCAAGGGATACCCCATCCACATCCTGGAGGTGGTACCCTCCCGATTTTAAGACTTCTTTTACTACAAAAGTACCCTCCCAATTGGGATTGAGCTTTCCTACGGAGGCCCCTCTACCTGCTGCATCTAGCTTTTTTAGGACCAAGTCTCCCTTCTCGAACTGTCTGACCCGTATATGCTTGTCGAAGTACCTCGCCATCCGGAGCTTGACCTCTTCCTACCGAACCAGTACCAAATCCCTGAGCTCCTCCACGAGATCCAGAAAGAGTCTCTGCCCTCTTCCTCGGTCTATATATAGGCCTCTGAATCTGATCTGTAAATACCACTTCTAAATCAACCTGAAATGACCAAAACACCCTGGACTGGGTCTGCCAACAGCCAAACTCCACTGTTCTGGAGAGTTATATGCAGACCTCCAGGGGTAAAAATGTAAAACTATCTGGGGGCACAAAGGTAAAATCCCCCTTTGGGGGAAAAAGGATAAAAACACCTTTCTCGCTTGTGGCGAGTGGGGAAGGTACTGCGAGCAAGACGACCCCTCTGTCTGTCTCGCCAGCCTCTCGCCCTGTAGGCTCTCTCGCCTTGTAGGTTCTCTCGCCTATCAGGAAGATCTCGCCCACTTCCAAAGATTACCCAACTCACCTCCTGCAGGGGGCCATCCTATCGTCTCGCCAGTCTTCCCTTCTCGCTCGTTGGATAACCTCTCGCGAGCCCAAGGTTGTACACACGTACTCCTCCATGCTCACCGCACCAAAAATGTTGGAGCCAGCTTTTTGGTCCCTCCTAGAGTTCGAAACAGGATGCAGCCCACACGTACTCTCCCTGTGCTATCCTCATTACGAGAGTCAGAGATCTGAAAACAGACCGAGGGGTCTCAGCTCGGAGGTCCCACCTCTTTCCCGGAAGAATTGAAGATCTTCCCCTCCCTAGCCAATGCTGAGCTAGGTGCCTGTGAGGAAAATAGTGGAAAGGTTCAACCCCCTTCTCAGGCACCTTATCGTTCTTTTTATAGGCCTCTGAATCTGATGTGCAAATATCACTTCTAAATCAACCTGAAATGACCAAAACACCCTGGACTGGGTCTACCAACAGCCAAACTCCGCTGTTCTGGAGAGCTATATGCATACCTCCAGGGGTAAAAATGTAAAACTATCTGGGGCACAAAGGTAAAATCCCCCTTCAGGGGAAAAAAGGGAAAAACACCTTTCTCGCATGTGGCGAGTGGGGAAGGTACTAGCGGGTGAGACGACCCCTCTGTCCGTCTCGCCGGCCTCTCGCCCTGTAGGCTCTCTCGCCTTGTAGGTTCTCTCGCCTATAAGGAAGATCTCACCCACTTCCAAAGATTACCCAACTCGCCTCCTGCAGGGGGCCATCCTATCGTCTTGCCAGTCTTCCCTTCTCGCTCGTTGGATCACCTCTCGCGAGCCCAAGGTTGTACACAGACCTTTTCAGTCAGGTATCCCTCATAACCTCTCGGGATGTTACAATTTACTTTTCATACTTGAAAACCCCGTAGACCTAACTAGAATCTCGAGGACAAAGTTTTTTGTTTATGTATTGGTATTTGTAACATCCCTCAGGCAACTAGACCACCTAGGAGTGATTTTGTCATTATTAGGTCATGATAAAACCCTAGGAAGCCCAAGAAGACCAAGTGGACCTAGGAATGTAGGTGGGATCACCATGGTCTGCGAATAGTAGATTTCTAAATACTAGGTTGGGATGATCAAGGGGCTTCACCATGACTCCAAGACCCCACCATAACCTCACCAATCTATTGAAAGGCCCTAAGGGTCCATTGGAGTCAACCCAGGGTGGCCAAGTTGACTTAAGATCATCCTAAGCCTAAATTGGGCAAGGTCCCCTAACTAAGAGCAATGTGCCACTAATAAGCCCAACCTACCCTACCAAGGTCTTCCTAGACCTAAAGTGTGGTCAATGGGTCACCCAAGATCCATTGGGGTCAACTCTAGAGCCTGAGTTGACCTAAGTCAACTCTAGACCTAACTTGGTCAAAGTACCCTTAATAAGGGACAAGTGACCTTCAAGGTGCCAAGTCAACCCTACCCATCCCAACCTAGACCCTAGGGGATGCCAATAGCTCACCAAGGACCCATTGATGGTGACACAAAAGTTCAATTTGACAAAAGTCAACCCAAGGCTAGGTCAAGTCAAACTTAGCTCAAAAAGGACTAACCCAAGCTCAAGCCCCTACCCACTTGGGCTAACCACTCCCTAACCACATTATAATAGCTTAGTGGGCTGCATTTAGGCTAGTGCCATGATATAATTCGGCCATGAAGGGCAGGAGAGGGAAAACTCCAAATTCCTCTTTAATGGAGGAGAGATAAAAGGCGGTAAAGGCCATTCATGGCATAGGGGAAGCCAAGGGCCCTTCTTCTTTGCTTGCTTCATCTCCCCTAATAGCTCTGAGAAGATCAAGAGCTTTTCCAGCCCTATTCATTGACTGGATTCTCAGAACCACCATGGTCGAGAAATCTTATTCATGTCCATTAATGGTGCCATGAAGGAAGGCCCTTCTCCTCCCACCATTAACGGTTGGGTTCAACTCATCTGGGGAAGAGGAGAAGTTTCCAGCCGTTTCCTGGCTGGATTGAGCCCAATTCACATCCCCACCACCATGGCCGAGCCATGCAATTCATGGCCAATAATGGAATTGATGTCATGACCACCACCCCCCTTCCCCATTTTATTGTTTTAAAAGTTTCACTGGACTCCAAGGAGTTGTTTCCACTCTTGCCCAGGCGATTTCGAGTTACTCTACTGTGTAGTTGCAGAAACCCGAGCGGCGCCACCACCACCATGGCATCCCGGTGATCGGCGCGCCTCCAGCCCGCAAACAAGGTCCTCCCCTTCTTCTTCTTCCATGGGTAGATCTTAGGACTAATTAGGGTAAATGTTCGGGCTCAATTGAGCCTGATCCAAACTTTTAAAACCAAGGATTTCGGGAAAACTTCCGCTTTTCTGGATCGCCGGAAAATGCCCCTCCAGCGGCTGTGTCGCCGCCTAGCGATAGCCACCACCTCGATGGAGGTGGTGGTGGCGGTGTCGGACCAGGGAGGCGGCCGAATGGCCGGGAATTTGGTCGGGAAGTGGCTCCAGGACGGGATGATCCTGGCCATCTGCTGGAGCTTGAAGACGACCAGATGCCGCCGGATGCACTTTAAGATTCGTGCTAGAGATGATTTAAACTATAGGTTATATTTTCATAATATTTCATTTCTGTCACAGAAATCATATTTAATGTTTTTGTTTATTCGAAATACCTAGGGACACCTATAGAAAAGTGATGAATATCAAAGTTGTAGCCCTAAGATGTACTTTATTTTAAAATTGGTTTGAACCAATTTGGGTGCCTGGTTTGACCAGGGCACTCATTTTGGTGGGGTCTATACTTAGGGGTAGAAAGATATTAAAATCTGTGCCCCAACTTCACCACAAGTTCAAAAGACCTGAAATTTGGACAGAGAATTTCACAAACCTGTACCTTGGTCCTGTGTTGGATCCCTAGTTTGATTTGGGCTATGTTCACTAACTTAGGATGATGTGACCCAACATGTATAGCAAGGGTCAAAGTTGTGTCCCCGCGGCTCTTAGGCACTGTGCGGGAGGACGAAGCAGGGGACAATAATGGGTATAATAGAAAGCAGGTGACAGTGGAACTAATCTTTCAAGATTCTATTTCTAACAGTTACGACATTACATTAGCAGTTCTATATATAAAGCACATGTAAAGTAAGTAAGCAGTACTGAAAGAAGAGTGTAGTAAGTAAAGTAAAGAAAGAGCAGAAAGTAAACTATCTATCACTACACTAACATCACAAGAGTACCTTAACTTATATGAATGCACATACAAACTTATAAGTTAAGGTTTCAGAAATATAACTAATCATATAAAAGAGCCCATACTAATTTATATGATAAGGATCCATGGCATGTATGACCTAAATATGTATGTATGTTATGTATGTAGGTTATGATTCATGCAAGTGCAACCCACACACACGACTCTGTGATCACATACCTTTAGTTTCTGCTTTTTGGAGCTAGCATCACTTCTGGTGCCACCATTTGGCTACGGCAGCAGTGGAGCGGGCGTCTCCACTCCTAGGCGGGTATACACACTACTAGACCTAGACCTCCCAAACGCCTCTGTACACATCCTAGGTGCACTCTAGAGTACTCTTTGCATACAATTTGCTGGCTACCTACCAGAGTTTTTGGTCGAGTGTGTATTTTTGGGGATCGTCCTTCAGACTAAAGTGTAAAACAACCGACTGGCTCCTCAAACCATCACACCTCGCCAGAGTCACCGTACTGCCATCAGTGTGATGATTGGCCTAGTACCGCATGACCCGCCACAAGTTTATTTCTATGCATATGCAAGATATTCCAACCCGAGCCTCTAGCTCGCAGGACCAAACCCGTCCTGATATCAAACTCCCGAGCCTCTAGCTCGCAGGACCAACCCATCCTGAAACCCACCAACACATCACGAGTGAGATTGCACATCAATGCGTTAGTTCTGAATCCCTCCAACCCTTAACGGGTGAGAATGTTACCATGTTCTCTTAGCCTATTAGACTACTTTTGTATAATGTTTGTTATTTCAAGTAATTTAGGGTTAATCCCAGGATTGCCCAGGACATACCCGGTGAAGGGCTCTCGGGGGAATTAGGAACTATGATGGGCTGAAGCCCAAAACTCCATTTCTCAAGGATATTTACTTTTAATAATATCTACCCTTGATCCATACCAACTCTCATTGTTATTCTGGGACAAACCTAATAATTTAGAATGTTATCAGGAGAGCGGTAGTCTTCCGCCGATCTCCGTTCGAGCCACTATCCTTGGTATTTTGCACTCTACCACTCGTTATCAAGAAGTGACCTATTGGACATCAACTAGGGTTTATCTTCCTAACATAGATCCCCTCTCAACTGACAACCTTATTCCCCGGGGGTCCTAGTATTATGTGCTATTTTTACTAAGCGCAACCATGACCTAATGTTTACCCATATGACGTGTCTTCCAAACTCTTGGGCCAACTGCCCCTAATTTTTTTATCATGGTTTGTTATGATGTATGATGTTGACCATCCTAGGTTTCATTATTTTTCTAAGGGATTAAGGGCCTAAACTAATTCTTTTAATTGAGAGACTTGGGTCACCTTGCAAATGATGTACTATCTATAATTTCCCAGCCTACCTAGGAAATTTATCAGATGTTCCATGAGGTTAAATATGACTTCCTACCAAGTTTCGTAATTTTTCCGTGTGAAATTCCATTTAATATCTATTTAATAATAAACCACAAATTGACTATTTTTCAAATGAAGTACAGTATTTATATGATCAGAAATTCTAGGAAAATTACTGAGTATCCATGTTGATATAATAAAGTTAAGTAGAGAATTTCAAAATTCTAAACGGTGATTTGACCTAAGTTATATCCATATGAACAATATTACCAAAATGCAATTATTAAAGTTTTCAGCATATAGAGAAATCCAAAAATTTGCAAATAATTTAGTAGGGATTTAATCACAGAGATAAAGTACTTTAAAATTTTTCATAATATTTTTACAAAAATTTCCCTTATTTTTAATTAATTTCCATAATGGGCAAAATGGTAAATTCTACATAAAATCCAAGTTAACATTACCTAACAGTCCCATAAATTTTTCCATTGGTGAGCTATGTCCTAAAAGGCTTGTGTCAAAATTTCGGAATTTAATAAAATCATAGGTCCTAGATTCAAATTTATATCCTATTTAGGCATATTTTCCAATAATTCCAAATATTGGGATTTTTGATCCCAAAAATCCTAACCTTCCTATGGGAGGTGTATTCCATCTCTATAAGCCATTTTCCAGAGTTTCATGGACATTCAAGGGTTCAAATGGGCTAAATTCCCACTTTCCTAGTTTTACTATAGGCACCCAAATTTGAACATACCTATCTCATGCATGTGGGATTTCCCAAACAAGCAAAGGTCAAAATGACTTGAAATTTCTACCATGGTTTTATATTGACCAAATGGGCATCCCACCAAAATGTTGGGGCATTTGGAGTCATATATTCCAAAAAATACACTTAAATTAAATATTAGTATTTTACCAAATACTATGGCAAAAGTCTGACAAAAAATTCTCATTTTTGGTCAGAGCCTAGGTTTAACCTAATCACAAGCATGACCAAAATTTTAGGTCATGAGGATTTATGGTTTGTCTTGGGCATTTATTTTAAGATCTGCCCTAGCCTAGGACCAGTCATGGTAGAATAGTCCTACAGGGAGTTCTACATACCAAATCCTGAGTTTAGGGTGTCATTTTAAAGGTAATGTCAAAGCCTATATTTTTCATGTTGATATCTACCTCTTAGTTTACATCTAATAGGCCTAAAATCAGCATGGAAGAACACTATAAAAGTGTGACAATAATAATATTGTTCATAATATAATGGAATATCAAATTAATTCATCAGATCTGATGGCTCGTGGCCATCGTCCCCAATCAACCAACGACTGAGATAGAGCTGTCCTGGGCCAAGTTTGCAGGCTTATTCCAGCCACCTGGGCCGGCTCCACCGCTGGCGATTATTGCCACCACCTCTGTTGAGGTGGTGGCTTGCATTTCCTGGCGGTGAGGCTATCGGAGGCGGATCCTCTGACGATCCTGAGCTCGAAGAAAAACTCGGAAAAATGCGCACAATCTCTCATGGTATCTGGCTCAATTGAGCCCGATGTCTCGCCTAAGTGAGCTAGAAGGCTAGCAAGGGGTGAGGTGAGGTGAAACAAACCTGCAGCCGGGCTTGGCGGCGAGTGTGGTGGCGATGAGCCATGGCTGAGGCTTGCTCCGGTGATCTAGACCGATTGCTGATTTCTCCAGCAAATTCCTTGCTCCAACAGTCAAATTCTACTCCTTAGGGTTCACTAAAGATGATGGAATGGTCGAATGAGGATGCGATGGGCTGGTGTGTTGGTTTTGCTTAAGGAGGTGGCCAGCCATGAGCATTATAAGCCTCTCCTGGCTGCCAAGTGTCCACCAGCCCCTTATTCCTGCTGAAAATAAGTCTGAAAACTCAGCCAAAGGCTTGGGCAGAGGGAAGGAGGGTGACATGACCTCCATCCCCTCATTCCCACTCCTCTCACTCCTCATTTTCTCCAAAATTCCCAAGTTACCCCCATGCATGTATTCTCTCTCCTAAGTTTTGGGGTTCGGGGCTGTCATTGACCTGTTGGGCTGGTCATGGGCCTTGAGCCATTGGCTTAGTCCATTAGGAATGGGCTTAGCTCACATCATTTCCTCACTTTAAGCCCTAAGTTGACTTGTTGACTTTTAGGTTGACTTGGTCAGCATGATGAGTGGGCTGACCCCACTTGATGGTCATGGACCCAATGGTACCACTCAACTTGGCTTGGGCCATGGTGGTGCCCCACTCGGACTAATTGGGCCTTTAGGTGTGTGTTTGACCAAATTAATGTTAGGATTGACTTGGGTCAACTTGGGTCAATAGATGACCCAATGATATGTCTTTTAGTTCACTTAGATTGTTATTAGGGTTAGGGGTATAGTGGTGGGGCCAATGTGTACTTAAGACCCAAATTTGTGCTAGTTTCACTTGAGTTAACTTGGGTCCTATAGTGGGTCATATGTGACTACACTGTAACTCCCTGGGTCAAACCCAACCTAAAACTCATGCCCCCACCACATGTCCTAACTCAATCTAAGTTAAACGGTCTAATAGGAAATTGGATGTTACACGATTCGGCCCTTGTGCTATTTAGGGGGAATTCACCGCCTTGTATGCAACAGTTAGGTCGTGGAGAGATTCAGGGGGAGCCTAGATGTCATATCTAGAGAGAGTCTATAGCTAGCCGGTCATTGAGAGAAGGATCGGTGTATTCATAAAAGAAGGATTTTTCACCAGTAGTCTCAATTTCAAGTTTTATTAAAATCATTTTTATGTTTTAATCTTAATGAAATAAAAATTGTTATCTTCTCTTCATTGATGTTTTAATTATTAATTTCATATAAATTTTTGTGAGAAAATTTACTTCAATCTTTTTATTAATTTATCTAAGTCCTAAATTTTCATAAAAATTTAAAATTGCCCTTATTCACACCCCCTCTAGGGGTGCCTCAAGATCCAACATTTGGTATCAGAGCTAGGTTACTCCAAAATAGATTTACCACCTGGAGTAATGGCGCACAATGACCATGCTTTTTCTGAGGGGCAAGGAATTAGTAGACCACCTGTGTTTACTGGTACAAATTATAATTATTAGAAAACAAGAATGCGTTGTTTTCTAATTGCCTTAGACATAGATGTTTGGAATATAGTGGAACAATGCTACATTTCACCTACAATGGTGTTGGAAGTATCACTATGGAGAAACCAAAAGATAAATGGGATGATCTTGATAAGCTCAGGTGCAAAAATAACATTAAGGCTATGAATGCATTATTTTGTGCATTGAATAAAACTAAGTTTAATAGGACTTATGCTTGTGAAACTGCTTTTGATATTCAAAATTTACTTGAAGTTAATCATGAAGGTACCTCGCAGGTGAATTATTTAAAGCTATTTCAACTGGAGACCGAATTTGAAAAGTTCAGAATAGAAGTTGACGAAGACATTGATTCTATGTACACAAGGTTTACAAAGATGGTCAATGATTCCAAAGTACTTGGAAAAAAATTCTTAAACGATGACTTGGTTAGGAAGATTCTTAGATCGCTCTCCCGAAAGTTCAATAAACAAGTGACGGTTATATCAGAATCACATGATCTAAAGACTATTCAATTTGAGAGTCTCATCAAAAAACTCAAAACTCATGAGGTGGAGTTAAGGATTCAACAACAAGAGTATAGTATGGAGCTAGAGAAAAATACATTAACGTTGAAGTTAAAAAAGGAAGAAGAAAGTGGTACTGGTGGAGATGATGAAAAAGATGAGCAAAGTTTGTTTGTGAAGAAGTTTAGGAGATTCAAGAGAATCCAGGGAGAAGAAACTCGTTTAAGAAATATTTTAATAAGAAGGAATCAGGATTTAAGAAGGGTAAAAGAAAGATCGATGATTACGATGAGGAACAACCGCCACCGAAATGTTACCATTGTAGAAAAATTGGCCATATCCAGAATAAGTGCCCAAAATATATGAAAGAGCAAAAGGAAAAGATACATACAAATAATGATAAGAAGAATGTGTTGAAGGCAGAGACATGAGATTAGGCATGCAAACGAGTCGATCTCATCAAAAGAGCCAGCTCGTGTAACACTCCCAAATCCCGACTTTGGGTTCAAGTTGGGTGACACGGCCTGGGACACGGGCGTGTCCCAGGGCGTGTCGTGCTAGGGTGAGTGGCCTCTCGACGAACTGCGCTCGACGATCGTCGAGCGACAAGTCAAGTGGAGTACACGGCCTGTGACACGGGCATGTCACAGGGCGTGTCCTTCACGGGATCAGTCAGAGGTGCTTTTTTTGAGAAACACGGGCGTGTCTTGCGGTACACGGCCTGGGACACGGCCGTGTCCCAGGGCCGTGTCCCGCTCAGGTGAGTTGGTGTTGTGCTGTGTTAATTACACAGCTGCTAGACATGGGCATGTCGGTCCTGACACGGGCATGCATGGTGGCTACGGGCGTGTCACACGGCGGTGTACCGCTCTGATTTGAGTCGGTGGTGTATCGCTTAAGTAACACGGCCTGTGACACGGGCATGTCACAGGGCGTGTCAGGCCGTGTTCAGGCCTTTTTTCTGGGCAAATCAGAGCCGTTCATTTCCCTTATCCTGGATCCAAGGACCCAGGCTCTTCCATGCTAAGTTAAGGCCGAGAATGAGGTGTCAAGGCCTTCATTTCATTCCTTCATTTCTTCTTCTCACAAAGAGAAAGAAAGATAGAGGGCAAGGGATGGAAAGGAGGAAGGAAGAATCCAGCTACTGGAGGAGCTGTGGAGTGCGGAGCCATGAGCCGAGATCGGATTCGTGGAGGTAACACCGAGAGGGTGATTTCCATCCGGCTAGTTCATTGTTCCAAAGCGACCCTCAAGGGTAACGATTTCCTTCTTGGACATCGAAGTCCTTTCTTTATGCATATGCATGGAATCCTCCACCATTTGGTGAACATCGTAAGTGATTCCTTGGTTGAGTCTACATCTAGAGTCGGAAGTGTAGAGTACGACATAAGCATGCTGTATGAAGACCATCTGCACGGTTAGTCTGGATTGGTGATGATTATGGGTAAACTGGAGAAGACTCCGTGTATTTGATACCTGTGTAAGACCCCCCCCCCCCACTTTTTTTGAAACTTCGGGCTCTTAGGCCCAGAACCGCCGCTTTGCGGTGACACCTTCACGCCCGGGAAGGTCATCACTACAAAACGTCGATCTTGTCGGCCAAAATCGATCACATCTGTAGCAAGTAATAAAAGGAAAGCAAGTCCATAAAGAATCACATATATGATAAAGTAAATAATCTCCATGAAGGGAGTGCCCACAGAAATAATAGAAAAATTATGGAATCTTGGGCTTATGCCCGGTACATCAATATCTTCACTACATATCACTTAGCACGGAAGCAAAACTAAACAAACTACTAACGATTGGGACTCACAGTCCCTGTAGTCCGAACTCTGATACTAGACTGGCCAATCTCCAAGAGCGTCGACTTCCGGGGCTGCTCCTCCATGCTGGGCTCCACGGTCCCCTAAAATGATGTGGTTCGAAAACCGTTAGTCTAAAAGACTAAGTCCTATCATCCCCCGCCCTTTCCCCCATGGCTCCTAGGCACCGAGCGGGGAGAAGGAGAGGAGAGGACATGAAAGTGGAGAATGACAAATAAGCAGATGGCGGCGGAACTACAGTAGCAGTCCAATAGTATATGGCGGTAATAAAAGCATGAAAAACTGAACAAGAAAGGTAACCTTAACTTGTGCGAGAACACATAGGCCACGGGATCTTTAGCAGGTCTCCTATCGTATAAAAAGTCTCATACCAATTTATACGATAGGGTGTCGGTTTTCTAACAAGCATAGATATATATATTTTACTGAACAAAAACCTTAACTTATAAGCACGCTCGCACGACTTATAAACCAAGGGGTCGTTTTGCATGACTTATTGTATAAGGCGTCCCATACCACTTTATACAATAGGTGTCAGGGTTGAATGTAATGGTTATGCTATGAAATACAATTATGCCATGATGTGAACATGCAAGTGCAACACACCCACAAGAGTCTGTGTACACAGACCTTTAGTTCCCCCTTTCTGGAACTGAACCTCCCAGGATACTTCCGTAGTGGCAAACAGAAGCGGTGGGTTGGGCCTCGCCCACCTCTAAACCGGTAATTGCACTACCAGTAATACCTATTGTACGCCTCAATGCTGGTGCACTAAGCGGAGCTCCAACGTACTCTTGCCGGCTGGCGCACCGAACTTTACTTGGCCAGTGCTAAACCACACTTTGCGAGTCAACGTATTGGCATCGGTGCATTGACTCTCCAATACCGAAGACCCACCACCTTACTTTATGCACATGCATCCTTGATGTATAACCACCGAGCTAACGCTCCCCGGACCATCCCGTCAGACAAAAGCAACAACGGAGCCATAGTTCGCCGGGCCAACCTGAACATCACAAACATCAACCGAGCCAAAGCTCGCTGGGCCAACCTGCCCATCACCAAATCCACTGATCCTACTGCTCGAGTGACCTAACCTAACTCTCACAACCCTGGGGAGTGTGAGTGAAACCCTAGATTATCTCTCGTTACTCTTGCATTTCAGTTTTACCTACTATTTCGGTTTGCCCAGGACTGCCCAAGGTTTACCCCGTGAAGTGCTCTCAAAGGCACTAGGAACTACGATGGGATTACGCCCAAATCTCCCTTTCGTGAGGCACTTATTTTATATTTGTTGATACCCAACTTCTAGTTCCTTAGATGTTGTATTGAGTCTAACCCTAGTGTATTTGACACTTCCTCCCCACGAGAAAGACGATCTTTCATCAATCCCGAGCACCGCCTAACACTTGCCAACTCCACACTTTACTCAACCTGTCTTCCAGAGATGCCCCAAATTGTTTATCCAAATAGCATAATCTCTATCCCCAACTCGTGTGCCCAAATTCTTATTCCAACTCAATTTCTGCGATTTTACTAAATGCAGACCAACCTAAACTATATGAAGTGTATAATGTGAGGTACACAAATAATCACCCAGTACCCCTATGATAATTATTGGAGGGCTATAATGACATGTTTAGCCTAAATCAAGAAATTCATAATTTTTCTAATTTATCTGATAATTTATTTATTTATTCCAGTAATCTAAAAATCCAAGTTTGAACATGAAGTACCCATTTCAGACAATCAAATGCTCTACAAAATTTATGATAAATTCAATTTGACTATTTAACATAAAATCCATTGTCTCCCAAGTTTTTCAGTAGGAAATAAGCTCTGAATAAATTATACATCAGATCCCCAAAATTATGGGTTTGTAAAGTATATACTGCAAATAATCATTTAAAAATCATAAATTAATTTCTCTAAGTGGTTATTGACCTAAAATTATCAGAGACCTAATTTCACAATTTTTGCAACAAGTAAATAGCTCTAAATAATTTATTTACCATAATTGCAACTTTTAAAACTTGTGTAGAAAGTACTAAAGTTTATCAAATAAAATTTATAACAAAATTCACGAATAATCATTTTGACTTAAAACACCTTCTGCCCAAATTGCAAGAGTCTATAATGTATTGTGTGATCATAATAAATAAAAAACCATTTAGGGGCACATCATGTATTACAAAGGGGGTGCTAGTAATATTACTCATAAAATTCCAATAAATTCACCAGAGGTCCTATCTAACTTAGAGTCCATGCTACCTAAGTTTCACACCTTTTTAGTAAGTTTTGGTGGCTTATCCTACACAAAAAGTGGTTATGCCCTAAACTAGGGTTAGGGATTTGAGATGTCTATCCATCTCGAAATCCTATAAGATTCATACCAGAGGACTTGGGCTACTCTAGCATCATTTTTACCAAGTTGCAAGATCACACAAGGGCATTTGACCCCATGCCCTTCACAACACTCAAAAGCCCCTCCTTAGGGTTTGAGTTTGGATCCTAGTGAAAAACTACCCTAGACCACCCCATAATCCCTATGAGGGTGTTAAAGGTCATGCCAAGTCAGTGGTCAAAATCTCAGTCTCTGTTGAGGTGATTTGACCACTCATCCTCAAGGTGCACTTTTTACTTAAGAACCCCTCATTAAGGTAAAATTAGGGTTAGGTAATTCCCTATCCAAAACACATCCAAATGAGGTGAAAATTTATACAGAGATATATTATGACGCCAGGGACCACTCACCAAAATTTGTGTGGGTTTCGAGGTAACTAGACCACCTAATTAAATTACCATATTGTTATTAAATAAAACATAAAACTATAGCCAAAGTATCTCCACAAATTTCCATTTTTGGACAGGCCCTATGTATAGCTAAGGGTGACCCCCTGCCCAAATTTTAGGTCATTTGGGCAAGGGATGAAGAGTGGGCACCCATTTTAATCTCATGATAGCCCTAGGTATAGGTCCCACCAAAATTTGTGACCTAGTCCAACCATTGGTCCAAATTGGTTCAAATAAATTTTGCAATAACTTAGACCCTTAGTGCTACAAACTTCATGTTAGTGACCTTTTAAGTATAGGACCCTAAGTATTTTTAAAAATTAAAACCATCTACTGCAAATAGTGTGATAGAAACGAAATAAAAATGAAATTAAAATGATTCTTATCAAATCTGGCACATGAATATTGGCGCAGATCCAATGGCCCGGGGTCATCGTCTACCTCCAGCCAACGGCTGAGATAGCTCGAGCCTGGAGCCACTTCCAACCTCCGTTGCCGCCCATCCCGGCACTTCCCCGGCCGGCAACCGCCACGAACACCTCCATCGAGGTGGTGGCTATCGACTGGCGGCAACACAACCGCCGGAGGGGTGCATTCCAGCGGTTCTACCAAGAATATTTCTCAGCCAGAAACCATGAAAACCAGGAATTGGTTCGGGCTCAATTTAGCCCGAACCTTGAACCTAAGCATTGTTATGTTCTAACCATGAGTCAAGGGGGGATGAGGACCTTATCGGCGGCCTGAAGTCGAGAAGATCGCCAGGAAACCATTTTTGAAGGCAGCGCCGCTCGGTTTCTGCAACTGCACAATGGGGGGCTCGATTTCTTCAGGTAAGGATTGGGAAAGTGTCCTCTCGACCCACTGATGGTGTTTAAAGCCTCAGTTATGGAGAGGAGGGGCTGGATTATCAATGTCCATTAAAGCCATTAATGGCTAGACTTGGCCATGGAGGAGGGGGCTGAACCAGGACTTTGGTGGCCGGGGAAATGGCTGGAAACTTCTCCCCTTCCCTAGGGGAGTTGAATTCATCCATTAAAGGTGGCCTTTGGCCTCCCCTTGGCCGAGCCCCTTCATTCCCTCCTCTTTCTTCTTCTCTCTCCTCCATTAACATGGAAGGGAGCTCACATTCTCTCCTAGTAACCAAGTTGACTTGGTCAACCTGGAGGACTATTTGCAGCCCATCCATGCACATTATTCCCTAAAGAAGCCACATGAGGAGGCTTGAGCTTGGGCTTGCCCATTTGGGCTAGGTTGACCCAAAGTAGGCTTGGGTTGACTTTGGTCTTTTTGGCATTTTGTGTTGGCCCCAATGGATCCTTGGTGACCCATTGATCTCCCCTAAGGCCTAGGTAGGGTTGGGTATGGCTAACTTGGCACCTTGGAGGTCACTTGTCCCTTTGTAAGGGCACATTGACCACTTCGGGGCTAGAGTTGACTTAGGTCAACTTAGCCTCTAAGGTTGACCTCAATGGTTCCTTGGTGACCCATTGACCCTAGCTTAGGGTTAGTAGGGCATGGGTGGTGTCCACCTGGCTAGGGCTTGGCCAATTGACCCTAAGTAGGCTAGTTTGACTCATTTAGGGATAGAGTTGATGAAAGTCCACCTAGTGTCAACTATCTTTACCTATGGGGGGGGGGGGGGGAATAGGTGACGTGCAGCGTTTTTGCGGAATTTAAGATTGTACCTGCACAATAAAAATAAACAGCACAGCACATAGAATAAACAAGATATTTATAGTGGTTCCCCAATTTGGGTACATCCACTTTCCCCCTTCGACCTCTCTCCCACCAAGGGACGACTCGGTCACTTCTCCAACAGAATTGAAATCCAATCCTTGCACTATCGGAAGGAACCCTTCCACACGTAGGAGTCAACACTTCCACAACCCGGGTTGCACCCAACCATTACAACTAGGAACCTACTTTCCTTTACAACAAAAGTAAAACTAGAATGTACAAAAGATACAAACTATGTTTGGAGACAAAGGTGTCCCTCTTTGTTGACGACGTGTTCTTGAAGTCCACAAAGAGTCCACAACCCTAGATCTCTCTTGGAGAGGATTTCCCCGGAACCGGTGGCAGCAAGATGGGCGGCGGCTAGGTTCACAGGATCGGCGGCGACGACGATGTGCGGCTGCTGTACTAGGAGATCCAAACTTCGTAGCGAAGCAAGCTAGGTCTACCAACGGTCACTCTAGGATCAGTCGTCTCGAACGATTCGAACGGGGAAGTTTTTCCCGATCAACAAATCGAGAGACAAGGGATCTCTGGATAGACGCGTGAGACTCTAAGCTTGGCTAAGCTTCTGTCGCCAGAAGATCAGGAAGAAATCTCGATCAAGGTCGGCGAACGACTTGCTTGTGCGGCGACGGCGGCGGCGGAGCATATTCGCGATTTTAGGTCAAGGTCGGCTGTCCGTTTTTCGTCTTTTTCTTTCTGTGTATGTATACTGTTCAAAATACCCGTATATATACTGTAGACAACTTCAATATGACCGTTGTGGGTCCCACACGTAGAAACCCGAAGTCCGGTTCAAAATAGTGCCAGAGGCAGAATCCGGTTCAGGAGGTTCCAGAAAATCGTCCAAGGCAAAATCGGCGAGAATCGAAGATGATTCCCGCCGAATCGGCGAGAATCAGCCAGTGATTCTCGACGATTCGGCGAGAATCACTAGTGATTCTCGCCGAATCACTTGATGATTCTCGACGAATATTACTTGGCCCTGATCTGCTCAACGATGGGTTCGGCGAGAATCACTAGTGATTCTCGCCGAATCTTACTTGGCACCGCTTTGAGGTAGCCGTATAGAGTCGACGAGAATCACTAATGATTCTCGAGGATTCGGCGAGAATCACTAGTGATTCTTGCCGAATCGGCGAGAATCACTTGGTGATTCTCGTTGATTTATACTTAGACGAATTTTCGTCTTTCCACCCAAGAGTTGCTCCTTGACCCATTCTTGCTCCTTGTCTGCTCTTGCCTTAACACAGCCTTGTACTTGAAATTAAGTACACTCCAATAGAGAGAGTACACGTAGGCCAACACACTGATCTGCTCAACGAGGGATTACGTCGTGCAGACCCGTGTATATTGACCTACTGCACCCTGACATTGGTGTGCACTTAACGTGGAAAAACTGCAAGCACAACTTGAAATATTTTGTCAAAAACATTGCCTATTTACCTTAGCTTGTTCAGGGGCTTCTTCAAATCAGGTACATTGTGGATACAATACCCAATAGTTGACCTTTGTCAACTTAACTACTCTGACTACCTTCTATTGTTCCTTAGTGACCCATTGACCCAATTTTAGGTCTAGGAAGATCCTGGTAGGGTTAGTTGGGCATAAATAGGGTACACTGCCCTTAATTAGGGCACCTTGCCCAATTTAGGCCTAGAGTGGTCCTACGTCAACTTGTCCTCCCCGGGTTAACTCCAATGGACCCTTAGGGCTCTAATGGACCTTATAGTGGGTTGGTGGGATCATGATGAGAACTTAGAGTCATGGTAAGCACCATGATCATCTTAAACTAGGGTTCATAAATCTACTATTTGTAGACCATAGTGGTCTCACCTACATCCCTAGGTTTACTTGGCCTTCTTGGGCTTCTTAGTGTATTGTCATGACCTATTCATGACAAAACCACTCCTAGTGGTCTAGTTGTTTGAGGGATGTTACAACCATTGTCTACTTTGTAAGTGTGGATGTTTTGTATGGATATATGGATGTATGGATCTTGGATGCTTTGCGTAAGCTCCTTGTGATGTGAGCGCTGTGAATGCTACTTGCTCTGGGAGAGCGAAAAGCTACAGTTAATCAGGAGTGAAGGCCGACCCACATCTAGTGGTGCGCTACTGACGGTATGAGCACGGGAAAGGCTAACCTGACCCTGGTTGTTTTGGGAGATCGATTGGTGGCAATGTTTGGGACGATGCGGGGCAGACCCTACTTGCTGCACCACAGTTGTGGGTAGATCTGGTGTTTGGTCAAGTTTGCCGTGAGGTTATCACCTCTGAGTTTTTTGGACGGAATTCACCCAGTCTGCGGGTTGGGGTGACTAGGATCGGTCAGCCAACAAGTTAATAATTCTCTAATCGGTGGTGTTGCCACGGAGTCTGGTACACCATAAGGTGCCCTGAGTGCACGGAGCATCTGGTTGAGACTAGCGTTTATGATTTTGTTGTGCCTGAGCGCACTTGTTGTGATTGATAGATATTATGCTTGCAATGCATACATGGAAGGAACCACTGCCCCGGGTAAGGGGTAGGGTCGTTATAATTGGTCAGCTAATGCTAATCGTTACTTTGTTTACCGTTATTGGGGTGTATGTCTATTTGTAGGTGCTAGTGGGTTGAATTGAATTGAAATAAGCATAATAAAGGCTTGCTACTTAAGGCCCTTGAAGGCCGGGAAAAGAATGTTTGGATTTTATGTGTGGCCGCCCTGCGTGCCGATGTATGAAATTGTATATGTTGTAAAGAGCAACTTGTAAGGTCTTAAGGCTATGGTTGTGTGTGTTGTATACATTCCTGTTATATATAAATGTTGAGTTTATATATTTAGCGGACATTTGATGGGATGAATTCATATAACTTAAACTGCTGCGCTAGAATGCTTTGAGTTAGGATATAACTTGAATGAAAATTTGATTTCCACACGTAATTCCGCCGTTTGTCTGTGAAATATAGCATGGGGCCCCGGCCGGACCTACCGTTATATTCCACATGACGAATGGAGGCGTTACAATGTGGTATCAGAGCCAGGTTTGAGATTTATGGGATGGAGAACATAATGGAACTCAAGAATGTCCACTAGGAATGTTATACATGTACGTGAGAAGCGTCACCATGTATTCAATGTATAATTAACGTTATGAAATGGATGATTAATGGTGTCTTGTACATTGAGAGGTGGCGAGTAGTGGTGCTGGGCAGTCTGATCCCCAGCGTTGGGATGAGAGTGCGGCCCCAATTGAAGCGCCTACACCTCCCTAGGCAGAGACCATAAGTGTGGTGACTGAGACGGTGCTTGCAGTGTTACAGGCACAACATACTGGGCAGGTAAGGCCTGCAGGCATGCCAGTACAGCCTAGTGCAAGGAAAGAGCACGCTGCAGTTGTGGTGGACGAGCAAGTAACGTATGAGTAGTTGAAAAGGTTTATGGAGTTTCATACACCTACGTTTGGTGTGGTGATTTCCCCAACACAGGCGGAGGATTGTCTTGTAAGAGTAAAGAGGATCCAGACCACAATCAGGACTGCGGAGGAGCAGAAAGTGACCTTAGACATTTTTCTGCTGGAGGGAGATGCAAGACTTGGTGGGATGAAGTGGAACTGCAGTACTTGACAGGTCAAGGATTGGAAGAGATAGCGATCGAAGAATAACCACGATTGTTTATGGCCAAGTATGTGCCCATGTCAGAGCGGATTGCAATGGAAAATGAGTTTATACGTCTGGTGCATGGTGAGAGTGATATTGATACTTACGTGCATGTGTTTACACGACTGGGGCGCTATGCAGGGTCTACCTTCGCTGAGGAAGCGCGAAAGACGAATCACTTTTATGAGGGACTGCGTGATGAGTTAAGGTTGGCACTCCCCAGTTCGGTGAACCAGGGCTTCCAAGCGCTGGTAGATACAGGTTGGGCGCTGGAGAAGGATTTAAAATTGGTACACGAAAAGAAGAGCCTGGCAGTGGCGAAACCAGAATTTAGAGTTCCGCAGTCAGAACAGTCGGAGTTTAGGAGACGAGATAAGAAAACGTTCAGGCCTGCGGAACCAACACCGTCTACTATTTCGTCGGGAGCAACTTATGGACAAGGACTTGTGGAGACACATACATGTTTTTGATGTGGCAGGCAAGGACATTTAGCCGACAATTGTTGGAGTGGCACTCCAAGGGCTGAGAAAAAGGTAGGTGCGTCATATGAAGAGAAGGGTAAAGCAATGGCCGAGTCATCTGCATTCCGGACGCAACCTCGACTGCATAATCTGGAAGTGCAAGAGCCACAAAGCTCACTTGGTGAAGTACAGCCCCGTGTGTTTAATTTGGAACTCCAAGAGGCTATGAAAAGTTATTTGCAAAATGATGCCGGTGAGCGGAGGTAAGCATCGAATCGTGACCCGTACTGCTTGGGCGTTGTAACTACTGTTGTATATCAGGAATGAATACTGAGATGGTTGTTGACATATCTATTGTGTGTCGTATTGAACGATGAAATGTTGGTGCACATCTTGTTTGATGATATATGTATATAATGTTTGGACTTATATCACTAGATAAACTTGGGGATGGATGTGCACATGTGAGAGATATGTATGTGTGTATGTTATGAATGTGATGTTTTTTTGTGCGATGCCTTGGGGCGAGACAAGCTGCGGCCTCTGAGCTCTAACCCGGCTCGCTTTATTCGGGTAATCAGTTGTTGATGGTGTAATGAGGACTGGTTAGGTGAATGTCGGTAGTTGAGCCAAATTTCGGGATGAAATTTTTTTGAAGGCGGGGAGGATTGTAACACCACCAAATCCCAATTTGGGTTCAGGTTTGGTGACACGGCCTGTGACACGGGCATGTACCAGGGCATGTCGTGCTCGAGTGAGTGACCTCTCGACGAAGTACTCTCGACGATCGTCGAGCGGCAAGTCAAGTGGAGTACACGACCTGTGACACAGACATTTCACAGGGCGTGTCCTTCATGGGATTAGTCGAAGGTGCATGTGTTGAGAAACACGTGTGTGTCTTGGGGTACATAGCCTGAGACATGGGCGTGTCCTGCTCGGGTGAGTTGGTGTTGTGCTGTGTGAAGTATACAACTGCTAGACACGGGTGTGTCGGTAATAACACGGGCGTGTAGGGTGGGACACGGGCGTGTCACATGACCGTATACAGCTCTGATTTGAGTCGGTGGTGTTCCGCTTAAGTAACACGGCCTATGACACGGGCGTGTCACAGGGCATGTCAGGCCGTGTTCAGGCTTTTTCAGGGCAAATCAGAGCCGTTCCTTTCTCTTATCCTGGATCCAAGGACCCAGGATCTTCCCTGCTAAGTTAAGGCCAAGAATAAGGGGTCAAGGCCTTCATTTCATTCCTTCATTTCTTCTACTCACAAAGAGAGAGAAAGAGAGAGGGCAAGGGAAGGAAAGGAGGAAGGAGGAAGCCAGCTGCTGGAGGAGCTGCGTAGTGCGGAGCCAAGAGCCGAGATCAGATTTGTGGAGGCAATGCCGAGAGGGTTATTTCCATCCAGCTAGTTCATGGCTCGAAAGCGACCTTCAAGGGTAACGATTTCGTTCTTGGACATGAAATCCTTTCTTTATGCATATGCATGGAATCCTCCACCAAGAGGTGGGCATTGTAAGTGATTCCTTGGTTGAGTATGCATCTATAGCCGGAAGTGTGGAGTACGGCATAGACATGCTGTGTGAAGCCCATTTGGACGATTAGTATGGATTGATGATGATTATGGGTAAACCGGAGAAGACTCCGTGTATTTGATACCTGTGTCTACTTTGTAAGTGTGGATGTTTTGTATGGATGTATGGATCTTGGATTCTTTTCGTATGCTCCTTGTGGTGTGAGCGCTGTGAACGCTACTTGCTCTGGGAGAGCGAAAAGCTGCGGCTAATCAGGAGGGAAGGGCAACCCGCTTCTAGAGGTGCGCTACTAATGGTTTGAGCACGGGAAAGGCTGACCTGACCCTGGTTGTTTTGGGAGATCGATTGGTGGCAATGTTTGGGAGGACGCGGGGCAGACCCTACTTGCTGCACCCCAGTTGTGGGTCGATTTTGTAATGCCCCCTATCCGTCGCATAGCATATAGCAATATGTCCAGCCAGGGCCCGACGCCATATACCACAGACAGATCAGGTGGTTAGTCAATGGAAACCATCCAACTAATATCAATTTCCTACACAGAGCATTCTAGCGGAAGCAATTTTAATGGTTACATTAATAAAGAACCCAACGCTAGCATGAATGCCCACTAACAAACCACGAAATGAATGTACAAATACACAAGTACAATGACCTTAAGGACTTACAATTGTTTACTCAAATAGAAGTGTTTTCCAAACCTCGGCACCCAGGCCGGCCATACATGAATAAAAGAAAACACTAAGCATTAGGCCTTCGAGGGCCAGCACAGCAACTTGGGCTTTAGCCCGCTATTTACCGCTCAGCTCCACAGCACCTGCAAGCACAATCCACCACAACGGTGGCAAACCAAAGCAACGGTCAGCAATGCTAACCAAATTATAACGATCCCGCCCCCAACTCGGGGAGGTGATGCTCCTTCCCTGCACTTTAGTAGCATAACCAAGCAGTGTATATATACATTACATCACAGGCGTTGGCACGCACGGCCACACGCCCCGTGAACTCAGGGCACATTCTCGGTGAACCGGTCAATGTCACGTCAATTTAAGCCATAGACACCCCGCTCTCACAACCGCCAATTTGACGGCCAAACTATGAGCATTTGTCTTCCCGGCATGGGTCACGTCAATTTAAGCCATAGACCGCCGATGACCCTCATCTATGCCAACGGCTCACACCGAACGACATAGAACGGGTACGGTTCCGCCTAACCCGTGCTCACATCGCAATAATAATTTAAGTCATATGCGCGGGTCAAATTTCTCCGAGTCCCGTTTCCGTCACACAGTTCACATAACTCGGTTATGTTCAAGTTGGCTCCCAGGCCACCATGTTGGCAGAGTCACGCATCTGCCCAATTTTCCGGGTGCACCTTGGAGTTAACCCCCAAGGCTCCCTGCTGCAAACTACCGCGTAGAAAACCCGAAAAAACAACCAATTGCACGGAGTATTCTCTGGCTATTTATGCAATGCAACATCACTAATCCAGGCCAACTTGTCCGGGTAGGCTTCACACATCATGCCTATATCCGTTCTCGATTACGGACTCCACATGTACGCAACGGGGACTATTCATGTCTACCCGAATGAATGCCTCAAACACACCGCAAACTCGCGAGAGAGGGCTTCCCTATGCAAAAGAAGTAGAGCTTCACATGCTCAAGTAGAGAATCGTTACCATAGCGTTCTTCCTTGGCGCCATGGAACAGTAAGTGGATGAAAAGCACCGCACTCTCCTCCCTCCGTAGATCCGAAGTCGGTTCGCGATTTGGAGCTCTGAAGCTCCGCCGGTGACCTAATCTAGGCTTCTTCTTCCTCCTTTGCTCTCCCCTCTCTGTAGACTAAGAAAGAGAACCACTCAAGTGAAATGAGGGTTTCAAAGGCCCAATCCCGGGTATATCCCTGTAGGAATAACCCCCAACCGTTGGATCCCAAAATAAGGAAACGAACGGCTACGATTCGTAGCTAAAAGTAAAACCTGGGCCGAACACGACATGTGACACTCCCGTGTCCAGTGTCGTGTCCCTGATTCGCCATCAAAATCGATGCGTCTCGAAAAATACACGGGCATCCGACAGGCCCGTGTTCGACGTGACACGCCCATGCCAGACAGTACACGCCCATGTTCCCGGGCGTGTTCTCCCATCAACAAAGGATCAACACCAACCCGAGACTCACACGGGTCTTGGACACGCCCGTGTCCTATTTGACACGCCCGTATCAACCCCGAACATGCCTGGGCTCTAGGCCTTGTTCACTGTCTCAACACTTCGTCGATCGTAGTTCGTCGACCACCTGACACGGCCTTGGACACGCCCGTGTCCTAGGCCGTGTTCTGTCTCTCGACATTTCGTCGAGCGGAAATCATCGACTTCCCTACCAGATCGTCAACACGAGCTCGAAACGCCCTAAGACATGCCAATGTCTCGGGCCGTGTTCGCTGCTAGACGATCGTCGACTCCAGATTTCGTCGACCTCACGGCCAAATCGTCGACTTGATCCTGACATGCCCTGGGACACGCCCGTGTCCCAGGCCCAAAATGCCTCCCGTCGCTCTTTTGAGTTTCGAGACGTTACAAATCTGCCCCTCTTAAAAGAATTTTGTCCTCGAAATTACGTAGAGGAACGAAACATAAAACTTAAACGGTACCTGAGTGAAATAACTCCGGGTACTCCTCAAGCATAGTCTGCTTTCGCTCCCAAGAGAGTTCCTCTCGACCGCAATTGTCCCAACGGACCTTGACCATCCTGATCTCTTTATTTCATAGCCGCTTGATTTTCGAGTCCTCAATACGTACGGGCTTGATCTTCGTCGTCAACCCACTATCAACCGGCACTTGATCGACCGTGATCACTTGCGTAGGCTCTTGCACCACCTTCCGTAGCACCGATATATGGAATACATCTTGTAGACCACTAAGATCCACTGACAGCTTCAACTGGTACGCTGCTTCACCAATCCGCTCCAGAACCTCAAACGATCCAAGGTACCTCGGGCTTAGCTTATTCAAGCGCCGCACCCGCGAGACACCCTTGAACGGCTTGATCTTCAAGTACACACAATCGCCAATAGCGAACTCCACGTTCCTGTGCTTGGCATTATAGTACTTAGCTTGGCGGTCCTGAGCGATTAGCAACCTCTCCCGAATGGTTCTCACCAAAGAAGTCGCACCCTCCACCTCTAGTCGCTTATACAACTTTGATTCACCCGTTTCCAACCACGACAACAGCATGCGACATTTTCTACCATAAAGGTCCTCGAAGGGATCCATTTGAATGCTCGCCTGGTAGCTATTTTTGTAAGCGAATTTCACCAAGTATAGGTGATCTTCCCATTGCTTTCCAAAGTCCAGGACACACATGCGAAGCATGTCTTCCATTGTCCTATTGACCCTCTCGGTCTGCCTTTGGCATTCCACAAGGATTTCAAGAATCCTCCCGGCTTTTGGCATTCCGACTTCACCAAGGCACAAGTTTGACACTTCGACACATAGAGTGCCACATCCTTTTTCAGTCCTGGCCACCAGAACAATTTCTTAACATCGCGGTACATCTTCGTGCTCCCCGGGTGAATTGAGTACTTGGTATGATCCGCCTCATACAACAATTCCACCCACAAATTGCCCACGCTTGGGACGCTCAGACGACCGTCTTTCCAAAGTAATCCGTCCTCCACAACGAATTGGGAATTTGACCCATCTAGAGCCTTTATCATGAGTTGCTTCATGTGGACATCCATGTCCAACGCCTGCCGAATCCGATCAGTCAGGTCATATTTTACTTCAATCCAATTCAATACTGCTTCAGCACTTGATTGCTTATCAATGCAAAAGATCTCCAACGCCTCTAACTCCTGAACCAACCGCTCGTCATGTACCGACAGCCAATTGGCTTGAGCTTGGGCCCGACGACTCAACGCGTCCGCAACCGCATTGCCTTTACCAGGCACGTAGTGGATGTTGAATGTATAGTCCCCCAGGAACTCCATCTGTCTATGTTGTCGCATGTTCAAATCTTTATGATCAATCAAATATTTCAGGCTCTTGTGATCGGTGTAGATATCAATCTTCACACCGTACAAATAATGTTTCCACAGCTTTAAGGCAAAAATCTCTACCGCTAACTCTAAGTCCTGGACCAGATAGTTACTCTCGTGCACCTTCAGCTGTCTCGAGCTATATGTTATAACGCTTCCATGTTTTAACAGCACACAACCCAAACCACTGCCTGAAGCATCGCTATAAATCTTATAACCTTCGGTCCCACTGGGCGAACGCAACACAGGCGCCGTGGTCAACCGACATTTCAACTCCTCAAAAGCTCGCGAGCACTCCGGCGTCCAAACGAACTTCTGCTCCTTCCTCGTCAAAGTAGTGAGAGGTAACGCTATCTGCAAGAAGTTCTTTACGAAGCGCCTATAATAGCCGGCAAGCCCCAGAAAGCTCTAGACTTCCGCTACAGTAAAAAGCTCAGGCCACTCTCGTATCGCAACAATCTTCGCCGGATCCACTGCAATACCTTCCCCACTCACTATATAACCGAGGAACGCCACTGAGGACAACCAAAACTCACACTTCGAGAACTTGGCATACAATTGATTCCTCCATAGCATCTCCAAAACAAAATGAAGATGCCTGAAGTGATCTTCCTCACTCTGCGAGTACACCAAAATATCATCGATGAAGAAGATCACAAAATGGTCCAAGTACTCCCTGAAGGTCCTGTTCATAAAATCCAAGAACACTGATGGCGCATTCGTCAACCCAAATGGCATGACCGTAAACTCGTAATGCCCGTATCTTGTACTGAACGCTGTCTTAGGTATATCACTCACCCTTACCTCAGCTGATAGTAACCAGACTTGAGATCCAACTTAGAGTACACCGTTGACCCGACCATTTGATCAAAAAGATCATCGATCCTTGGGATTGGGTACTTGTTCTTTTCCGTTAGCTTGTCCAGCTCTCGATAATCAATACAAAGTCCCAAGCTTCCGTCCTTCTTCTTCACAAAAGGACCGGTGCGCTCCAAGGCGACGAACTTGTACTCACATAACCTTGCTCCAGCAACTCTTGAAGTTGCATCTTCAGCACCGCAATCTCCTTAGGCGCTAACTGTTGAATTCTGTGAAGTGAAAGTGGGTGAATGGAAGGCTTGGGAAACCTATCCGCGCGGACTACGCGGACAGGGTTGGCGGACTGCTAGGTCGGCAGGGATGTTGTAGGCGGTTTGCTCTGTGGCGGACTGGGCGGTCTGTTCGCACGGACTACGCGGATAGCAGCAGCGGTCTGACAGGCCAGTGTATGCTCAGCAGGCGGTTGACTCCCAGGAAGTAACCGGGCGGATAGAAATGTTATCCGCGGAGTCCGGCATGAAGCGGACTTAAGAACTGGAGCTCGGCAGACCGGTTTGGCAGTTGCCTTGGTCTTGCTCTGGTGCAGCGGGAAGCCGCGGAGACCGCCGGTCAGCGCGGACAGAAACTGGAGGTCGCCCGGTATGGCGGGCTAGATCCAGTGTCCGCCAGTAAGTGCGGACTGGCCCTTGTGGCCAGTGGACTGGACTTGGTGTGATCTGAACCAAGTCCAGGATGGCTCAGTCCGAGGAGATCACGCAGTGGAGCGCGGGCTGGTTTCTCAGTCCGCCAAGCGTAGTAGATGTGTTGTTGCCTTTTTTGCTAGCTTGGGGAAATGCGGACTGGAGAATTGCTTGTGCAGGAGCGTGCGGACTGGAGCCAGAGTCCGCTGAGTCCGGTTTAGCCATGTGATGTGGTTATGGACTCAGGAGTTGTAGACTGGAGTCTGCTGTTAGCAGACTGGATTGGCATGTCCGCTAAGTCCGGAGGTGCCTTGGCAATGAGGCAATGGACTTGGGATATGCGAACGGTAGCCGGGTGTCCGCTGAGTCCGGCAGGTGCCTTGATGGCGGGGCTGCGGGCTCGGGTTTTGCGGGCTGATGCCTTGTCCGTAGAATGGCGGATACGGCTGTTGTGGAGTCCGGTTGTGGTGGTCCTGGCTTGGTCTCTGGCGGCAAGGCGGGCTAGATATTGGAGTCCGGCCTTGGAGAAGCTGGGGCGGATTGGCTATCTGTACAGGAGCGGCGAACTGGAATGTGTGTTCGCGGGCTGGCAGACACACTTGTTCTAGCTACGGGATGTGGCGGTGATCCTATCGGCTAGGGCGGTGACCATACTCATCGTCGTGTCTATAAATAGGACCCATGTCACATCAGGAGGAACGAACCTAGACCGAAGTAAGTGAACAGTAATTGAGCTCGTGTAAGTTGCTGCGGTCTGGACTTTGGTGTCCGCGCGGATTGAGAGTTGACCCGGTTGTGCTGTGCAGGTTGTGCGGATAGCGCTGGAAAGCCAGGACTTGGCTCTGATTGCGGTCAGGGACAGTGCAGACTCTGCGGTTAAGCAACAGGCGGTAAACAGCAGGTCGCGGATAGCGACCAGGCGGTCTTCTCTTTGGCAACTTGGTTCGGGGTTCAGGAAGTCTCCTGCTTCAGGCGGACTGTTCCATTCGGTGACGCAGCTTGTGCGGTCTGGCGGCCTTCAGATCGGAGGTGAAGAGATAAGCATTGGAATAAGGGTGAGTCCGCGCGGCTTGGGTTGCGGTCTGGCGACCTGGCGGACTGAGCGGACTCCACAGCAGTAGGTCGGCGGCTTGTTGATTGAGTCCGCGCGGCTTGTTTTTTGTTCTTGTCTTTGTAACTGTCTCTGCTCTCCCGGTGTTGGGTTTTGGTGAAGCATGTCTCGTCATGTATGTCTCGCCTTGTAAAGAAGTTTGCTCTTGATCAATAAAGAAGCTTGTGCTGCATGTGTTGCTGGTTGTTACTGCTTTATTGAGATAACCCCTGCTAACTCCACGATCCGGGAAAACTTTCGACATTATAAGTGGGCGTATTCTCCTTCGGTTTGTTGAGTTTTCAACAGGGTATCCAAGGGGGCGTCTGCGGTTTGTTGAATTTTAACATGGTATCAAAGCGAGGTTGTTGGAGTGGTCAAGCAGTGCTCAATGGAAGTAGTTGCTCGTCTGTAGAGGAAACCAGTGGTAGAACCATGGCAGTGGAGGATGCAAGTTGTCTTGGAATTGATCTTCTTACAGAGACGAACTGTGAACGGTGGAAGTCCTGTATGAAGAGCTTTCTTCTTGGCGAGGACCTTTGGGAGGTTGTATGCGGAGCAGGAAGATAAGAGGATACTGCTGTTAATGCTGAGGCGATGAGAGCTTGGAAGGAGGCAAATGCGAAAGCGGAGTCTATTCTCAAGCAGGTGATCTCATCGGAGCTCTTGGACCACATCAGTGGATGTCAGTCAGCTGCGGAGGTCTGGACTTCCCTTGATGGGTCGTTCAGGAAGAAGGTGAAGGTTGCTGCTGAAGATGGTCCCTCTACTTCGTATCAGGAAGAAAGGAGTGTTTCTCCTAGGCGTGATAGGAAGAGGAAGGAAGGACCAAGGTGCTATAAATGCAAGCAGCAAGGTCATCTTCGGAAGGAGTGCAAGGTTGTCTTGCTCTCGGCGAACGTTGCTCAGGTAGGGAGGAAGGAGAAGAACGTAGTTGGGATTTCAACTAGTTCTGGAGCTGATCGGATGAATGCCAATGATAGTGCATCTATCTAGCATGAAAGACTGGGGCATGTAGGGATGGACAAGCTGAAAGCAATGGCGAAAAGAAGACTCGTAAGAGGCTTGCCTAGATTGTCATCCTATGGCGATGGTCGGGGGTGTGCGGGATGTCAGGAAAGTGGAGCCTATCGCTTCATGGTTGACAAAGCACAATCCAGATGTAATGCACCATTGGTGGTTGTCCATTGTGCTCTGGTGGGACCGACCGTCATGACCAGTCTTGGAGGCAGCAGGTTCATGCTGATATTGGTTGATGACTATTCTAGGTATACTTTGCTATACTTTATGAAGAAGAAGTCCAACATGGTACGCTTGTTTGTGGAGTTCAAGAAGCTTGTGGAAGGCCAGCTTGGCCGGAGGATCAAGGTGTTGAGGACAAGTATCGGTGGTGAGTTTGGCTCAACCGAGTTCTCACGCTTTTGCAGGAAGCATGGGATCCGGATGGAGCTTTCTTGTGGACATACTTCACAACAGGGTAGTATTGCAGCTCGGATGATCCGTTGGTTAACGGAGACCTGCAAGTGTTGGCTTCTGAGTAAAGGCGTTCCGAAGGCTCTTTGGGCGGAAGGAATTGCCTGTACTGCTCATGTCATCAACCGGATGCCTCTTAGTCTGATCATAATGAAGACTCCTTATGAGCTGATGTTCGGAGTGAAGCCCTCAGTGAAGCACCTTCGGGTGTTTGGATCTACCTGCTATATACACTCTCCGGGTGCTCTCAAGACAAAGCTAGTCTTTGTTGGGTATGATGAGCAGAGAAGAAGATGGAGGTGTATGGATCCTGCGATGAAGAAACTCATAGTGTCGAGTGACATTGTTTTCGATGAGTTGACGCCATATTGGGGTAGCTCTTATGTGGAGCTAGAGATAAGCAGGTCAGATGGTAAGCTGAAGGAGGCTGCTGCTAAGGAAGTGGAGTTGCCTAAGTCACCAGGTGCTCCAGGTTGTTCTAGCTCCGGGGCAAAGGCGTCAGAGTCGGGAAGAAGGGGGAGCGATGCTCCAGGTTCTTCTGGCTCGAAGGCGGAGGCTTCCGGTTCAGGAAGCAAGGGGAGCGATGTTCCAGGCAGTTCTTGTTCAAGAGGGGAGTCTTCTGGTTCAGGTAGTAGGGGGAGCATTGCTCCAGGTGCTTTTGGTTCCAGTAAGGAGGCGTCTTGTTCAGGGAGCAAAGGGAGCATTGTTCCGGGTTTGCCCGGGAACGGAGCTGGTTCAATAGCAGCGGAGGTGGTTAGCCATGATCAGGTTCTTCGGAGATCGAAGAGGATCAGTAAGCCACCAGCTCGATATAGTGAAGGGAACACGACGTACTTGGTCCCGTGTTTCCTTGTTAGCCCTCAGGTCGAGCAAGGTTCTTCTGGCTGTGATGACCCCACTAGAATCAAGGAGGTGGTTGACACCAAGTCTGAAGAGGTGACTTCTCTCAGAGGCAACGAGGCTTGGACTTCAGTGTCCAAGGAAGTTGGTGATACTCCTGTGATACAAGAGTGGAGGTTGAAGCTGAAGAAGGCAGAGGGAAGCATGACTCCTTTTTGGATATGCTGGAGGGCTCCCTCATGGTCCATGATATGCGGGGCGAGGACTATGTCTTGGACATCTCTTCGTAGATGCTATCAGAAGGACCAGGTGCAAGGTTACGGGAGCTGCTGGAGTTATTCACCACTTCTCACTTCAAGGGGGAGTGTTGAATTCTGTGAAGTGAAAGTGGGTGAATGGAAGGCTTGGGAAACCTATCCGCGCGGACTACGCGGACAGGGTTGGCGGACTGCTAGGTCGGCAGGGATGTTGCAGGCGGTTTGCTCTGTGGCAGCCTGGGCGGTCTGTTCGCGCTGACTACATGGACAGCAGCAGCGGTCTAACAGGCCAGTGTATGCTCAGCAGGCGGTTGACTCCCAGGAAGTAACCGGGCGGATAGAAATGTTATCCGCGAAGTCCGGCATGAAGCAGACTGAAGAACTGGAGCTCGGCAGACCGGTTTGGCAGTTGCCTTGGTCTTACTCTGGTGCAGCGGGAAGCCGCGGAGACCGCCGGTCAGCGCGGACAGAAACTGGAGGTCGCCCGGTATGGAGGGCTAGATCCAGTGTCCGCCAGTAAGTGCGGACTGGCCCTTGTGGCCAGTGGACTGGACTTGGTGTGATCTGAACCAAGTCCAGGATGGCTCAGTCCGGGGAGATCGCGCAGTGGAGCGCGGGCTGGTTTCTCAGTCCGCCAAGCATAGTAGAAGTGTTGTTGCCTTGTTTGCTAGCTTGGGGAAATGCGGACTGGAGAATTGCTTGTGCAGGAGCGTGCGGACTGGAGCCAGAGTCCGCTGAGTCCGGTTTAGCCTTGTGATGAGGTTATGGACTCAGGAGTTGCGGACTGGAGTCTGCTGTTAGCAGACTGGATTGGCGTGTCCGCTAAGTCCGGAGGTGCCTTGGCCATGAGGCAATGGACTTGGGATATGCGGACGGTAGCCGGGTGTCCGCTGAGTCCGGCAGGTGCCTTGATGGCGAGGCTGCGGGCTCGGGTTTTGCGGGCTGATGCCTTGTCCGCAGAATGGCGGACACGGCTGTTGTGGAGTCCGGCTGTGGTGGTCCTGGCTTGGTCTCTGGCGGCAAGGCGGGCTGGATATTGGAGTCCGGCCTTGGAGAAGCTGGAGCGGACTGGCTATCTGCACAGTAGCGACGAACTGGAATGTGTGTCCGCGGGCTGGCAGACACACTTGTTCTAGCTGCGGGATGTGGCGGTGATCCTATCGGCTAGGGCGGTGACCATACTCATCGTCGTGCCTATAAATAGGACCCATGTCACATCAGGAGGAACGAACCTAGACCGAAGTAAGTGAACAGTAATTGAGCTCGCGTAAGTTGCTGCGGTCTGGACTTTGGTGTCCGCGCGGATTGAGAGTTGACCCGGTTGTGCTGTGCAGGTTGTGCGGATAGCGCTGGAAAGCCAGGACTTGGCTCGGATTGCGGTCAGAGACAGTGCGGACTCTGCGGTTAAGCAACAGGCGGTAAACAGCAGGTCGCGGATAGCGACCAGGCGGTCTTCTCTTTGGCAACTTGGTTCGGGGTTCAGGAAGTCGCCTGCTTCAGGCGGACTGTTCCATTCGGTGACGCAGCTTGTGCGGTCTGGCGGCCTGCAGATCGGCGGTGAAGAGCTAAGCATTAGAATAATGGTGAGTCCGCGCGGCTTGGGTTGCGGTCTGGCGACCTGGCGGACTTAGCGGACTCCACAGCAGTAGGTCGGCGGCTTGTTGATTGAGTCCGCGCGGCTTGTTTTTTGTTCTTGTCTTTGTCACTGTCTCTGCTCTCCCGGTGTTGGGTTTTGGTGAAGCATGTCTCGCCATGTATGTCTCGCATTGTAAAGAAGTTTGCTCTTAATCAATAAAGAAGCTTGTGTTGCATGTGTTGCTGGTTGTTACTACTTTATTGAGATAACCCCTGCTAACTCCACGATCCGGGAAAACTTTCAACATTATAAGTGGGCGTATTCTCCTTCGATTTGTTGAGTTTTCAACAGGGTATCCAAGGCGGCGTCTGCGGTTTGTTGAATTTTAACACTAACCGATATGAAGAGCGTATGACCAGTTTGGCATCACACCAAACCACCTTAGCCATCTGAAGAGAAGACACAAACGTCATGCTCGACCCCTTTCAAGCCCACAAATGTCGTCTCACGACAAGTTCCCAACTTGACTTTCTTGTGATTTCGATCAATGTATGCTTGCGACTATGAGAGCCAGTCCATATCAAAGATTACGTCGAGCTCCCCTAACTGTAGTAACGACGCTTATAAGTCAAAGTATTGACTCTCTATCCGCACCTAAACACAATAGATTCTACTCGCACGCAATGAGCATCATTAGACAACAACGCATCCAATTTGTCTTTTGCCATCGAAGGAGGTACTCCGATGAGGAATACAAATCCTTTGGTCAAAAGGGAATGGAAGCTCCCTAAGCGAACAGTGCTTTCGTCGAATTAATCAAAAATCAGAACAAAGCTTAGCACAAACAGTTCTAAGCTAACATGCACAAGGGCAACAAGTATTTAAAGCTAAACTGTTATAACTTTAAGCCGTACCTGTCATCACGACAGCGTGCTTCTTCATGGACTTGGGGCGTCTGCTCCAGCAGTCTCGGGCAAAGTGCCCCAACTTTCCACAATTAAAGCATGCGCCCGTGGTTCGACCCGTAGTCGTCCCAGAAGCACCGGAAGAAGGAGCTGGACACGAAGTCCTAGCCTTCTTATACCACCTACGGTACGCAAACTTTGAGGAGTTCGGCATTTTGAACTTCGTCTTCTGCATATCCAAGTCCTTGCTTACTTGGATTCGATTCAGATCTCTGGCACTTTGTCCTATACCCGCTCCTGACATAGCTTTCTTTAACTTCTAAGCACCATTCCGAAAATGTCAGGCAAAGTGCCCTTCCTTGCCACACTTAAAACAACCATATGGAGCCTGACCAGTAGAAATTTTAGACTTCTTGTTCCTCCTCCTTCGGTATGCAGACTTTGCAGAATCTGGAGAGTCTAGTACCCTGAACTCCGACATCCGATTGACTTTTGCCAAATCTACTTAAACAGATCTAGCTGATTCCACCAAGACTCGGAATCCCAATAATTTTGGTCCTAGCAGCAGAACTCGCAATTTGCCCCACAGGCCAATATAAAACCTATCGACCATCGATTGCTCGCTTTCCACTTCAGAACCCGGGTAGCGTCTTATCATCAGAGACGCTTGCAAATATTCCTCAACTGAGTGCGTACCCTGCACTAAAAGCATGTTCAACTGCTGCCCCAAAGGTCCTATAAATGTCGTTTGCTCCATCACACCACCCGGCATTGGAATTACCTCAACAATAGGGGACTGCACACATATTTCATTTTATGCACCAATCACATCGAACAGTGCTTCCACCACCATTCTTATGGTTTCAGCGGAGGGAAGGGTTGTATGCACGTCACCAGGTACACCATAATCCTAAGAAACCGGATGTTCTGACGTCCCAGCACCGCTTCTGGTCACCAATAGTCGTACAAAACACCGTTAAGCGACCATACAAAATTGTAAAAGTAATTATAGTAACACACAGGTTCCTCAAACACGTGTATTTTCATTCCTAAGTGGACATTCATGGGTTCTTTTGATGTTTTAACGATGACGCACATACATGTGCTCACCACCCCTTAAAAAGAATTCGTCCACGAATTCAGTTAAGCCTGATCGAAACCAGGAGTCTGATACCAAATTATAACGCCCCCTATCCGTCGCATAGCATATAGCAGTAGGTCCGGCCGGGGCCTGACGCCATATATCACAGACAAATTGGGTGGTTACTCAATGGAAACCATCCAACTAATATCAACGTCCTACACAGAGCATTCTACCGGAAGCAATTTTAATGGTTACATTAATAAAGAACCCAATACTAGCATGAATGTCCACTAACAAGCCACAGAATGAACGTACAAATACACAAGTACAATGACCTTAAGGCCTTACAATTGTTTACTCAAATAGAAGTGTTTTCCAAACCTCGGCACGCAGGCCAGCCATACATGAATAAAAGAAAACACTAAGCATTTGGACTTCGAGAGCCAGCACAGCAACTTGGGCTTTAGCCCGCTATTTACCGCTCAGCTCCGCAGCACCTGCAAGCACAATCCACCGCAATGGTGGCAAACCAAAGCAGCGGTCAGCAATGCTTAACAAATTATAACAATCCCGCCCCCAACTAGGGGCGGCGATGCTCCTTCCCTGCGCTTTATTAACATAACCAAGCAGTATATATATATACATTACATCACAGGCATTGGCAAGCACGGCCACACGCCCCGTGCACTCCGGGCACATTCTAGGTGAACCAGTCAATGTCACGTCAATTTAAGCCATAGACAACCCGGTCTCACCACCGCCACTTTGACGGCCAAACTATGAGCATTTGTCTTCCCGACATGGGTCACGTCAATTTAAGTCATCGACCGTCGAAGACCCTCATCTATGCCAACGGCTTACACCGAACGACAAAGAACGGGTACGGTTCCGCCTAACCCGTGCTCACATCGCAACGACAATTTAAGCCACATGCACGGGTCAAACTTCTCAGAGTCCTATTTCCGTCATACAGTTCACATAACCCGGTTATGTTCAAGTTGGCTCCCAGGCCACCATGTTGGTAGAATCATGCATCTGCCCAATTTTCCGGGTGCACCTTGGCATTAACCCCCAAGGCTCCCTGCTGCAATCTACAGCGTAGAAAACCAAAAAAAAAAACAACCAATTGCACGGAGTCTTCTCCGGCCATTTATGTAATGCAACATCACCGATCTACACTAACTTGTCCGGGTAGGCTTCACACATCATGCCTATATCCATTCTCGATTACGGACTCTACATGTACGCAACAGGGACTATTCATGTCTACCCGAAGGAATGCCTCAAACTCACCGCAAATTCGCGAGAGCGGGCTTCCCTATGTAAAAGAAGTAGAGCTTCACATGCTCAAGTAGAGAATCATTACCCTAGCATTCTACCTTGGCGCCATGGAAAAGTAATCGGATGAAAAGCACCGCACTCTCCTTGCCTCCGTAGATCTGAAGTCGGTTCGAGATTTGGAGCTCCGAAGCTCCGCCAGTGACCGGATCTAGGCTTCTTCTTCCTCCTTTGCTCTCCCCTCTCTCTAGACTAAGAAAGAGAACAACTCAAGTGAAATGAGGGTTTCAAAGTCCCAATCCCGGGTATATCCCTATAGGAATAACCCCAACCGTCGGATCCCAAAATAAGGAAACGACCGGCTACGATTCGTAGCTGAAAAGTAAAACTGGGCCGAACACGGCCTGCGACACGCCCATGTCTAGGGCCGTGTCCCTCATTCGTCGTCAAAACCGACGCGTCTCGAAAAACACACGGGCATCCGACACGCCCGTGTTTGACCTGACACGCCCGTGTCAGACAGTACATGCCCGTGTTACCGGGCGTGTTCTCCCATCATCACAGGACCAACTCCAACCCGAGACTCACACAGGTCTGGGACATGCCTGTGTCCAATTCGACACACCCGTGTCAACCCCGAACACGTCTGGGCTCCAGGCCGTGTTCACTGTCTCGACACTTGGTCGAGCGAACTTCATCAACCACCTGACACGGGCTTGGACACGCCCGTGTCCTAGGCCGTGTTCCGTGTCTTGACATTTTGTCGAGCGGAAATAGTCGACTTCCCTGGCAGATCGTCGACACGAGCTCGACATGCTCTGAGACACGCCAGTGTCTCGGGCCGTGTTCGCTGATCGACGATCGTCGACTCCAGAATTCGTCGACCTCGCGGTAAAATCGTCGACTCGAGCCTGACATGCCCTGGGACATACCCGTGTTCCAGGCCGTGTGCCCCCTGCCAAATTCCAAATTTGGCTCAAAACGCCTCCCGTCCCTCTTTTGAGTTTTGGGGCGTTATAGATCTTGTATTTGCTCAAGTTTGTCATGAGGTTATCACCTCTGAGTGGTTTGGGAGGAATGCACCCATCTGCGGGTTTGGGTGACTAGGACCGGCCAGCCAACAAGTTAATAATTATTTGATTGTTGGTGTTGCCACGAAGTCCGGTACACCATAAGGTGCCCTGAGTGTACGGAGTGCCTGGTTGAGACCAGCGTTTGTGATTTTGTTGTGCCTGAGCGCAATTGTTGTGATTGATAGATATTATGCTTGCAATCCATACAGGGAAGGAACCACTGCCCCGGGTAAGGGGTATGGTCGTCATAATTTGTCAGCTAATGCAGACCATTACTTTGTTTACCCCTCTTGGGGTGGATGTCTATTTGCAGGTGCTGGTGGGTTGAATTGAATTGAAATGATCGGAATAAAGGCTTGCTGCTTAAGGCCCTTGAAGGTCGTTCGAGGAATGTTTGGATTTCATGTGTGGTCGGCATGCATGCTGATGTATAAAATTATATACGTTGTAAATAGCAACTTGTAAGGTCTTAAGGCCATGGGTGTGTGTGTTGTATACATTCCTGTTATATATAAATATGGAGTTTATATATTTAGTGGACATTCGATGGGATGATTTCATATAACTTAAACTGCTCCGCTAGAATGCTTTGAGTTAGGATACAAGTTGAATGAGATTTTGATTTCCACACGTAATTCCGTCGTTTGTCTGTGAAATATGGCGTGGGGCCCCGGCTGGACCGACCGTTATATTCCACATGATGGATGGAGGCGTTACATCTCATGCTGTTTTTTTAGATCGAGCTCAATGAGCATGTTTTAAAAGGACCGAGGTTGAGCTCATCTAGCTTAGATTGAGCTCGGCTCGAGCTAGACAAGCTCGAAGAGGTTGACTTGAAGAGCTTGACTCGAGCTTGAATTGAGCTCGATGAGCTCAACTCGAGTTCAAATCAAATTATATAAAAAACTCTTTAAATTCTCTTTCTTGTCTTGTCTGAGCTTCTAGGCTTAGGCTATGTTGTCTTTACTTCAATAAATTTATACTTACATGTTTTAGTGTTTTACCAACATATCCATCCTACATTCACAGGACTCAAAATTAATGGATTCAATGGTTTGTTTTGGATTCAATGGTTGAATAAATTTATGGTTTTTTTTGTCAAAATGAAAACGAAAATAATATGATTATAGAAGTTCATTAGAAATGAAGCTTACATTATCAAAAAACTATATAGAGCAAATGATTCTCTCCTTAGGAGTTAGAGGCCAAAGTATTATTAATATATTATAATATTATATTATATTAAAATATTATTTACTAATAATAATATAATATATTATTTGATTAAAAAAGCATGTGAGCCAGCTCGCGAGCTCGTGAGCAAGGTTAATTATGCTCTAGCTCGGATTGAAAGCAGGCTCGAGCTCGAGCTCTCGACATGCTCGAGCTCGAGTTGTGTTTTTTTTGAGCAAGATCATAAAGCTCTCGAGCCGGCTCAACTCAACTTGCACCTCCTACGTGTAATGATTCTTCTTCAGAAATTTCAAGTGCTTAGAGTACAAGCAATGATGAAGAGGCCACCACGTGCTTGATGGGAAAAGCAACTCTCCTTCTGACAACAAATGTAGTGTGCAAAGCGACACTGAGTTAACTCCTCTAACTTACGATGTACTATATTCTATTTTTTTACAAACATGCTAATTTTTTGATAAAAGTTTAAAAGATATTGATTTGCTAAAATATGAAAATAAACTTTTGTTAAAAGAAAATAAAAAATTATCAACTGAATTAAAATTACTTGGAAAGGAGAAGATGACTTGTCAGGAGTGCGATCACTATTTGGCAAGAGTACAAGAATTGGAAGAAGCTCTTGCTAAGTCTCATTCCATTATTGAAAATTTCACTAAGAAAAAAGGGACTTAGAATGATCTCTAAAATCTTCTCGTTCACAAGTAGAAGAAGGTAAGAAAGCTTTTGCAAACTGATGTGTCAAGTTAATTTCTAAAAACATCGCTTGGAAAGTCTGGATCCATGACTTAAATATAGTAATTAAAAAATTTTAAACTGACCAAGAATCACTGGATATGATTTTAGTCAACCAGTGTCAGAGATCTGCTAAGTTTGGGCTAGGATATGTCTTTAGAAGCTATCGCCCGACGATAGGTACTATCACCGACGATATCAGAAGTTCATAAATGTAAAGTTTGTGAATAAAAATACTAATTCTGTTGTTGCCACATCTTATAGTAAGAGCACACAAATTTTTTTTGAAAAAGGCTTCATCTCCTTTTATTATGTGTGCCAAATGTAATAGGTTTGGTCACACCATAGACTTTTGTAGGAAGAAAGGTCAAAGTCTTTTTAAACAATTTTGGGTGCCTAAGGTTTCTACCTATACTATGGAAGAGACCACTTGGGTAGCCAGATCTTTACCCTCATCTCCTTTTTAGGTGTATTGACAGGTTAAAGACAAAGAAGATGTGTGGTACTTGGACTCAAGATGTTCAAAACACATGACTGACAATAAATCCAAGTTTCTTAGCCTATAAATGAAAAATGTAGAATGATGACCTTTGGCGAAAATGGAAAAGAAAGAATCATGGGCATTAGTGTCGTGAGTAACGAATATTTTACTATTTTGAATATTTTATATGTAGATGGTTTGAAACATAACTAAATTTCTATTAGTCAACTATGTGATAAATGGTCAAATTTTTTATTTGAATCATCTACGAGTATATGCAGAAGTATTGATTCAAAATCAAATGATATTGTTCTTACTACACCTAGATTTCACAATGTTTATATGATAACATTTCATGATCTTTCAAATTCTTCATTAAAATTTTTTATTTCTAAAAATGAAGAGTTAGAATTATGGTATAGATGACCTGTACATTCTAGTGCTATGTTAATTTTAATGCTTTCAAAAGATAAATTAATTAAAGGTTTACCGTTATTGAATGAAAGTTATCTTCTTTATGTACACCATGTCAAAAAAAGTTTTCAAAATATTCATTTAAGAGAAAATGTTACTTATACTACTAGAGCTCTTCAGTTAGTTCATATGGATTTATTTGGATCAATTACTATACCAAGTGCAAGAGGTAGAAAATATACTTTTGTTTTAATAAATGAATATTCAAGATTTTGCAGACTATTTTTCCAACTTCCAAATCTGATGCGTTCTTTGAATTTACAAAATTATGCATTCGTATTCAAAATGAACTTAATTTAAAAATTAAATGCATACTCTTGGATAATGAAGGTGAGTTTGAAAATGAAAGATTTATTTCTTTTTGTATTGAGTTAGGCATAAAATATGAATTTTCCGCTCCTCGCATACCACAACAAAATGGTGTAGTGGAAAAGAAAAATAAGACTCCTTAAAAACTAGCTCGTACTATGCTTTCTAAATATAAATTACTTAGATCATTTTGGGCTGAACCTGTAAGTACTGCATGTTATGTTATTTATTGTGTCATAGTTCGTCCATTTTTGAAACTAACTCCTTATAAATTATATTTTCAAAAGAAACCTAATGTATTGTATTTTAGAGTTTTTGGTTACAAATGTTTTATTTTAAACACTAAAGATACTCTAGGTAAATTTGATGAGAAAAGTGATGAATGGATTTTTATTGGTTATTCTTTAACTAGCAATGCTTATTGAGTTTATAATAAAATGACAAAATAGTTTTAAGAATAAAACTTGAAGGACAAAAATTGTTGAAGAACAAAAATAGTTCATAATAAAAGGATAAAAATAGTTGATGAATTTTTATTGGCTATTCATGTTAGGTTTGATGAGTTTGTTCTTTGTGTAGATTCTATTCCTACAAGAAACAAAGAAGAACCCCATCCTCCTTGGAACATGAGGATGAATAAGTACTTGAAGATAAAGAAGTTGAAAAAGAGGAAAAAGAAGATGAAGTGGAAGAATATGTACATCCAAGTGAACTCAGATTTATAAAGGATCATCCAAAAGAATTAGTAATTGGAGAACCATCAAAAGGGGTTAGTACTCGTTCTTCTTTACATGATTTATTTCCAAACCTATGGTTTGTATCCAATATAGAATCAAAAGATGTTTCAACCACTTTAAATGATGAAGTTTGGTTTTTAGCTATGAATGAAGAACTCCGTCAATTTGAACATAATAAGCTTTGGAAACTTGTATAGAGGTCTTCTAATCACCCTGTAGTAGTTGCTAAATAAATTTTTAAAAATAAATTAGATAGTGAATCTAGGATAACAAAGAACAAAGCTACAATTGTTGCTAAAGGGTATGCACAAATTAAAAGAGTAGATTTTGATGAAACATTTGCACTCGTAGTACGTCTTGAAGTAGTTAGATTTTTTTGCTTTTGCTATTTTTAAAAGGTTTAAATTATTTCAAATGGATGTAATTTTGAACGGGCATATTAAGGAAGAAGTTTATGCAGAACAACCCCCTAGATTTGTAAATGAATAATTTCCCGATCATGTTTATAGATTAGAAAAAACAATTTATGGTTTAAAACAAGCACCTCGTGCATGGTATGAAAGATTGACTTTTTATTTGTTAAAAATTGATTATAAAATGGGAGGTGTTGATAGTATACTCTTCATTAAGCATGTTTATAATGATTTAGTAGTTTTACAAATTTATGTGGATAATATTATTTTTGGAGCCACTAACGAAGAGTTGTGTTAGTTGTTTTAGTTATGAAAAATGAATTTGAAATGAACATGGTCGGAGAACTTACTTATTTTCTTGTATTTCAAATTAAACAAAAACATGATGGTATTTTTATTTCTCAATCTAAATATGATGTTTTAAAAAGATTTGGATTTGAACATCTTAAGCAATCTAGTATTCCTATGAGTGTTTCATTGAAAACTGGAAAAGATGAAAGTGAAATTTCAATTGATCAAATTTTATATAGAGGTATGCTATGATCATTATTGTATTTAACCGCATCTGGACCCAATATTATGTTTAGCATTTGTTTAGGTGTTAGATTTCAAGCTCATCCTAAGGAATCACATTTAAAAGCGATTAAACAAATTTTTAGATATCTTCTCGGTACTTCTAAACTAATTTTGTGGTATCCACATAACGATTTATTTATTTTATATGGTTATTCTGATTCAAATTATGATGGTTGTTCATCAGATCGTAAAAACACTAGTGACACATTTCACTTCTTAGGCCTTTAACTTGTTTTATGGTCAAGTAAAAACAGAATTTTGTTACCCTCTCCACCACCGAGGCCGAATATATTGCACTAGATTGTTGTTGCACACAAGCCCTATGGATGAAACATATATTAGAAGACTTTGGCATACATCAACACAGTGTAGAATTAAAATGTGATAATAAAAGTGCTACCGATTTAAAAAATAATCCTATACTTCATGCTAGATCTAAACATATAGATGTCCGACATCATTTCATTAGAGACCATATTAAAAATGATCATGTGAAAATTAGTTTTGTAGGAATCGATTCACAAATCACAGATATTTTCACCAAACTACTTTCAGATTCCCGTTTTTAAATGTTAAGATTAGAGTTAAGAATCTTAGATATTTCAAACTAAATTAATTAATTTTATAATATAAAAATTTTAACTAAAATTCTATTAAAAACCAAAATGATGTGTATGCTAAGAAATTTAGATAAACTAATACAAAAAGTTCACATAAAACACATCGAATTCAAATAATTTCATAAAATATCCAGCATCAGTGCAAATCAAGTGATCTTAAACTTACGTCCTAGAATTAAACATGTGACTAAGAATTAAAACATCCAACACAAAAATATAAAGAAGTTCACTATCGCTAGGTGATATCTATCAGAAGTAAAAAACCCATATTAAACATCAAATCAAAAGTCCATAGTATCATCACTAGTCTTAGGATGCTCTTCACTGGAGCTTTGATCTCTATCCCTTTAACGTCTACTGTGTCATATCGAGTATCATGGAGGATCCTCCATAGGATTCTCCCACTCTTGTTCTTCAGTCAGGGTAGGTTTAAGCTTCAGTCCTCTTGTGATAAATTTCATGATTTTCTGCATCCCAGTCAACCTCCTTATCATATCTGCTTTATGTTCTTCAAGTGACTCTAATAATTCATTGACTGCTTCATGAAGAGATCCTCCTCGTGGTAGTGATGACCTCGTAGACATGGATGCTTCACTTTAAGATGTAGCGAATCGTGCTGACTTTGAGTTATATATCGCTAGTATGCAATCATCAACATAATAATTCTAATTGACCCAACTATACTTCTGATATATGATGTATCAAATGATACATCCTAAGGGGAGTGTGTTGAACTTCCTTAACATAGTATTTTTCATCTTAAAAGTACAACATATGATGGATAAAATCAAGTCATCCACATCAATTGCTCCTTCTATAAAATAAGATACGTCACCAAACTTAGTTGTGCAGTAATCTTCTTAATATTTCCTTTATTCAGCATAATAGTATGTATCAAAATATCTTAGTTCAGATATACATCAGGGGTAAGAGTGGCAGTCATTTGTATTAGTGTTTGACAGCTTTTCCATGTAGGACTTGCTTCGGTAAAGTCCAATGACTATCAGTCCTATAATTTTCAACTTACATTCAACACATTTTCATTCTCTATCAGGTCAAACTCATTCCTTAAATCATCATGTGTGATTTCTACTACTTCAAGAACTCTAGATCTCACTACATTCAATTCGATAAAAATCAAATCTTCTAAATTATTATAGAGTTCTCTTACAAGCATGGCTCCAAACATATCTGGAATTATTATGGACATTATACTTGTTTGAGCTAGCAAGTCATAAATATGAGCATGACGTGTTTGGTTGAATTCCACAATCTTGGACACACCTATTGTAGCTTTTTCAATCCCAGGAAATGTCTGATTGGACGAGCACGGGTTGCTGGAAGTGCATTTCTTGGCTCGTGAACTACAAGCTATTTCCTGAAAAAAAATATCCGAAAATAAATTAGCTTTCACTATCGCCGACGACAGCGGGCGATAACCAAATTTCTATTATTCACTAGAGAATTTAATAATTTTCGAAATTCTATACATTAAAATGACATCAGTTCAACATCAAACTATACATCTCATAAAAACACATTTACAAGTTTCTCTTCAAAATCAAACTTTATATTCACATAAAAAACTATTTATCTTCTTCCACCACTCAAAACTTTAGGTCTAAGTTCTTTTTTTTTGTTTTCTAAAATTTTTTCACCTAATCTTTAAATGAAAACTAAAATCGACACTATAATTCTATAAATCTACGAAAATCACTACACAAACTCATATTTTTCAAAACTTTTTTCAAGATCTAGTTTGATCTTTCCAAAAATTCAAATGTTTCTCAAGAAATCACCATTAAACTTCAACAGATCTTACAAATCCACTCACAAATGAAAACTATATAAAATTTTCAAGTGATTCAAGGGAAATACCTCAAGATTTGGTTGATTCGCCAGCGATAACATTGTTTTCTCGAGATAGAGTTTCAGTAAAAGGGAGTCAAAATTAGATCTTGACTCGAATCTGCCTATTTATTCAAAACAGATATTTCCGGTAGATATCGCTATCTCCCGCGATAGCTAAACATATTAACATTTTTCCGAACTAATTTCTCCATTCTTTCTTGTTTATGCTACACATGCTCCAGTCAAGGTTTAGGTGATTTATCATTTACAGATTATCTTCAATGTGTGATTTTCTTTTCAAGTATCATATACCATTTTTTGACTTTTTCATGCCCTGTATATCTCACATATACAATAAAATAGTGAGCAGAAGATGTTTAGAATTGTTTTTGCATGCCTCTAAGTATGAGTAATGTTTTATATTAGATAATGACATTGCACCAACACTATTTGATAATCTACATGTGTATTTAAATTTTATTTCTTGCATGAATGTGCTTTGTGATAACTTAACCTCTTGAATTACATAAATGACTTGCTTCCTCAATGATTCAGGCACTTATTTGTTCAAAAAGAGTGGCTTTTAAAAATGATATCTATGTTTGCAAAATAAGTGAATTCAGAGTCCTTGGTCAAAAGCTTAGAAAATAGTAAAAAATGATGAATAAAATAAATTTACAAGGGTCCTCTGCCAAGCACTACTCACCCTCTTGATAAGTCTTAATGAGCATTGTGAGTTCGAATACATTGGAAAGAATTGTAAAGTGTCTTGTTCAAATAATATGTGACCTTTGTTTCAAAATATTGCTGCTATGAATTCTTTTCTGGTAGTAAGGTTCTTTATGTAAGTTCAAAGTTATGTTTACACATTTCATATATTCACGTGTTTTTAATTTATACATATGTATTCTTTATCAATGCACAACTTGAGCACATCATTATCTCCTATAAAATTTCTTCTAACAAGAATAGGATGAACAATAACTCGATCATTTTTATCAACTAAAGTACTTGTATTGTTATCTCAACATGATTTTTTCAATGTTTTTTTGCTTGACTTTCGATGCTCCACATTGTGTAAACTATCATTACTTGATATTTCAAAATTTTCTTGACCATGTCTATCGTAGCATTTCAACTTTTCAAATTTTATACTAGCCACTCTTTACTTCTCCATTTATTTTTCTGATCTGCTTCTACAACATTCACTCACATAAAAAATAATGGTATCTAAAACATTTTTCGAATTCCACATCCTAGTTTCTTTTGATAATACAAAAACGGGGTGAATTACCCAAGAAATCATTGGTATAGATTATATAAGAGGAGTAAAAATTTTATAAGGGGAGTAAAAGGTAAAAAGTTCAAAATTTCTTTGATATATGTGGTATCTATATAAGGGGAGTGTGTGTACATTCACATTTTTATCTTGCTTATTCTATGTTATAAACAACACTTTAGGTCATAAATGATTCTTTCTAAGTGGATTTATTATTATCATAAGAGAGAGATTGTTGGAGCATGTATTCCACACTTCTTGATTTGAAAATAACAAATCTTGAATGTATTTGATCATAGTACGTTTATAGTGTGCAAATATAATACCTATAATACTTAGATGGATTTGACTGGGATATGAGAAGCCAATTTCGGGAAAAAGGTATTGTTGGCAATATCATTATCGTCGGATGATATCCTTAATGAATTTAACATGGCGATGACGATGTTCGACACGATACAGACACGACGTTCATTATTTAGTAATTCACCAGGTGATATCAATATCACCGCGCGATAGCCCCACGTTCGTACATGATCTCCATCTTCCTGGTGCGGTTATCGCAGAGTGGGACACGTGCAACTGGAGGAGATATCGCCTGCGATTGCTCACTATCGTCAGGCCATAGATCAAAATCTATATAAAGGATGGATTTTAGTAAATTTTTGTTATACACCTCCTGGAGCCTCCTTTTATGTGCACTCAGAGCCTTCCATCTCTGAAAATAGGAAAACTCCCAAGTGGACAAGAAGTTCAAGGGCGAAGAAGAGATCGTTCATGTACTTCAACTTTGGCAATTATTATGTGGTTTCATCATCATCTTCAGAGCTTAAGAATAAAGGGAATTTTTGTTTTCAGTTTTCGTTCTTTTACTTTTTCCATTTCCCATTGTAATCGTAGAGAACTCGTCGTCTTGTGAGTGGCAACTAGGCTCTTATGCGGTTTAGGGGGAATTCTTCGCCTTGTGTGCAACGACTAGGTCGTGGATAGATTTAGGGAGAGGATAGATGCCGTATCTAGGGAGATATATCGTATAGCCGACTGGTCCTTGGGATAAGAACCGATGAATTCACAAAAGAAGGATTTTTAACTTTTAGCCTTGATTTCAAGCTTCATTGAAATCATTTTTATGTTTTCATCTGGATGAAATAAAAATATTATCTTGTCTTCATTGATGTTTTAAGTATTAATTTGATATTAATTTTTGTGAGAAAATTTGCTTCAATCTTGTTAATAATTTGTCTAAGTCTTAAATTTTCATAAGAATTTTAAATTACCCTTATTCACCCCTTCTAAGTGTGCCTCAAGATCCACATGTTAGTGGTGTTAGAATTTTTGGTAGTCTAAATACTTAGTGACTCCCACCTTCCGAAGAGCCCAAAAATGCTTAAATAGGTGAAGCCAACAACTGAATTGTAGTAAATATCATTATACCATAATATAGAGTAGTATGACCAGTAGTAAATAACAATATGCAGGTCATTAAAATAATTCTAGTAAATTGTACGTAATTGTATAACTTCTATTCTATTATTTCTACATATCATTATCCACATCACACAAATAGTCTCAAGATGTGTGTTTATCTAAATATCGGGAAAGAATGTTACTATGTATAAAGTATCTTAATTATCATTTCACCATTTGTTATATTTCATTGCATCCTTGAAAATTTTAACACAATGTTAAGCGCAATTGAGATTCATGGGGAGTTAGACATTTGTGTATTGATTAGACTACTTACTATTTCTCAAAACTCAATCTCCCCCTAGGTAAACCTTATAGTCAAAATAAACCACGAACCACAATAGAAGATCATGTCCCATCCATATTTGAATAAATATTTCATAATAGCCTCATTCGTTTGTCTCGCTCTCTTGGTATATCCAGATAGGAGCATAAACTAAGGCATTTCTGTACACTCATTGTACTCTAAGAATAGGTAAATACATAGAGTTGAGAATATTCATTTTAATGCAAAAATGTTATTACAAATCGGAGGAAAGCAAGTCTCTTTGGGTCCATCTGTTAGGTCGGAATGAATTGAAGTATTGGAATTAGAATTCAATTGACAATTACAATTACAACGTTCAATGGCTATAAAATAACCTCAGAATTGGAATTCATTTCAATTCTCATGGGTTCTTAATTAAGAGAGAAAAGCCTTCCCCATTTCCGACCTAACTAGATCAGAATTCTCATTTTAGACATCAAGCCCGTAGCCTCTTTCGATCACAACATCGTGAACGATCTCCAGCCCGTACCCTCTCCCAGTCATGATGGTCGAACTCCAAACCTCCTACTATAGCATTGTACAACCCCATATCTGGAGAGTGGGCTTGGCAGGAACTAGATCAGACAGGTACTCAGCAGTCCAAGTACCAGGAGAGCTAGTAAGGGGGATAGAGCGCGGCAGCCCCCGACTCGCCCGAGCATGGTGAAATTTCAGGGGGGCGAGTAGAGTGGTATGACTCGTGCTCACCCCAGCCAAGCTCGACAAGAGGTAGGCGAGTAGGGCCAGCCGAGACCATACTCGTCGAGGTCTAGGGGGAGGTGGCAAGTGCCAGCTCCACCGAGTACTCTCCGCCCCAGCCGAGTAGTGGTCCCCGGGACTACTAGCCCGGTCAACTTTGATGTTTTTTTACCATTTTCCCATGTTGGCCTGCCCATTGCCTTGTAGAATAGTGGAGTTACATTATTGGTAGGCCAACATGGACTACACATAGCTGTTTGGAAGAGCGGAGGCGGCGAGTGCTTACTTACTCCCCAGTCTTCTAGCGCTTTCTAAGCTTGCCTTAGCTCGGCACTTGGCTAAGGTGGGGAAGCGCTCAAAGATCTTTCGGGTGTGTGGTGGGACATCCACGACGATCCCTTGGGTCAGTTCCCTTTTCTTTTCCTTTATTATTTGTCTTACATGAGAGAAGTAGGTGTACGATTACCCGTTCCCCACAGGTGAACTCCACTAGAGACCGAGTTTTCGATTTCAACATTTTGGTGTAGTGAGCGTGGAGAGTGGTCTGCATAGAAAATCTTCGGTGAGCTCGATGATGGGACGATCAGGGCAAGGCTCGGACAGGTCCGACTTGCCACCCACTCCCCCTCTCTCCACGGTGGGGATCTTCAAAGACTTCAGGTGGGAGGTACTCATCCTCATTAGGTTCGCACTCGGCGCAGGTGTCGAGTGCTAAACACCAGCAACACCTGTACTCGTGGTCCCGGCTCTCGGTGAGGACGCACCCGGCAGACGATCTAGGAAGCAGGTAACCAAGGAAGGGAGAGGATGCGAGCTCCCCGGGTGAGTGCTCTTCCCGGGCTCGGCGAGTAGGGGATGATTTGGCGAGATGGGGGTGCGAGACCCTCCGGCTCGCCCAATAGGGGGAGGCAGCCCCTTTAGCGAGTTGGTTTCTTCGGCTCCAGTTCTAAAGGGGTTCATGGAGCTAGAGATGTCTTACTACACCCGAAAGAGAGACCCGGTCCAACACATCCAGTGGTTTGAGGATGTGGTCTCAATCCAATAGATGTCCGATGGGTTCAAGTGCAGGCTCTTCGACATCATTCTCAAGGAGAAGAAGAGAGAGTGGTTCAACCAGCTGCTAGCCAACTCCATTTACTGCTTCGAGGACTTACACCGGGGGTTCATATTGAGATTCACCACCTTCAAGAGGAGGAAAAAGGAGTCGAAGTCCCTGTTCCACATCAAGAAGGGGGTGAACGAGACCATGGGGAGTTACGTCGACCGATTCCAGGAGGAAGTCACTCAGGTCTAAGATATGACAGGGCACACCATGATGATGGCATTCACCATGGGGCTACAATAGGGTTTCTTCAGAATGGAGCTGAAGAGGGTGCCTCTACTCTCCTGCGAGGAGTTGATGGAAAGGGAAACAAGGGAAGTCGACGGGGAGACGTCGAACCCAGAGTTTGATCGGAAGCTGGCCAGGTGGGCAATAGAGGAGGAGCCAAGTCATAGTAGAGGTCAGGAGGAGAGGAGAGTTGAACCCCGGTAGAGGGAACATCAGTGACTGTAGCAGCAACAACAACCTAGTTGGGTGCGCCAGGAGCCGTATCATCGGCTGGGTTGGAGGCCGGAATGGCAAGACCAGGGGCTGCAGAGAGGTTTCCATGGAGGAGATAATCGCTAGGGTGCCAAGGTCATTACCACCCTCTGGGTTGGATACAGGGGCAGAGGCCTCCCCTCCCTGATCAAAACCAGGCTATGGCTATATCCTTTGGGGAGAGGAGGAGAGCCGCACGGAGTAGGAGAAGGGAAGTGAGGGTGGAGTTACCCTACTGAGACTTCCACCAGGAAGAGGGGAACGCCACAGCCACGTGCCCGGAGTTCCTCGAGATGAGAGGAAATAGGGAGCAGTAGCAGCAGTAAAGCCGCCAAGAAGTGTGGATTGAGGTGATCCTGGCTCAGGCGGAGGAGGATTTGTACGAAGACCGGGCAGATGTTGGAACCCGGGGAGGGATCAGAGTGATCCATGTTGTGGGGGGGGGGGGGGGGGGTTGGGTGTAGGGGGATAGAGGCTTCCCAAAAGACGAGCCTCCACACCATATATCGAAGGAGCGTTGGCTCCACATCCCAGACCCCACCCAGAGAAGATTACCTTATTAAGGAGGGATATGCCGGATCATCAGGATCCCTTTTGTGGTGCGCTTTTCATCCAGACAGCCATCAAGAATTTCACAGTATCCCGGATCCTCATTGACAATGGGAGTTCGGTCAACGTCAACTTTAAGAAGGCATTCACGCGATGAAGGTGGAGGCAAAGAGGGTGCTGGCCTCGGATGGGCCCCAATTTGGATTCTTGGGGGAGAGGAAGGAGGTGGAAGGTGGAGTAGGACTCCATGTTACTCTGGGGGGAGTCCCGAAACTGCAGGTTTGCCATCATGGACGCCCCCAACTGCTACAATGCCATCTTCAAAAGGCCCCTCATCAGCGACTTCCGCTGTGTCCCCTCTTCCTTCCATCAGTGCTTGAAGTTCAGCACTTAGGGGATCCAGGTCCAGGTCCAGGGTGACCCCAAGGTGGCAAGGGAGTGCTACGTCACCGCCGTGAACTTCATATCTTGGCGAGAGGGAGCCGAGGAGATGGAGCGGAGGGTAGAGGAGGCATAGTAGGAGGCCGTAAGAGAATAGATGGAAGTAGAGGAGAGCCACACCGAGGTAGAGGTGGCAGGAGGAGACTAGGAGGAGCCGGCCAAGGAGATGGACAGGGAAGAGGGAGTGGAAGCTGAGGAGGTTATTGTCTTGTAGGAGAGGGACATTAGGGATTAGGGTGAGCAGTCCAGGATAGAGGCTGTGGAAGAGGTCATGGTGATGGAAGTTCACACCCAGGGAGGTAGGGTGGATAATGTTCGCATCAGCAGCGGGTTCACCCCGGAGGATCAGGAGAGGATACTAGCGTGCATCCAGAGGAACTTGGACATCTTCACCTGGAGTGCATTGGAGATGCCAGGGATTTATGCAGATGTTGCCTGCCATCGCCTCAACCTGGATTCGGAGGCCCGCCCATCCAGGAGAAGAAGAGGTATGTTGCGGACAAGCTGGTCGAGCCTATCTGGGAGGAGGTGGACAAGTTCCTCATGGCTAGCTTTGTATCCGAAATACAATACCGCAGTTGGGTATCCAATATAATTATGGTTAAAAAGGAGACGGTCGATGGCATATGTGTGTCGATTTTTCTTTACTTAATAAATCGTGCCTTAAGGACTATTATCCTTTACCTTGGATCGACGCACTGGTTGATTCTGTCGTTGGTTTTCCTATAATGAGTTTTCTAGATGCATTTTCAAGTTACCAGCAGATCAGGATGCAACCCCCCCCCCCCCCCCCGACATCATAGATGTCTCCTTCATCACGGGGGATGGGTGTTACTGCTATAAAATGATGCCCTTTGGGCTGAAGAATGCATGGGCAACATACCAAAAAATGATGGACGTGATCTTTAAGGAACAAAAGTGAAGCAACTTGGAGGTGTATGTAGATGACCTTATGATCAAGAGTTGGGATGTGGACTATCACCTCCAGGACATGGAGGAAACCTTCACCACCTTGCGCTAATACAAGATGAGGCTGAACCCCTTGAAGTGCGTCTTCGGGGCCAGCAGGGGCAAGTTCTTGGGCCACCTTCTCACCCCCGTGGGGGTGGAGCTGAATCCGGACAAAGTTAAGGTGATCATGGAGTTGGGGTCACCTCAGAACGCTAAGGTGGTGCAGCAACTGATGGGAAAATTGGCAGGGTTGAGCAGGTTTCTATCCCGGGCCGGAGATGTTGGATCCCTAGTTAGATTTGGGCTAGGTTCACTAAACTAGGATTATTGACCCAACATGTATAGTCAAGGTCATATTTGTGTCCTAGAGTCTAGGTCATGTCCTTAAAGTCAACATTGCATGGACCACCCAACAACAGACTGCAGAAGACTCAATACTTAGAGAAAAATTAGTTTCAGGAAAGTGAATTCGACGTTCGTCGAACTTAGCTCGACAAAAGTCGTTCTCAGATCGACGAACTCAGAGACAATTCTCTGAGTTGAGCTCGATGAACTTAGTTCTCAGGTCGACGACTTCTGGATACTCTACTTCAACATTCTATGTCGAGAATCATTTCACTGAACTCCAGTCGACGAATTTATGTTCTCATCTCGACAAACTTAGACCATAATATTGACAAGTTTTATCAAGTAACAGCTAGCAGTTCTCAGGTCGACAAACTTAGTTCTCAGGTCGACGATTTCTTGATGCTCTACTTCAACACTTTTAAGTCCAGAAACATTTCTCTGAATTCTAGTCGACGAAGTTAGATTATCACCTCGACGATCTTAATGCACAAAATTGGCAAGCCTCTTCAGAAAGCAGTTAACTGTTCTTAGGTCAACGATCTTGGATCTCAGGTCGACGAACAACAATTATCTGGTCGACGAACATGACTTCTCAGCTCGATGAACTCTGCACTCAGGTCGACGAAATCTGTTCTTTGCTCAACGATTTATGTGTAGTTTCAGACTTGGATTCTTCTTTCCTTCTGTTCTTATTTTATTGCAGTAATTCCTGAGTAATCAATGCTTATTATTCTCTGAGTATTTCCGTTACAAGCAGCATTGATTATGGCATTTATCAGGATTATTACTTGCCGTTTTTCAATGGAACAGTTAGGGAAATCAATTAATGCAGACATTCTCTCCAGCCGAATTTTGAACTTTTCAGGCCGACAGCAATTAATGAGGGAAGGAATTCAAAAATTCAAAGGACAAATTCCATTGGAACTATAAAAGGGATTTTTCTTCCTTCTACTAGAGATATAGAGAGAGACATACACAAGAACAATATACAACACACAGAGAAGATATAGAACTACATTCATTCAAATTCTTCTCGGTGTAGAAAAAGAATCTAGTCTTCACCCTGATACTGCTGAAGAAGAAGAAGAACACACATCCAAATCAAGAGTCTTCTTCATTCTTCACTACAGGATTTTTCAAGGACAACAAATCTTCATCAGTCAAGAAGTTCCTGGATCGTCTCTGGTCAAAGCTAAAGAAAGAAGACCTACTCACCCTGAAGCAAAGCTCTAGTCTTCCTGAACAACTTAATAACTCAGGGGGAGCTTTGTTAACATCAAAGATCCACTAGTTTTCTCACTTGTATTTGAGAAAGAGAAGACACCATAACTCTCTCACCCCCTCACTGTACAAAGGGTTCTTTAACTCCCTTCAAAAAGTTATTCCTTGGTTGCAAGTCACCTCATCAAAAGACTTGGTTTGGTTTTTGAGAACCTGATCAAAAGCTCATTGGTGGCAGTCACCTGATCAAAACCTATTAGTGGATTCCTACAAGGGTGATAAAAGAGTGTATGTACCCAGATTGGGGAACCACTATAAAAATTCTTGTGTTGTCTGATTGCCCTCTTTGTTTTGTTCTTACTGTGCCTCAGCTAGTTAGGTTTGCTGTGCCTGTGTTAATTAATTTATTATTGATGTGCCTGTGGTAGATTAGCTTATCTTAGGTTAGTGTTTCTATTAACAACAAAAAGTGTTAAAAGTTTTCAGATACTCTATTCACCCCCCCCCCCCCCCCCCGCTAGAGTATTTCATGTCTAATCCTCTCTTTCAATTGGTATCAGAACAGTGTTCCTTTGATTGTACAAGCTAATCCTTGAACCAAAAGATCCTGTGTTAGATCTGACTTTTTATTTCTCAAAGATATTCACAGCATGGCACATAATAAGGACTATGCGAGCACCAGACCTCCAGTGTGCAACTTAAATAAGTTTGCCATCTTGAAGGCAAGAATTAAACTGTATATGAATTCCATTGATGAGGTCATATACAACTCTATTTTGACAGGTCCTCAAGCAAGTGTCTCTATATCTACAGCAACCTCAAGCACACATGATCTTTCACCACCTGAGTGGACAGATGTACAGAAGAAGGCCAACATTGTTGATGCAAAGGCCATGAACATTCCGGCTCAGACAATGTCTGATGATATTTTACAGAAGGTGGCTGAATGCACATCAGCCAAGGCTATTTGGGACTCTCTCAACCAAATGGTGGCTGGATCTGCTGATGAAAGGAAAGACAGAAGATCAAATCTCATATCCCAGTATGATAACTTTAAAAAGGATGAGTCAGAATCTATTGCTGACATGTACAACAGATTGAGCTCAACAATCAATGAGTTGAAGACTTTGGATAAGGACATCACCCTTACTGAAGTAAATGATAAAATGCTTATGTGCTTCCCAAGCTCATGGGATTCAAGGATCTGGCCAATCAAGGAGGCCAGGAGCTTAAATGAGATTTCCACAAAATCTCTATTGGGAAATCTCAAGTCTTATGAGCAACTAATAAATTCCAGAGAGTCTGCAGAACAAAGGACTCCTCCACCAGCAAGAAAGGTGCACAACTTAGCATTCAAGGTTACTGAAGAGACTGAATCTCCAACAGTAAATGAAGAATTGATGAGTCTCATTGCCAAGAGATTTTACAAAATAGCAAGAAAGGACTTCGGAAGAAAATCATCCAGGTAGGATGACAAGCCAAGGTATGACAAATCACCTACTAAAGAAGTAGTATGTTTTGGGTGCAGGAAACCTGGACATTTTATCTCAGAGTGTCCAGAGAATCAGAAGAAAGAAAGAAGAAGAGAGAAGGACTACAGAAGATAACAATGTAGCAGGCCTTCCTCCAACAAATACAGAAAGAAGGAGAAGGGCTTTGTTGCTGATAACTGAAGTGAGATAGAAGATGAATCTACATTTTCTAGTTCCAGTGAAGAGGAAGAAGAGGCAAGGGCCAAGGAAGTCTGCCTCATGGCCATCAATGCCTCTAACAGCCAATCAGATGATGAAGAAGAATCAGATAAGGAAGGAGCTTCAGAATCAGACGCTGATCCGATACTTTTATCTTTTGATTACAATTCTGATAGTTTCAAAACTGAATTTAAAATCATGTGCATTGACTTAATCAACTCTAAAAAGGAAATCAAAACACTTAGGGAAAGACTGACCAATCAAGAAAATCTGATTTATGAAAACATAAAGTTAAAAGATGAACTAACACTAGCTAATGAACAAATCATTTCTTTAAAAACACAGCTATGTGTGGCCAAACAACTTGAGGAATCTCTCAATGGGAGAAGCCTTAAGTTGATGAACATCACAAGCACAGTCAATGCCAGACTGAATGACAAACTAGGCTTGGGTGCATCATCAAGTTTATCTCCCATACTTAAGAAGAACAAATTATCCACACCAATAAAACTTATGTCTAAGAAGCGTAAAGAAAAAGTAGATAATAATAAACCCAACCAAACTGAAATTACACACAAAAATAAGAAAAGAAGAAAAGAGAAGAAAAATAATATCCAGAACAATGTTCAGCAGTTTTCGTCGAACTCGGATTGCCGAAACATGTATAGTTCGTCGAACTCCAGTCGACGAACTCGGAATGCAGATCTATATAATAAAAATTCGTCTAACTATGATCGACGAACTATGTATGGTTCGTCAAGCAGAGATCGACAAACTTGGGGCATAGAAAATGAATATGTTCATTCTCTGAGCAGAGATCGACGATCTCATCCCACTTCATCGAACTCTGGTCGACGAACTTACAACTTTTCGTCAAACCTAGTCAGACCTAATAAAAATCATAACTTTGATAGAAACCCTAATCAACCGAGAAAGCCTTTTAATCCACTTGCTGACTGGATAATTCCTCCCAGAAGATATCACCCCTTAGGATACAAAAGCCAACCTGAGTGCTCTTACATTTCCAGCTTTTCTAATATAAAGAAACAAGGACCCAAGGTAACCTGGGTCAAGAACTACTAATTGTTTTCTTTGCAGGTAAAGTGCTATCCAACTATTAATCAAAAATGGTACCTGGATAGTGGATGCTCCAAGCATATGACTGACAGCAAGGAAAACTTAAATAACTACATGTCCAAGCTGGGACCAAAGGTGATCTTTGGTGATTCAAATTGTGCCCATTCTAAAGGTTTTGGAGAAGTAAAGATTGGAGCAGTCACTTTCAAAAAGGTGACATATGTAAGTGGACTCAAGCATAGCCTCATCTCCATAAGTCAACTATATGATGAAGGTTATCAGCTACATTTTAACTCAAGATCTTGTATTATTTCTAATAAAGAAAAACAAACTATTTTAATTGGAAATAGACAAGGTAACATATATATAGTTGATTTTCATTCTGCAACTTCAGATATCTGCTAACTTAATATTGTTTGCAATCAAAATGATCTATCGCATAAAAGACTAGGACATGTTAATATGAAAAACATTACTAGGCCATTTAAAGACAACCTTGTGAGAGGTTTGACTTCTGGTCCCTACAAGAAGGAAGCCCTCTGCAGGGCTTGTCAACTAGGCAAGCAAACTTAATCTAGTTTTAAATCAGTTAATAAGAGTGATTCATCTAGGATCTTGTACGTGCTATACATAGACCTTTTTGGACTTATCGCTGTACAAAGCCTATGAGGGAAATCTTATACTCTAGTTATTATAGATGACTTCTCAAGATTCACCTGGTTGTTCTCTCTGAGATCTAAATCAGATACATTCAAAGTTCTTACAGATTTTCTCAGCAACATACAAATTGAGTACTCTACTCATGTTATATTGATCAGAAGTGATCAAGGTAGAGAGTTTGAGTCTCTTCTAATGCATGAGTTCTGTGTGAAGGAAGGTATCGGGCACTACTTCTCAGCTCCTAGAACTCCTCAACAAAATGGGGTAGCTGAAAGAAAGTATAGAACCTTGACTGAAGCTGCAGGCACATTACTTGCAGATGCTTACATGCCCTATCCTTTTGGGCAGAGGCTGTAAGCACAGCAAACTATGTACTGAATAGGAGTTTAATACATAAACTTAAGAATAAGACTCTCTATGAATTACTTAAAGGGAAGAAATATAAAATCACCTATTTTAAAGTATTTGGTTGCATATGTTATATTCATAATAATAACAAGAAGTATATTAGAAATTTTGAAGCTAAGGGGGAATAGGGAATTTTTCTAGGATATTCCCAAGTCAGCAAAGCTTATAGGGTGTTTAATAAATCTTTTTTAAAAATTTAGGAATCAATACATGTGACTTTTGATGAGGCTAACATGTCTTATAAGGATAAAGAAATTTCTAGCAATAGCAATTTTGCAGGTACCTCACTTGTGTGAGAAATTGGGTGAGTTGAACCTTCCACAAGAGGGTATATCACCTTCTCCTCCACAAGCTGATGAAGATAGTGAAGATGAACTTTTGGAAGTGGCTGAACCTACTCCTATAGCAGACATTATTACACAAGAGGAATTAACTCCAAATGTTGTTGCTGAACCAACTCCATCCACTGATCTTGTCACACTAAGCGATCACCCTAGATCCCAAGTGATTGGGTACATTTCAGTAGGTGTACAGACAAGGCATCAACTCAATCAAGATGAGATGCATGCATATTTCCTCTCTCATGTTGAGCCTCAATCCATAAAAGATACTGAGCAAGATCTCCACTGGATTATTGTAATGCAAGAGGAACTCAATCAATTTGAGAGATGCAGAGTTTGGGATTTAGTTCCAAGACCCAAATACTATCCTGTCATTGGAACTAAATGGGTATATAGAAACAAACTTGATGCCCATGGTGTAATTGTGAGAAACAAGGCTAGGCTTGTTGCTCAAGTTTATAGGAAAGAAGAAGGAATAGTCTATGACCAAACTTTTGCACCAGTTTCAAGGTTAGAAGCAATCAGAATTTCCTTGCTTATGCTTCCTACAAGAATTTCAAATTCAATCAGATGGATGTCAAGAGTTCCTTTCTGAATGGAGTACTTAAAGAAGAGATTTATGTTGAACAACCTCCAGGTTTTATCTCTCCAACCCATCCTTCATATGTCTTTAGATTGCATAAAGCTCTTTATGGTTTAAAGCAAGCTCCAAGAGCTTGGTATGAGAGCTTAGCTAGCTTCCTGATTGAGCATAAATTCACTAAAGGCATTGTAGATAAAACATTATTCCCTAGGCACCATAAGGACCAAATCTTGTTAGTACAAATTTATGTAGATGACATTATATTTTGGTCTATAGATTCCAAACTATGTAAGAGGTTCTCTGACCTCATGCATTCTAAGTTTGAAATGAGTGGTACGGGTGAACTCTCCTACTTCCTTGGACTCTAAGTGAAGCAGCTACCTGATGGCATCTTCATATCCCAGGCTAAGTATTTAAAGAGCTTATTAAAAATTTGGGATGGTTGATGCCTCAGCAAAGAAACCACCCATGGCCAGTAATGCTATAATAGATTCTGATGAACATGGGAAACCTATCGATCAGAAATTATATAGGGGCATTGTTGGGTCCCTACTATATCTTACGGCTAGAAGACCTGACATAATATTTGCTACATATCTTTGTACTAGGTTCCAAGTAAACCATAAAGAATCTCATCTAGTTTTCCTAAAAAGAATTTTGAGATATATAAAGAGTTGTCCTAGTGTAGGACTCTGGTATTCTACTGAGGCAGAATTTGAGTTAACTGAATACTCAGATGCTGACTTTGCTGGATGCAGGGTAGACAGAAAAAGTACCTCAGAGATATTGCAGTTCCTTAGTATGAGATTAGTGTCTTGTTTCTGCAAGAAACAGTCATCTGTGTCTACATCAACTGCTGAAGCAGAATATATTGCAGCTGGCAGTTGCTGTTCCCAGATGCTATGGATTCGAAACCAACTCCTGGACTATGGGTTCAACTTAAATAATTCAACTCTCTTATGTTATAACACAAGTGTTATATCCATAGCATAAAATCTAGTCCATCATAGTAGGACTAAGCATATAGACATTAGGCATCATTCCATTAGAGAGTGTGTAGGCAAAAACAAAATTAAACTTATCTATATATACACTAATTTACAAAGAGCAGATATTTTCACCAAACCCCTGGATGAAAGAAATCACTTATTCTTTATAAATTAGCTTGGAATGATCAATGGAGAAGCTTTACTTTAATTTCTGTCTATGCTCGATGAATTTTTCAAAGTTTGTCTAACGGAGATTGACGAACAGAAGAAAATTTCTAGAGATATTCATCGAATGGAGATCGACGAACTCTCTGTGAGTGAAGTTATTTTCATCGAACAGAGATCCACGAATCTTCTTCAGAAAAGTTTCCTCGAACAGAGCTCGGCAAAATGTTTTCAAATCTTCAGACTAAGCTCAACGAATTTTTTAACTACAAAATATTTCATCGACCTCAGATCGAAGAATTCCTTTATTTTTTGTGGAATGGAGTTTCTCGATTCATATTCTGAAAAATCTTATATCTATGTTTTTCTTCGACCTCCATCCCGCGCTTTCAGTTCCATTGCACTTGATCTCTCTTGTTTGTTGTAGGCTCACTATGGCGATTCCAGCAGGCAGTCTTGCAGCCATAAAGTTCGATACTGGATTCGATATAGACTTCAAATCATTTCAACACTCTGATCCAATCTTCCTGGACATTCTGAAACTGCTTGATGATCAGCAGTTGAAGAATCTGATGTCCACCAGAATCAAGCTAGCCAGTGCAGAGATCAGGGAATGGGTCTACACTTCCGCCACCAAAGATGGAAACACCATGACAAGCACAATATTGGGTAATGAAGTCTCTCTTACCCCCACCGTCCTGACTGAGATTTTTGGATTAACTAATGGTGAATCAGAGTTGGAGATTGATAATGAGGAATTTGATGAAATGTTAAATAAAATGGGTTATTCTGGAGAAACCCGCAACAAGCTGCTAAAGAAACACTTATTTGGTGAATATAAGTTTCTAGCAGATGTTGTGGGCAAGGTACTGCTGGGGAAGCACACAGCTCATGACTACATCACTAGGCATCAATTCCTGGTGATGTGTGCTGTGGTGAATAAGAAGCCTGTAAATTGGGCTAAGATTATGTTTGCGCTGATCAGGAAAAAGAACACCAAGAAGGAGGTGTGTTTTGGAAGAATTCTGGGAATCTTCCTTCAGGAAAAGGCTGCTGAATCCCTGATCACCCCGACCATATTCATTAATGCCTCCAAGACGCTCACCTGTGACCTATTTGGCAGGTGGGAGAGGACCATCACCAAGCCATCTAAGGCTTCTTCCTCTTCCTCCAGGCCTTCTGAGAGTACAAGGGCTGCTCCAGCCACTCCCCACCCTACTGAGGATGTCCCTCCTCCACCTACACCACCTCCAGTCATCCAAAGCCATCCTCAGATGGTACACCAACTCCCCTCACCAGTTCATTCCCCAGTCCATACCACAGTCCACATTCCCCCACCTCCATCCCCCATGGTACACAACCTCCATCATCTCCAATACCTCCATCACAAACTCATATTCACTTTCATACATCAACTTAATCCCCAGATTGTACACCAATTCCAACACCACCGTCATCAACACAACCACCACATTTGGCTGATATTCCCCTTTTCAATCTATCATCCCTACCATTATTCAATTTGCTTTCATCCCCCCTTCATACTCCTTCCCCAGATGAACTTATGCAAAAGTCTCTACCTCCTCCTCCCCCATCATCTTCCATACACCATTCTGTCCCTAGTGAGACATCTCCTGCATTCCTGCCACTGGACCCCTCCAACATTCAACCTATTCTAGCCCTTCTCACTCCCCTCCTCAAAACCCTCATAGCAGAAGCTATTTTACCTCTTGCTACCTCCATCTCCTCCCTTGCTACTCAAATCTCTGCTCTCTCCATCCATCCTTCTTTAGTCACGGGCCTGGCTCCAGCACCCACAGAAACTAGGCAGGGGGAGATACTATGTGAAGAAGTAGCAGTAGCAGAAGTAGTAGTAGTAGAAGAAGCAGCAGCAGTAGCAGCAACAACAACAACAGATGCAGTAGCGGCAGCAAAAGTTGAAGTAGCTGATGATTTATTTGATTTAATTAATTTTATTGAATCTGACATGGATCTGGATGAGACAGTCACAGAGGAAATAACAACTGTTGGTGATTACATTATAAATCCCACAGTAAATCTTTTGAATTTGTTGAGTATTTTTGATACAGTTCATTTGAACTCTCTCTTCAAGTATACAACATAACGCCATCCATGGCTATAGTTCCGTATACCACCCCAATAAGACCCAAAGTTGCCAAGCAACTCAAGGCTAGTTTTGTTATTACAGAGATTCCTGTCATTCGATCTCCACCCAGAGCTGATTCCCTCATTATTTCATCCCCTCCAAAAGTCATTTCTGCTCCAACATTCATTATGGATGATAGCCCCATGCCTGATCTTGATGAGTTAATCATTGATGATATTGAAGAATAAACTAAATCAGTTACTGAAAGCACTGATGTACTTGGTGCTCCAGCTCCAACTCTTCCTCCAGCTCCTCCTCAGACTGAAAAGCCTATTGATAAATATGTACTAAAAGCAATTAATGATTTATATGATAATCCACAAGACTCCTCAGATGATTATGATTATGAAGAGGATTCAGATGACAGTCCATCTGCTAAGAAAAAGAAACTTTCTAAGAAGAGGAAAACTCCTCCACCTCCTGCTCCAAAGCCAAACCCAACACATGACACTTCATACTATATTATTCAGAATATTACTCCATACAAGGGCATGCCAACTTGGATGTGGCTGTCCAAAAATCAGCAGAAAGACAGGAAGAGGAGTAGGAAATATTCTCCTCCTCCTCAGAGATTCAGGAAAGACCATCCTCCTCCTCCTCCACCTGATGTTGGTGCTTCAGGCTCTTTATCTTAGAGGAGTACCCAATATTAAACCTATCAGAGGCATCAGGGTAGATCCTCCTCATCTTCTAGAAGCAAGCAGCAAAGGCACTATTCTTCAGGCAGGTAACAACAACATCAACATGAACAACAACAAACTACTGAACATCAAAAAGCTGAAAGCCCAAAGAGACCTGAATTCCCTCCTGTACCTTTTGAGGACCCAGAAATAGCTACAACTTCTAGGATGGCCAGGTTCCAAGAATTGGTTGGCTTATCTATGATCAACAAAGCCAAAGATGAAGGAAAGGATCCCTCTCAATACTCAACCATGTCCAAATACAGGAAGGAAGAACTTAACAGGTTTGCCAAAGCTAACAAATTCTTTAATGTTGATGATTACATGAAATTACATCCAGAAGCTATGGTGCCAAGAGCTACTTCCCTCAATATTATTGGAGTTGCTGATATGACAATGACAAAGACTCAAGCAGCGAATCCAAACAGGGAAATCAAGTTTACTCAGCCTGGTGATAAAGCTAAAGAGGAGAAGCACAAGGAACAAAAGAAAAAGAAAGGAGTTCTTAATCTATTTAATATCTCTGTATGTTTTAAAAACTGCTTATTTATTTCCTCATACAAAGCTCACTGTATATATATCTGTTTCATATTTTAAAGTTTCCTGCCAGATACAATTTTCTTGCTTTGTAAATGATTTGTGTCCGTAATTAGTGATCCCACCCAAATAGGGGAAGATTATTGGATCCCCAGTTGGATTTGGGCAAGGTTCACTAATCTAGGATTATTGACCCAACATGTATAGCCAGTGTCATGTTTGTGTCCGAGAGTCTAGGCCATGTCCTTAGAGTCAACATTGCATGGACCAGCCAACAACAGACTGCAGAAGACTCAATACTTAGAGAAAAATAAGTTTCAGGAAAGTGAGGTCGACATTCGTCGAACTCAGCTCGATGAAAGTCGTGCTCAGCTCGACGAACTCAGAGACAATTCTTTGAGTTGAGCTCGATGAACTTAGTTCTCAAGTCGACGACTTATGGATACTCTACTTCAACATTCTAAGTCTAGAATCATTTCACTGAACTCCAGTCGACAAATTTATGTTCTCAGCTCGACGAAATTAGACCACAGTATTGATAAGTTTTATCAAGTAACAGCTAGCAGTTCTCAGGTCGACAAACTTAGTTCTCAGGTCGATGATTTCTTGATGCTTTACTTCAACACTCTTAAGTCCAGAAACATTTCTCTGAATTCTAGTCGACGAAGTTAGATTATCACCTCGATGATCTTAATGCACAGAATTGACAAGCTTCTTCAGAAAGCAGTTAGCTATTCTTAGGTCGACGATCTTGGATCTCAGCTCAACGAACAACAATTATCTGGTCGACGAACATGCCTTCTCAGCTCGGAGAACTCTGGACTCAGGTTGACGAAATTTGTTCTTTGCTCAACGATTTTTGTGTAGTTCCAGACTTGGATTCTTCTTTCCTTTTGTTCTTATTTTATTGCAGTAATTTCTGAGTAATCAATGCTTAATATTCTCTGAATATTACCGTTAGAAGCAGCATCAATTATGACATTCATCAAGATTATTACTTGCCGCATTTCAATGTAACAGTTGGGGAAATCAATTAATGCAGACATTCTATCCAGCTAAATTTTATACTTTCCAGGCCGACAGTAATCAATGAGGGAAGGAATTCAAAAATTTAAAGGAAAAATTCCATTGGAAATATAAAAGGGATTTTTCTTCCTTCTACTAGAGATATAGAGAGAGACAAACACAAGAACAATATACAGCACACAGAGAAGATATAGAACATCATTTATTCAAATTCTTCTCGGTGTAGAAAAAAAATCTGGTATTCACCCTAATACTGTTGAAGAAGAAGAAGAACAGACATCCAAATCAAGAGTCTTCTTCATTCTTCACTCCAGGATTCTTCAAGGACAACAAATCTTCATCAGTCAAGAAGTTCCTGGATTGTCTCTGGTCAAAGCTAAAGAAAGAAGACCTATTCACCCTGAAGCAAAGCTCCAGTCTTCCTGAACAACTTAATAACAAAGGGGGAGCTTTGCTAACATCAAAGATCCACTAGTCTTCTCAGTTGTATTTGAGAAAGAGAAGACACCATAACTCTCTCACCCCCTCATTGTACAAAGGGTTCTTTAACTCCATTCAAAAGTTATTCCTTGGTTGCAAGTCACCTGATCAAAAGACTTGGGTTGGTTTTTGAGCACCTGATCAAAAGCTCATTGGTGGCAGTCACCTGATCAAAACTTGTTAGTGGATTCCTACTAGGGTGGTAGAAGAGTGGATGTACCCAGGTTGGGGAACCACTATAAAAATTCTTGTGTTTTTTGGTTGCCCTCTTTCTTTTGTTCTTGTTGTGCCTGTGCTAGTTAGGTTTGTTGTGCCGGTGTTAATTAATTTGTTATTGTTGTGCCTGTCGTAGATAAGCTTATCTTAGGTTAGTGTTTCTATTAACAGCAAAAAGTGTTAAAAGTTTTCAGATGCTCTATTCACCCCACCTCTAGAGTATTTTAGGTCTAACCCTCTCTTTCAGGAGAGAAGTGCTCCCCTTCTTCAAAACATAGAGGGGGGGGGGGTCATATGTTCGAGCAGACTGGGGAATGTGAGGAGGTGTTCTAGGCCTTGAAGAGGTAGTTGACTCAGGATCCCCTGCTCCAAGGGCCGAAGTAGGGGGAGGACCTGTCTTTATATCTCTGGGTCGGAGCAGAGGCCTTGAGCTCCATCCTTGTTCAGGAAGAGGGGAAGAAGAAGCTCCCCATATACTATGTAAGACGGGTCCTGAGGAAGGCAGAGCTTCATTATCCCATCCTAGATAAGCTAGAATTTGCTCTGGTCATCTCAGCTCGAAGGCTCCGACCCTACTTCCAGGTACACTCAATCCGAGTGGTGACTGACCACCCCTTCACAACATCTTCGAGGGGGTGGAGAATTTGGGCAGGCTGGTAAAGTGGTTGATGGAACTGAGTGAGTTCGATATCTCCTTTGTCCCCCGTCTCTCGATCAAGGCCCAAGCAATGGCCGACCTTTTGGCTGACTATGTGTTCAAGGTGGCGGAGGAAGAGCTCACTCACCAAGCTCCATGGAATGTGATGGTAGATGGAGCTTAGGGGAGGCATTCCTTGGGGGTGGAGGTAATCTTAGAAAGCACCCAAGGAACAAGAATCGAACAAACGGTGGTGGTGCACTTTCCCATCACTAACAACCAGGCCGAATATGAGGCCGTAATTGTAGGATTACACCTGGCCAGGGAGCTGTGGGTGCTTGATGTGGAGGCTCTCACCGACTCCATGTTGGTGGCTTCCCAGATTAACGGGGAGTTTGAGGTAAGGGAGCCTATCCTCCAGTTATACTTAGCAAAGGTGAATGGGGTCATTGGTATGTTCCAGACTTTCTCCATCCGACACGTTCTCAGGGAGGAGAACGAGCAGCTAGATCAACTGGCAAAGCATGGTCCTGGGTGGTGGGTAACATCACTGATCTGTTCCGCCGTACCATTGAAGAGGGATAACCGAAGGAGCTGGAATAGTACCCCTCGTGGATGGACCCATTCACAACCTTCCTTTACACAAGGGAGTATCTGGAGGGGATGGATATAAAGAAATTCAAGTACAAGTCAGCATATTATCTCATCCACGATGGGCAGCTATACTGAAAGACCCTCTCGGGGATATTGGCACGTTGCGTGGTCGAGGGTGAGGTGCATAGGATCTTGGAAGAAGTCCACTCTGAGGAGTATCAGAGTCACTCCGGGAGTCAGATCATGGAAGGAAGAATTGTCAGGAAAGGGTAATTCTGGACTACTTTGGGCCACGACGCTGCATAATTCATGAAGAAGTGCCTCAAATGCAAGTTGTTTGCCCCCTCCAATTATAACCAGCCCAGCACCTTAGAAGTATTACGGCCCCTGGCCCTTCGTCATCTGGTAAATGGACTTGGTAGGGCCATTCCCCCAGGCCAGTGAGCAGAGGAGGTTCCTACTTGTAATGATAGAATATTTCTCTAAATGCTTGGAGGTGAAGGCACTGGACAAGGTGACCTCCCAGTTTATCAAGAATTTTGTCTGGGGGGAGATCATCTGTCGGCATAGGTTGCCGCAGGCCATCGTCATGGACAACGGGCCTCAGTTCGCCAGTGCCGAGTTCATCATCTTCTACCGGCAGCTCAGGATCGACCTCAGATTTGCCTCGGTGCATCACCATAGGAACAACGGGTAGGTGGAGGTGGCCGACAAAATCATAGTGAACCTATAGAAGAAAAAAGTTGAAAACTTAAAGGGGAGCTGGGTAGAGCAGCTTCCCTCGGTCCTCTGGGCTTTGAGGACCACCTCGAACATAGCCACGGGAGAGACCCCCTTCAAGCACTCCCATGGATGTGAGGTAGTAATCCCAGTAGAGTTCGAGGTCCGGATGCCTCGGGTGTTCGCAGTGGTGGAAGGTAGAGAAGAGTGGAAGGCTGAAAACGAGGAGGAGATGTGGCTCTCTCTTGATACGGTGGAGGAGCTACGTGATCTCTCTGCCATCCGACAGGAAGAAAAGAAAAGAAGAATGGCTTAGTACTTTGACAAGGACGTCAGGGTCAAACAGTTCGCAGAAGGGAACTTGGTCCTGAAAAAGATGGATGCAGCGGGGAGATCAGCTACTGTGGGGAAGCTCAACCCCAACTAGGAGCGTCCGTACATGTAAAAGAAACATTTAAATTAGGAGGGTATCGCATCCGAAATATGGATGGGGAGACCCTAATTCTCACCTGGAGCGGTGATGACTTAAAACTTTTTTACCCTTGAGCTATGTAAGTGATGTCCTCTTTTAATAAAGCTTCTTGATGTGCCAATTCTCCTAGAGTGATTCATGTGTATGGGTGAAGTGTTCATTTAGTAGAACCTAAGCAGATGCCGCTGCTAGGTTCTCACCTAGATGGCAAGGCTGGACGTCACTCGAGAGAGTCTACCCAGATCCCGAGCAGATCCCGCTGCTAGGCTCTCACCTAGATGACAGGGCTGGATGTCACTCGAGAGAGTCTACCCAGAGTCCGAGCAGATCCCGCTGTCAGGCTCTCACCTAGCTGGCAGGGCTGGATGTCACTCGAGAGAGTCTACCAAGACCTTGAGCAGATTCTGTCGCTAGTCTTTCACCTAGCTGGCAAGGCTGGATATCAGTCGAGAGTGTCTACCCAGACCCCGAGCAGCTCCCGCTACCACGATCTCACCTAGCTGGCAGGGCTCGATGCCACTCGAGAGAGTCTACCAAGACATCAAGTAGATCCCGCTTCCAGGCTCTCACCTAGCTGGCAGGGCTGGGTGTCACTCAAGAGAGTCTACCTAGACCTCGAGCAGATCCCGCTACCAAGCTCTCACCTAGCTGGCAGGCCTAGATGTCACTCAAGAGAGTCTACCTGTTGGGTACATTGGTCAAATATACCTGATTTGAAGAAGCCTCACCTAACTCAATGATATACATCAGAATGTATTTGATGTTTGTTTGAGTTACTTGTGCAGGTTAGATATACACTGGACTGAAGCTGAAAATTTCTAAGTCCATGTGTCGACACCCAGAGGCAAAGTGTCGACACTTGAGAAAGCTTGTGTCAACACCCAGACATGCAGTGTCGACACTTGGAGTCATTGTGTCGACACCTGGGAAGAAGTGTCGACACCAGTCAGAAAGTGTCGACACTTGGAGCTGTGTCGACACTCAGTGTAGAAGAATGCAGAAAAGCTGTGTCGACACTTGGCGGAAGTGTCGACACCTAGAAGAGCTGAGTATACATCAGAAAGTGTCGACACTTGGAGTTGTGTCGACACTCAGCAAAATTCTGCAGAGACTAAGTACAAGTGTCGACACTCAACACAATGTGTCGACACTCAATCAGCAGAGTCAAAATATGAAGAATGTGTCGACACTCAACACAATGTGTCGACACACACTCAAAGGAGTCAACACTTGAAGATTGTGTCGACACTCAGCACAATGTGTCGACACATAACCAGAAGACTCAACACTTGAAGAAAGTGTCGACACAAGGAGCTGTGTCGACACTTAGCAAAGAACAGAAAAGTTGTAAAATATTCTAAGTACAAGTGTCGACACTAAAGGAATGTGTCGACACTCAGCTGAAGAAACAAGATTGAAGACTTGTGTCGACACCAAGAAGCAGTGTCGACACTTGACAGTTTCAACACATGAAGATGTGTCGACACAAAGGAGATGTGTCGACACTTAGAAGAATACAGATAAAGAATGAAGTGCAAGTACTTGTGTCGACACTCAATTTCAGTGTCGACACATGCAGAAGAAACTGTGTCGAGACATACAAGGAATTGTGTCGACACCTTGTAGACTTGTGTCGACACTTACACAACATGTGTCGACACTTAGTCTATAAGTGTCGACACTTAAGAACAGAAAGTCTCGACACTATCTGACAGTTAGAGAATTTCAAGAAGTGACTGGTTGACATGACAGATGCCGATCCAGCCGGTCTACATCAACTGTCAGAGAAGTCAGAAGTCTGTTATGAACCGGACCAGCCGGTTACAATGAAGGAAGCCTATAAATAGGCACCCAGAGTTTACAGAATGAAGTAGTTAAGTTGTTAAGTGGTTAAGTTGTTCACAATCATTACTTGTTGTGAGAATAATTGAAGTGGTTGATCAGATTAAATCAAGAAGTGATACATAGAGGATCAACACAAGAAGATCAGGCAGTCCAACTGCAGATCTAAGTAGTTGGAGAGAGAGAGCTCCAACCAAGGATTCAGTCTTTGGAACTAAGGCTGAGAAGAACAATTCAGAGTCATCTGGATTTCAAGAAGCAGAGATCAAGGATCAACTGCAGAAGATTCAGACTAATTCAGTTCTACTCAAGAAGCTTTGAAGAAAGCTAAGTCAGTTTGGATCAAGCTGAGTTCTTCCAAGAACTCTTCAAGAAACTCTCAACTCCTCTCATCCTTTCTGAGTTGTAGAGTTAGCATTTGTAATTTCTATTTTAAACTTGTAAGATCCATTGGATCTGAGTGATTGTAAGCCTATTTTATAAAGGCTGAGGGTAGGGCTTGGTGCCTGAGTGTAGGAGTTGAAGAACTCTGAGTGTAGGCCTTTAATTGGCTGAGTGTAAGCCTTGATTGGCTGAGTGTAGGCCTGGGTGGCTGAGTGTAGGCCTTTTGGCTGAGTGTAAGGCTTTGGGCCTGAGGTAGGAACCTTGTTGGGTTCTGAGCTAGTGGAGAAGTTTGGCCGAATCTAGTACACTGCTAGATAGGCGAAGGGGGAAAGTGGATGTACCCAAAGATTGGGGAACCACTATAAAATTAGTGTGTCTTCTGTGCTGTGCTGTGAATTGAATGCTTAATTTCTGTATTTGCTGTTAGCTGTAGTAATCAGTGAAAAACTGTTGTGCTGCCAAACAAAAGTCAAAAAAGGTTTAGGTCACCTATTCACCCCCCCCCCCCCCTCTAGGTGTTTAGGTACCATATCTTTCAAGTGGTATCAGAGCCAGGTTCCTCAAAATCAGGACTAACTGTCTGAGGAGATCCAGTTTGGCAGATTCAGTATAAGTCAGGAAACAGGAAACAGTTTCAAGAAAATCAAGAACATGGGTTCTTCAGAGAATCATAAGGAGTTGGGTTCAATGAAACTACCTATATGCAGAAAAGAGATCTTTGGGATCTGGAAAGAGAGGGTTAGGCTTTTTATGGAAGCCTCTGACCCTAGGATATACATCACAGTCAAAGAAGGGCCATATGTGCCCATGAAGATTTCAGTATTGGATGCAAATCAGAGGACTCCAAAGGATTTCTCTGAAATGACCAAGGATGAGATTGTCCTAGCAACCATGGACAAAAGAGCACAGAATATAATAGTTAGTGCAATTGATGATGCCACCTTTCAGAACCTTATTCACTGTAAAACTGCAAAAGAAATGTGGGACACCCTCATTGTCTATATGGAAGGTTCTGAAGAAGTAAGGCAAGATAGGAAGTCCTTGCTTAATCAAGAATATGAGAGCTTTAGGCAAGGAAGAGGAGATAGCATCACTGAATGCTACAAGAAATTTTATAGAATTGTAAATGAACTCATGTCATATGGAAGAGAGTTCACAAACTATGAGTTGAATGATAAATTCTTAAGGTCCCTCACCAAAGACTGGGACACCAAGATCTGTGCCATCAGAGAAATGGCAAAGTTGGGAGAAATTCCTCCTCCCACACTTTTTGGCAAGTTGTTATCTTATGAGATGCAATTGTCAGTGAGAAAAGAAGAAGAAAAGTCAACAAGGACTGAATACAGAGAAAAGACTGTTGCCTTTAAGTCAGATGTACCCAGAAAGAGCAGGACCAAGTCATCAACTCCTCCTCCTGAGGTAGTTGAATCAGAATCTGAAGAGTCAGAAAGTACAAAATCTACAAGCAGTGAAAGTGATGAAGACTTTGCTGCATTCACCAGACATTTTCAGAAGTTCCTTAAGAAGAAACAGTGGAGGTCTAGACCTTCATCTTCCAAAGGGAAAGAGGTTCAGTATCAGGAAAAGAAGCCTTCAAAGAAGGACAAGAAAAGGACCAAGACTAGTAAGGCAACTGGATCCAAGATAATTTGTTACTGCTGCAATAGACAGGGCCATGTTATTGCAGACTGTCCTGAAAGAAGGAAAGAATCCAGTGACAAAAAGAAAACACACTTCAAAGGAAAGAAGGAGAAGTCCTTTGTTGCAAAGAATGAGAAGACTCTTTCAGATATATCTTCTTCAGACACTGAGACAGATGCTGAAGCCTATATTGGGCTATTTGCTGAGGAAGAAGAAGAGTTTATGCAGGTCATGGAATCTATCTATGAGCAAGAAGACTGTCAAAGCCAAGGACTGATGGCTTTGACTGAAAGTACCAAAAACCTGGAGCAGCCAGGACCCAGTCAGGTACAAGGTTTAACTCAAAGTTCTGATTCCAGTTCTAGTTCAGAGTCAGATTATTCTTCATCAAGTGATGAGAATATATCTGAGTCTGAGGGAGATATTCATCAACTCCTAGATGAATATCAAGTACTATTGCAAGCCTATAAGAAAAGCAAGACCCTAGCCAAAAATTTGGCCAAGGAAATTGCTGATCTCAAAGCAGCTGCAATAGATTATGAGAAGAATTATGATCAAAAACTGAATGAAGTGGCCAGGCTGAAACACATTACTGTGATTCAGATGGGTACTATTACATTTAAGAATGATCAAATTAAGAAACTGGAGATTAATCTTCAGAAGGAGAAAGAGCTAGCAGCTAGGTTTTCAAAACCTAAATCAGTGCTACCCTTGATTGATGATTTTGTTCATCATAAAGGAAAGACTGGACTGGGTTTTGTTAATCCAGCTAGGACTGTTCAGGATCAGTCCAAGTCCAAGGGCAAAGCCCCAACATTCAACAAGACTGCTGTAGTTAAGACAGCTAAGTCAGAACCTAAGCAAAGGTACAACAAATTTGAATGTTGGTGCTGTGGCAAGGTTGGCCACTTTGCTTTGGATTGTTGGCACAATGCCAGTGCCAAGTTGTGTAGCAAGTTACCTGTTGGAAAGACAGCAGGTAGCTATGTCAAATTGCAAACTAACAATCACCAAGGACCCAAGTTTACTTTGGGTTCTAAGGTTCATTAATTTGTTTTGCAGGAAAATCCAAGTGGCCATACCCCTACATGGTACTTGGATAGTGGATGTTCCAGACACATGACTGGAACTAGGGGACTACTGAAGGACTACATCCCAATCAAAAATGGTCCAAAGGTGACCTTTGGTGGTTCTGAAAAAGGAATCATCAAAGGGTTTGGTAACATTTCTTCTAACCTTGTTACCATTACTCAAGTGGCTTATGTTAAAGGGTTGAAACACAACCTTATAAGTATAAGTCAATTAAGTGATGTAGGGTATGACATCTCATTTGTTAAAAATGGTTGTCATATCAAGAGGTCAAGTGATCAAAAGATCATTTTGACAGGTTATAGGAAGAGAAATGTCTATTGTTTAGACATTATGGTTGAGAACAATAGTTCTCCAGTGTGTCTTGTAGCTGATGAGACAGTCTCTCAATGTGTCAAGTGGCACAAGAGGCTTGCTCATCTTAATTACAAGACTATTGGCAAACTCTTTAGTAAAGAGTTAGTGAGGAATGGTCCTCAAGTTAAGTGTGTCAAAGATGGCATTTGCTCAGCTTGTCAAAAGGGCAAGCAGACTAAATCCACCTTTAGAAGCATTGACAACAAGGATGCTGTGAGGTGTTTATACCTCTTGCATATGGATCTATTTGGTCCAATGCCAGTTCACAGCTTAGGTAGGAAGGTCTACACCTTTGTAGTTGTTGATGACTACTCAAGGTTTTCCTGGGTGTTCTTCTTAAAGCAGAAATCTGAAACACCTAGTGTCTTCCACAGTTTTGTTAGGCAAATTCAGAATGAATTGAACTGTACAGTGGTCAAAATTAGAAGTGACCATGGTACTGAGTTTCAGTCTGAAAGCATGACAAAGCTGTGTGAAAACTATGGGATATTTCAAGAATTCTCTTCACCTAGAACACCTCAGCAAAATGGCATTGCTGAAAGGAAAAATAGAACCTTGATAGAGGCTGGTAGAACCCTATTAAGTGATTCATCACTGCCAGAATATTTCTGGGCTGAAGCAGTTAACACTGCATGCCATGTGATAAATAGGGCTACCATCACTAAAAGGTTAAACAAGACCCCCTATGAAGTAGTGAAAGACAGGAAACCAAATCTGTCCTATTTTAGGATCTTTGGTTGTAAATGCTTCATACTTAACAATGGGAAGTCTTACTTAACTAAGTTTGCTGCCAAGTCCCAAGAGGGAGTGTTTGTTGGGTACAGCAATAACAGTAAGGCTTATAGAGTCTACAACTTGACTACACAAGTTGTAGAGGAATCTGTGCATGTAGTTTTTGATGAGTCACAACTAATTAACAATGAGTTGTCTAGTAGTGTGTGCAGCCCCTCAGGTCTTATTAAGAAGATGGACAAGCTAACCATAGAAGATGTACCTGCTGCAAGACAGCAAGTAGAAGAAGATGGCTTATGTCCAGGGGGAGAACTACATGTACCAGGAGCTGAAGAAGTTCAAGGAACTCAGCATGATGAAGATGCTGAAGAAGTACAACCAGAAGTAAGGATGCCTCCAGCCAACAGGCATCTAAGAGATCATCCAGTGGAGCTGATCATTGGAGATCCAAGACAAGGTGTTCAGACAAGGAGCAGAAATCAGAATGCTGGAGTATATTCAAGTTTTCTGTCTCAAATAGAACCAAAGAAATTTGAAGAAGCAATACAAGATCCACAGTGGACTGAAGCTATGCAGGAAGAGCTAAACCAGTTCAAGAGGTGCAAGGTTTGGGACTTAGTTCCTAAGCCTAAAGATCACAATGTGATAGGAACAAAGTGGATCTACAGAAACAAGTTAGATGAACAAGGAGTCATCATTAAGAATAAGGCAAGACTGGTTGCAAAAGGATATAGGCAAGAAGAAGGTATTGATTTTGATCAAACCTTTGCTCCAGTAGCCAGACTGGAAGCCATCAGGATGTTCTTGGCCTATGCAACCTACCAAGGATTCAAAGTATACCAAATGGATGTGAAGTCAGCATTCCTTAATGGTAATTTAAAAGAAGAAGTATATGTGGAGCAGCCTTCAGGTTTTGTTGATCCTACTCTTCCACATTATGTCTATAGACTTAGGAAAGCATTGTATGGGTTAAAGCAAGCTCCTAGAGCTTGGTATGAAACCCTATCTAGTTTCCTCATTGAGAACAAGTTCACAAGGGGGAAAATAGATAAGACTCTATTCCTTAGGGAATTTAGAGGCAAAGTAATACTTGTCCAAATATATGTAGATGACATTATATTTGGGTCTACTGAAAGTAGCCTTTGCAAAAAGTTTGCAAAGCTTATGCAAAGTCAATTTGAAATGAGTAGTATGGGAGAACTGAAGTTTTTCTTGGGTCTCCAAGTTAAACAGACTGAAAGTGGCTTGTCCATATGTCAGTCAAAGTTCACCCTAGAACTCATAAGGAAATATGGTATGGATTCCTCCAGTACCATGAAGACTCCTATGGGGTCAAGTATGTCTCTAAGCAAGGATGATGCAGGGAAACCTGTGGATGAAACCTTGTATAGAGGGATAGTTGGCTCCCTACTATACTTGACTGCAAGTAGGCCTGACATTATGTATGCTACATGTGTTTGTGCCAGGTATCAAGCCTGCCCCAAAGAATCTCACTTGACTGCAGTCAAGAGAATCTTGAGATATCTAAAGGGCACACCTTATCTAGGCCTCTGGTACCCTAGGAATGGAGATTTTGATCTAACAGGCTATTCAGATGCAGACTTTGCAGGATGCAAAGAAGATAGAAAGAGCACAACTGGATCCTGTCAATTCCTAGGTGGAAGACTCATTTCATGGAGTAGTAAGAAGCAAACCAGTGTGGCCATCTCCACAGCTGAGTCAGAATATGTAGCTGCAGGAAGTTGCTGTGCTCAACTTCTGTGGATTCAACATCAGCTAGAAGACTATGGATGTCAGGTAAGTAGAACTCCACTTTATTGTGATTCTACAAGTGCTATTTCCATAGCTAATAACCCTGTATCTCATAGTAGAACTAAACATATTGAGATAAAATATCACTTTCTTAGGGAGCATGTAGAAAGAAATGATATTGCACTTGAATATGTTAAAACAGATAATCAGATAGCTGATATGTTTACTAAGCCCTTAGAAGAAGCTAAGTTTAATAAGTTCAAAATTGAACTAGGTATGATAAACTTAGATTGAGTATACAGAACAAAAATTGGCTAAGTAAAAAGGTGTCGACACATAGACAAGTCTATGTCGACACAGAATAGTAAGTGTCGACACTTCAGGAAAATGGTGTCGACACATCTAGGAAGTTAGTGTCGACACTTCAGAATGTTAGTGTCGACACATGTCGAGTAGGTGTCGACACATCCAATCAAGTGTCGACACTTAAGTTTTACTCAGAATTTTTCTAAGTAAAGTCTCGACACATGTCGAGTATAGTGGTGTCGACACTTAACCAAGTGTCGACACATAAAATCTGTTGACTAAATTTGTGTCGACACATGAGTGTCGAGACATTATAAGACAGTGTCGACACTTATTGACAGTGTCGACACATCATTAGAAATTCATCCCGCCTGTTCGTCTTCAAACAAGAAGGGTATAAATAGGGTTCTGTCTTTGATTGTCGACACGCTTTCAAAGTTTCGAGACCTAAACTCTTGTGTCGACATTTCTCTCATCTCAAGACTAATTCTCCAAACCCTAATGGCTCCCAAGCTGGAAGAGAACGTAAACGAAGGCTATGAGCTTGTGCGAGGCGCATTTGACGACAGCGACCAAGAAATCAAATCAGTAATAACCCTAATTGCCAATTCAGGGTTGGAGTTCTTGGTTTCAGAACCAACGAAAATATGGAAGAAGGAAGTCATTGAATTCCTTTCTGGCGCGTCTGTAGATGACTCAGGCTACAGGATTAAGTCAAGGGTGCATGGCACCAAGGTCAAGATTTCACCCAAGTCTTTAAGAAAGGTACTTCAGCTACCTAAAGTTCAAGATGAAGAGGAAGTAACTGCTTCTAAGACCAGGGAAGCTCTTACTTGGTGTGGACTGGATCCAAAGATGAAGGTGGGATCAGTCTTTAACAGAAAAGGTATGAATAATCAAGGCAAGTTCTTGTCAGAAATAGTGGGCAAGGTAATACTAAGCAAGCCAGGAGGACATGACAGGGTGTCTGCCTCCATGTTTGAAGTCATGACCAGAATCATCTTCCATCTGAAAACAGACTGGTCAATGGTGGTTTATGAAAAAGTGAAGGAAAGCCTGAAGAAGCCCAATCTGGGCAGGATACTAAGTCTCTACCTGGCTGGATCAATTCCAGAGGTAATGAGCACTGCTGCAGGAACTAAGATCAATCATATGAGGAAGATGGACTCAAGAATATTCTCTAGATGGGAAAGGGTGCTGGTGTCAAAGGAATTGACCACCCCTGAGAAACAAACTTCTAAGAAAGACTCTCCTCCCAGGAAGAAGAGGAAGACTGCTGCTGTGCCTCAAGAGTCCTCCAGCAGCTCAGGCAGTGAAGAACATGTGGTCTTCACTCCTGAAAGTCCAGTTGATGTGGCTGCAGAGAAGACACCTGCTCCTCAGGAGGCAGCTGACATCCAGGGGGAGCTTCCAGGTGTAGCAGAACCATCTACACTGGAGAGTGAACAAGCCACCCTCCTCATTCAAGAGGTACTTGTTGATCTTAATACTTTGAACTTTTCAATAATAAATTCTGATTTGTCTGATGATCATCAGCAAAATCAGCCAGCAACTCTAGAACCAGATGTTGTTCTCCAAGACACATCTGTTGTAGCTGATGAAACCAGAACATCTCCTGCACAGTCTCCAGCAGAATATACAATGGAAGATCTCTTTTTGAACTTAGATCAAGAAGATTTTGATATGGAAAAGAATGCAGCTGATGCAGTAAAGGATGCTGCTGCTGAGGGGGAGAATTTGGATATTCAAGAAGAGCCTATAAGGCTAGATACTGAGAAGGCACAAGATGTGCATACTGAAAAACAATCCAGCCCTAAGGATAGGGTGGATATAGCCAGTACATCAGACTCTGAAGATGATGAAGCTGAGCAAGCTCAGAAAAAGAAGTTCTTTGTTTTCAAAAGAAGAAGCCAGAGCTATAAGAAGGCTCTCCAAACAGTTGCTCAACATTCCTTAGTTCAACAAGCTCCATCCACTGATTACAGTGCTCTATTGCTTGCCATGCAAATCAAGATGGATGAACAAAGGAAAGCTTTAGAAACTTATGTTGATGAAGGGCACAAAGCACTACAATCTGATCTGGGCCAGGAAATCAAGTCAATAAGGTTTGAAATGAACCTTAATAAAACAGAGATGACTGATTGTTTTACAAAGGGTGCTCATGCAGTAGTCTATTTGGCAAACCATCAAGAGAAAATAAAGACTCAAGTTGATGATATAGCACTAAAACAAGGTTATGTGCTGGAGAATCAACTCAGGATGAATGATAATTTGACTGCATCTCACAATGCCATAGTCACTGAACTCAAGAAAAAGTCTGATGAACCATCAACCTCCACTGCTGCTGCCAAGGCTGATTTTGATAAGATATTTCAAGCAGAGATTGCTGCTGTACAGACTGCAATAAAAGACTCACAGAAGGTCATTTCAGAACAGCTTACAAAGCTTAGACCTTTCTTTAAAGAGGGCATAAGGTATTTGGATAGCCAAATCCGATTCCAGAAAGATGATGTGAGAGATCATGTGGCCCAAGAAGTCATAAAGGGGGAGAGAGTGTTAGTCAAGGCCAGTTCTGAGCATGCAAAATGGATTTCCAATTCTATCAGGGCTACACTTGGATATCCTCCCCTGTGTGATGACAATGAAGTAGCTGAATCTGGTATTCAAGGAACATATCTTGGAGGTGAGCAACAGGCAGTGGCTGATGTAATCTATCCCCCTCCAGATTTTGAAATGATTCATGCAGATATAAGCACAATGTATAGTCCACCTGCTGGCAAGCCTAATATTATTCTGGAAAAGGTTGTTCAACCTATCACAGCTGCAATGCAAGAGGCTTTGGACAAGGAAGAAGAAACTAGGCTGTCAAAGAAGAAGTTTAGGGAAATTGCTGAGCAAAAGCCAGATTTTGAACAATGGAGCCCTACTTCTAGAAACATAATTCTCACAGCCTGGAAAGCTGCCAAGGACAATGCCCATGAGAGGAACAAGTGGTTCTCAGAGGCTGAATGGAGAAAGCATGAGAGTAGGCAGGAAGCAATTGTCCAATTTAGAAGGAAGGCTAAGTTAGGAAAGCTACCTCCAACAGCTGTGGAGCCTAGCAAGTACTTTCCTAAGCCCTATCATTATTTTGAAAGACAAAAGATCAAGGCTGAAGAACAGAAGAAGAAGGACTCTAAAGGGAAGAAGACTGCTGAAGCTGAGCCTGCTGCTGCTGCTGCTGTGAAAGCTCAAGTTAAAGCTGGAAAAGGCATTGTTATTAAAGAACCTGATCAGCACTAGATTAGGAATTAACTTGATGCTTGTTGTAATCTGTTAAGTGATAAACATTGTAATACTTCATTGAAAATGTATAAGGAACATTATTGGGACAGTATATGATAAATATAGTATGAATGTTCTGAAATATGTGTGTTTCTTAATTGTTCTGCAATGTTTAATAAGTATACATGTGTGCTTTATTACATGTTCAAGTTTACCCTGTTGTCATTTATATGTTTTACATCATTTTGTAATTGTTAATTATGAGTGGTGTATATCATTGACTAAGGGTTATGACTTCTCCAAATAGGGGGAGATTGTTGGGTACATTGGTCAAATGTACCTGATTTGAAGAAGCCTCACCTAACTCAATGATATACATCAGAATGTATTTGATGTTTGTTTGAGTTACTTGTGCAGGTTAGATATACACTGGACTGAAGCTGAAAATTTCTAAGTCCATGTGTCGACACCCAGAGGCAAAGTGTCGACACTTGAGAAAGCTTGTGTCGACACCCAGACATGCAGTGTCGACACTTGGAGTCATTGTGTCGACACCTGGGAAGAAGTGTCGACACCAGTCAGAAAGTGTCGACACTTGGAGCTGTGTCGACACTCAGTGTAGAAGAATGCAGAAAAGCTGTGTCGACACTTGGCGGAAGTGTCGACACCTAGAAGAGCTGAGTCTACATCAGAAAGTGTCGACACTTGGAGTTGTGTCGACACTCAGCAAAATTCTGCAGAGACTAAGTACAAGTGTCGACACTCAACACAATGTGTCGACACTCAATCAGCAGAGTCAAAATATGAAGAATGTGTCGACACTCAACACAATGTGTCGACACACACTCAAAGGAGTCAACACTTGAAGATTGTGTCGACACTCAGCACAATGTGTCGACACATAACCAGAAGACTCAACACTTGAAGAAAGTGTCGACACAAGGAGCTGTGTCGACACTTAGCAAAGAACAGAAAAGTTGTAAAATATTCTAAGTACAAGTGTCGACACTAAAGGAATGTGTCGACACTCAGCTGAAGAAACAAGATTGAAGACTTGTGTCGACACCAAGAAGCAGTGTCGACACTTGACAGTTTCAACACATGAAGATGTGTCGACACAAAGGAGATGTGTCGACACTTAGAAGAATACAGATAAAGAATGAAGTGCAAGTACTTGTGTCGACACTCAATTTCAGTGTCGACACATGCAGAAGAAACTGTGTCGAGACATACAAGGAATTGTGTCGACACCTTGTAGACTTGTGTCGACACTTACACAACATGTGTCGACACTTAGTCTATAAGTGTCGACACTTAAGAACAGAAAGTCTCGACACTATCTGACAGTTAGAGAATTTCAAGAAGTGACTGGTTGACATGACAGATGCCGATCCAGCCGGTCTACATCAACTGTCAGAGAAGTCAGAAGTCTGTTATGAACCGGACCAGCCGGTTACAATGAAGGAAGCCTATAAATAGGCACCCAGAGTTTACAGAATGAAGTAGTTAAGTTGTTAAGTGGTTAAGTTGTTCACAATCATTACTTGTTGTGAGAATAATTGAAGTGGTTGATCAGATTAAATCAAGAAGTGATACATAGAGGATCAACACAAGAAGATCAGGCAGTCCAACTGCAGATCTAAGTAGTTGGAGAGAGAGAGCTCCAACCAAGGATTCAGTCTTTGGAACTAAGGCTGAGAAGAACAATTCAGAGTCATCTGGATTTCAAGAAGCAGAGATCAAGGATCAACTGCAGAAGATTCAGACTAATTCAGTTCTACTCAAGAAGCTTTGAAGAAAGCTAAGTCAGTTTGGATCAAGCTGAGTTCTTCCAAGAACTCTTCAAGAAACTCTCAACTCCTCTCATCCTTTCTGAGTTGTAGAGTTAGCATTTGTAATTTCTATTTTAAACTTGTAAGATCCATTGGATCTGAGTGATTGTAAGCCTATTTTATAAAGGCTGAGGGTAGGGCTTGGTGCCTGAGTGTAGGAGTTGAAGAACTCTGAGTGTAGGCCTTTAATTGGCTGAGTGTAAGCCTTGATTGGCTGAGTGTAGGCCTGGGTGGCTGAGTGTAGGCCTTTTGGCTGAGTGTAAGGCTTTGGGCCTGAGGTAGGAACCTTGTTGGGTTCTGAGCTAGTGGAGAAGTTTGGCCGAATCTAGTACACTGCTAGATAGGCGAAGGGGGAAAGTGGATGTACCCAAAGATTGGGGAACCACTATAAAATTAGTGTGTCTTCTGTGCTGTGCTGTGAATTGAATGCTTAATTTCTGTATTTGCTGTTAGCTGTAGTAATCAGTGAAAAACTGTTGTGCTGCCAAACAAAAGTCAAAAAAGGTTTAGGTCACCTATTCACCCCCCCCCCCCCCTCTAGGTGTTTAGGTACCATATCTTTCACTACCCATACCCCGAGCAGAACCTGGTCTCAGGTTCTCACCTAGCCGGTAGGGCTGGATGTCACTCGAGAGAGTCTGCCCAGATCCCATGCAGATCCCACTACCCGGCTCTCACCTAGCTGGCAAGGCTGGATGTCACTCAAGAGAGTCTACCCAGACCCCGAGCAGATCCCGCTGCCAGGATCTCTCCTAGCTGGAAGGGCTGGATGGCATTCAAGAGAGTCAACCCAGACCCTGAGCAGATCACTCTACCAGGATCTAACCTAGCTGGCAGGGCTGGATATCAGTCGAGAGAGTCTACCCAGACCTCGAGCAGATCCCGCTACCAGGCTCTAACCTAGCTGGTAGGGATGGATATCAGTTGAGAGAGTCTACCAAGACCGCGAGCAAATCCCGCTGCCAGGCTCCCACCTAGCTGGCAAGATTGGATGTCACCCAAGAGAGTCTACCCAGACCTCGGGCAAATCCCATTGCCAGGATCTCACCTAGCTGACAGCGCTTGATTCCACTCGATAGAGTCTACCCAGACACCGAGTTGATCCTACTGTTAGGCTCTCACTTAGCTTGCAGGGCTGGATGTCACTCGAGAGAGTCTACCCAGACCCCGAGCAGATCTCGCTACCAGGGTTTCACCTAGCTGGCAGGGCTATGTCACTCGAGAGAGTCTACAAAGACCCCGAGCAGGTCACGCTGCCAGGTTCTCACCTAGCTGGCAAGGCTGGATGTCACTCGAGAGAGTCTAGCCAGACCCCTAGCAGATCCTCTCTCACCTAACTGGCTGGGTTGTATGTCACTCGAGAGAGTTTACCAAGACCCCAAGCAGATCCTACTGCTAGGCTCTCACCTAGCTGGAAGGGCTGGATGTCACTCAAGAGAGTCTACCCAGACCCAGAGCAGATCCTCCTGCCAGGCTCTCACCTAGGTGGCAGGGCTGGATGTCACTCGAGAGAGTCTACCGAGACCTCAAGCAGATCTTGCTGCTAGTCTCTCACCTAGCTGGCATGGCTCGATGTCACTCAAGAGAGTCTACCCAGACCGCGAGCATATTTCTCTGTCAGGCTCTCACCTAGCTTACTGGGCTGGATATCACTCGAGAGAGTCTACCCAGACCCCGAGCAGATCCTGCTGTCAGGCTCTCACCTAGCTGGCAGTACTGGATGTCACTCGAGAGAGTCTACGCAGACCCCGAGCAGAAAATATAAAAATTTGTTTTGCATTAAATATAATTTTGTTACAAAATGGGAGCTCGCCTACGCGAGGTTACAAAAGGGAGGGGGAGAATTATACAAAAAAAAAGGGCGCGGGTCAGCTCTCGCCTCCCCCAGACTTCGGTCTTCGCCCACTCCTCTGGATAGATCATCTTTGAAGACCATCCCAAAGTGTAGGTCAAAGCTGTCCGCCTTCTCGTAGGGCGGCGTGTATGGGAACTGGCTCGTCATTATGTCCCGAACCGTGATCTCCTCGCAACCCTCCACTAGCAATCCCCTATACTTCTTGATTTGCTAGGTGCATTCAGCGGACTCGATATAGTTGACCCGCAGCCGTTCAGCGACCTCGACCTCTTATAAGGCAAGGGGGGCTAGCTGCCACCCGGGCGGAAGAAGGCTTCCGCCTGGCGGATGATCTCTCAGGGAAGGCCCATGTTCTTCTCCTTTTGTGCCTCATTCTCCTCCTCCAGCCTGGCAACGCGAGACCCAGCTCGGAGGCGCGGGCATGCAGCTGGCTGTTCTCTTCTTATAGCCCAGTGGCATGTGCCCGCAACTCACCAGCGGCCTTGGCATACTGCAAAACAAAAGGGTAAACAAACATATACAGTGCAGGCAAGAAAATCCTAAGTGAAAAGAGAGGGAAACAACCGGTACATACCAGCCCGTCAATAGCTTTGGCGAGTAGGTCCTCGGCGATGCCGAGTTGCCTCACCAGGTCGGCAGCCTTGTCTTGGGCGACGTCGCACTTCTGCTTGGCCTTTTCCAAGAGGGGGATGAGGTCGAAGACGCGGCGGACCATCATATGATGCAGCTCTAGGGCCCGTATACGGGCTTGCATGCCCTCATGGACGAGCTGGCGTAGGGCCATGACCTTGTAGGCCTCGGCATCCTCGTGCCCATAGATGTCGAAGCCGAGCGCATAGGCATGACCAGTGGAGAGCTGGCGGTCGGTCCAGGAAGGGTGGATGGTGGAGAAGGAAACTTGGTGGGCTATCTCGTCCCATTGATAGGCTCTTCGGCGCGCTCGGCTCGCGGTCTACTTTCTTAGCAGAAGGGGGATGGTAACACCCCTCAAATAACTAGACCCCCAGGAGTGGTTTTGGTCAAGACTAGGTCATGACAAAACCCTACGAAGCTCAAAAGACCAAGAGAGCAAAGATACAAGGAGAAAATCACCTTGGTCTGCATATAGCACAACCTCACCACCAGACCTAGGGTTTGACCTTAGGTCTTTAACTTGAATCTAAGACCACACCACAACACCCCTAGCCACGTAGGTGATGCATAAGGTCACTAAGGACCAATTGGGGTCAACCCAAAAGGGCAAATTGACCAAGGTCAACTCCACCCTAGAATTAGGACAACTAACTCAAAAAGACTAACTCAAGCTCAAACACAAAACCACCTTGCGTAGCTAATAGTGAGGTCCAGTTACCAGGCATTTTGAAAATATTCTGGCTCCTGTTGATATAAAACCTATCGGATTCGTCAAACTCAGCAAAATTCGTCGAACAAAAAATAATTCATCGAACGGAGTTCGACGAATGGAGCAAATTCGTCGAACGGAGCAATTTCGCCGAACATAACATATTCTTCGAACGGAGTTCGACGAATAAGAGTAAATTCGTCAAATGGAGCAAATCCATTGAGGGGAAAATTCGTCGAATGGAGTAAATTCATTTTACTGGGATTAGAGTTTGTCGAACCGAGTTTTTCTGGAATTAATGACTAAGAGAGAGAAAACTCCATTTTTCCCTTTAATGGAGGAGAGAGAAAGAGAGGAGAAAGAGGCCATTCATGGCTTGGTAGGCCAAGGGCCATATTCTCCCTTCACTCCATTAATTTGATCCATCCCCCCCATCCGTGCTGAGAAGATCAAGAGTTTTTTCCAGGCTATTCATTGGCTGGATGCATTGGACAACACTTGGCCTAAAACTGCCACCCAAAGCAATTAATGGCATTGAAGCCATGGCCCATCCTCTCCCCTGATTTAGCACCTTAAAAGCTTTCCCAGACCCAGGGCAGCCGTTTCCATCAATCCACTGAAGAATTCGAGCCCTTTTGTTGTACTATCGCAGAGCACCTGCAAGCTCAAAGTCCGGCAATGGCGGCATGATGATAGGCTCGACTCCAACTCTTCAAAAAGGTCTTATCCCTCTCCTCTCTTCTAGTTGGCAGATCTCTATCTATTGGCCGCAAGGTTCGGGTTCAATTGGCCCAAAATCAGACCGGCCAAAAGCTTGATTTTCAAGCTTTATCCTCCACTCACAAGTTATTGTTCCTGCCACCTCCGGCCGGCCAACCACCGCTAATCGCCAGCCACGATCTCAACAAAGGTGGTGGTGGCTGGGGCCGGCCGGGAATTGGCGCGAGTGGCCGGGAAATCGCCAGCTAAAATGGCCCAGGACGGGCTAATCTAGGCCGTTGGTACGTTGGGGAAGACGAACCGTTTCCATCGGTTAGGCTTCAAGATTCGTGCAGGATTATTTTATATATTTCATTTAATTTATTGATTATGTCACTGTTTTAGCAGTAGATAGAATTAAATATTAAAAATACTTAGGGTCCCCTAAAGTGAAAGTGGTCTACATGAAAGCTATAGAACTTGATGTCTAGTTTGTTTTAAAATTGGTTTCAACCAATTTTAGTCAGTGGTATTACCACAACACACCAAATGTTGCAGCCTATATATAGGGATAGTCAGAAATTAAATTGAGTGCCCCCATCAAACCATTCGTCCAAATAACCTGTGATTTTGGATGGGGGTCACCCCTATCTATACATAAGACATATCCAAAAATGAGAATTTTTGGAAAAAAATTTCCTAAAGGTTTTCTTGAAATTTAATAAACCATGTATGAATTGCTTAAGGGGTCTAATCACCTCTAAACCCACCAAAATTTTGTTGGCTGTCTCTTAGTGTCATGATATGACTGGTAAAAATCTCAGCCCAATTGGGTTTGATTCGAATAAGTCTTGGTGAGAACAAGTGTGGCCCATTAAGGGCAAATTAGGGCAAAGTGTGCTTGAGGCATGGAGCGGCCAATACTCACCCAAAGGGGTTGGGCCCTTGGCCAGAGACCCAAGGTTAGTTTAAACATCCACTCATGGAGGTTGAGATGGATAGGTGTGGGTTTCCCTAGGACCATAGTTCAAACCCTATGGTTGAACTTTTGGGGTTTGTTAAGGACATGGTGTGATATGTCCTTGTATGGACTTGGGGTTTTGTCCATGAGGTCGTAGGGTAGTGAATAGCCCTGGGAAGGATTTTGGTGACTTTTATACTTAGGAAAACAACTTAAATCAATTGGGGATTGTTTAGGCCTATATCTTTTGTGGAAAATTGAAGGGTCATATGACCTTGATTCTTCATGAAATACTAGTAGAAGAGTTTTTTTATCATAATAAGTCTCTAAAATTTATTGTAGGGAGTTTGGAAGACAGTAGCTCACACTTGTAGTTAAAACCTTTTTGTTGCCCCTATTGATGATTTTGATAAATTCATGATTAAACTAACTTGGAATTATATGAAACTCAGTCAGTAATGTTTTATGATTATGTTTAAGCTCTGGTAATCTTTGTGTAATTTTTGGATTATGATTGGTGGTACTTCCTTCTTTACCTCTAATTACTACAAATATCTTGAATTAATTAATTAGGGGCTAAAATATTTATGAAAGTTTGTAAAACTTGGAACTCTCTGACATTTTGGCATCATATAGTGACCATAAGTTTTGGAAGGCTATAAACTAAGGAAATCTAATACTTCTTATTGAAAACCATCCATGGTCTAATTTTGGGGAAAATTTAATAAATGTTAAATTAATTAGGAAAATTACAAGTCTCTGGTGTTAGTATAGATATGACATGATACACCCCCAGTAAAAATCCTAGGACATTTGGAAGAATATTTGAAGGGGTCACCTTTCATACCCATCATGTAGCTTAGGTTGGTCTGCATATAGTAAAACTGCAGAATTGTGTTAGCATGTGGGTAGGACAAAGGGAGTTGGGTTAATGATATACTGCTTTGGTAAAGTGAAATTGAGTTCATCATTTGGAGTCATGATGGGGAGGGTGTTGATTTGGCTCGTGTTAAGTGGTACTCAGGATTGACGAAAGATCGTCTTTCCTTAGTAAAGAGAGAGAAATTCAAATACAGTAGGGTTAAATTCAGTATAACACTAAGTGGGATTTGTTTGGGTGGACACCAATAATAGTAAGTGCCTTGAGAAAGGGAGCTTTGAGCTTCAGCCCATCGTAGTTCCTAGTGCCCCCGAGAGCCCTTCACATGGATTGCCCTGGGCAGTCCGAGGTTAATCTAAATTGTAAGACTAAAATGAATACATATAATCTAGGACTTCACTTTCACTCACCTTGATACTTCGGGAGGTTATTTTGGTTAGGTTAGCCAAGCGGTAGGGTCTGAGGTTGTGGAAATAGAAAGGTTAGTCTGGGTGTCAATGGCTCGAAAAATCTTGATTGCATGTGCATAAAAGTGGTGGGTCTTCGGTATTTGACGGTCGTTCACATCGACGTCGGTACGTTGACTCGACGGGTATTGTGGACACTTGTCCAAGGCAAAGTCTGGCGGTGGGTTAGCAAAATACGCAGATACTTAGGTTGTGGGGCGTACGTAAGGGCTCGACCTAGTTGTGTGAATACCCGTCTAGGAATGGGGTGGCCCGACCCACTATCTCCGTTCACCACGACGGAGGCTCCTGAGAGTGATGCTAGCTTCCAAATAGGGGTAACAAAAGGTCTGTGTGCATGGGGTTTCTTGCGTGTGTTGCATTTGCATGAATCATACCATAACATATCACTACACTCATACCTGCATTAAACCCGACACTCCATCATATAAATTGGTATGGGACTTTTTATATAATGAGAGTATTGCAAAAGACCCCTTAACTTATATGTTTGTATGAGCATTTATATAAGTTAATGTTACTTATTTCTTAGTTTACTTTTCATTTACTGATGCGATATTATACTTATTTACTCTACGACTTTTCTTACTATAGAACCGTTTGTTGCTTTTACTTTTTCAGCACTATAGATTTACTATATGTTGCTAGAATAGGTCCACCAACATCTACTTTTGACCACTCTCCACCTTCATAGCTTTCCAATAAATCCTCCAACACGGTGCCTAGGAGCCATTGGGGGAGGGGTGGGGGGAAATCAGGCTTAGTCTTTTGACTAACGGTCGGTGGACCAAACATTTCAGGTTATCCGGATGGGAGACAGGGACCAGCAGTAGGGGTTGTAGCACCAACGGAGCATGATACACATGGAGGTGTGCCAGTCTTGTACGGGAGCGCCAGTCTCTGGCTCCGTGAGTGACAATCTTTCTTTAGCTTCCGCTAGAGGGTTGTAGTGAGGATTTGATATGTCGGGCTTAAGCCCATTTGAATTTTATTTGTACCGTGTATATTCTGTACTTCTATTATTATGTGGACTTGCTGTGATTTACTTACATATATCTTATATGTGATGTGTGTACTTGGATATATCTAGTTTATGTATATCCTTATCTTTCTTTGGTGATCGTAAAGGCCGGCAGGATCGGCGTTTTATAGTGACGACCTTCCCGAGTGTCGGTGTCCCCGCAAAGCTGTGATTATGGGTGTAAGACCTGGTAGCGTAGCAAAAAAAGAGGGTCTTACAAACTGGTATCATAGGAAATATCGATCCAAAGACAAGAAGTCCACAAAACCCTGGGCCACCCCGCACGAGCTTAGTTTGAGGACAAACTAGCAGCGGAAGTAATGGTGTCCCTATGAGGGAGAATCACATGCAAAATTCCACTTTTTGTTAGTTACACTTGTACACTAAACAATAATTGGAATTTTCCTTGTAGCCCGTGACAAACTGTACTCCACAGCAGGGTACACCCCTAGCATAAAACATGGTTCCATCCCCGCCTTCTCCAACTCCGTTCCAGCAGATGGAGATGGTGCAGACTTTGACGGCGATCCTAAAGGCCTTCAGGGCTCAGCAGGCTCCAGCCCCACAGCCAAATCAAGGGGCCAACTGGCTGAGTGTCTTTCTGGGTCTTTCTCCTCCATCCTACCTTGGTACGGAGTCAACGGTCCATACAGAGGAGTGGCTTGAAATTATCTACAAGATGCTAGATGGGATTCGATGCCCGACGGAGGAGGCTGTGGATTTGACAGTTTCTTGCTTGGAATCGCACACAAAGAGATTGTGGAAGTCTCTATTAGACACCACCTTCGCTGGAGTGGAGTGCACGGACATTTCCTGGGAAGAGATTAGAGCAGCTCTGTTGGAGCACTTTATACCTCAGTTGGCAAGAGATGTGCTGGAGGATAGGTTCCTGCAGTTGAGGCAGGGAAGCAGGACGGTGTTGGAGTACTAACGGGTGTTCACACATATAGCCTGCTTTGCGGACTCATATCAGTTGTATGATGCGGGATAAGCAAAGAGGTTCTACAAGGGCCTTCACAATGACATGAAGCAGGCCCTCCTTTTGTCTCTAATGGGAGCTTGGCCAGGATATTGGAGATGGCAAAGAAGCTGGAGGCTGACCAGCTGATAGTTCGAGGCTGGAAGGGACCGTCCAATGACTCAGTGATTTGTGGCAGGAGAGACCACTCCAGAGGTCGTGTCATTGGGGAAAGAAGGAATGGGGATCAACCCCTTTAAGGGGATAGACATGAGCAAAGGAACCTGGTGGTGTTGGCTCCTAATCCATTACATATACGTGAAATTCCTATGACAATGTAACATGTTTCCGGTACAACCAGCCGGGGCACTTTAAGAGGAACTATCCCATGAGGGAAGCAACCCTACTAGCACTTCAAGATGCCCCACCGGCATGACAGTTTGGTGGTCGAGTACATGGCCGAGTGCTTGGATTTTAGGGTGGTGAACGTAGGCAGGATAGATGGCAGGTGTAGGACCTGGACTTGTCTCAACCTCGGAACCCAGATTGGGTGATAGCAGGTAAGCCCATTATTTAAAAGTGTCCTTCCATTCTTAGAAGTTAGATTACATGCACATACAATTGTAGAAGTAGAAAGGAATCAGAAATAAGATAACTAAGAAGAATAATTTTAACTAACTCAGGTATAGTTATGGTGTGTGGCAAGCCTGCCCACAGCCTATTTCAGACTGGAGCATCACAAAATTTTTTCTAGGAGGAGTTCTTCAAAGACCTGGACCACATCGAGAACTTTGAGGGAGTAGTTTGGAGGGTGCGCCTCCCTAACATAGCATAGATCTAGTCTACAGCCAAGTGCATTCTGAGAGTGACCATCGATGGTGTGGTCTTCGAGGTCCCAACGACGATCCTGAGGATGCCAAATTTTGATCTCGTCCTGGGCATTACATGGCTCACCTGGAACAAAGCGCAGATTGATTGCCCAACAAGGAGTATCGTGCTGAGATACGGTGACACTTAACCCAGCTTCAAAGGTATTGTCCCAGTTCCCCGTCTTCTACTCTCTTCTATTCAGTCTGTTATGGCCCATCTGTAGGGAGACGAGGTCTACCAGGTCCTATTTATGATGGTCGAGGCTAAGAACTCTATTATTAATATCCCAATGGTGCGGGACTTTACTGACGTGTTCCTAGAGAAGCTGTCAGGATTACCACCGCACTGATACAAGGATTTCCAAATACAGCTGGTGTCGAGGCTAGGTCGGTATCCAAATCTCCTTATTGCATTGGGACCGAAGGAGTTAGTGGAGTTTTGAATTGAGCTGCAAGAGTTAGTGGAAGCTGAATTTGTTCGGCCAAATTCCTCGCCATGGGGAGCCCCAATGTTGTTCGTAGAGAAGAAGGATGGGTCACTCCGACTGCGTATTGATTACAGAGCACTAAAAAGGTTGAAGGGCCGGAACACCTACCCACTTTTGAGGATTGACGAGCTGTTTGACCAGTTGGAGGGAGATCACTGGTGTTAGAGGCTGGATCTGAGGTCCGGATACTACCAGCTGCGGATTCAGGAGGAAGACATACCATAGATCACTTTCAGCAGCAGATATGGGTTGTACGAGTTCACCGTGATGCCCTTCGGGCACACTAACGCACCATCCGAGTTCATGAGTGTAATGAATCGGGTATTCGATCCCTATCTGAATGTTTTTGTCATAATATTTATTAATGACATCCTTATTTACTCAAGGACCGAGGAGGAGCATGCTCGACATTTGGCACTGAATCTAGAGAAGCTCAGGGCGCATAGTTTGTACGTGAAGTTCAGCAAGTGCCAGTTTTGGCTAAAGGAGGCGGCTTTAATTGGCCATTTTATTAGCGGGGTAGGTCTGGCAGTGGATCCAGCAAAGGTTCAGGCAGTACGGAACTAGCCACCGTTGAAGACGTCCATTGACGTAAGGAGTTTCTTAGGACTTGTCGGTTATTATCGAAAATTCGTAGAAGGATTCTCCCGGATAGCTCTTCCACTTACATCTTTGATGAAGAAGGAGACGCCCTTTGTTAGGATGCCGCAGTACGAGGCTACCGTGCAGGAACTAAAGGGTCGGCTTACCTCGCCTCCTATCCTTGCCCTTCCTTCTGGGAAGGAAGGATTTCAGGTTTATATCGATGCATCGTACAAAGGTATGGGTGTCGTTCTGATGCAGAATGGGCACGTGATATCTTATGCCTCCAGACAGCTGAAGAAACATGACCAAAACTACCTGATGCACGACCTGAAGATGGGAGTGGTTATCTTCGCTCTGAAGATTTGGTGGCACTATCTCTACAGAGTCCATTGTGACATTTTCTCGGATCACAAGAACTTAAAATACATGGATACGCAGAATGATCTGAACATCCGACAAAGATGTTGGGTAGAGTTTTTATTAGACTATCAGTATACCATACACTATCATCCCGGGAAAGCCAATGTGGTAGCAGACGCTCAGAGCCGGAGAGCAACCACATCAAGAGCGGAGCCTCAGCTGATGTCTATGGAGGTTTTGCAAATGTTGGAAGAGATGCAGATATCTCGCATGTCCGAGGATGATCCAGAGCTGTATAAGGAGTACTTGGCGTCGATGAGTACAATCGATGACATCCAGGATCGTATCAGGGATGGGCAAAGGCTAGATTCGGGGATGGAGTCGATATTTAGGGCCTTGGAGGAAGGCACGACAGGGGATTACTATTTGAGAGATGGGCTGTGAAAATGTTTTATGTTGTCTACCTAAATCACCTAGAGGGGGGGTGAATAGGTGAGTTGTGCGTATTTTTGCGGAATAAAAAATTTTGCGAGCGATGCACAAAAAATAACCAAGTATTCACAGACAACACCAAGAGTTATAGTGGTTCCCCAACCTTGGGTACATCCACTTTCCACCTTACCGATCTAGCAAAGCACTAGACTCGGCTACTCCACTAATCTCGGATTGAAAACAATCCAACACCTCGGAACAAAGTTCCTACAACTCGATTCCAAAAATAGGATCTACACTCAGAAGAGTAAAATTCCTACAAAGAACTCGGAGAATAGAATCTCCTACAAGAATAAAATGAATATATAAATAAATACAAATAGTAAATTTCTCAGATTTGAAAACTTCTGCCTTTCTTCTTCCTTGAATTTGAAAGCTCTGTCATAATTATTTTGAAGAAGAATCGACTAGATCTCGGGATTTGAAAACTTAAGACTCAGCAAGATCAAGGAAAAATCAGTAGATTATAGAATAGCTTGATCTTTGAATCTCTGGATCGAAAGCGTATCGGTAAGAATTGCGATGAACAGCGGTGGCGGCTCTTGACTTAGAAAGTGAATTTCGCATTCAGAATCTTAGAATTTATTCTTATGGCTTCTTCTAGTGTTGGTCGATTATGATAGGACCTTTTACAGGGCATCTTAACGGTCAAAATCATAAAAAATTATAGCCACGTGGACCAATCACGTGCTAATTACATTTGAAAATCCGTCTCACTGGACTTAAGAAAATTTTCAGAAATAGTACAGCAGTTCTCGAGAAGAAGAATTGTACTTGAGAAAAAATGAATTCTGTTCTGGAGAAAAATAACTTTTGTTCTCGAGAACAATGATGAAGGTCTCGAGAAAAAGGACTTAGAAAAAAATATGAAGGTGGAAATCACCACACTCGATAATAAAAGAAGAGCTCGATAAAAAAAACTTTAGTTCTCGAGAGGCAACAATCTGGTACTCGAGAACAAATAAGTGTTCTCGAGAACAGATGTTTGGCACTCAAGAAAAAGTCTAGGTCTCGAGAAAAAACAATCTTCTGCATCTCGAGAAATATGCAAAGTCTTCTCGAGAATAAATTTTGTCTTCTCGAGAAAAAGACTTAGAAAAATTCCTCCTGGAAAGAAAGTAACTCGAGAAGAAGTGTCATGAAGTATTCGAGTACATAAGGCCTTCTAGAGAACATCATTAAGCTTTCTTGAGAATTGTTTCTCTAATTCTAAAACATGACTAGGCTTACTCGAGAATAATCTTTAGTTCTTCTCGAGTACAAAACGTAGTACTTGAGAAAAACACTTAAGCGAATTTTCTGAAATTTTGAAAACATGATTTCTTCAATATAATCAGCATCCAAATTTTCACTCATGCCCTTAGTGCTTGAAAATGAAGTGTGTCCCAATAGAGAGGCTACACATGAGTCAACGCCATGGATCACACAATGAGGAATTACATTGTATGGACCTGTGTTTGGTGACTCATTGTAGATTGACATTGGTCCACACTTGGCAATTGTATCCTACAAACACTTAACTAAAAAGAGCATCAAATACAAACTTAATTCATCTTAGTTCAAGGGTGACTTCATAAAAATCTAGGTTATTGTGGATGCAAAACCCAACAATCTCCCCCTATTTGTAGAAGTCAAAACCCTCTACACTAAGGTGAATTACATCAAGATAAACAAGTAAAGAAACTCATAACCATAATAAATAGATAAGATCTATAATGGAGAAAAATCAGATCAATAAAACTAAAGGTTCATATTAATAGAAATATGTCCAAGAAAGAGTTCAATTCCATAATTTCAACAATGAGAATTATCAGAACATCTTCAATTTCTATTAGTCTTGTTGTTGTTGATGATGTCTTTCTAGTTTCTCCTGTTGTCACTTATGGTAGCTGTATGGCTTAGGAAAATTCTTTGGAGGTTTAGGAGGAGCTTTGGGATTGTTCCTCCCATATCCTCTATCATATATCCTCCTTTTGTTAAGGGACTTTTCATATAACTCCAATTCATAAGAGCTATAATGTAAGTTCATGTCTTCATTGAATCAATTACCAGCTTCAAGGTATCAAGAATTAGAGATTTTGAGGTTGGGCTCCAAACTACAGTAAATTCTTTAGGTCTTTTCCTTTCAGCATCAAGATGGGGAGTTGATCTACTTGCTGAGGCTCCATCACCATATTTTCTTCTTTTGACTTTCTAAATTTCTGGAGGTTGAGGAGGCATGCTGACTTGTTCTGATTCCCAGACCTCTTCATAGTTCTCTAGAGGAGGACCTTCAAAATAGTCTGGAGGAGGTCCTTTAAAGTATTCTAGAGGAGGTGAGAATGTTGGCCTGTTTACATACAAATGTGTCGGAGGAGGAATAGAAGGATCCATTGCCAGTTCAGGAAATAATTGATTATGCATCCATATGATAGTGTCATATGTATATAGCTTTGTGCTTTTAACTTATTTAAGTATAGAAGTTTGGATCACTTGCAGTTTTTCATCCCGCTGATTTTTCAAAGTTTGTGATTGTTTATCAAGTTGCTCTTTCACTTTATCCTCCCCCTTTCTGACTTCTAGGGAGAGGATGTTGATGACATCTTCTTTAAATTTCCCAACTTCTTAACAAGTTTTGAAATTTCTTTCATGACCTCTCTTGTATAGCTGAATCTGATTATGGGCCAAGGTAACTGATTGGTCCATTACTGTACAAATGCGTGTAATTGTATGATCTATGACTTTTTCCTCCAATCTGTAAGAGCATTTTGAATTCATCAGTGTTATTTTGGATTTCAGCAAATCCTCGTCTCATTTACTTTTCCAATGCATCCATTCTATCACTTACAACTTTTAGAGAAGAATAAAAATAAGCTCTCTGAGCAGTCAGCAGAGCATTAATTTTTCTTAGTATAGAATTTTCAGGAAATTTTTCAGATGGAGTTGATGGAGGAGGTGGAACTGGGGCTTTCCATGGAGCTATTTCTTCAAGTATAACAGTGGATGTAGAAGCAAGTTTTCTATTGACAGTGTTGACTTCGTCCTTAGCATCTATGGGCAGCATTGACGTGATCATGAAGTGAAGACTTGGAAGTCTTTGATCAGCAACATCAATTTCATCTTCTGAATCATGTATGGAAACAATTTCAGCGTCAGGAGTATTTTCGGATGGAGATTGGGTTGGTTCTTATACTGGAGATTTTCTTTGAGGAGATGGTTCAGGATGATGGTCTAGTGACTGTTCTGGTTATTCAGGAGACTTTGCTAGTGAGGAAGGATGATCTTCAGGAGTAGAGAAAAGAGGCTCTTGGCAAGTGAGCTCCTCTATCATATAGTTGATATCTTCAGTAGTAGGAAAATCTAAACTTTTTATATGCAGCAGAGGGGAAGTAGTAGCAATAGGAGAAGAAATAACATGGGGTGGAGTTGCTGAAGCAGCTGATGTAGTGACTGGAGGAGGGATTTCTGTTGAAGTTGGAGCAGGGGTTGGCTGAGCTTGAACAGATGGGGCAGGCTCCCCCTCAATAACTGGGTCAGTTATCTGATAAGAAGGAGTAGACGAGGTCCTGTCCACATCTTCAATGTCCTTTGAAGCTTTGTCAGACTTCTATAGTTTAACCTCCCATCTCTGGATGGAGGTAATATAAACTTTTTTCATGTGATGGAGTGCCATGACCTTTTTCATGGAGAAAACTTCAGGGTCCATCTGATTGAGGTAAAGAAAGATAATCTTGCCATAGTTAGTCCTTTTAATACATCCCTTAATCTTGTCAAAAAGTATCATGCCCCATTGAAATTTCTTTCTACAGATCACTACAATTATCATATAAAAGAATTCTGGGTTATGTAGTTGATGGAGTTTGTCCTTCAAAGAAGAACTTTACCCAGAATATCTGCCAGCAGTTTGCTTTCTACATTCATGAATTATCTTCTAATAGTGTGAGATGATTGGGGAATCCCACAGAAACTATATGCCCATTCATATTCTATGCCTACCAGATCATCTTCTTGATCTATCACGGGAAGTTGCAGAAATTTGGAGACAGAGAGAGAAGTCATTTTTAACTTGATATCTCTGCCTTTCGATTTGAGCACCTTGCCATTACGCTTAATCTTTGCATTTTGGATGAACTATTTGACATTAGAAGTTAGAATACGACAAGGATGTTCCAGAACAAATGACAAGCCAGCAGTGTTAAGTAAGATAAGAACATTTTGGAAGTCATCAAAAAGTTCGACAATCCATGTTGAGATTAGTTCGCTGTCGATTCTGAGTTTATAGGATGATGCCATGGAGGAGACAAAACTGTGAACTAGCCGACGAAGGGAGAATTGATCTTTAGTGCGACAGTCGGCGGAGACGGAGAAGGTGAAGAGGCTTTTCTCTAGAGAGGGAATTGAAATCGGGAATAGAATTTCTTGGACCTAAGTTTATTTATATTTACCTTTAATTTTGAAGAAAAATAAATAAATAACATTAAAAGTACCTGAAATATGGCGGAAATTGATCGATGAACGTCGAACTCCAAATGACAAAAATCGAATTCCAATAGACGAAAACCGATCGACGAACGTCGAACTCCGCTCAACGAAATTTGACCTCCGATCGACGAAATAGGATAGAAGGCCAAGGGACTTCTTCTCTCTTCACTCCATTTATTTGATCCATCTCCCCCATCAGTGCTGAGAAGATCAATAGGTTATTCCAGGCTGTTCAGTGGCTGGATGCATTGGACCACACATGGCCGAAAACCACCACCCAAAGCCATTAATGGCATTGAAGCCATGACCTATCCTCTCCCCCAATTGAGCACCTTAAAAGCTTTCACAGACCCAGGGCAGCCTTTTCCACCATTCCATTGAAGAATTCGAGCCCTTCTGATGTACTGTTGTAGAGCACCCGCAATCTCAAAGTGTAACGCCCCCTATCCATCGCATAGCATATAGCAGTAGGTCCGGCCGGGGCCCGACGCCATATACCACAGACAGACTGGGTGGTTACTCAATGGAAACCATCCAACTAATCCAACATCCTACACAGAGCATTCTAGCAGAAGCAATTTTATAAGTTACAATTAAGAGAACCCAGCACCAAGCATGAATGTCCACTAAACACCAAATAGGAATGCAGTACATACACAAGTACAAGCCTTAAGGCCTTATAAAATGGTTTACTTATTATTACATGTTTTCCATACCACAGCATGCAGGCCGGTCATACATGAATAAAAGTAAGTAAACACTCCAATTCGGCCTTCGAGGGCTGGCTTCGCAATTTAGGCTTTAGCCCGCTATTGACATCTTGGTCCGGGCAGCACCTGTAAGCAACAAACCACCGCACAGTGGCAAACAAAGGGTAACGGTCAACAATGCTGACCAAATTATAACGATCCCGCCCCCAATTCGGGGTGGCGATGCTCGTTCCCTGCACTTATTAGCATAACCAAGCAGTTTATAAATATACATTGCATCACAGGAGTTGGCACACACGGCCACACGCCACGTGCTCTTAGGGCACATTCTCGGTGAACTGGTCGATGTCACGTCAATTTAAGCCATAGACATTCCGACCACACCACAGCCACTTTGACGACCACACAATGAGCATTTTGTCTTCTTGGTATGTGTCACGTCAATTTAAGCCATAGACCGCCGAAGACCCTCATCTATAGCAACGACAAGTGCTCGTACCCTTAGGTCTCTTTAACCGAACGACATAGAACGGGTACGGTTGCATCTAACCCGTACTCACATCGCAACGATAATTTAAATCATATGCGCATGTCAAACTTCTCCCGAGTCCCATTTCCATTACACTTCACATAACCCGGTTATGTTCAAGTTGGCTCCCAGGCCACCAAGTTGGCAAGATCATGCATCCACCTAGTTTTCCTGGTGCACCTTAGGGTTAATCCCCAAAGCTCCCTGTTGCAATCTACCACGTAGAAAACCCGAAAAACAAACATTCGCATGGAGTCTTCTCCGGCATTTATGCAATGCAACATCACCGATCCCGACCAACATGTCCAGATAGGCTTCACACATCATGCCTATGTCTGTTCTCGAATACGGACTCTAAACAACGGAGACTTTACATATCTACCCAAAAGGAACGCCTCCAACTCGCCGCAAACTCGCGAGAGCGGGCTTCCTATGCAAAGAAGGAGAGCTTCACATGCTCAAGAAGAGAATCGTTACCCTAACGTTCTTCCTTGGCGCCATGGAAATGTAAGTGGGTGAAAAGCACCGCACTCTCTTTGCCTCCGTAGATCTGAAGTCGGTTCGCGATTTGGAGCTCCGAAGCTCCTCGAAAGACCGGATCTAAGCTTCTTCTTCCTCCTTTGCTCTCATCTCTCTCTAGACTTTAGAAAGAGAACCACTCAAGTGAAATGAGGGTTTCAAAGGCCCAATCCTGGGTAAATCCCAGTAGGAACAACCCACAACCGTCGGATCCCAAAATAAGGAAATGAATGGCTACGATTCGTAGCTGAAAAGTAAAACCTGGGCCGAACACGGCCTGTGACACGCCCGTGTCCAGGGCCATGTCCCTCATTCGTCGTCAAAATCGACTCGTCTTGAAAGACACACGGGCATCCAACACGCCCGTGTTTGACCTGACACGCCCGTGTTCCAACTGACACGGCTGTGTGGCTAGCCATGTACCCCCATCGACATAGCCCCGAAAACAACTCGAGACTAACACGGGTCTTGGACACGCCCGTGTCTAATGTGACACGCCCATGTCAACCCCGAATACGCCTGGGCTCCCGGCCGTGTTCATGGTCTCGACACTTCATCGAGCGAAGTTCGTCGACCACCCGACACGGCCTTGGACACGCCCGTGTCCTAGGCCGTGTGCCTTGTCTCGACACATCGTCGAGCGAAAAATCGTCGACTTCCCTGGCCGATCGTCGAAACGAGCTCGACACGCCCTGAGACACGCCCGTGTCTCAGGCCGTGTTCCCTGCTCGACGATCGTCGACTAAAAAATTTCGTCGACCTCGCGGCCAAATCGTCGACTTGAGCCTGACACGCCCGGGGACACGCCCGTGTCCCAGGCTGTGTGCCCCCTGCCAATTTCTAGATTTGGTCCAAAACGCCTCCCGTCGCTCTTTTGATTTTTGGGGCATTACAACTCTCCCCCTCTTAAAAGAATTTCGTCCACGAAATTACATAAAGAAAGACAAGTACCAAAACCAAAATTTGTACATGAGCGGAACAACTCTGGATACTCGTCAAGCATAGTCTGCTCTCGCTCCCAAAAGAGCTCCTCACGACCGCAATTGTCCCATCGGACCTTGACCATCCTAATCTCTTTATTGCATAGCCGCTTGACCTATGAGTCCTCAATCCGCACTTGCTTGACCTTTGTTGCCAACCCACTATCCACCGACACTTGATCAACCGCGATCACTTGCGAAGGCTCTTGCACCGCCTTCCGTAGCACCGATATATGGAATACATCATGTAAACCACCAAGCTCCACCGAAAGCTTCAACCGATAGGCTGCTTCACCAACTCGCTCCAGAACCTCAAACGGCCCAAGGTACCTCGGGCTTAGCTTTCTCAATCGCCGCACCCGCGAGACACCCTTGAACGGCTTGATCTTTAAGTACACCCAGTCGCCCACACCATACTCCACGTTCCTGTGCTTGGCATTATAGTACTTTGCTTGCCGGTCCTGAGCGATTAGCAACCTTTCCCGAATGGTACGAACCAAGGACGTAGCATCTTCCACCTCTTGGAGCTTGTACAATTTTGACTCACCCGTTTCTAACCAAGACAACGGCGTACGACATTTTCTACCATATAGGGCCTCGAAGGGCGCCATTTGAATACTCGCCTGGTAGCTATTATTGTACGCAAATTCTACCAAATAGAGATGGTCTTCCCATTGCTTTCCAAAGTCCAAGACACACATGCAGAACATGTCTTCCATAGTTCTATTGACCCTCTCAGTATGCCCATCTATTTGCAGATGGAAGACTGTGCTAAATTTTAACTTTGTTCCCAATATTTGCTGCACTAGCTTCCAATCATTGGACGTGAACCGCCCATCTTGGTCACTCACGATGCTACGGGGAACACCATGAAGCCGTACAATATTATACGCATACAGTTTTGCCAACTTCTCCACCGGATCATCCTTCCTATGCGAAATGAAATGTGACACCTTCGTTAGCCGATCTACGACCACCCAAATGGCGTCGTTCCGCTTTTGCGACCTTGTCAAACTATGCACAAAGTCCATAGAGATATCGTCGAATTTCCACTCCAGAATAGGCAAGGACTTCAGAAATCCTCCCGTCTTTTGGCACTCCGCCTTCACCAAGGCGCAAGTTTGGCACTTCGCCATGTAGAGCGCCACATCCTTCTTCAAACCCGGCCACCAAAACAGTTTCTTGACATCGCGGTACATCTTCGTGCTCCCCGGGTGAATCGAGTACTTGGTATGGTATGCTTCGTACAACAATTCCACCCGCAAATTGCCCACACTTGGGACGCACAGATGACCGTCTATCCAAAGCAATCCGTCCTCCACAATGAATTGGGAATTTGACCCATCCAGAGCCACTACCATGAAATGCTTCATATGGTCATCCAAATCCAAAGCCTGCCGAATCCGATCAGCCAGGTCATATTGGACTTCAGTCCAATTCAACACTTCTTTAGCACTTGATTGCTTATCCACACAAACAATCTCCAATGCCTCCAACTCCCGAATCAACCGCTCGTCATGGATCGACAGCCAATTGGCTTGAGCTGTGGCTCGGTGACTCAACGTGTTCGCAACCGCATTACCTTTACCAGGCATGTAGTGGATCTTGAATGTATAGTCCCCCAGGAACTCCATGCATCTACGTTGCCGCATATTCAGATCTTTCTGATCGATCAAATACTTCAGGCTCTTGTGATCGGTGTAGATATCAATCTTCACACCGTACAAATAACGCCTCCACGGATTCAAGGCAAAAATCACGGCCGCTAACTTCATGTCATGGATCGGATAATTCCTCTCGTGCACTTTCAGCTGTCTCGAACCATAAGCTATCACACTTCCGTGTTGCAGTAGCATGCAACCCAAACCGCTGCCCGAAGCATCGCTATAAATCTCATAACCTTCGGTCCCACACGGCAAACTCAGCACGGGCACCATGGTCAACCGACATTTCAACTCCTCAAAAGCTCGCACGCACTCCGGCGTCGAAACGAACTTCTGCTCCTTCCTCGTCAATGTAGTGAGAGGTAACGCTATCCGCGAGAAGTTCTCTACGAAGCACCTATAATAGCCGGCAAGCCCCAGAAAGCTCCGGACTTCCGCTACCGTAGAAAGCTCAGGCCACTCCCGTATCGCAACAATCTTCGCCGGATCCACTGCAATACCTTCTCCACTCACTATATGACCGAGAAACGCTACTGAGGATAACCAAAACTCGCACTTCGAGAACTTGGCATATAATTGATTCCTCCTTATCGTCTCCAAAACCAAATGAAGATGCTTGAAGTGATCTTCCTCACTCTGCGAGTACACCAAAATATCGTCGATGAAGACGATCACAAAATGGTCCAAGTACTCCCTGAAGGTCCTGTTCATTAAATCCATGAACACTGATGGCGCATTAGTCAGCCCAAACGGCATGACCGTAAACTCGTAATGCCCGTATCTCGTACTGAATGCTGTCTTCGGGATATCACTCTCCCTTATTCGCAGCTGATAGTACCCGGACCTGAGGTCCAACTTCGAGTACACCATCGACCTGACCAACTGATCAAAAAGATCATCGATCCGTGGGATCGGGTACTTGTTCTTTTCCGTCAACTTGTTGAGCTCCGATAATCAATACATAGCCTCAAGCTTCCGTCCTTCTTCTTAACAAAGAGGACCGGCGCACTCTAAGGCGAAGAGCTTGGATGCACATACCCTTGCTCCAACAACTCTTGCAGTTGCACATTCAGCTCCGTCATTTCTTTATGCTCTAGCCAATATGGAGAGCGTGACACAGGCTTTGAACCTGGTACGAGCTCTATCATAAAATCTATCTCCCGTTGAGGCAGGGCTCCAGGAAGATCTCTAGGGAACACATCAGCGTACTCCGATACCACTGAAATACTATCCAATGCGGCCTTTGGCTTTGCAACCTCCACTAGTGTAAAGAACAGTTCTGCACCGACACGAACAGCCTTCACCACCTGAAGAGCAGACATCAACGTCTTGCTCGACCACTTCAAGCCCGTAAAAATCGTCTCACGACTTGCTCCCAGCTTGACTTCCTTGCGACCGCAACCAATATAGGCATGCTGCTCCGAGAGCCAGTCCATGCCAAATATAACGTCGAACACCACCAATGGAAGTAACGACACTTGTAGATCGAACTCCTGATTCCCAATGCGAATCTTAACACTGCATATTCTATCCGCGCGCATCGAACACCAATTGGGCAACAACACATCCAAATTATCCTTCGCCATCGAAGAAGGTACTCCGATGCGTGATATAAATCCTTCGGACAAGAAGGAGTGTGAAGCTCCTGTATCGAATAGTGCTCTTGCCGGATTTTCACAAATCAAAACAAATCCTAAACAAGCAGTGGTAAGGTAATATGTGCATAACAAGTATTTCAAGAAATTAACTTGCTATAAATTAAATCGTACCTGTCACCACATCCGCCTATTTGATGGCCTCCTGTTGGCCCAAATTGTATACCCTCGGTTGGGCCGGAGCATAATGGGACGCGGTGGACTCCACTGTCTTGCCCTTCTCTTCGTAAGTCGCTCCCGGCTTCCTTTCGGACTTGGGACGTCCACTCCAACAATCACAGGGAAGGTGCCCCGACTTTCCACAAGTGAAACATGCGCCCGGGGTTCGACTCGTAGTCGCCCCAAAAGCACCAGAAGAGGGAGCTGGACCCGAAGTCCTATGATTCTTGTGGAATCTTCGATAGCCGGACTTTGAAGTAGTCGGCACTTTGAACTCAAATTTCTTATCACCCAAACTTTTCTTTGCCTGAACATTCTTCATATCCTTCTCCAAGGACCGGGTCGTGTTGACCAAGGTCAAGAAACCCTGCGTCATCGGCCCCGAGAGTAGTAATCTCAACTCATCTCTCAACCCTTCGTAGAATCGATTCGTCTTGCGCTCCTCATCCGCGATGGTGGAGTTAGCATATCGACTCAAACGAGTAAACTCGTGGACATATTCATCCACGCTATTATCCCCTTGAACCAACTTCAGGAACTCGTTCTCCATCGAAATCCTCTGAGTAGAAGGGAGGTACCTTGCTAAGAACAATCCCGAGAACTCTTCCATCGGGACGTCTGTAAGTTATCTACCTCTCAAATGATGTAGCTCCAATCGTCCCCACCACAATCTCGCTTCACCATCCAGAAGGAAAGTAGCAATGGTGCTCATTTTCCACTCCTCCGTCTCTATTGCTTTCATGACTCTCTTCACCCTTGAAAGCCAGTCTTCAGCTTAAGATGGGGTTCCCAACCCCGAGAATACCGGAGGATTAAAGCTCATGACATGTGTGAGCTGTCTCTCGGTTGCCCTCCTTGGCACCAACGGCTCTACTACTACCTGCTCCACCGCAGGAGCGGGCTGCTGCATTTGCCTTGCAGGTTGTGGATTCATCATGGCCAACACTGCTTCAGCCACCAATCGTACGGTCTCAGCCGATGGAGGTGTTGTAGGAGCAACATCTGGTGCACTGCTAGCCTCAGAAACTCGACGTTCCGATGGCCTAGCTCCACTTCTGGTCACCTATAGTGGTACAAAACACCGTTAAGCGACCAAATAAAATTGCAAAAGCAATTATAGGAACACGCAGGTTCCTCAAACACGTGTATTTTCATTCCTAAGTGGACATTCATGGGTTCTTTTGTTGTTATAACGATGACGCACACATATGTGCTCACCACCCCTTAAAAGAATTTGCCCACGAATTCATCTTAAGCTCGACCAAAACCAGGAGTCTGATACCTGTGGGCCCATAACCCATAGGTCGGAGGATCGAAACCTCCCTCTGATACCAAATTGTAACGCCTCATATCCGTCGCATAGCATATAGCATTAGGTCCGGTCGGGGCCCGACGCCATATACCACAGACAGACTGGGTGGTTACTCAATGGAAACCATAAAACTAATCAAACGTCCTACACAGAGCATTCTAGCGGAAGCAATTTTATAAGTTGCAATTAAGAGAACCCAGTGGCAAGCATGAATGTCCACTAAACACCAAATAGGAATGTAGTACATACACAAGTACAGGCCTTAAGGCCTTACAAAATGGTTTACTTATTATTACATGTTTTTCATACCACGGCACGCAGGCCAGTCATACATGAATAAAAGCAAGTAAACACTCCAATTCGGCCTTCGAGGGCCGGCTTCGCAATTTGGGCTTTAGCCCGCTATTGACCGCTTGGTACGGCAGCACCTGCAAGCAACAAACCACCGCACGGTGGCAAACAAAGGGCAACGGTCAGCAATGCTAACCAAATTATAATGATCCTGCCCCCAATTCGGGGCGGCGATGCTCCTTCCCTGCACTTATTAGCATAACCAAGCAGTATATAAATATACATTGCATCACAGGCGTTGGCACGCATGGCCACACGACCCGTGCTCTCATGGCACATTCTCGGTTAACCGGTTGATGTCACGTCAATTTAAGCCATAGATATTCCAATCACACCACCGCCACTTCGACGGCCACACAATGAGCATTTTGTCGTCTTGTCATGGGTCACGTCAATTTAAGTCATAGACCACCGAAGACCCTCATCTATGCCAACGGCAACTGCCACGTACCCTTAGGTCACTTTAACCGAACGACATAGAACGGGTACGGTTCCATCTAACCCGTGATCACATCGCAACAACAATTTAAGCCATATGCGCTTGTCAAACTTCTCCCGAGTCCCGTTTCCATTACACTTCACATAACCCGGTTATGTTCAAGTTGGATCCCAGGCTACCAAGTTGGCAAGATCACGCATCCGCCCAGTTTTCGGGGTGCACCTTAGGGTTAATCCCCAAAGCTCCCTGTTGCAATCTACCACGTAGAAAACCCGAAAAACAAACATTCGCACGGAGTCTTCTCTGGCATTTATGCAATGCAACATCACTGATCCAGACCAATATGTCCGGATAGGCTTCACACATCATGCATATGTCCGTTCTCGAATACGGACTCTAAACAACGGGGACTTTACATATCTACCCGAAGGAACGCCTCCAACTCACTGCAAACTCGCGAGAGCGGGCTTCCTATGCAAAGAATGAGAGTTTCACAAGCTCAAGAAGAGAATCGTTACCCTAGCGTTCTTCCTTGGCGCTATGGAAATGTAAGCGGATGAAAAGCACCGCACTCTCTTTGCCTCCATAGATCCGAAGTCGGTTCGCGATTTGGAGCTCTGAAGCTCCTCCAAAGACCGGATCTAAGCTTCTTCTTCCTCCTTTGCTCTCCTCTCTCTAGACTTTAGAAAGAGAACCACTCAAGTGAAATGAGGGTTTCAAAGGCCAAATATCGGGTAAATCCCAGTAGGAAAAGCCCCCAACCGTCGGATCCCAAAATAAGGAAACGAATGGCTACGATTCGTAGCTGAAAAGTAAAACCTGGGCCGAACACGACCTGTGACACGCCCGTGTCCAGGGCCGTGTCCCTCATTCGCCGTCAAAATCGACTCGTCTTGAAAGACACACGGGCATCCAACACGCTCGTATTTGACCTGACACGCTCGTGTTCCAACTGACACGACCGTGTGGCTAGCCGTGTACCCCATCGACACAGCCCCGAAAACAACCCGAGACTCACACGGGTCTGGGACATGCTCGTGTCCAATATGACACGACCGTGTCAACCCCGAACACGCCTGGGCTCCAGGCCGTGTTCATGGTCTCGACACTTCGTCGAGCGAAGTTCGTCGACCACCCGACACGGCCTTGGACATGCCCGTGTCCTAGGCCGTGTGCCTTGTCTCGACACATCGTCGAGCGAAAAATCGTCGACTTCCCTGGCCGATCGTCGAAACAGGATCGACACGCCGTGAGACATGCCTGTGTCTCAGGCCGTGTTCCCTGCTCGACGATCGTCGACTCCAAATTTCGTCGACCTCGCAGCCAAATCGTCGACTCGAGCATGACACGCCCTGGGACATGCCCGTGTCCCAGGCTGTGTGCCCCCAGCCAAATTCCAGATTTGGCCCAAAACGCCTCTCGTCGCTCTTTTGAGTTTCGGGGCGTTACACAAAGTTCGACAATGGAGGCACGACAATCGGCTCGACTCCAATTCTCCCGAAAGGCCCTGTCCCTCTCCTCTCTTCTAGTGGGTAGATCTCTATCTATTGGCCGCAAAGTTCGGGTTCAATTGGCCCCAAATCAGTCCAGCCGAAATCTTGATTTTCAAGTATTGTCCTCCACTCACAAGTCACTATTTCGGCTACCTCCGGCCGACCAACCACTGTGAATCACTAGCCACCATCTCAACAAAGGTCGTGGTGGCGGTGGCCGGCCAGAAATTGGCGCGGGTGGCCGGGAAATCGGTAGCCAAAATGGCCAAAGACGGGATAATCTGGGTTGTTGGCGCGTTGGGGAAGATGAACCGATTCCGTTTGTTAGGCTTCAAGATTTGTACATGCTTATTTTATATATTTCATTTAAATCATTGATTCTGTCATGGTTTTAGCAGTATATAAATTAAATATTAAAAATAGTTAGGTCCCCTACAGTGAAAGTGATCGACATGAAAGCTGTAGCCCTTGATGTCTTGTATTTTTTAAATTGGTTTCAACCAATTTGGGTTAGTGGTATGGCCATGGCACACCAAATGGTGCAGCCTATACATAGGGCTTGTCAGAAATTAAATTGAGTGCCCCATCAAACCATTTGTCCAAATTACCTGAGATTTTGGATGGGGGCCACCCTTATCTATACCTAAAACATATCCACAAATGAGAATTTTTGGAAAAACTTTCCTAAAGGTTTTATAGAAATTTAATAAACCATGTATGAATTACTTAAGGGGTCTAATGACCTCTACACCCAACAAAATTTTCGTGGCTGTCTCTTAGAGTCATGACATGACTTTGATAAAAATCTTATCCCAATTGGGTTTGATTTGAATAGGTCTTGGTGAGACCAAAGTGTGGCCCATTAAGGGCAAATTAGGGCAAGTGTGCATGGGGCATGGAGGGGCCAATACTCACCCAAAGGGGTTGGGGCCTTGGTGAGAGCCCCAAGGTTAGTTTAAACACCCCCATTGAGGTTGAGATGGATAGGGGTGGGTTTGCCCTAGGACCCTAGTTCAAACCCTAAGGTTGGACTTTTGGGATTTGTGAAGGACATGGTGTGATATGTCCTTGTATGGACTTGGGGTTTTGTCCATGAGGTCATAGGGTTGTGAATTGCCTTGGGAAGGATTTTGGTGAGTTTTAGACTTAGACATACAACTTAAATCAGTTGGGGATTATTTAGGCCTATACCTTTTGTGGAAATTTGAAGGGTCATATGACCTTGGATCTTTATGAAATACTAGTAGAAAAGTTTGTTTCTATCATAACGAGTCTCTGAAATTTATTACAGGGAGTTTGGAAGACAGTAGCTCACACATGTAGTTAAAACTTTTTTGTTGCCCCTATTGATGATTTTGATAAATTCATGATTAAACTAACTTGGAATTGTATGAAACATAATCAGTAATGTTTTATGGTTTTGTTTAAGCTCTCGTAATTTTTGTGTAATTTTTGGATTATGATTGGTGTTACTTCCTTCTTTACCTTTAATTACTCCAAATATCTTGAATTAATTAATTAGGGGCTATTATATTTATGAAAGTTTATAAACCTTGGTACTCTCTAACATTTTGGCATCATATAGTGACCATAATTTTTGGAAGGTCTTAAACAAAGGAAATCTAGTACTTCATGTTCAAAACCATCCATGGTCTAATTTTTGGGAAAATTTAATAAATGTTAAATTTATTAGGAAAATTACAAGTCGCTGGTGTTAGTCTAAATATGACATGATAGACCCCCAGTAAAAATTCTAGGACATTTGGAAGAATATTTGAAGGGGTCACCTTTCATCACCATCATGTAGCTTGGGTTGGACTACATATAGTAAAACTGTGGAATTGTGTTAGCATGTGGGCAGGACATAGGGAGTAGTGTTAATGATATACTGATTTGGTAAAGTGAAATTAAGTTCATCATTTGGATTCATGATAGGGAGGGTGTTGATTTTTCTTTTGTTAAGTGGTGCTCAGGATTGACGAGAGATCGTCTTTCCTGATGAGAGAGACAAAGTAAAATACAAAAGGGTTAGATTCAGTATAACTCTAAGTGGGATTGGATTGGGTAGACACCAACAATAGTAAGTGCCTTGCGAAAGGGAGCTTTGGGCTTCAGCCCATCGTAGTTCCTAGTGACCCCGAGAGTCCTTCATAGGGAATGCCCTGGGCAGTCCGAGGTTACTCTAAACTGTAAGACTAAAATGAATACAAGAGTAATTAGATATAATCTAGGACTTCACTTTCACTCACCTCAATACTTCGGGAGGTTAGTTTGGTTAGGTTGGCCGAGCGGTATTCTCGGAGGTTGTGGAAACAGACATGTTAGTCTGGGGAGCTGATGGATCAGGAACTTATAATTGCATGTGCATAAAAGTGGTGGGTCTTCGGTATTTGATGGTCGTTCACACTGATGTCAGTATGCTGACTCGGTGGTTGTGGTGGACTCTTGGCCAAGGGAAAGTCTGGCGGTGGGTCAGTAAAGTACACAGATACCCAGGTTGTTGGGCATACGTAAGGGCTAGGCCTGGTTGTGTGAATACCCATCTAGGAGTCGGTTGGCCCTATCCACTATCTCCGTTCACCATGGTGGACTCTCCTGGGAGTGATGCTATCTTCCAAATAGTGAGAACTAAAGGTCCATGCTTATGGAGTTGCGTGCGTGTGTTGCATTTGCATAAATCATGACATAACCTATCAGTACACTCATACCTGCATTAAACCTGACATCCCATCGTATAAGTTGCTATGAGACTTTTTATATGATGGGAGCCTTGCAGAAGACCCCGTAACTTATATATTTATATGAGCATTCATATAAGTTAAGGTTACTTATTTCTTAGTTTACTTTTTATTTACTATTGCGTTGTTATACTTATTTACTCTACGGCTTTTCTTACTATATAACCATTAAATGGTTTTACTTTTAAAAACCCTGTAGATTTACTATATGTTGCTAGAATAGGTCAACCGTCATCTGCTTTTGACCACTCTCCACCTTCATAGCTTTCCAATCACTCCTCCAGCGCGGTGCCTAGGAGGCATTGGGGGAGGGGTGGGTGGATATTAGACTTAGTCTTTTGACTAACGGTCTTTAGACCAAACATTTCAGGGGCTCCAGATGGAAGATATGGACCAGAAGCAGGGGTTGTAGCATCAGCGGAGCACGGTACACATGGAGGTGTACCAGTCTAGTACGGGAGTGCCAGTCTCTTGCTCCGTGAGTGAGAGTATTTCTTTAGCTTCCGCGAGAGGGGTGTAGTGAGTATTTGATGTACCGGGCTTAAGCCCGTTTGACTTTTATTTATACCGTTTATATTTCGTACTTCTATTATTATGTGGACTTGCTGTGATTTACTTACATATATCTTATATGTGATGTGTGGAATTGGATATATCTGGTTTATTTATATGCTTCTCTTTCGTTAGTGATCGTGAAGGCCGGCAGGATCGACATTTTATAATGACGACCTTCCCGAGTGTCGGTGTCACCACAAAGCGGCGATTCGGGGCGTAAGACCCGGTAGCATAGAAAAAAAGAGAGGGTCTTACAAACTGGTATCATAGGAATCATCGATCCAAAGAGAAGAAGTCCACAAAACCCTGGGCCACCCCACACGAGCTTAGTTTGAGGACAAACTAGCAGCGAAAGCAATGGTGTGCCCATAAGGGAGAATCACATGCAAAAGTCCACTTTTCGTTAGTTCCACTTGTACATTAACAAACAATTGGAATTTTCCTTGTAACCTGCGACGAACCCTACTCCACAGCATGGTACACCTTAGACACATAATATGGTTCCACCGTCACCGGCTCCGACTCCATTCCAGCAGACGAAGATGGGGCAGACTTTGATGGCCATCCTGCAGGCCTTCAGGGCTCAGCAGGCTCCAGCCCCACGGCCAAACCCCGGGGCCAACTATCTTCCGCGGGCTTTCTCCTTCATCCTACCTTAGCATGGAGTCAGTAGTCCGTACAAAGGAGTGTCTGGACATTATCTAAGATATGCTGGCTGGGATTCGATTCCCGATGGAGGCGGCAATGGCTTTGGCAGTTACTTGCTTGGAATCACACATGAAGAGATGGTGTAAGTCTCTATTAGACACCACCTTCACTAGAGTGCAGTGCGCGGACATTTCCTGGGAAGTGTTTTGAGCAGCTCTATTGGAGCACGTTTTATCTCAGTCGGCGAGAGATGAGATGGAGGACAGGTTCCTGTAGTTAAGGCAGGGCAGCAGGACAGTGTTAGAGTACTACCAGGAGTTCATATATCTAGCCCGCTTTGCGGACTCATATCAGTTGGATGATGCGGGCTACGCAAAGACGTTCTACAAGGGCCTTCACGACAACATGATTCAGGCCCTCCTCTTTGTCTCTGATGGGAGGTTTGCCAGGATATTGGAGATGGCAAAGAAGCTGGAGGCAAACCAGCTTACAGTTTGGGGCCGGAAGAGACCGTCCAATGACTCAGTGATTGGTGGCAGGAGAGACCATTCCAGAGATCGTGTCATTGGGGAAAGAAGTAATGTGGATCAACCCCTTCAGGAGGACAGACATGAGTAGAGGAACCCGGTGGTGTTGGCTCCTCAGCCATTACATATACGGGAAATGCTGAGGTCAGTGGAAGAGGCACATCTATGTTTCCGGTGCAACCAGTCGGGGCACTTCCAAAGGAACTGCCCATTAGGGAAGCACCCCCACTAGCACTTCAAGATTCCCCACCTACACGACAATTTGGGCTCCGAGGACGCTGCCGAGGACATGGATTACATGGTGGTGACCGCACGCAATACAGAGCGCACGTGTATGCCCTGGACTTGGCTCAACCTCAGAACAAGGATCGTGTGATAGTAGGTACACCCGTTATTTGAAAGTTTTCTTCCCTTCCTAGAAGTTAGATTACATGATCATAAAATAGTAGAACTAGAAAGGAATCAGAAACTAGATAACTAAGAAGAATAATTCTAACTAAATCAGGGATAGTGATGGTGTGAGGCAAGCCTGCTCACACCCTATTTGACAATAAAACATCACACAATTTTGTTGAAATTTGTGAAGTGGAAGTGGGTGATGGGCAGGTCAGGCGGACTGTGCGGCCTGATGGGTCTGAGTCTGCAGCCTAGGCGGACTGCTGGTTGCGGCCTGGTGACCTTGGCTGTCTTGGTGGCTTGGCTATTGAGGAGCAGCCTGTGCGGCCTGAGTAGTCTGGTTAGCCGATGGCCAAGGAACTCGGGCTTCTAGTGAAGCGGACTGAGCGGACTGTGGTTTGCGGGATGTTGGTAGTACCTAGTTGATCTGCGGCCTTGTTGATTTTCAAGCTTGTGTTAACCAGTGGATTGGGAGTTCTATCCGCGAAGGCTTTGCAGACTAGTTGAGTCCGCGGTATTCGCTGTTGCGGACTGGCCTTGGAGTTCGGCTGTGGCCTTTACCGTACTATGGTGGTGCAACGAGCATTAGCTGCTGTGGAGAACTGCGCGGACTGGTGTCGAAGTTCGGCAGTTGGCCGTTGTCTTGAGAGTTGTGCGAGTAGGGTTTGCGGGCTCTGTATTCTGGTGGAATGTTGGAGATCTGCCTTGAGGACAGGCGGAATGGGTCTTTTCCACCAAGCTTGCACTTAGTCTTGGTGGTTTTCTGGACTTGGTCACATTCAGTGACAAGTACAGTGTGTTTGTGGTATCCACTGAGTCCACTGTTGATCGGGCGGAGTGCCTGTTGGTCGTGGACTCGTGGAGGATGGTGGCTTTGTTCTCGAGCTGTGCGGACTGCCTCCTTGTCCACATATTGTGTGCGGACTGTCGTAGTAAAGGTAGCTGTCCTTGTGTGGTGTTTGCGGGCTATGCAGGTTGGTTCCTTGTCTACATAGTGTGGGCGGAGTGGTGTGATTTCGCCTAATGGTGAACTTCTTCGTTATTGCTCCTCATGGGTTTTCTTGGAATCCGGCTAAGTACTTGTGGACTCAGCGGACTGGACTTTGCTAGTGCGCGAGCTGGGGCGATGACTCTATTCACTAGGGTGGTGTCCACACTTCTCACCTCGCCTATATAAATAGACCCCCCGGCACGTCTACAGTAACTGAGTGAACAGTAAGTGGGGCTTGGTGATTTGTTGCGGTCTGGATTTTTATGTCCGCGCGGGTTGAGTAAAGTTAACTGTGTGCTGTGTGCAGGTCGCACGACTAGCTTTAAGGATCCACAAGTTTGGCTTTGACTTCGGTGAAGTTCTGTGAAGTGTGCGGTCTCAGCGGGGCGCTTCTACGGCTTGTCAGTATTCTGCTTCAACGTTTCCAAGTTCCAATAATCTGTCCGTCGGTCGCAGGCGGGTAGGCAGTCTGTTGGAACACCCTATTACTAATTTGGGTCAGGATCACTATGTCTTTAGGAAACTTGTTTTTGACGTCATTGTATAGATCTAAAGGTCAATTAGAATTGAGTCTATGGGTTGGTAGTTAGGTTTGGAAGCTGCCCTCAAGACCAAGGTTTTTCAGTTTGGAGACTAAGTCATTTCGTCGAGCTCAGTACGACGAATCGTCGAACTCCAATCGACGATCGTTGAGCTCACTTTGACGGATCGTCGAACTCCATTCGACGATCGCTGAGCTCAACTTCAAGAAATCGTTGAACTCCATTCGACGATCTTCGAGCTCAGTTCGACGATCTTGACTCCAGTTTTGATTCTCTATCTCTGAGCGTAGTTCGACGATAGTTGAGCTCAGATAGACGATCTCTGTTGCTGTCTAAGTCCAAATCGTTGAGCTCAGTTCGACTCAGCTCGACGTTTTTCTGAAGAGTTAAATGTTTTTCAAATTCAAATTCAGACAGTTAAGGAGTTATTGTCAGCAATTAATTTAGAAGATCTTGTAGCTGTTTTCATTTATTCTGGAGCAAGTTTCAAAAAATTATCAAGGAATGTTTCTTTGGACTTTCCCCCAGAAGACAATTGCAATTAAGGATGTAATTAATGACAGGCTAACGTCTATCTTGACAGAGGATCATTTCTCTTCAGCAAAAAAAAGGAATAAAAGATAAGATTTTTTTTTTAAATTCCTGACAAGAAGAAGAGAGTGCACAAAAAAAGAAGAAAAAAAATATTCTCTGCAACAACTCTTCTCTGGAACAACATCTTTCTCAACAACAATCACTCAAGAGAAAAAGAAAGACAGCTGTAGACATTTTTCTGTCTCAAAGAATTCACACAAGAACACCATCACCAAAAGGAGATCAACAAATCTGAAATCTTCAGATCTCTTTCTTCAAGTGTTCAAGGCCATCATCATTCAAGACTCCAGACACCTCACATTTCAGCTGTTGCTGAAATCATTAATTGCTGGAGATCAATCTTCTGAAGGCCTATCACCCTACAGCAAAGCTTCATTTCCTGAACATCTCAAGAACTCGGGGGGAGCTTTGACAACATCAATATCCACATAGTCTTCTCAGCTGCTTTGAGAAAGAGAAGACTTCCATCACTCTCTCATCCCCATCTCTGTAAAGGGTTTTTCAAACTCCCTTCAAAAGTTTGTGTGTGGTTTTTGAGCACCTTATCAAAAGCTCATTGGTGGCAAGTCACCTGATCAAAAAATATGGTTTGGTTTTTGAGCGCCTTATCAAAAGCTCATTGGTGCGCAGGACACCTGATCAACTCATCATGCAGTGGATTCCTACCTAGGGTGGTAGAAGAGTGGATGTACCCAAGTTTAGGGGAACCACTATAGCTCCTTGTGTCTTCTGGTTGCTTGTCTTTTTTTTGTTTCTGGCTGTGATTGTTTTGTGACTAGGTTGCTTTGTGATAGATAGTTTCTGTGATTAGATTTTCTATTTGCTTCCCTGTTCACTCAGATTACAACAACTGTTGTAAAAAGTTTTTAAGCATTATACTCTATTCACCCCCCCCCCCCTCTAGAGTATATCAGATCTAGCTTGCACTTTCAATTGGTATCAGAGGGAGGTTGGTTAAAAATACCACATCTCAGTGGTTGCACAGGCTAACACCTGAACCCAAAGATCCCTAGTTAGATCTGCTTGTTTTGATTTTGTTATTATAATCATTTCTTCACAAATCATGGCTCAAAACAAAGATTATGCTAGCACCAGACCTTCAGTGTGCAATCTATCCAAGTTTGCACTTTGGAAAGCAAGGATTAGACTATACATGAATTCTATTGATGAGGACATTTTTAATTCTATTTTGACAGTTTGTCCAAGACCTCCAGAGAACACAAGCACAAATGCTGTTCCACCTCCATCAGGAACAAATGGTGATATCAAGAAGTGGAAAGTAGTAGATGCAAAGGCTATGAATATCTTAGCCCAGACTATGTCTGATGACATTTTCCAAAAGGTGGCTGAATGTAATTCAGCAAAGGAAATCTCGGATAAGCTCTCTGAAATAGTCTCAGGATCAGCTGATGAAAGAAAGGACAGGAGATCCCACCGCATATCCCAATATGAGAATTTCATGAAAGGAGAACCTGAGTCAGTAGCTGAAATGTACAACAGACTCAGTCTGATAGTCAATGAACTGAAGACTCTGGATAAGGAGATCTCATTAACTGAGCTTAATGACAAAATCCTAATGTGCTTCCCAAGCACTTGGGACTCAAGGATCTGGCCAATCAAGGATGCCAGAAGTCTGAATGAGATTACAACAGAAGCTCTTTTGGGCAAGCTCAAGTCTTATGAGCTGCTCATTAAGAACAGAGAAGAAGAGCAGAAGGCTGCCTCACCAGCCACAAGAAAAGAAAATACAATAGCTTTCAAAGCAACTAAAGATCAGCCTGAAGACAAAGTCACAGGCAATGATGAGCTGCTCAGTCTACTGGCTAAAAGATTCTACAAGATGGCCAGGAAAGACTTCAGGAAGAGATCATACAAAGATCATGACAAGCCAAGGTATGATAGATCAAATAATAATGAAATTATTTGCTTTGGTTGCAGGAAACCAGGGCACATTGCACCTGACTGTCCAGAGAACAAAAACAAGGACAGAAAGGATAAGAGAGAAAGAAGAAAATATAAGGACTTCAAGAAGAATGGCAATGGCAAACCCTCCTCCAGCAAGAACAAACACACAAGGAAGCGATTTGTTGCTGAATCCTGGAGTGAAACTGAAGAAGAATCAGAAGCTTCATCTAGCTCCAGTGATGATGAAGATCATGCTGAAGAGAAGAAGTTCTGCATGATGGCAATCAATGCCTCTCAACACAATTCAGATGCAGAAGAGTCAGAGTCAGACTCAGAGACTCAACTTGAAGAGGACCAGGTAATTAGTTCTTTTGATTTCAATTTTGAGGACTTTAAGTCTGAGTTTAAAGCATTATGTTTAGACTTACTAAAATCTTAGAAGGAAATTATTTCTCTCAGAAATCAATTATCTGAACATAGTATCTTAAAGTTAGAAAACCTCAAACTCTCTAAGGAATTGGAGTGTTGTAGGGAGCAGATAGTTTCACTGAAAAGTGAACTATCAGAGGCCAAGAAGCTTGAAGAATCCCTTAATGGGAGAAGCATCAAGGTGATGGACATCACAAGCACAGTGAACTCCAGATTCAATAGTACACTGGGCTTGGATGCTTCATCCAGCCAACCTATAGTTCTAACAACCCCAATTAAGTTTATTTCTGATAAAGGGAAGGGAGTTGTAGAGGTAGCTAGGAAAAATTCTTATCTGCCTAAGAAAACCAAGTTCCAGCAGAAATCGTCGAACGGAGCTCGACGATCGCCGAACGCAGATCGACGATCTCAGGCAAAATCGTCGAACTCAGGTCGACGATCTCTAATTCCTGAACTCTGCCACAGTCGACCGTCGAATGGAGCTCGACGATCTGACCCAAGATCGTCGAACGCAGCTCCACGATCGTTGAACAGAGATCAGAGCTTTGGAGAATCTTTCAAGGGCAAATCAAAATCCAATCCTAGGGGTCCTTCATCCCAAAGCTTTAACCCTTATACTGAATGGATAATACCTCCAAGGAGATATCATCCTGAAGGTTATAAGAGTCAACCAGGGATGTCATTCATTTCTGAGTTTAAAGGTTATCAACCTAGGCCCAAGGTAAACTGGGTCAAAAACAAGTGAATTATTTTTTGTGCAGGTGAAGACATATCCAACATCAAACCAACAATGGTATTTGGATAGTGGGTGCTCTAAGCACATGACAGTAAATAGGGACAACCTCACATCCTTTAAAGTCAAGCTTGGACCCAAAGTCATATTTGGTGATTCAAACTTTGGACTGACTAAAGAATATGGTGCAGTCCAGATTGGCTCACTTTCATTCAAGAAGGTAGCTTATGTGGAAGGACTGAAGCACAACTTAATCAGTATCATTCAGCTATGTGATGAAGGCTACCAGGTGACTTTCAGCAAAGCCGTATGCAAGATCAATTCAGAGGACAACACAACTGTATTGACAGGTAAAAGGAAAGGTAACATCTATTTAGTAGATTTTCTTTCAACAGAAGTAGATATTTGCCTGTTTAATTCTGTTTGTAGACCTAATGTTTTATGGCATAAGAGACTAGGACATTTAAACCTTAGAACCATTGCTAGGCTATCCAAGGACAACCTTGTTAGAGGACTACCTTCTGGCCCCTACAAGAAGGAAGGACTCTGCAGGGCTTGTCAATTAGTCAAGCAAACTAAAAATAGTTTCAAGTCACTTAATAAGAGTGATTCACCTAGGATTTTGTATCTGTTACACATGGATCTGTTTGGACCCATTACAGTATAAAGCTTAGGAGGGAAATCTTACACTTTAGTAGTTGTACATGGCTTCTCTAAATTCACATGGGTGTTCTTTCTGAGGAAGAAGTCTGATAACTTTAAGTGTTTGATAGAGTTTTTCAAATGTATACAGATTGAATTCAATACTCACATTACCCTGATCAGAAGTGATCATGGGACAGAGTTTGATTCTCTTCTTATGTAAGAGTTCTGTCAGAGTGAAGGGATCATGAATACTTTCTCAGCTCCTAGAACTCCTCAACAAAATGGGGTAGCTGAAAGGAAAAATAGAAACCTTATTGAATCTGCCACTACATTGTTGTCAGATGCTCACCTTCCTCTATCTTTTTGGGCAGAGGCAGTGAACAACTCCAACTATGTGCTGAACAGAAGTCTAATACATAAACTAAAGGGCAAGACTCCTTATGAATTACTCAAAGGGAAGAAACCTAAAGTTGATTATTTTAGAATTTTTGGTTGTATTTGTTATATTCATAATAATGACAAGAGATATTTAGCAAAATTTCAAGCTAAAGCTGATGAAGGAGTGTTTCTGGGATACTCCATGATCAGTAAGGCTTATAGGGTTTATAATAAATCATCTCTTAAAATTGAAAAATCTGTTCACATATCTTTTGATGAAACTAACATGTCTTTCAAGGAGAAGAACTCTTCTACGATAGAACCTTTGCAGGTACACTCTCTTACTGAAGACTTGGACAGATTACAAATCATTCAAAAGGATGAAAGCAGTGAAGATGAAGAAGATAATCAACACCTTGAAGAGAAACTTCTTGAAGATCCAGTTGTTGTACCATAAGAGGAAACAACAACACAGGTTGGTGAACAATCAACACCCCCTGTTGATTTAGTAACATCAAGAGATCATCCAATTTCCCAAGTAATTGGAGACATCTCAGGTGGTGTGCAAACCAGAAATCAGGTCAACCAAAACCTGTTGCACACTTGCTTCCTATCTCAAATTGAACCTCAATCCATTCAAGATGCAGAGCAAGATTCACACTGGATCATTGCAATGCAAGAAGAGTTGCATCAATTTGAAAGGAACAAAGTTTAGGAATTAGTGCCAAGGCCTAAGGATCACTCCATTGTTGGAACAAAGTGGGTGTTCAGAAACAAATTGGATGATCAAGGAGTAATTGTAAGGAACAAGGAAAGGCTAGTTGCTCAAGGATACTCTCAAAAAGAAGGCGTAGATTATGACCAGACTTTTGCACCAGTTGCAAGATTGCAAGCCATCAGAATCTTCTTAGCATATGTTGCACACAAGGGTTTCAAAGTATATCAGATGGATGTAAAGAGTGCATTTCTAAATGGAGACATCAAAGAAGAAGTCTATGTCAGACATCCTCCAGGTTTTATCTCTCCAACCCATCCTGATTATGTTTTTAAGCTGAACAAAGCATTATATGGTCTCAAGCAAGCTCCTAGAGCATGGTATGAGACCCTAGCATGCTTCCTTCTGGAAAATAAATTTATAAGGGGTAGAGTAGACCAAACTCTTTTTATTAGAACCCATAAGTCCCATACCCTACTAGTACAGATCTATGTAGATGATATTATTTTTGGTTCTACTGATTCAAATTTGTGCAGAAGGTTTTCCAACCAAATGCATTCTAAATTTGAAATGAGTAGCATGGGTGAGCTATCCTTCTTTCTAGGATTGCAAGTCAAACAACATGCTGAAGGCATATTTATTTCTCAAACCAAGTATGCAAAAGAATTGGTTAAGAAATTTGGTATGTCTGAAGCATCTTGTATGAAAATACCCATGCCTACTAATGCTCTATTGGATGCTGATGAAAATGGGAAACCTGTTGATCAGACAACATATAGAGCAATGATTGGCTCTTTACTATACCTTACAACTAGTAGACCTGACATAATGTTTGCTACATGCATATGTGCTAGATTCCAAGTAAGCCCTAGAGAGTCACACCTAACATTAGTTAAAAGGATTCTCAGGTATGTTAAAAGTTGTCCAAATCTAGGTCTCTGGTATCCAAAAGATTCAGCATTTGAATTAACTGGATTTTCTGATGCTGATTATGCTGGATGCAGAATTGACAGGAAAAGCACCAGTGGAACTTGTCAGTTTCTTGGTGACAGACTTGTCTCTTGGTTTTGCAAGAAACAAACTTTTGTGTCAACTTCAACTGCTGAAGCTGAATATATGGCTGCAGGCAGTTGTTGTTCACAAATATCGTGGATTCAAAACCAACTCCTAGACTATGGCTACAACTTAGAGAAGTCAAAAATCTTTTGTGATAATACCATTGCTATTTCTATAGCTCAAAATCCAGTCCTCCATAGTAGGACAAAACACATAGAAATTAGGCATCACTTTTTAAGGGATAATGTTGAGAAGAACAAAATTGAACTTCAATATATCCCAACTGATTTGCAAAGGGGAGATATTTTCACCAAACCCTTGGATGAAAAGAAACACACCTTCTTCCTAAATCAGTTAGGAATATTAGATGGAGGAAGTCTAAAATAATATCCAAGATTTTAAAACTCTAAAAATTGACCAAGACTAGGCAAACATCTTGATTTTTTTAGTGTCTAGAGTGTTTCTAGTCTCTGAACTGCGCTCGACGATTTTCCCCCAGATCATCGAACGGAGATCGACGCATTCCGAAATCGTCGACCTGAGTTCAGCGCTTCTCAGATAGTGTTCAACTATCTTTCTGGTCAACGATCGTCGAACGGCGCTCCATGATTTTGTTCTCTGAACTATCGTCGACCGGAGCTCGACGCTCTCCAATATCGTCGAATGGAGATCGACGATGTTGATGACCTTTCAGGTTCCTTTAGAGGCCTCGATCGTCGAACTGAGTTCAACGATCTTTCCTTTTCTGCGTCGAACCCTAATATAAAATTCAATTTTTGGCCATCGTTCTCTCTTTGCGCCTTCGTTCTCTCTGCAAAAATTCTCTTTCCCTCCAAACATCTTTACACTCGGTCGCTTGTTTATTGATTTTTGCAGGTAACAATGGCCGTCTCTGTTGCCATTCTAGCCGCAATGAAGTTTGATGCAGGTTTTGATATAGACATGGAGTCTTTCCGCACCAGTGATCAAATATTCCAAGACATCCTGGAACTGTTCAAGGAATAGAAGCTTGTTGCTATCATGTCCACAAGAATCAAATTGGCTGCTGATGAGATCAAGGAGTGGGTCTATACTGCCCACAACCAGGACCAAAATACAGTGGTTGGTTCAATTTCTGAAACCCAGGTCCCTCTAACTTCTACTATTCTGACAGAGGTTTTTCAATTGAATTCTGGAGAGGATTCTGCTAAGTTGTCAGGAGAAGAATTTTCTGATTTACATGCTAGAATGGGCCATTCTGATGCAAACCCTAGCAAGCTGCTGAAAAAGAACTTAGCTGTGGAATACAGGTTTTTAGCTGATGTAGTTGGAAAGGTTCTGTTGGCCAAGCATTCAGCACATGATACCATCTCCAGGTATCAGCTGTGCTTGATGGGAGCCTTAGTGGATAAGAAACAGTTAAACTGGGGAGAGATCTTCTTTGATCTAATTAAGAAGAAGATCAATAAGAATTTTGTAAATTATGGAAGGATTCTAGGGCTGTTTCTCCAAAACAGATGCCCTGCTCTGCTAGTCTCATCTGGGATGCACATCAATGCATCTAAGAGGCTGTCCTGTGCCCTATTTGGCAAGTGGGACAGACAGATAGTGAAGCGCAGCAGGCCCTCTGCAAGCACCACTTCAGGCACAAGGACTCTTGCAGTCTCTTCCCCTCAAGTCTCTGCCCCTGCAGAAGACTTGCCTGCTGCTTCTCCTCCTCCTCCTCCTATTTCATCTCCACCAGTCACCTCCACCATTCAAATTTCATCCACCATCATTATCTCAACCCCATCTCCAACATCAATTCCATCTCCAATCCCTACACTAACAGAAGAACCATTCCATCCTTTACATCACTACCCTCAACCAGACATTGACACATCATCCAACATTCCCTCATTCAATGTTCTAGATGATTCCTTCATGGATGATTCACCTTCTTCCCCTCTAGATCTACCCTCTTCATCCACATCATATCAACAACTTCTGCAAGAAATCATTGATCAACCCTCCTTCACACCTTCTATCTCCATACCACTGTCTTCCATTTCCATAATCCCCACACCTCAACCTTCATTTCCCCCATACACCAGCTCTCCACCAACATCACCAGTTGCTCCACCATCCTTCTCTACCTCTGCTCCAGTCCCTACTGAGCATGTAGATATTCCAGCCCGAGCTGACAGACTATATGAGCTGATAGCCCCCAGGCTCTCACTTCTGCTGGAGACCTCCTTGGCTCCACTCTTCAAGTTAGTTGCAGACTTATTTGCCAGGCTATCCTCCATCTTTCCTTCTCAGGCAATCCCTTCCTTTGGGTGCCTTGATCCAGCTCTCTCTGAATCTAGGCAGGTGGAGATACCTCATGAAGATGGATTGCCTGTTGATGCTACTGATGTTACCTCAGCTCAAGCTCTAGTTTCACCACCACAAGTTGCAGTCTTCTCAGTGGACCTCAGGTCCTTATTATCAGATTTTGATTCAGTCTACTTCAGCTGTCTTCCAAAGAAAATTACAGTCCAACCATCAGAGGATCTCTCCAAGGCCATTGTGCCCTTCTCAAGCTGTGATACCAGCTTAATTAGCTCCTATATAACCTCCATATATACAGCTGAGCCTTTTGTTTCCAGTGATCTTACTGCTGCTACTCCTGCTGACAATAATGTTGTTGTTTCTGTTACTGCTGCTGATATTGTTGTTATTGCTAAAAATTCTAATGATATACATATGACAGAGGCATATGACTTTGAGCCTGATGTAACTGATGATGTTGCCCCTGCTGATATTTTTGTGTCTGAAACTGTTTTATCTGAATCTGTTGCTACCCCGGCTGCTGCTGTCATTACTGCTGTTATATCTTCTGAAAGTATTGCTCCTGAAAATCCTGTATCTGTTGTATCTGCTGCTGCTACAACTACTATCACCACTGCCTCATCTGCTCCAACCCAACAACAGAAAGACTATCTGAAAAGGATTGATGCTTTATATGATGAGCAAAGCTCTGAAAGTGATGAATATAGGACTGATTCTGATGATTCCTCAGCCACTATTGCCAGAAAAATAAAAGCAAGAAGCAAAGCTATGAAAAGAGTTCCACCAGCTAAAGTCAAAGATACCAATGATATTCCCTGTTATATTCTTCATGACTGCCCCATAACTGAACATTGGATGCAATATTCTAAGAATCAACTAAAGGCTATGAAGAAGAAGAGGAAATATGAGAAAGGTTCCTCTCAGTTCCATCATCCTCCTCCACCTCCTCCTCCTGATGCATGTGCAGGTGGTAGCTCTGGTGTTCATCCTTCTGCTAGAAGTCAAACCCCCTATCAACCTCATGGAAGATCTCAATATAGGGGAAGCCAATCCAGAGGTTCTCAATCTAGGAGAGGAAATTATAGAGGAAACCAAAGGGAATTCCAAGTTTACTCCAAAGGCTATTCTAGACAGCATCCATACTCAAGGGAAGGATAAGCTTCATCTGATACAACTTCAGGCCCTTTTCCCTACAAGCTGAAAGAATTAGTCTCATCCAGAGCTCCTCCAGATAATCCTTCCAACAGATATGAACCTCCAGTGCCCTTTGAGGATCCAGAGAACAATCCAACTTCCTGGACAGCTAGAATGAAGGAATTAGCTGCCTTGGATCTGATTAAGAAAGCCAGAGTGCAAGGCAAGGACACCTCCAGCATTACTACCTTGTCAGAACAAAGAAAGAAGGAACTTGAAAGATATGCCTCCAGTAAGTTCTTTGATTCTGAAAGATACATGGAGCTGCACCCTGAAGCTGTAGTACCAAGGCCTAAACAACAAACATCTCTTGGTGCAGCTGATGACAGGAGATCAAAGAAATAAGCTCTTAATCCTAATGGAGAAATTAAACTTATAAAGAGCAAGGAGAAGAAATAATTCTGTAAGGTGACAATTATACTGATTTATGATCTGTCTGAGATATATCTGAGATTCTGCAATGTTGTTGTTTGTTTTATTGTTGCTTTGAATGTTACTTTTATATTTCTCCAATTTATGTAAATAGTAATCCTAACCCAAATATTGGGAGATTGTTGGAACACCCTATTACTAATTTGGGTCAGGATCACTATGTCTTTAGGAAACCTGTTTTTGACCTCATTGTATAGATCTAAAGGTCAATTAGAATTGAGTCTAAGGGTTGGTAGTTAGGTTTGGAAGCTGCCCTCAAGACCAAGGTTTTTCAGTTTGGAGACTAAGTCATTTCGTCGAGCTCAGTACGACGAATCATCGAACTCCAATCGACGATCGTTGAGCTCACTTCGACGGATCGTCGAACTCCATTCGACGATCGCTGGGCTCAACTTCAACAAATCGTCGAACTCCATTCGACCATCTTCGAGCTCAGTTCGACGATCTTGACTCCAGTTTTGATTCTCTATCTCTGAGCTCAGTTCGACGATAGTTGAGCTCAGATCGACGATCTCTGTTGCTGTCTAAGTCCAAATCGCTGAGCTCAGTTCGACTCAGCTCGATGTTTTTCTGAAGAGTTAAATGTTTTTCAAATTCAAATTTAGACGATTAAGGAGTTATTGTCAGCAATTAATTCAGAAGATCTTATAGCGGTTTTCATTTATTCTGGAGCAAGTTTCAAGGAATTATCAAGGAATGTTTCTTTGGACTTTCCCCTAGAAGACAATTGCAATTAAGGATGTAATTAATGACAGGCTAACGGATATCTTGAAGAGGATCATATCTCTTCAGCAAAAAAAGGAATAAAAGATAAGATTTTTTTTAATTCCTGACAAGAAGAAGAGAGTGCACAAAAAAAGAAGAAAAAAAAATATTCTCTGCAACAACTCTTCTCTGGAACAACATCTTTCTCAACAACAATCACTCAAGAGAAAAAGAAAGACAGCTGTAGACATTTTTCTGTCTCAAAGAATTCACACAAGAACACCATCACCAAAAGGAGATCAACAAATCTGAAATCTTCAAATCTCTTTCTTCAAGTGTTCAAGGCCATCATCATTCAAGACTCCAGACACCTCACATTTCAGCTGTTGCTGAAATAATCAATTACTGGAGATCAATCTTCTGAAGGCCTATCACCCTACAGCAAAGCTTCATTTCCTGAACATCTCAAGAACTCAGGAAGAGCTTTGACAACATCAATATCCACATAGTCTTCTCAGCTGCTTTGAGAAAGAGAAGACTTCCATCACTCTCTCATCCCCATCTCTGTAAAGGGTTTTTCAAACTCCCTTCAAAAGTTTATGTGTTGTTTTTGAGCACCTTATTAAAAGCTCATTGGTGGCAAGACAACTGATCAAAAAATCTGGTTTGGTTTTTGAGCACCTTATCAAAAGCTCATTGGTGCCCAGGACACCTGATCAACTCATCCTGCAGTGGATTCCTACCTAGGGTGGTAGAAGAGTGGATGTACCCAAGTTTAGGGGAACAACTATAGCTCCTTGTGTCTTCTGGTTGCTTGTCTTTATTTTTGTTTCTAGCTGTGATTGTTTTGTGACTAGGTTGCTATGTTATAGATAGTTTCTGTGATTAGATTTTCTATTTGCTTCCCTGTTCACTCAGATTACAACAACTGTTGTAAAACATTTTTAAGCACTATACTCCATTCACCCCCCCCCCCCCTCTAGAGTATATTAGATCTAGCTTGCACTTTCACAGTTTGTCCTTCAGTTCATCAGCAGTCAGTAAATAACGGTGTGTCCACACGACCTTGTTGTCTCAACGGACTCCGTATTATATTTGGCTTGCAGCAGCAACAACTCGGGTGGCTTCAGTGACCTTGGAGGACTCGGCGATCCCGGCGGTCTCCTGCACTGCCCGCCAAGCTTGTTTGTGCTTTCTGTTTTAGCTTGTATACTGGCGAAATCATGTCTCGCTATGTATACCTCGCCCTATAAAAAAGTGTTAATAACTATAAGATCTGCTTGTTCTTCCATTTGTGTTTGGTGTTGAGCTTGCTCTTTGGGTTTCCGCATGATCAAAGTTTGAACTAGATAGTTCTGAGAATATTAATTTGGCTTTAGGCAATCTTGCTGACCACTTTGAGAAACTTCAACATGGTATCAAAGCGAGGTTCAGTTGCTTGAGCAGTGATCAACTGGTGGTGTTGCTCTGTGCTTCTGATCAGCTTAACCAAAGGTTGTTGCAATGGAAGTATGCGATGCAATAGGTCTAGATATTGAACTTTTAATGCCGACTAACTTTAAGAAGTGGAAGTCGTGCATGAAGAGTTACCTTCTGGGCGAGGAGCTATGAGAGGTCGTCGGTGATGATGACAGACAGGAAGTTACTGCTACGTTTGGAAGTATTGGAAGAAGAACCTGAAGTGTTACAGGTGTCTTCAGTGGGGACACTTCAAGTGTGACTGCAAGGTCAAACTGCAGCCTGGGTATGCTGCAAGCAAGGAGGAAGCTTGCTCTTAGAGTGAGGAAGCTGGATGGTGCGGAGCTTTCATGATAGGCACTTGTTTCCGTGCTTTGTCCGCTATCGACTTCAACGATGAGTGGATCGTGGACTCCGGGTATGGTCATCACCTCACTGGAGACAAGTCGAAGTTCTCTTCCTTGCAAGCTTACTCAGGTAACAAAGCTATCATAACTACTGATAATACTATTTATGCAGTAGAGAAAGATGGGGTTGTGTCTTTGGGTAGTGATAAGGGGCCACTCACGTTAAGTAGTGTGTATCACGTGCCGGGCAGGAAGAAGAACATCTTCTCTGTGACCAATGCGGTCGACGTGGGTTATCACGTTCTGTTTGTGCCAACAAAAGTGAAGTTCCATCGCAACGTATCAGCGGTTAAGGCTGATGTTGCTCATGTTGGGGGAGAGTAAAGAACTTGTTTGTTCTTGCATCAAACTCTTATGTTGATCGGATGAGAGCAAACGATAGCACTGATATATGACATGAAAGGTTGGGGCATGTAGGAATGGATAAGTTGAAAGTTATGTCAAATAGAAGCCTTGTAAGAGGCTTGCCTAAGCTATCTTCTTTTGGTGATGGTCACGTTTGCATGGGGTGTCAGTACGGCAAGGCTCATCACCTTCCGTTTGATAAGTCACAAACGAGAAGCAAGAGACCATTGTAGTGTATCCATGGAGACTTGATGGGACCAACCGTCACTAATATCCTTGGTGGGAGTAGATACATGCTTGTGTTGATTGATGACTACTCAAGATACACTTGGGTTTATTTCTTGAAGGATAAGTCAGAAGCTTTCCAGTTGTTTGTCGACTTCAAGGAGCTAGTGGATGGTCGGCTTAACTTGCGGATCAAGAAGTTTAGAACAGACAACGGTGGTGAGTTTGTCTCCTCTGAGTTTTCTAACTTCTGCAAGAAGCACAGGATCCAAAGGGAGCTCACTTGTGCTCATACTCCACAACAAAATGAAGTAGCGGAGCGGAAGATCTGTCATCTGACGGAGACTTGCAAATGCTGGCTTCATGCGAAAGACATTCCAAGGTCCTTCTGGGCAGAGGGGATGTCTTGTGCTTCTTACGTCATCAATCGGATGCCGCTCAGTTCGATCAACATGAAGACTCATTTTGAGATGTTGCTGAAGGAGAAGCCCAGTATGGAACACCTTCAGATGTTTGGATCAAGTTGCTATGTGCATGTCCCGCATGATTCAAGAACCAAGCTGGATGCAAAAGTAAGGAAGCTTGTCTTTGTTGGCTATGATGAGCGAAAGAATGGATGGAAATATATGGATCCTGTGATAAAGAAGTTTGTTGTATCAAGTGACGTGGTCTTTGATGAACTAACATCGTACGAAGGTGGGTCAGTTGATCTACCAGAGAGCAAGGTCGATGAAGAGGAGAGGGTGGCTACTGAAGTTCTGGAAGAGGAGCTTGTTGTTTCACCAGCAGCTCCTGTTTCTTCAAGCTCTGGTGTTGAGGCTTCTGGCTCAGGAAGCAGGGGGAGCATTGCTCAAAGCTTGGCCGAAGTTGGAGTTGAGCCTGAAGAAGCAAAAGAGGTAGTGAGCAAGGAAAAGCCTCTTCGAAGATCTAAGAGGGTTGTGAAGCCACCAGCTTGGTACTGTGATGGGAATGCAGTGAGCTTTGTCTCCTGCTTCTTTGCAGATCCTCTAGATGAGCGAGAGCCTGCAAACTTCAATGAGGCCACTAGAGTCAAGGAGTGGGATGATGCCATAAAGGAGGAGATTGTTGCTCTCAAGAAGAATGAAACCTGGGACCTTGTGCCCAAGGTTGATGGCATTACTCCAGTGACTTGCAAGTGGGTGTATAAGTTGAAGAGGAAGGCTGATGGGAGAATTGATATATACAAAGGTCGCCTGGTTTCTCGAGGACTCTCACAGCAGCATGGAGAAGACTATGAGGAGACATTTAGTCCAGTTACAAAGATGACTTCGGTTCGGGTGGTGATAGTCTTGGCTGCTTGTAAGGGATGGAGGATGTGGCAGCTTGATGTGAAGAATGCTTTTCTTTATGGAGAGATTGACAAGGACATCTTCATGGATCAGCCAGTTGGATTTGTTTCTGAAGTTCATCCAGACTATATTTGTAAACTCAGGAAGGCTCTTTACGGGTTGAAGCAAGCTCCTAGAGCTTGGTATGGGAAGATAGCAGAGTATCTTCAATTCTGCGGTTATCTTCCTTCCAACTCAGATTCTAGCTTGTTCGTCAAGAAGAAGGTGGAGCTTCTTATCTTAGTCATGCTGTATGTGGATGATATGATCATCATAGGGAATTCAGAAGAGTAAGTAGCCAGGCTCAGGGCTGAGCTTGCTATACGCTTTGAGATGAAAGACTTGGGAGAGCTTCATAACTTTCTTGGTCTTGAAGTGGAGAGAAAGGAGAGCGGGATACTTATTTGCCACAAGGGTTATGCGGATCGCATTGTTAATCGATTCAGCATGGGCGAAGGAAAGAGTTGCTCTACTCCACTGGAACATGGTCTGAAGCTTCGACGTGATGAAGGAAGGATTCTTCCTAATCCCTTGGTGTTCAGAGCTATAATTGGGAGCATGATGTACCTGACGATTACAAGGCCAGACATTGCATACGCTGTTGGCCGAGTAAGTCAGTTTATGGCTAAACCAAGGAAGTCTCATTTGGTGGCAGCAAAGAACATTTTGAAGTATATCAAGACAACTTCTAATATAGGACTCCTCTATAGTAGAGATGCGGACTTTGCTTTGCTTGGATACACGTATGCTGATTATGGTGTTGACTCGGATGATCGGAGATCAACTTTGGGTTATGTTTTCACTTGTGGATCAGCTTGTATTTCGTGGTGTAGTAAGAAGCAAGACTCATTGTCTGTGTCTACTACGGAAGCTGAGTATAAGGCTTCGGCCTTGGCTGCTCGGGAAGCCATCTAATTGATGAGACTTATAGAGGATGTTCATAAAGAAGTGCAATGACATACTTTTCTCTGGGGTGATAATGAGAGTGCTCTCAAACTGGTAACCAATCCAGTGTGTCACGCAAGGACCAAGCATATTTAGATCGAGCTCCACTTCATGAGGGAGAAGGTGTTGGAGGGATCTCTTCTGGTCGGGCATGTCCAGATTGAAGATAATCTTGCTGACATCTTCACAAAGCCGCTATCGAAGGGGCCATTTCAACGGTTATGAAGCTTGTTGGGTTTGATCACCACTTCTCACTTCAAGGGGGAGTGTTCAAATTTGTGAAGTGGAAGTGGGTGATGGTAGGTCGGGCGGACTGTGCGGCCTGAGCTATCTGAGTCCGCGGCCTGGGCGGACTGCTAGTTGCGGCCTGGTGACCTTGGCTGTCTTGGTGGCTTAGCTGTTGAGGAGCAGCCTATGCATCCTGGTATGCGGCCTGAGCGGTTTGGCCTATGGCCAAGGAAGTCATGCTTCTAGCGAAGCGGACTTAGGGGACTGTGGTTTGCGGTCTATTGGCAGTGATTAGTTGATCTGCAGCCTTATAGATTTGCAATCTTGTGTTAATCGACTGATTGGGAGTTCTATCCGCGGTTGGCTTTGCGAACTGGTTGAGTCCGCGGTGCTCGTTGTTGCGGACTGGCCTTGGAGTTCGGCTGTGGCCTTTGTCGTTCTCTGGTCAGTGGGCGTTAGCTATTGTGGAGGACTGCACGGACTGGTGTCAAAGTCCGGCAGTTGGCCGTTGTCTTGACAACTGTGCGAGTAGGGAATGCGGGCTCTGTCTTCTGGTGGAATGTTGGCGATCTGCCTTGGGGACAGGCGGACTGGGCCTTGTTCGTCGAGCTCGCGCTTGTTCTTGGTGGTTTTCTGGACATGGTCACATTCAGTGACAAGTACAGTGTGTTCACGGTATCCGCCGAGTCCGTTGTTGACCGGGCGGACTGCCTGTTTGTAGTGGACTTGTCGTGGATGGTGGCTTTGTTCTCGAGCTGTGCAGACTGCCTCCTTGAACTCATATTGTGTGCGGACTGTCGCAGTAAAGGTAGCTGTCCTTGTGGGTGTTTGCGGGCTATGTGGGCTGGTGCCTTGTCCGTATAGTGTGGGCGGAATAGTGCGAGTTCGCCTGATGGTGAACATCTTCGTTATTGCTCCTGACGGGTTTTCTTGGAATCTGGCTAAGTCCATGTGGACTCAGCGGACTGGACTTTGCTAGTGCGCGAGCTGGGGCGGTGACTCTATTTACTGGGGTGGTGTCCACACTCTTCACCTCACCTATAAATAGACCCCCCGACACGTCTACAGTAATTGAGTGAACAGTAAGTGGGGCTTGGTGATTTGTTGTCGTCTAGATTTTTCTGTCCGCGTGGGTTGAGTAGAGTTAGCTGTGTGTTGTGTGTAGGTCGTGCGACTAGCTTCAAGGAGCCAGGAGTTTGGCTTTGACTTCGGTCAAGTTCTGTGAAGTGTGCGGTCTCTGCAGTCTCAGCGGGTCGCTTCTACGGCTTGTCAGTTTTCTGTTTCAACATTTCCAAGTTCTAATAATCTATCCGCCAGTCGCAAGAGGGTAGGAGGTCTATTCTTTAGTTAATCAGCAGGCAACAAATAACAGTGTGTCCGCACGACCTCGCGATCTCGGCGGACTCCGTGTTTTATTCGGCTTGCAGCAGCAATAGCTCGGGCGGCTTCAGCGACCTTAGCTGACTCGGCGGTCTTGGCGGTCTCTTGCACTGTCCGCCCGACTTGTTTTGTGCTTTCTGTTTTAGCTTGTGTACTGGCAAAATCATGTCTCGCTATGTATACCTCGCCCTATAAAGAAGTGTTAATAACTATAAGATCTGCTTGTTCTTCCATTTGCGTTTGGTGTTGAGCTTGCTCCTTGGGTTTCCGCATGATCAAAGTGTGAACTGGATAGTTCTGAGAATATTAATTTGGCTTTAGGCTATCTTACTAACCACTTTGAGAAACTTCAACACAATTTTATCTCGGAGGACTTCGTCAGAGACCTGGACCAGATCAAGAACTTTGAGGGAGTGGTTAGGAGGGTGCGCCTCCCCAACGGGACGGAGATCCAGTCTACGACCAAGTGCATTCTGAGAGTGACCATCTATGGTGTGGTCTTCGAGGTCCCAACAATGATCCAGAGGATGCCGGATTTTGATATCGTCCTGGGCATGGCATGGCTCACCTGAAACCAGGCACAGGTTGATTGCCCAGCAAGGAGGGTTGTTCTAAGATACAGTGACACTTACCCAACCTTCAAAGGTATTGTCCCAGTTCCCCGTCTTCTACTATCTTCTATTCAGGCCGTCAAGGCATATCTGCAAGGAGACAAGGTCTACCAGGTCCAATTTGATATGGCCGTGGCCAAGCACTCTATTACTAATATCCTAGTGTTGTGGGACTTTGCTGACGTGTTCTAGGAGAAGCTGCCAAGATTGTTGTCGTACCGAGAGAAGGATTTCTAGAAACAACTAGTGTCAGGGGCTAAGCAGGTATCTAGAGCTCTGCATGGCTCCGAAGGAGTTAGTGGAGTTTCGAAGCCAGCTGCATGAGCTAATTGAAGCCAGATTTATCCAGTAAAGCTCCTTGACATGGAGAGCCCCAGTATTGTTCATGAAGAAGAAGGATGGGTCACTCCGACTGTGTATTAATGATAAAGCACTAAATAGGTTGACGGTCCGAAATAGCTACCCACTGCCGAGGATTGACGAGTTGTTTGACTAGTTGGAGGGAGCTCACTGGTTTTCAAAGCTAGATCTGAGGTCCGGATACTACCAGCAACAGATTCAGGAGGAATATATCCCAAAGACCGCTTTCAACTACAGATTTGGGTTGTACGAGTTCACCGTGATGCACTTCGGGTTCACGAATGTACAATCCGCGTTCATGAGTTTAATGAATCAGGTATTCGAGACCTATCTGGATGTTTTTGTATAGTATTTATTGACTACATCCTCATTTACTCAAGGAACGAGGAGTAGCATGCTCGGTATTTGGCACTGACTTTGGAGAAACTCAGGGATCATAATTTGTACAGTGACATCCGGGATAGCATCAGGGATGGGCAGAAGCTGGATGCGAGAATGGAGAAGATATTTATGTCCATGGAGGAAGACATGACAAGGGATTACTCTTTTAGAGATGGGCTGCATTGCTTTAGAGGAAGAGTTTACATACCGGTAGGAGGCCAAATTCGGGAGGATGTTATGACAGAGGCACACTGCAGTAGATATTCAGTGCACCCGTGGATCACAAAGATGGCAACGGATCTGAAGAGGACAATGTATTGGCCGGTTATGAAGAAGGATATTATATACTTCGTGATGCATTACGAGGCTTGCTAGCTCGTAAAGGCGGAGTGCAAGAGTCTAGACGGATTATTACAGCCACTTCTGGTGCCGGAGTGGAAGTTCAAGGATATAGCCATTGATTTTATACATGGGCTGCCCTGATCTCATGCGGGGAACGATACGATTTGGGTGATCATCGATAGATTGATGAAGGTGGCCAGGTTTATTCCAGTTAGGAAGGACGCTCCAGTCAGTGTTCTGGTGCGGAGATTCGTCGAACAGTCTGTCCGTTACCATGGAGTACCCTGGACGATCGTGTCAGACCGGGATGGATAGTTTACGTCCAAGGAGTGGAGGTCAGTTCAGGCCTACCTAGGCTCCCAATTGACTTTCAGAATAGCTTTCCACCTCAAACAGATGGGCTGACGGAGCGCACCAACCAGATACTGGAGGATCTTCTCCATCTTTTCATTTTGGACCGCGACGAGCCCTGTGAGAGACTGTTACCGCTGATTGAGTTCTCCTACAATAACAGTCATCAACCCAGCATATGCATGGCCCCTTAGGAATTTTATAGGGGGTGCAGGACCCCACTATCTTCGATCTAGGATGAGGATCCAATGACACTTGGCTCGGAGTTCATGGAGGACACAGGTGCTCACGGTAGGTTGAGTGGAGATAGGAGGCTAGAGGCCCAGAGTAGATAGGACAAATACAACGATGTATGACATCATCAGGTGGAGTTCCAGGTGGGAGACTGGGTTTTCTTTAAGATACGGCTGATGCGTGGAGTTTCACAGGTTCCCGGGCAGAAGAACTCACTCTGAGATACATAGGGCCCTATAGTTTCCTGGAGCAGATCAGCCCCTTAGCTTATAGACTGGAGCTACTGCTGGAGTTAGCAGGATTACATGATGTCTTCCACGTCTATTCACTTTGGAGGGCTCTGCTACGACCTGAGCAGCTGATTTCCACTATGGATGGCCCGATGTCTTCAAATCAATCAGTCAGCATGAAGCCAATCAGGATCGATAGTATAGCAGTGCGGGTCTTGCGGCGCAAGAAGGTCCCGCTAGTCAAGGTACTGTGGAGGAACCATGGGCAGGAGGAGCACACATGGGAGCCACAGGATTTGATGGGATAAAGGTACCATTAATCCTTAGGGATGTTACATACTTTATTTCAGTAGAAACCTCGTAGCCTTAGCCTCAATTTCGAGGATAAATGTTTTTTTATATATATTGGGATTTGTAATACCCCTCAAACAACGAGACCCCTAGGAGTGGTTTTGGTCATGACTAGGTTATGACAAAACCCTAAGAATCTCAAAAGACCGTGTGAGTAAAGATACAAGGTGAAGATCACCTTGGTTTGCCTATAACACAACCTCACCACCATACCTAGGGTTTGATGATGGTTAAAACTCGCAGCACCCCGCGGGTGTTTATTTGCAAAAGAGCGGATTATATATTTTATTTTGGAAAGACGGGGCGCGCAGATTTATTAATTATAAAAAGTTGAAATCGAGTTTTAACGAAAGAAGGTAAGTGCACCTATCATGTGTGGTACATGATATTCCGGTGTGGAAAATCGAGGTCGTATTGTTCTCGGGGTCGGGTTGATTATTTCTACTCTTCCATGGAGGGGACTATTATTTTACCGATATTTAACTTGTTAAGTTATTTTTAAATATATAAACAAAAAAGCATTAAAAATAAAAGCGTTTTAAAAAGGTGGAGTCGATGAAGAGCTTAGCGCAACAGCATCGAATAAAATTTGAACTAAAATATACTTTTAATAAAAAGAGATCCTAAGTTTCAAATTAATTAAGGCGGAGACTTGGCCGTGGAGGTTCCACTAAAATGAGCTCACGTATCTCTAGGACTATCGCTCACCTAAACATTAATACTATTCGACCGGGCTCACGTCCGACGAAGGATTCCTCTTAATGCCCGCATTATGCTAAGAACCCTGCTATTGGGTGGAGAACCCAATCTGGTAGAGTTTGCGTGCCTCCTCTCTCGATGGTTAGTGCGGAACTCCATTTACCAAGGGGCGATCGGTCCATACGCACAGCCTCTCGGCTAGCTAGCGTATGCACTACGGAAATAGAGCCCACACATCGATTATGTGGTTCTACGCTTCGTAAGCCCGAGGCAAACCTTCAGTTAATTTAATTAATTAGAAAAACAGGACCTTTAATTATTTAAAGCTATTTTATCTGTCTCAATGCTCTTCGATACTGAGGGATAAGAGCGGTTAGCCACTCATCGGAATGGGGACGGCTTGCGATGAAAGCAATAAAATAAAAGCAGAAAATGAAAGCAGGAAAAGTAAAGCAGGAAATAAAGCAGTAAATTACGAGTCCTACTCAAACGAGTAGGACTGAAATGAAAGCAGTAAAAGACAAGTCCTACTCAAACGAGTAGGACTGAAATTAAAGTGAGTCATACTCAAACAAGTAGGAGAAAATAAAAGCACACACGCACGCACTCTACAGAAATGAAATACTCACACACTCTAAAAAGTAAAACACACCGACGCACTCTACTGAAATAAAATACGCAGACACACTGCATAAATAAAGAACACACTCACGCACTCTATTGAAATGAAATACGCACACACACACTGCAGAAATAAAGAACACACTCACGTACTCTATGGAAAGTAAAACACAAGCACTCGACATAAAATGAAAACACACTCACACAACAGAAATGAAAGACGCACACACACAATAGAAATTAAAAACTCACACACTCACTCTACTTGAAATGAAATACACACTCACACAACATAAATGAAAACACATCCATACACTCTACTTGAATTGAAAATGCACGCACACACTCTACTTGGAATGAAATACTAAGTGACTGAAAAATTTAAAAAACTATATTTCTACCGCTAGAATGCGGTAGAAATGCATAAAAAGTCAAAATAAAAATTAACAGAGAAAAAAGTTTTGCAAGTAAATTCAAAATGAAAGTGCTCGAAAAATAAAACAAATACATTTCTACTGCTAGAATGCGGTAGAAATGAATAAAATGAGGTCAGAAAAATTAAAAGAGGTAAAAGTTTTGCAAATAAAAGCAAAAATAGAAGTGTTTGAAAAAGCAAAATTACAACTTATGCATTCTTATAACTCTAAAAAACTCATAAAAAGTGGAAGAAAAGGTAAAAGAATAAAAAGTTTTACAAAAATAAAATACTAGTTAAAAATCAAAACCACTTTTATAACCGTTTTTATAAGTTCATAAGGATGAATATGAAGAGTTCTAAAAAACCTAAGTCTAAAGCAAGTTAAATAAAAATAACGAAAATATAAAAATATAAAGTTATACTCATACACACATGCGCATCTTAAAGAACAGAAAAACAAAAGAAACAAATAAGATTGCATTAGAGAGGTATTTAAATGGATTCCAAAGCCATATAAAGGAAGAAAAACACATTTTATTAAGTAAAAAACGAGTTACATGGAAAGATAAAAACAAAACCTAGGAGAGTGGGAGACAAAATCACTTACATAGCTTTGGAAAGACATCTAAACAGAACCTCCTTATACAAAATGGTTCAAAAAAGGGAAACAAGAGTTTATACAGAACATGGCTATTTATAGGGAAAATTTTCAAAGTGCACGCCCTCTGACACGGGCTTGTCGGGGGGGGGGGGGGGGGGGGGGGGGGGGGACGTGTCACTACTATACAAGATTCGATCCAGCGATTTGATGGCTAAGTTGACTTCGACTGTACACATGGCGGTCACGCCATAGGTCACGGGCGTGACGTTGGGCGTGTCTGGGAGGTCGATATGGGCGCGGGTCACGTCGAAAAGTCACCGCGCTGTCTTGTCGGGCCAGGTGGAGTAGTACACGGCCGTGTGGCATCTTGACATGGGTTTGTCGGGTCGGGTCGGCGATCTTTGAGCATGATTTCATCGAGCTGGATTGAAACAGGCTCAGGTCACGGGGCGTGTCATGTGACGCGGGTGTGTCTTAGGGCATGTCACATTTTTTCTTCAAAAAACAATTGATCTCATGGGAATTGAAGTACCACGCCCAGGTCACGGGCGTGACCCAAAGTACACGGGCGTGTCGATGCAATTGTTGGCAATTTTTCTGGAAATTTCAGGAAACGAAAAATAAAGTAGGTTAGAATAAGTTTTTCAAACAAGAAACATTTTATTAAAGAAATTTAACTAAATATAACAAAAATAAATGAAAATGACTTAATTAATGTACATAAAAATATGTATATTTACAACTCATCAAATACCCCCATACTTAAGCTTTTGCTATTCCAGAGCAAAAGTTGGAGATGAACTTATAATGAATTAAAGATATCCTAAGTTTAGCTACCGCTTGAATTAATTGAAAGAAAGATCTAAATGAATATTCGGGGTATAAGAGTTAAGTCCTAATTATGACAAAAATTTAAATAAACAAAAAGTTTCCGCTAAAAACTTCTGATATAATCAAATAGATAGCAAAAAATTTTATTTGTTAGGCTAACAAAAATAGATTGGATTTATGAAACTTTAGCTTATAAGAATTATAGAAAATAATGAAATTTACAAATTATGCTCTGAAAAATATTTCAAAATTAAATCTAAAATCTTTTGAAATTGGCGGAGTTGGATGTTGAGGTTTATGAAGGGCATTGAATTTTTAGAGGCGAGGGTATATTTTTTTGCTCGAACCTCTAATGAATTATTAGTTTTTTAAGTTATTTAGAAGAAAGAGATGAGAAAGAAGTGTTATTTACGAAAAAGCAGGGGTAAAGAGAAAGATTTTTTTACAAAGAAGAAGAGATGAGTGAAAGAGAAAGATTGTTCTACAAAAATATGTACAAAACAACAACTTTTATGATTTTTTTGTTTATAATTTTTTTTATGATGTCTTTTTTTGTGTTTTATGAATTTTTTTTTGAATTTTTGTTTATAATAAACAAGGAGAAACTTTTTTTGATTAAAATAAACAGGGAGAAAGTTTTTTGAAGGTTTTAATTTTTGCAATTTTTTTGTATTTTTGATGTGTTTTATTATTGCAGAATATGTAAGTGTAGAAATGAAAAAAAATAAGAAAACACCCTCATACTTAAACCCAGCATTGTACCCAATATTGCAATCTAAGTATGCTGAGCGATAATAGACAGAATATAATATGTACAAAAAGAAAAAGGGAGGGTAGGAGATTCCCTAAGACGAGGTTGGGGAGGCCCATTTGAAACCATGCATTATTTAGAAAAAAAAGAAAGAAGCAAAAAGATAACAGAAAAATGAAAAAGATCAATTCAGTCAAAAGGTTGTGGTGGTAGGGGGGATGTGTGTGGGACTCGAAGCTAACGTCTTAGCTTATGAGCGTGTATAGAAATGCGTCCCCTAACTCGCACAATAGTGTGAAGTACGTCGAAGTGTGAAAAATAGATATATAATTTTTGAATAATAAAAAAGTTTTATTTATTTTCAAGTGTTTATTATTATTATTATTATTTTGGTAGATTTTTTTGTTTTTTTGAAAAGAAATAAAAGAAACAAAATATATACTAGACTTCTTTGCTTTTTAGGAGAGGATTTTTTTTCTATAGATATATACATTTCAAATAACAACGTATTATATATATTTTTTGTGTTTTTAAGTAAGTTATTTTTAGTTAGTTTTTTTGATAGTTTTTCTCTTTTTTTTTCGGGGGGGGGGGGGGGGGTTATGTTTTTGTAGTGTTTTTGGTTTTTAGATGTTTAGAGTTTTTTTGAGGTTTTGAAGTTTTTGGGGTTTTAAAAGTTTTTTAGTTTTTTTTTGTTTTTGTTTTAAGTTTGTAGATTTTTTGGGTTTTTGTTTTTTTTTAGATTTTTTTTTTTGGTTTGTAGTTTTTTCAAAAACATAATGAAAAATATTTTAAGTTCTTCATTTTCTAGATTTTTTTTATTTTATAGTTTTTTCAAATTTTTAGTTTTATAGGTTTTTTAATTTTTTTTGGAAACAGTGCTATTTCATTTTTTTTATATAGATAAATATATATGAAATAATAAGTATAAAAGAAACTCCTCTTTTTTTTTGTAAGTTGTGTTTTTTAAAGTAGTTTTATTATTATTATTATTATTAGTAGTATTTTTTGTTTGCCCTTTTTTGGATATATTTAAAAAAAAAGGGAAAATTAATAGATCTCCAGAGTTCAAAATAACGAGTCGAAAATTTCCCTGGCAATGATGCCAAAAACTTGATGGTTAAAACTCGCGGCGCCCCGCGGGTGTTTATTTGGCAAAAGAGCGGATTATATATTTTATTTTGGAAAGACATGGCGCGCGGATTTATTAATTATAAAAAGTTGAAACCGAGTTTTAACGAAAGGAGGTAAGTGCACCTATCGTGTGTAGTACATGATATTCCGGTGTGAAATATCAAGGTCATATTGTTCTCGGGGTCGGGTTGATTATTTCTACTCTTACCTAGAGGGGACTATTATTTTACCGATATTTAACTTGTCAGGTTATTTTTTAATATATAAACAAAAAAACATTAAAAATAAAAGCATTTTAAAAAGGGGGAGCTGATGAAGAGCTTAGGGCAACCACATCGAATAAAATTTGAACTAAAATATAATTTTAATAAAAAGAGATCCTAAGTTTCAAATTAATTAAGGTGGAGACTTGGCCATGGAGGTTCTACTAAAATGAGCTCACCTATCTCTAGAACTATCGCTCACCTGAATATTAAGACTATTCGACCGGGCTCTCGTTAGATGAAGGATTCCTCTTAATGCCCGTATTACGCTAAGAACCCCACTATTGGGTAGGGAACCCAATCCGGTAGCTAGCGTATGCACTACCAAGGGGCGATCGGTCCATACGCACGGCCTCTCGGCTAGCTAGCGTATGCACTACGAAAATAGAGACAACACATCGATTATGTGGTTCTACGCTTCGTAAATCTGAGGCAAACCTTAAGTTAATTTAATTAATTAGAAAAACAACACCTTTAATTATTTAAAGCTATTTTATCTGTCCCAATGCTCTCTGATACTGAGAGCAAAGAGCGGTTAGCCACTCATCGAAATGGGGACTACTTGCGATGAAAACAATAAAATAAAAGCAGAAAATGAAAGCAGGAAAAGGAAAGCAGGAAATAAAGCTGTAAATTACGAGTCCTACTCAAACGAGTAGGACTGAAATGAAAGCAGAAAAAGGCAAGTCCTACTCAAACGAGTAGGACTAAAATTAAAGCAAGTCCTACTCAAACGAGTAGGAGAAAATAAAAGCACACACGCACACATCCTACAAAAATGAGATACTCATACATTCTAAAAAGTAAAACACACCCACACAGTCTATTGAAATGAAATACGCACACACACTGCAAAAATAAAGAACACACTCATGCATTCTACTGAAATGAAATACGCACACATACTGTAGAAATAAAGAACACACTCATGCACTCTATGGAAAGTAAAATGCACGCACTCGACATAAAATGAAAACACACTCACACAACATAAATGAAAGACGCACACACACAACATAAATTAAATATTCACACACTTACTCTACTTGAAATGATATACACACTCACACAACAGAAATGAAAACACATCCACACACTCTACTTGAATTGAAAATGCACGCACTCTACAGGAATGAAAACGCACGCACACACTCTATAAGAATGAAATAAAGCGGTAAAATCTATCTCATACACACACACACACACATACAAAAATAAGAAAAACTAAGTGACTGAAAAAATTAAAACAACTACATTTCTACCGCTAGAGTGCAATAGAAATTCATAAAAAGTAAAAATAAAAATTAACGGAGCAAAAAGTTTTGCAAATAAATGCAAAATGAAAGTGCTCAAAAAATTAAAACAAATACATTTCTACCGCTAGAATGCGGTAGAAATGAATAAAATGTGGTCAGAAAAATTAAAAGAGCAAAAAATTTTGCAAATAAAAGCAAAAATAGAAGTGTTTGAAAAAGAAAAAATTATAGCTTATCCATTCTTATAACTCTATAAAAATGCATAAAAAGTGGAAGAAAAGGTAAAAGAACAAAAAGTTTTACGAAAATAAAATACTAGGTAAAAATTAAAACGACTTTTATAACCATTTCTATAGGTTCATAAGGATGAATATGAAGAGTTCTAAAAAACCTAAGTCTAAAGCAAGTTAAGTAAAAATAATGAAAACAAAAAAATATATAAAGCTATACTCATACACACATACGCATCTTAAAGAACAGAAAAACAAAAGAAACAAAATAAGATTGCATAAGAGAGGTATTTAGATGGATTCCAAAACCATATAAAGGAAGAAAAACACAAATTTTTGAAGTAAAAAACGAGTTACATGGAAAGATAAAAACAAAACCTAGGAGAGGGGGAGACAAAATCTCATACATAGCTTTGGAAAGACATCTAAACATCACCTCTATTGGATCCTGAAAGTCCACCTAGTGTCAACTATGTGCACCTATGGGGGGGGGGAATAGGTGACGAGTAGCGCTTTTGCGGAATTTACGAATGTACCTGCACAATAAAAATAAAAAGCACAGCACACAGAATACACAAGCAATTTATAGTGGTTCCCCGACTTGGGTACATCCACTTTCCCCCTTCGACCTATCTCCCAACAAGGGACGACTCGGTCTCTTCTCCAACAGGATTGAAATCCAATCCCTGCACTATCGGAAGGAACCCTTCCACACGTGAGAGTCAACACTCCCACAAAACGGGTTGCACCCAACCCTTACAACACGGAACAATCGTTCCTTTACAACAAAAGTAAATATAGAATGTACACGAGATACAAACTTCATTTGGAGACTACGGTGTTCCTCTTCGTTCGACGACGTGTTCATGAAGTCAATGAGGAGTCTACAACCTTGATCTCTCTTGGAGAGGATCTCCCCGGAACCGGCGGCGGCAACACGAGCGGCGGCTAGCTTCGGGATCGGCGGCTATGATGATGAGCGGCTGCTGAACTTGGAGATCCAAACTTCGTAGCGAAGCTAGCTTGGTCTTCCAACGGTCACACGAGGATCGGTCGTCTCGATCGATTCAGACGGGGGAGTTTTTCCCGGTCAACAAATCGAGAGACAAGAGATCTCTGGATAGACACGTGAGACTCAAGCTTTGCTAAGCTTCTGTCGCCGGAGATCACGAAGGATTCCCGATTGTTGACGGCGACCAACTTGCCCGAGCGCGACGGCGGCGGCGGAGTGGAATCGCGATTTTAGGGTTACGTCGCGGCTCGGTTTCTGATTCTCTACCTTTTACTGTTCAAAATACTCATGTATTTATACACCGTAGCTAACTCCAATATGACCGTTTGTGGGACCCACAATAGAAATCCCTAAATCCCGGTCCAGAAAATTGACAGCTGCAGAATCCGGTTCAGGAACATCACGAGAAATCGCTAAGTGAAAATCGGCGAGAATCGCTGGTGATTCTCGACGAATCGGCGAGAATCACCAAGAATCCGTCGAGAATCGCTAGTGATTCTCGCCGAATCACTTATTGGTTCTCAGCGATTTTCACTTGGTATTCATGAGCTGCTTAACCACAGGTTCGGCGAGAATCACTAGTGATTCTCGCCGAATCTTACTTGGCACCGTTTTGAGGTAGCCAGAAGGGGTCGGCGAGAATCACTAATGATTCTCGTCGATTTGGCGAGAATCACTAGTGATTCTCGCCGAATCGGCGAGAATCACTTGGTGATTCTCGTCGAATTTTCCTTGGACGAATTTTCATTTTCCACCCAGGAGCTGCTCCTTGACCCATCCATGCTCCTTGTCTTCTCTTGCATATGAACGGCCCTGTACTTGAAAGTAAGTGCACTCCAATAGAGAGAGTACACGTAGGCCAACACACTGATCTGCTCAACGAGGGATTACGTCTTGCAGACCCGTGTATATTGACCTACTGCACCCTGATATTGGTGTGCACTTAGCGTGGAGGAGCTGCAAGTACAACTTAAGATGTTTCATCAAATACATTGTGAATTCATCTTAGCTTGACAGGTGGCTTCCTCAAATCCAGGTAATTGTAGATACAATACCCAATAATCTCCCCCTATTTGACGAAGCCAAAACCCTACTAGCTAAGATGAATAACACCTATCAAATAATAAACATAGCATTCAGAAATTAAACATGCAGCACAAGAGAGTATGAGCAAACAGATCAGGACTTGAGTCATTCACAAATTCTAATATATATACCAATATAAATATATACACATATAATCTCAGAATTGTTTATACGATAACAATAATCATTAAATGTTCTTAAGACAAAGTGACAAGCTATAAATGATTGACTATTTTTCCTTAGCTAAGTCACCCTTAAAATTTTGAGCCAAGTACTTCTTGCTTTGCCTCTCCATGTATTCTTTGGGCTTCGGATAATACCTAGGAGGAGGAACTTTATCTGCATCCTTGTTGTTTCTGAAAAAGATGTTGCATTCGCTTCAAACGTTTTGTGCGTTTCCCACTCATACTGGCTATATACTTCGTTTCGATTGATCTCTCCTCTTTCTTGTAGCCAGAAGGTGTCTAAGATGATGTTCCTTGAAACTGGACTCCACCTTTCGTTTCATACATCCTCCTCACTCATTCTGATTCTCTTCTCAGCTAGAGTCTCCTTGGAGGTCCCTTCCTGAACTTTTCTCTTTCCCCTGGCTTTTGCTAAGGCATCTTGGTCAAACATGCTCCTCAGTTTAGCTTTGGAGAGAGCCCTAGCATCAGCGTCATTTGTGGGAACATCTGCAGCACTTGTACTAAAATCCTCAGCAGCACATACTCCCTCAGCGGCCGTAGATGTCTCAGGAACATGAATACCTGCAGGATTGTCAGGCAGAACGACGCCTAACGTACCTAACGCCTGTTGGAGCATCCACCAGCAGCTCTCATAGACATATTTGCTTGATTGTGCGAAGTTTGTGCTCATGCTTTCTTGAAGCTCGGCCAACTTAGCTATATACTCTTTCTCCCCCTTTTTGGCTTCGACAGCGATTCAGTTGGCATAGGAATGTAGGGAGTCATCAATATGCTTCGTGGTCTTGGAGAATTCAGAGACCAAGGCCTGCTGATTGGCGTTAAGAGTGACCATATTACCGTCAAACTTTTGAATGTTGTTGGCGACAACATGTGCATTCTGATTTACGACAGCAAGAGTATCAGTGTTCTTTTTCAATCCGGCCATAAGGAGTGTGACAGCTTCGCCGGCCGCGGTATACTTTTCTTCAAATTTCTTCTCCATCACGTCCAGTTTATGGTTGATTTCCACCATATTCTTGAGCATCAGATTTTCAGAAGTCTTAATCCTTTTCAGCAGTTTATTCTGAGCGTTAGCAAAGGAGTCTTTGAGTTCATTCACACTTCCCTGAATGACATTTACTGTGTGAGTGGCTAGCTCATCTCGTAATGGAATAGTCGGAGGCACTTCGTGGCCTTGCTCTTCAGCAGACGCATCTGTAGAGTTGTATACAATCACATTCTCTAATGGAGGAATGTTGGCGGCCTCTTTAGATGTTTCAGTCTCCCCCTCCACTGGTGCAGGCTTGTCAGATGGAGGTTCAACAGGATCCGGAGCCTCAAATACTTCATGTCCCTTGTGCCCTTCATCTTCTTCGTCATCATCCATGAACTCATCTTCATCAGCAGCCTCTTCCAATTCTTTTTCAGCGGGCTCCAATACAGTGTCACTTTCTTCTTGAATTTCGGCCACCGCATCCCTGGCCACCTGGGAGATGTCAGATACTACATCAGTATGCGAGGGTAGAGGCTTCCCCTCGATTCCTGCAGACAGGGTATCAGGAACTTCACTGGGGTTGACTGCTGGAGATACTCCCTATTGTTCTTCCACTGCAGTCTGCCCAATACGCCTCTCCCATCGATCAAACACACTTGAGTCCATCTTCTTCAGGTAGTGGAGAGGGACACCTTTACTCATGTCGAATTTGTCTCCATTTAGCTGGTTTAGATATAGACTTAAGATGCGGCCAAAACTTGGAGAGCCCAAGGTGTCCTTGATCTTCTCGAACAGCAACTCCCCCCAGTTGAACCTCTTGCGGCAGACGACAGCTATCAGGATCTTGAACATATCCCCTGAGATATGGTCATGAGAGCTTGGCTTGCAGATGAGCACCTTTCCAATAATGTCAGACAGGAGTTTCCCTTCTTCATTCATCTCTTTTCTCTTTATTGACCGAGTTCCCCGTGGGAGACCGCAGAATAAGAGAGTTCTGGATTTGTCCTCGTCCTCCAAATAGTCCTCATGCTCCGAGCTAGAAAGCTGCAGGTAGCGAGTCAGCTTGCTGGCAGACATCTTGACCTTTGCCCCAGCCACTTTGCTTTTGATTACGGAGTCGCCATTTCGGAGTCTTGCGGTAGCGAAGAACTCCAGCACCTCTTTGTCCAGGATTTTGCAAGGGTGCTCCAGGACGAAGGTTAGCCCAGCCTCTTCCAGCATCAGAATGATGTTGCGGAATTCGTCCGAGGCGTGAGAAAACCCAGTTCGAACCAGCTCGCAACCAGAGACCAACCCAGCAGTTGTCCTTGGGGCCATTGCAGATCTAGAGAGAGAATCCCTACTCTAAGCGTTAATGAACATTCAAAAAGAAAGCGTCACTAGTGAGAGCGTCCAAGTACGGGTGAGGAAGAGGTTACCTAAGGGCTTATACGGAAGTGAGTTGGTGAGCTTCCTGCGAGAACTCTTCCTCAAGCGTCCTTTGGGAAGACCTTTGGTGGATATGAGAGTTTCCTGCGGGGTTCGGCCTTGCTAGAACTTTGCGAGAACCTTCTCGATTTGACGATGGACCTTGCGAGAACCTTGCGGTCACAGTGACACTTCGCGATTCGACGAGAACCTTGCGAGAACTTACGGGAAGAAGATGGAGAGCCGGATTCGTGTAGCGATGAGCTTCCTGCAGAGTTCGGCGGGAATCAACGGGAGTTTGCGAAGGTGGTGCGACGAGCTTCCTACGAGTCTCTGCGAGTCGGCGGGAGAGCTCTTGTGGGTTTCGGCAAGTCTGCGAGTTTCGGCGAGTCGGCGGAAGACCTCTTACGGGATATCTGCTGCAACGTGAGGCGGGATTCGTGTGGCTTGCTCCTTCGGCGGGATACTTAAGGAAGTTGAACGGTCGGCGAGCTCCTTCGGCGGGATTCGGCGGGATTCTTCGTATATAAAGGGTCGGGGGGATTTGTCTAAGTCGAAATTGAATGGTTTCTTAACTAGGAATTTTCACGTTAGGAAGCATTGCAGCATTTTCGAATTCTTCTGATGTTAAGTCAATATGAGAACGATAAATACATATTTATTGTAAAGACAATCTATTTGGATTTGAGCGAGGCTTCTCCAAACACTTCTTGATGTCAATTGTGAGTTGTCGAGATTCACAATGACATATCTTTGTTAACTTTGTATTGATGTATAAGGGGTTGCATGTATCGAGTTAACCTATCCTCAGATGTGCATACATAGACTAATATACAAAGATGTATTTGTATATAAGGATATATATATATATAGGTAATTGTCAATTGAAAACGACTCAAGTCTTGAAACTGATCATGAGTACCTGGGATTTTGAGAGTCATCGTTTTAGTCCCTCAGGTAGAACATATCAGAAGCTCAATGTGAGTATGCTCAAATTGATATCACATCTGTTATTGCAGACGATTGTTCCAATTTAGTCTTGAGCCACCTACTGTCTAGTTCCCATCATATTCACGGGAACCTAGACTACCCTGCAAGAAAGAATTACTTTACCTTAGGAACCCAAATCATATTGGGTCCTAGGTTCCTGTTAGCATAAGCACGCCACTGCCTTCCTTCAGAAAACCTATCTGGAAGACTACCTCTGTCCCGAGAATGTGGATAAGCCCTTGCCGTGGGCACAGAGGGGTTGTGCCAACAATCGATGGCAAAGTGCCCCACTTTGCCGCAGCACCAACATGGGTGAATGTTGTATCGCCGTTTCCGACCTGATCTAGTGACTGATGTAGTCACGGTCCTAGGTCTAAACGGGATACGGCATGATCTTGTCAAAAAAATTCCTCTTCCATCGTGACACGTGGAAGGGTGGAAAGAATGCATGTTGTGAGCGTTATGAGGCCGGGAAGGTGGTGCCATTCTTTCAGGCATCTCCCTTACAGAGGCCCCATGGAACCTGACATCATGGCTTCTATCCTCTCTATCCCGTGTCCTCGAGTGGTGAGAAGTCTTCTGTGAGCTGGGACATGCAGATCCACACTGTGTTGTGGCAGTGGCAGTGAATACGAAGGGCTCAGAATGAGCCTTAGGTATTTACTCATGGGTGGCCATGACGGCCCTTGCACTATGGACGTTTCCACATGGGGACAGATCACCCTTGCAGTGACCACGACTATTCCTGTGGTCATACCTGAAGGCATGATGAGTTGCCTTCCTGCCTGGAGTGGGGGGTCGGAATACCGTTTCCCCATTTCTCCATGCCTGGATAATCCGGGAGATCCACCCGGTTTCTTGCTTTCTCTTTATAGCATCAACTTTGGAAAAATTTGATAATATACGTTTCTCATTATCTAGACTACTCTCTAGAGCTGAGATCTTAGAGTCCTTGACCTTGTTGGATGCCAATTGGAGAACCAACAAGATCTTCAGTCGAGCAATCTCTCGAGCTTGCTCCTCAGCAAGTAAGTTGCTTTCCTGAAGGGCTCTCTTCAGGGAATCAGAATTTTCTGGAGGAGAGCAGTTTCTGTCTTCAGAAAGGTCAAAAGATATAGGGCAGGATGAAGAAGTTACCTGCTCAACTGTGTTATTATCATTAGAATCAGTGACCATTGTTTCATCCTCGTCAGAGCTGCTTTCTTCACTGGTCTCGTCAGTCTCTGATACGGACACTGGAGCTCTGATGTTGTCCGAGTGATGCTTGCCTTCATCTTCAAAGGTGAGGACCCCCACATAGGCTTCCTCGTCTGGTTGACAACATATTCCAGCTTTCTCTGACTCCCCCATCAATTCTGATATCATCACCCACATGGATTTAGCCGTCCTGCATTTTTCCAATCTAGAGCGAGAGGCTCCAGACCAGATATCCATAATGATTTGACGAATCCTCTCATCCAAGTGAAATAGTGATAGTTCCGTCTCTGACATCTCAGCAATGCCCATGGGCACTTGGATCCCAGAGTCGGAGGTCTTCATGGGAATAAACAGACCCTCTTCCAAGATGAAGGATGCTCGAGGATCAATAGCATCAAGGTGAAATGACACTCTCATTCTCCAGATGGGATAATAATCCTTTGTGCATGCGGGGAGTTTGAGTGGCGGTATCTCATAATCCAGATCCATGCTTGTGACACTGGTGGCAGGATTCTACTCAAGGTGTTAACCTTTTTGAAGAGCAACCTCGCTTTGATACCACTTGAAAGTCCACCTAGTGTCAACTATGTGCACCTATGGGGGGGGGGGGAATAGGTGACGAGTAGCACTTTTGCGGAATTTATGAATGTACCTGCACAATAAAAATAAAAAGCACAGCACACAGAATACACAGGCAATTTATAGTGGTTCCCCGACTTGGGTACATCCACTTTCCCCCTTCGATCTATCTCCCAACAAGGGACGACTCGGTCTCTTCTCCAACAGGATTGAAATACAATCCCTGCACTATCGGAAGGAACCCTTCCACACATGAGAGTCAACACTCCCACAAAACGGGTTGCACCCAACCCTTACAACACGGATCAATCGTTCCTTTACAACAAAAGTAAATGTAGAATGTACACGAGATACAAACTTCGTTTGGAGACTACGATGTTCCTCTTCGTTTGACGACGTGTTCGTGAAGTCAACGAAGAGTCTACAACCTTGGTCTCTCTTGGAGAGGATCTCCCCGGAACCGGCGGCGGCAACACGAGCGGCGGCTAGCTTCGGGATCGGCGGCTATGATGATGAGCGGCTGCTGAACTTGGAGATCCAAACTTCGTAGCGAAGCTAGCTTGGTCTTCCAACGGTCACACGAGGATCGGTCGTCTCGATCGATTCAGACGGGGGAGTTTTTCCCGGTCAACAAATCGAGAGACAAGAGATCTCTGGATAGACACGTGAGACTCAAGCTTTGCTAAGCTTCTGTCGCCGGAGATCACGAAGGATTCCCGATTGTTGACGGCGACCAACTTGCCCAAGCGCGACGGCGGCGGCGGAGTGGAATCGCGATTTTAGGGTTACGTCACGGCTCGGTTTCTGATTCTCTACCTTTTACTGTTCAAAATACTCATGTATTTATACACCGTAGCTAACTCCAATATGACCGTTTGTGGGACCCACAATAGAAATCCCTAAATCCCGGTCCAGAAAATTGACAGCTGCAGAATCCGGTTCAGGAACATCACGAGAAATCGCTAAGTGAAAATCGGCGAGAATCGCTGGTGATTCTCGACGAATCGGCGAGAATCACCAAGTGATTCTCGACGATTCGTCGAGAATCGCTAGTGATTCTCGCCGAATCACTTATTGATTCTCAACGATTTTCACTTGGTATTCATGAGCTGCTTAACCACAGGTTCGGCGAGAATCACTAGTGATTCTCGCCGAATCTTACTTGGCACCGTTTTGAGGTAGCCAGAAGGGGTCGGCGAGAATCACTAATGATTCTCGTCGATTCGGCGAGAATCACTAGTGATTCTCGCCGAATCGGCGAGAATCACTTGGTGATTCTCGTCGAATTTTCCTTGGACGAATTTTCGTTTTCCACCCAGGAGCTGCTCCTTGACCCATCCATGCTCCTTGTCTTCTCTTGCATATGAACGGCCCTGTACTTGAAAGTAAGTGCACTCCAATAGAGAGAGTACACGTAGGCCAACACACTGATCTGCTCAACGAGGGATTACGTCTTGCAGACCCGTGTATATTGACCTACTGCACCCTGACATTGGTGTGCACTTAGCGTGGAGGAGCTGCAAGTACAACTTAAGATGTTTCATCAAATACATTGTGAATTCATCTTAGCTTGACAGGTGGCTTCCTCAAATCCAGGTAATTGTGGATACAATACCCAACAGATCCCTAGTAAGATTTGGGCTAGGTTCACTAAGTTAGGATCATATGACCCATAATGTATAGCCAGGGTCATAGTTGTGTCCTAGAGTTTAGGCCAAGTCCTTAGAGTCAACATCACATGGACCAACTATCAACAAGACTGCCAGAGACTCAAGACTTAGAAGATTTCAAGACTCTATAAAGTGAGTTCGACGTTCGTCGAACTCAGGTGGATGATTGTCGTGCTCAGCTCGATGATCTCAGAGAAAATTCTCTGAGCTGAGCTCGACGAACTTTATTCTTTGGTCGACGAATCTTTGGACTACTACAGCATTTTGTCAAGACTATGTTCTCTAGTCTCAGGTCGACGAACTTAGTTCTCTGCCCGATGAATTTTGGATTATCTACTTCAACAACTTAGAACCAGAATGAAAGTGCAAGTTAGATCTGATATGCTCTAGAGGGGGGGGGGGTGAATAGAGTATGGTGCTTGCTAAAAACTTTTTACAACTGTTGTTGTATTCCTAAGTGAACAGGGAAGCTAATAATAAATAGTAAATCTAAACACAGAATAATCACAGAGTAATCACAATCTACAAAGCAATCTAATCACAAACCATAGTCAGAAACAAAAAGAAAGACAAGCAACTAGATGACGCAAGGAGCTATAGTGGTTCCCCAATCAACCTGGGTACATCCACTCTTCTACCACCCTAGGTAGGAATCCACTGCAGGATGAGTTGATCAGGTGTCCTGGGCACCAATGAGCTTTTGATAAGGTGCTCAAAAACCAAACCAGATTTTTTGATCAGGTGTCTTGCCACCACTGATTTTTGATAAGGTCTCAGAAACCAAACACAAACTTTTGAAGGGAGTTTGGAAAACCCTTTACAGCAGAGAGAGAGAGAGAGAGGGTGAGATGATCTTCTCTGTCAATAGTCAGAGAGAAGATAGTGGATGTTGTCAAAGCTACCCCTGAGATCTTGAGTTGTTCAGGAAGTGAAGCTTTGTAGTAGGGTGATAGGCCTTCAGATGATTTGATCTCCAACAAAATATGATTTCAGCAGCAACTGAAATGTGTGATGTCTGGAGTCTTGAATGATGATGGCCTTTGAACACCTGAATCAAGAGAGATCTGAAAATTTCAGTTGGTTGATCTCCTTTTGTGATGTGTGTTCTTGTATGAATTTTTTGACTGAGAATGTCTGCAACTCTTTCTCTTTCTCTTGTGTAATTGTTGTTGTAAGAGTTGTTGCAGAAGTTGTTATTATTCTTTGTTGCAGAGAATGAATATGTCTTTTTTTCCTTTCTTCTCAATAGAAATGATCATTTGTCCAAGATAGCCGTTAGCCTGTCATTAATTACTTCCTTAATTGTATTTGTCTTCTGGAGGAAAGTCCAACAAAAAATTCCTTGAAAATTCCTTGAAACTTGCTCCATATTAATTGAAAAACGGCTATAAGATCCTGAATTAAATGCTTACAATAATTCCACAACTGTCTGGATTTGAATCTTGAAAAACATCTAACTCTTCAGAAAAATGTCGAACTGAGCTCCACTATCATTGGACTGAGCTCAGAGATTAGACTTAAACAAAAACAGAGATCGTCGATCTGAGCTCAACTATCGTCGAACTGAGCTCAGAGATAGAGAATCAAACTGGAGTCAAGATCGTCGATCTGAGCTCGAAGATCGTCGAATGGAGTTCGACGACTTGTCGAAGTTGAGCTCAGAGATCGTCGAATGGAGTTCGACGATTTGTCGAAGTGAGCTCAATGATCGTCAAATGGAGTTCGACGATTCGTCGTACTGAGCTCGACGAAATGACTTGGTCTCCAAAACTGAAATCTCTGGTCTTGAGGGCAGCTTTCAAACCTAAGTACTAACCTTTAAACTCAATTCTAATTGACCTTTAGATCTATACAATGAGGTCAAAACAGGTTTCCTAAGAGGCATAGTGATCCTTGCCCAAATCAGTAATAGGGTGTTCCAACAATCTCCCCATATTTGGGTTAGGATTACTATTTACAGACATTTGAGGAAATAAAAACATATAAAGCATAAATGCAATAAACAAAACATTGCAGAATCACAGACATTGTCATAGATAGTTCAGAAATCAAAATAACTGTCACCTTACAGAATTACACTTTTTCCTTGCACTTTACAAGGACTATTTCTCTGTTTGGATTGAGAGCTTCTTTCTTAGATCTCCTATCATCAGCTGCACCTAAAGTGGTTTGTTGCTTTGGCCTGGGCACTACAGCTTCAGGGTGTAGCTTCATGTAGCTTTCTGAATCAAAGAACTTACTGGATGAATATCTTTCAAGTTCCTTTTTCCTTTGATCTGATATGGTGGTTATACTGGAAGTGTCTTTGCCTTGTTCTCTAGCTTTCTTAATCTGATCCAAAGCAGCCAATTCTTTCATCCTAGCTGTCCATGAAGTAGGATTGTTTTCTGGATCCTCAAAATGAACTGAAGGCTCATATCTATTGGACGGATTGTCTGCAGGAGCTCTGGAGGAGACTAAGTCTTTCAGCTTGTAAGGAAATGGACCAGAGGTTGTATCAGATAGACCTTATTCTCCCCTTGAATATGGATGTTTCCTGGAATAGCCTTTTGAATAAACTTGGAATTCTCTTTGATTTCCTCTGTAGTTTCCTCTCCTTGACTGATAGCCTCTAGATTGGCTTCCTCTGTATTGGGATCTTCCATGAGGTTGATAGGAGGATTGGCTTCTGGCAGAAGGTTGAGATGCAGAACTACCACTTGCACCTGCACCTGGTGAAGGAGGAGGAGGAGGAGAAGGATTGAACTAGGTTGATCCTTTGTCATACTTTCTCTTTTTCTTCATAGCCTTCAGTTGATTTTTGGAGTATTGCATCCAATGTTCTGTGATAGGACAGTTATGCAGAATGTAGTATGGAATATCATTTGTGTCTTTCACTTTTGCTGGGGGGACTCTCTTCATTGCTTTGCTTCTGGCTTTTCTTTTTCTTGCAATAGTAGTAGAGGAATCATCTGAATCAGTCCTATACTGATCACTATCTGAGCTTGGAGGGTTGTCATACACTGCATCAATCTTTTTGAGATAATCTATCTGTTGTTGTGAATGAGCAGGAGAGACAGCAGAAAAAGTAATAGTAACAGCAGTAACAGTAGGAGGAAGAGTAGAAGCAATACTGGCAGAAGGAATTTCATCAACAGATTCAAATACAAAACTTTCAGAAACAACACTTTCAGAAATAGAAGGTACAGCAGCAGTAACAGAACGAGCATTAGCAGCAGTAACAGTAGGCTCAAAAATAAGTGCCTCTGTCATATGTATGTCCTCAGAAACTAAAGCATCAGCGACATCAGAACTAATAGAAACAACAACATTTACAGTAGGAGCAGCAGCAGTAAGATCAACAGAAACAGAAGGCTCAGCAGTATATAGGGAATTTATATAGGAGCTTATTAAACTGGTGTCACAGCTGGAGATGGGCACAATGGCCTTAGAGAGATCCTCAGATTGCTGGACTACAGTGTGCTCTGGAATACAACTGAAATAAATAGAATCAAAATCTGATAACAGTGACCTGAGGTCCGCTGTGATAACTGCAATTGGAGGTATTGAGGCTTGATCCTGGACTGACTTAACAACAGCAGCAGCATGCAATCTTTCCACTTCATGAGGCATCTCCCCCTGCCTAGATTCAATGGCAACTGGATCAAGGCACCCATTAGAAGGGATTGCCTAAGAAGGAAGAAGAGAGGAGAGCCTGGCAGACAGTTCTTGGACTGTTTTTAGAAGAGGAGCCAAGGAGGTCTCCATCAAGAGTGATAGTCTGGGAGCTAGCAGCTCATAGAGCCTGTCTGCTAGAGCTGGAATATCTACTTGCTCAAGATGAACTTGAGTAGAGGTAGGAATTGAAGGTGAGGCAGCAGGAGATGTTGGAGGATAACTGGTGGATGGTGGAAATGAAGGTTGAGAGATGGGAATTGTGGAAATAGAAGATAATGGAATGGAAATGGATGGTGTGAAAGATGGTTGTGCAATGATATCTTACAGTAGTTGTTGATAAGATGTGGATGAAGAAGGTGGCTCAGTAGGGGATGAGGGAGAATCATCCATAAAGGAATCATCTATAAGGTTGAAAGATGGAATGTGGGATGATGAGTCAATCTCTAGGTAAGGATATTGATGTAGAGGATGGAAAGTTTCTTCTGTGAATTGTGGTGTTGGAGAATGGATTGAAGTTGGAGATGGGGTGGAAATGGTGATTGTGGATGTGACTGGTGTAGATGAAACAGGAGGTGGAGGAGGAGGAGAAGAAATAGGCAAGTCTTCTGCAGGGGCAGAGACTTGAGGGGAAGTGACTGCAGCACTCCTGGTGCCTGAAGTAGTAGATGCAGAGGGCCTGTTGTGCTTCACTATTTGCCTATCCCATTTGCCAAATACGGCACAGGTGAGCCTCTTGGAGGCATTGATATGCATCCTATTTGAAACTAGCATGGTAGGGCATCTGTTTTGAAGAAACAGCTCTAATATCCTTCCAAAATTAACAAAATTTTTGTTGATTTTCTTCTTAATTATGTCAAAGAAGACTTCTCCCCGTTTCAATTGTTTATTATCCACAAGGCACCCATCAAGCAGAGCTGATACCTGGATATGGTATCATGGGTTGAGTGTTCAGCCAACAGTACCTTTCCAACCATATCAGCTAAGAGTTTGTACTCCACAGATAGATTTTTCTTCAGCAGCTTGCTAGGGTTTGCATCTGAATGACCCATCCTTTCAAGCATCGCAGAAAATTCCTCTCTAGAAAGTTCAACAGACTCTTCTCCAGATTTCAATTGAAAAATCTCTGTCAAAGCAGCCGGTGTTAGGGATACCTGTGTTCCTGAAATTGTTCCAATTACTGTATTTTGATCCAAGTTATGGGCAGTATACACCCATTATTTGATCTCATCTGCAGCTAATTTTATCCTGGTAGTCATTACTGTAACTAGCTGTTGTTCCTTGAAAAGGTTCAGAATGTCCTGGAAAATTTGATCGTTGTTATTGAATGAGTCCAGGTCTATGTCAAAACCTGCATCAAATTTCATCGCGGCTAGGATTGCAACTGAGACGGCCATTGATTCCTGCAAAAAATAAACAACCAAACGACCAAGTGTAGAGAAGTTTGGAGGGAAAGAGAAAATTTGCAGAAAGTATGAAAGCGCAAGGGAGAACGACGGCCGAAAAAAGAGTTTTATATTAGGGTTCGACGCAGAAAAGGAAAGATCGTTGAACTAAGTTCGACGATCTAGGCTTCTAAGGGAAACTAAAAGGGTCATCAATAGCGTCGATCTCCGTTCGACGATATTGGAGAGCATCGAGCTCCGTTCGATGATAGTTCAGAAAACAAAATCGTCAAGCTGCGTTCGACGATCGCTGACTTGGAGAGATAGTTTAGCACTATCTGGGAAGCACTGAACTCTGGTCGACGATTTCGGAAAGCGTCGATCTCCGTTCGACTATCTGGGGTAAAATCATCGAGCGCAGTTCAAAGATTAGAAACACTCTAGCCACTAGAAAAATTAAGATGTTTGCCCAGTCTTGGTCAATTTTTAGAGTTTCAAAATCTTGGATCTTATTTTAGACTTCCTCCATCTAACATTCCTAACTGATTCAGGAAGAAGGTGTGTTTCTTTTCATCCAAGGGTTTGGTGAAAATATCTCCCCTTTGTAAATCCGTTGGGATATATTGAAGTTCAATTTTATTTTTCTCAACATTATCCCTTAGAAAGTGATGCCTAATTTCTATGTGTTTTGTCCTACTACGGAGGACTAGATTTTGGGCTATAGAAATAGCACTGGTATTATCACAAAATATTTTTGACTTCTCTAAATTGTAGCCATAGTGTAGGAGTTGGTTTTGAATCCAAAAGATTTGTAAACAACAACTACCTACAGCCATATATTCAACTTCAGCAGTTGAAGTTGACACAGATGTTTGTTTCTTGCAAAACCAGGAGACAAGTATGTCACTAAGAAACTGACAAGTTCCACTGGTGCTTTTCCTGTCTATTCTGCATCCAGTATAATCAGCATCAGAAAATCCAGTTAAGTCAAATGCTGAATCTTTTGGAGACCAGAGACCTAGATTTGGACAACTTTTTACATACATGAGAATCCTTTTTACTAAGGTTACGTGTGACTCTCTAGGGCTCACTTGGAATCTAGCACATATACATGTAGCAAACATTATGTCAGGTCTACTAGCTGTAAGGTACAATAAACAGCCAATCATTACTCTATATGTTGTCTGATCAACAGGTTTCTCATGTTCATCAGCATCCAATACAACATTAGTAGACATAGGTGTTTTCATGCATGATGCTTCAGACATACCAAATTTCTTAACCAATTCTTTTGCATACTTGGTTTGAAAAATAAATATGCATTCAGCATGTTGCTTGATTTGCAATCCTAGAAAGAAGGATAGCTCACCCATGCTACTTATTTCAAATTTAGAATGCATTAGATTGGAGAACCTTCTGCACGAATTTGAATCAGTAGAACCAAATATAATATCATCTACATAGATTTGTACTAGTAGGGTATGGGACTTATGGGTTCTAACAAAAAGAGTTTGGTCTACTCTACCCCTTATAAACTCATTTTTCAGAAGAAAGCATGCTAGGGTCTCATACCATGCTCTAGGAGCTTGCTTTAAACCATATAATACTTTATGCAACTTGAAAACATAATCAGGATGAGTTGAAGAGATAAAACCTGGAGGTTGTCTAACATAGACTTCTTCTTTGATATCTCCATTGAGAAAAGCACTCTTTACATCCATCTGGTATACTTTGAAACCTTTGTGTGCTGCATAAGCTAAGAAGATTCTTATAGCCTCCAACCTTGCAACTGGTGCAAACGTCTGGTCATAATCTATTCTTTCTTCTTGAGAGTACCCTTGAGCAACTAGCCTTGCCTTGTTCCTTACAATGACTCCTTGATCATCCAACTTATTTCTGAACACCCACTTTGTTCCAACAATGGAGTGATCCTTAGGCCTTGGTACTAGTTCCCAAACTTTGTTCCTTTCAAATTGATGCAACTCTTCTTGCATTGCAATGATCCAGTGTGGATCTTGCTCTGCATCTTGAATGGATTGAGGTTCAATTTGAGAAAGGAAGCAAGTGTGCATCAGGTTTTGGTTGACCTAATTTCTGGTTTGCACACCAACTGAGATGTCTCCAATCACTTGGGAAATTGGATGGTCTCTTGATGTTACTAAATCAATAGGGGGTGTTGATTGTTCACCAACCTGTGTTGTGGTTTTCTCTGTTGGTACAACAACTGGCTCTTCAAGAAGTTTCTCTTCAAGATGTGGAATGTCTTCTTCATCTTCGCTGCTTTCCTCTTTTTGAATGATTTGTAACCTGTCCAAGTCTTCTGCAAGAGAGTGTACCTGCAAAGGTTCTATGGTAGAAGTATTCTTCTCCTTGAAAAACATGTTAGATTCATCAAAAGATATATGAACAGATTCTTCAATTTTGAGAGTTTATTTATTATATACCCTATAAGCCTTACTGATCATGGAGTATCCCAGAAACACTCCTTCATAAGGTTTAGCTTGAAATTTTGCTAAATATTTCTTGTCATTATTGTGAATATAACAGATACAACCAAAAATTCTAAAATAATCTACTTTAGGTTTCTTCCCTTTGAGTAATTCATAGGGAGTCTTGCCCTTCAGTTTATGTATTAAACTTCTGTTCAGCACATAGTTGGAGGTGTTCACTGCCTCTGCCCAAAAGGATAGAGGAAGGTGAGCATCTGACAACAATGTACTGGCAGATTCAATAAGGGTTCTATTTTTCCTTTCATCTACCCCATTTTGTTGAGGAGTTCTAGGAGCTGAGAAAGTGTGCCTGATCCCTTCACTCTGACAGAACTCTTACATAAGAAGAGAATCAAACTCTGTCCCATGATCACTTCTGATCAGGGCAATGTGAGTATTGAACTCAGTCTGTATGCATTTGAGAAACTCTGTCAAACACTTAAAGTTATCAGACTTATTCCTCAGAAAGAATACCCATGTGAATCTAGAGAATTCATCTACAACCACTAAAGTGTAAGATTTCCCTCCTAAGCTTTGTACTCTAATGGGTCCAAAAAGATCCATGTGTAACAGATACAAAATCCTAGGCGAATCACTCTTATTAAGTGACTTGAAACTATTTTTGGTTTGCTTGCCTAATTGACAAGCCATGCAGAGTCCTTCCTTCTTGTAATGGCCAGAAGGTAGTCGTCTAACAAGGTTGTCCTTGGATAGCCTAGCAATGGTTCTAAGGTTCATATGCCCTAGTCTCTTATGTCATAACTCATTAGGTCTACAAATAGAATTAAACAGGCAAATATCTACTTGTGTTGAAAGAAAGTCTACTAAAGTAGATGTTACCTTTCCTTTTACCTGTCAACACAGTTGTGTTGTCCTCTGATTTGATCTTGCATAAGGATTTTTTGAACGTCACCTGGTAGCCTTCATCACATAGTTGACTGATGCTGATCAAGTTGTGCTTCAGTCCTTCCACATAGGCTACTTTCTTGAATGTGACTGTGCCAATCTGAACTACACCATATCCTTTTGTCAGTCCAAAGTTTGAATCACCAAATATGACTTTGGGTCCAAGCTTGGCTTTAAAGGATGTGAAGTTATCCTTGCTCCCTGTCATGTGCTTGGAGCACCCACTATCCAAATATCATTGCTGGTTTGATGTTGGATAGATCTTCACCTGCACATAAAGCAATTTACTTGTTTTTGACCAAGTTTATCTTGGGCTAAGGTTGATAACCTTTAAATTCAGAAATAAATGACATCCCTGGTTGACTCTTATAACTTTCAGGATGATATCTCCTTGGAGGTATTATCCATTCAGTATTAGGGTTAAAGCTTTGGGATGAAGGACCCCTAGGTTTGGATTTTGATTTACCCTTGAAAAGGTTTTCAAAGCTCTAATCTCTGCTCGATGATCGTGGAGCTGAGTTCGACGATCTTGGGTCAGATCGTCGAGCTCCGTTCGACGATCGACTATGGCAAAGTTCAGGGTTTAGAGATCGTCGACCTGAGTTCGACGATTTTGCCTGAGATCGTTGATCTCCATTCGACGATCGTCTAGCTCCGTTCGACGATTTCTGTTGAACCTTGGTTTTCTTGGGTAAGTTAGAACTTTTCCTAGCTACCTCTACAACTCCCTTCCCTTTATCAGAGATATATTTAATTGGGGTTGTTAGAACTATAGGTTGGCTGGATGAAGCACCCAAGCCTAGTGTACTATTGAATATAGAGTTTAGTGTGCTTGTGATGTCCATTAGCTTGATGCTTCTCCCATTAAGGGATTCTTCAAGCTTTTTGTCCTCTGATAGCTCAGTTTTCAGTGAAGTTATCTGCTCCCTTCAGCACTCCAACTCCTCAGAGAGTTTGAGGTTTTCTGATTTTAAGGTACTGTGTTCAGACCATTTATTTCTGAGAGAAATGATTTCCTTCTCAGATTTTAATAAGTTTAAACATAGTGCTTTAAACTCATACTTAAAGTCCTCAGAATTAAAATCAAATGAGTCTATTACCTGGTCCTCTTCAGGTTGAGTCTCTGATTCAGATTCTGACTCTTCTGCATCAGAATTGTGTTGTGAGGCATTGATAGCCATCATGCAGAATTCCTTCTCTTCAGCATCATCCTCATCATCACTTGAGCTGGAAGAAGTTTCAGATTCTTCTTCTGTCTCACTCCAAGTTTCAGCAACAAATCCCTTCCTTGTGTGTTTGTTCTTGCTGGAGGAGGGTTTGTCATTGCTATTCTTCTTGAAGTCCTTGTCTTTTCTTCTTTCTTTCTTGTCCCTTCTATCCTTATTTTTATTCTCTGGACAGTCAGGCACAATGTGGCCTGGTTTCCTGCAACCAAAATAGATAATCTCTTTGTTATTTGATTTATCATACATTGGCTTGTCATGCTCTTTGTATGATCTTTTCCAGAAATCCTTTCTGGCCATTTTGTAAAATCTTTTGGCCAGTAGACTAAGCAGCTCATCATTGCCTGTGACCTTGTCTTCAGGCTGATCTTCAGTGGCTTTGAAAGCTATTGACTTTTCCTTTCTTGTGGATGGTGAGGCAGCCTTCTGCTCTTCTTCTCTATTTTTGATGAGCAGCTCACAAGATTTTAGCTTGCCCAAGAGAGCTTCTATTGTGATCTCATTGAGACTTCTGGCATCCTTGATTGGCCAGATCCTTGAGTCTCAAGTGCTTGGGAAGCACATTAGGATTTTATCATTTAGCTCAGTCAATGAGATCTCTTTATCCAAAGTCTTCAGTTCATTGACTATCAGACTGAGTCTATTATACATGTCTGCTACTGATTCAGCTTCTCCTTTCTTGAAATTCTCATATTGGGTTATGAGGTGAGATCTTCTGTCTTTTCTCTCATCAGCAGATCCTGAGACTATTTCAGATAGCTTGTCCCAGATGTCCTTTGCTGAGTTGCATTCAGCTACCTTTTGGAATATCTCATCAGACATAATCTGAGCAAGAATGTTCATAGCTTTTGCATCTGCAACTTTCCATTTCTTTATTTCTGCATCTGTTCCTGATGGAGGTGGAACAACATTTGTACTTGTGCTCTCTGGAGGTCTTGGACACACTGTCAAAACAGAATTGAAAATATTCTCATCAATAAAATTCACGTATAGTCTAATCCCTGCCTTCCAAAGTGCAAACTTAGATAGATTGCACACTGGAGGTCTGGTGCTAGCATAATCTTTGTTTTAGGTCATGTTTTGGGAGGAAATAATTCTAATAACAAACTTAAAACAAGCAGATCTAACTGGAGGGATCTTTGGGTTCAGGTGTTAGTCTGTGCAAACACCAAAGTGTGCTATTTTTAACCAACCTGGCTCTGATACCAATTAAAAGTGCAAGTTAGATCTGATATACTCTAGAGGGGGTGAATAGAGTATGGTGCTTGCTAAAAACTTTTTACAACTGTTGTTGTATTCCTAAGCGAACAGGGAAGCTAATAATAAACAGTAAATCTAAACATCGAATAATCACAGAGCAATCACAATCTACAAAGCAATCTAATCACAAAGCACAGCCAGAAACAAAAAGAAAGACAAGCAACTAGATGACATAAGGAGCTATAGTGATTCCCCAATCAACCTGGGTACATCCACTCTTCTACCACCCTAGGTTGGAATCCACTGCAGGATGAGTTGATCAGGTGTCCTGTGCACCAATGAGCTTTTGATAAGGTGCTCAAAAACCAAACCAGATTTTTTGATCAGGTGTCTTGCCACCATTGAGTTTTGATAAGGTCTCAGAAACCAAACATAAACTTTTGAAGGGAGTTTGAAAAACCCTTTACAGCACAGAGAGAGGGGTGAGATGATCTTCTCTGTCAACAGTTAGAGAGAAGATAGTGGATGTTGTCAAAGCTCCCCCTGAGATCTTGAGTTGTTTAGGAAGTGAAGCTTTGCAGTAGGGTGATAGGCCTTCAGTTGATTTGATCTCCAGCGAAAGATGATTTCAGCAGCAACTGAAATGTATGATGTCTGGAGTCTTGAATGATGATGGCCTTTGAACACTTGAATCAAGAGAGATCTGAAAATTTCAGTTGGTTGATCTCCTTTTGTGATGTGTGTTCTTGTATGAATTTTTTGACTGAGAATGTCTGCAACTATTTCTCTTTCTCTTGTGTAATTTCTGTTGTAAGAGTTGTTGCAGAAGTTGTTATTATTCTTTGTTACAGAGAATGAATATGTATTTTTTCCCTTTCTTCTGAATAGAAATGATTCTTTGTCCAAGATAGTCGTTAGCCTGTCACTAATTACTTCCTTAATTGCATTTGTCTTCTGGAGGAAAGTCCAACAAAACATTCCTTGAAAATTCCTTGAAACTTGCTCCAGATTAATTGAAAAACGGCTACAAGATCCTGAATTAAATGCTGACAATAATTCCGCAACTGTCTGGATTTGAATCTTGAAAAACATCTAACTCTTCAGAAAAACGTCAAACTGAGCTGCATTATCGTTGGACTGAGCTCAGAGATTGGACTTAGATAGAAACAGAGATCGTCGATCTGAGCTCAACTATCGTCGAACTGAGCTCATAGATAGAGAATCAAACTGGCGTCAAGATCGTCGATCTGAGCTCGAAGATCATCGAATGGAGTTCGACGACTTGTCGAAGTTGAGATCAGAGATTGTCGAATGGAGTTCGACGATTCGTCGAAGTGAGCTCAACGATCGTCGAATGGAGTTCGACGATTCGTCGTACTGAGCTCGACGAAATGACTTGATCTCCAAAACTGAAATCTCTGGTCTTGAGGGCAGCTTTCAAACCTAAGTACTAACCATTAGACTCAATTCTAATTGACCTTTAGATCTATACAATGAGGTCAAAATAGGTTTCCTAAGAGATATAGTGATCCTTGCTCAAATCAGTAATAGGGTGTTTCAACACAGAATACTTATGTCGACACTAAGAGTATATGTCGACACCAACTAAGTCGACACTCAGAGTATATGTCGGCACCACTTGTGTCGACATACAGATCATCAGTCGACACTTTGGAAAGGTTGTGTCGACACCACACATAAGACTTGTGTCGACACACAGGATATCAGTCAACACCACCTTTGTCGACACCATGAGTAATTGTGTCGATACACAGAATATTTTCCAACTCTAGAAACTCAGCTCGACGAAATCAAATCTTAGGTCGACGAATTCTGGAGTCTTTAACTTTCATTTCAGATACAACTGTAAATATTCTAAGTCCAGAATAGTTGCTGAACTCCAGTCGATGAACACAGTTATCAGCTCGACGAATTCTGTCATCAGTTTGACGATTCCAGACTTAGTATTTATTCCTTTTGTCCTTAGTCTATGGCAATAATTTCTGAATGATTAATGATAAAATATTCTCTGAATATTACCGTTGGACGGTACATTAATCATGGCTTTCATCGGAATTATTGTTTTCCATTTTTCCAAGGGACAGTTGAGGAAAGAAATCAATGCAGTTTATTTTCGAGGACCGCCAGCATTGATTGGCACAGAAGGATTCAAATTTCGAAAGGAAATCCCCTTGGGAAATATGAGAAGAGATTTTTCTCTCTTTCCTGACAGCAAGTAAGAAATAAAGAAAGCAAGCAAGAATAATCAGAGTCCCAGAGCAATTGCAGAGACACAACATACACAGACACAGAGATTTTCAATCAGTCCATCTTCAACAGTTTCTCTGCTCCTTTCACAAAAGCTCTGATACAAAAAGAAGATCTGTTCTCAGAAGAAGAAGAACAATCATACAAAATCAAGAGTCTTTTTACTTCAACACACAAGGACTTCTAAGGACAACAACTATCAAATCTGTCAAGAAGATCCTGCAGATAAAGGCTAAAAGCTTGAAGGCCTATCACCTTGCAGCAAGGCTTCCATATTTCCCTGAACCATTCAATATCTTAGGGGAAGCGATTTACTACCATCAATAATCCACAAGTCTTCTCTCTGATTGTTGACAGAGAAGACAAAATCAACTCTCTCACCCCCACTGTGTAAAGGGTTGTCATCTCCCTTCAAAAGTGATTTTTGGTTACAAGTCACCTAATCAAAAGACTTGTGGATTTGGTTTTTGAGCACATGATCAAAAGATCATTGGTGTCAGGCACCTGATCAAAAACCTTAGTGGATTCCTTCCAGGGTGGCAGAATAGTGGATGTACCCAGGTTGGGGAACCACTATAAATTTCTTGTGTCATCTGGTTGCCCTCTTTCTTTTGTTTTCTTATTGTGGTTGTGGTAGTTAGTTTCTGTGCTTTTATATTTTGATTTATTTACTACTGCATTATCCAGCAGAGAATTTTATAAAACTCTAAATACTCTATTCACCCCTCCTCTAGAGTATTCCTGATCTAACAGTTAACTTTCAATTGGTATCAAAGCAGGTTCCTTTGGTTGTACAAGGTAACCTTTGAACCAAAGATATTTTTTAGATCTAAATTTTATTTTTATTTCCATATTAGATTTATATACACAGCTATGACACAAAACAAGGACTATGCATGCACCAGACCTCCAGTTTGCAACCTAAACAGGTTTGCCATCTGGAAGGCAAGAATTAAATTATACATGAATTCTATTTATGAGGATATATACAACTCTATTTTGACAGGTCCCCCTCAAGCTTTAACTTCTGCAACATCTACAAGCACTACTGCAGTTCCACCACCTGAGTGGAATGAAGCCCAGAAGAAGGCAAAGATAGCTGATGCCAAGGCTATGAACATACTGACATAGACTATGTCAGATGATATTTTTCAAAAGGCGGCTGAGTGCACCTACCCCAAAGCCATCTGGGATTTACTAAATCAGATGGTGGCTGGTTCAGTTGATGAGAGAAAGGATAGGAGATCCAACCTCATATCCTTATATGAGAACTTTAAGAAAGAAGAAGATGAATCAATAGCTGATATGTATAACATGTTTTGCTCAATAATCAATGAGTTAAAGACCTAGGACAAGGACATCACCCTCACAGAGGTGAATGACAAGATACTAATGTTCTTACCAAGCTCATGGGATTCAAGGATCTGGCCTATCAAGGAGGCCAGAAGCCTAAATGAGATATCTACAGAATCTCTATTGGGCAAGTTAAAGTCTTATGAACAACTGATCAAGTCCAGGGAGGCAGCAGAGCAAAGGATACCTCCACCAGCCAGAAAAGAGAAAAGTATAGCTTTCAAGGCTGCTGAGGAGATAGATGCATCAACATCAAATGAGGAGCTCATGAGTCTATTTTCTAGAAGATTCTACAAGATGGCAAGAAAGGACTTCAGAAGAAAGTCATCTAGGCAAGATGACAAACCCAGGTATGATAAAACACCAACTAAAGAAGTGGTGTGTTTTGGGTGCAGGAAATCTGGGAACTTCCTCTCTGAGTGTCCAGAGAACTAGAAGAAAGAGAAGAGAAGAGAGAAAGACACCAGGAAATAGCATACCATCAAGCCCTCTTCCAGCAAATACAAGAGGAAGGAAAAGGGTTTTGTGGCTGAAACCTGGAGTGAAATTGAAGATGAATCAACATCTTCCAGCTCCAGTGAAGATGAGTAAGAAGCAAGGGCTAAGGAGGTTTGCCTCATGGCAATTGATGCTTCCAAGAGAAATTCAGAAGAAGAGGAATTAGACAATGAAGAAGCTTCCGATTCAGAAGCTGATAAGGTATTATCTTCTTTTGATTACACTTCAGATTCTTTTAAAATAGAATTTAAATTAATGTGTGTAGACTTAATAAATTTAGAAAAAGAGATTAAAACCCTTAGGGAAAAATTAGGAAATTTAGAAAACATTAACTCTGAAAATAATAAGTTAAAAGATGAATTATGCTTAGCTAATGAGCAAATAACATTGTTAAAAACTGAGCTTTGTGAGACTAAAGAACTTGAGGAAACTCTTAATGCAAGAAGACTCAAGCTGATGGACATCACAAGCACTGTGAATTCCAGACTTAATGGCTAGCTGGGCTTGGGTGCTTTATCAGGTTTGCCCCCCATTCTCAGGAAGAACATCTTAACAAACCCCATAAAATTTGTCATTGCTAAGGGAAAATAAAAGGTAATCAATAAACAAACAACATAAAATGTTTCTAATTCAATAGGTCAGAAAACAAACAACCAGAAAACCATAGGTAACAAGGTTGAGCAGAATTCATCGAACTTAGATCAACAAAAACAAGCCAGTTCGTCGAACACAGATCGACGAACTTTGAACGCAAATTATAGTTATAGTTATTCGTCTAACTATGATCGACGAATTCTGTAGGGTTCGTCGAGCATAGGTCGACGAACAAGGGGCACAAAAAATGAACATATTCATTCTCTTGGCAGAGATCGACGATCTCAACCCAATTCGTCGAACTCTGGTCGACGAACTCACAGAAATTCGTCGAACCCAAAAAGACATAACCAAAGCTTTAATTATAACAGAAACTTAAATAATTCCAGGAAAGCCTTTAATCCACTAGTTGATTGGGTTATACCACCTAGGAGATATCACCCTCTAGGATATAAATCCCAGACTAAATTTTCTGTAATTTCCAGCTTTTCATACCAAGAAAACAAAGGACCCAAGGTAACCTGGGTCAAGAACATTTAACTATTTTTCATTATAGGTGAAGAGCTGTCCAAGTTTGAATCAACCTTGGTACTTGGACAGTGGTTGCTCCAAATATATGACATGCATCAAGGACAATCTATCCAACTATAAGTCCAAGTTGGGGCCAAAGGTCATCTTTGGTGACTCCAAATGTGCCCAGTCAGAAGGTTTTGGAGAAGTGAAGATTGGAGCTGTCACATTCAAGAAAGTGACATATTTCAAAGTACAGAAGCATAACCTCATCTATATAAGTCAATTATGTGATGAAGGTTATCAGGTACATTTTAGTTCATCCTCATGTATTATCTCTAATAAAGAAAACCAAACAGTTTTAATTGGGAATAGACAAGGCAATATATATTTAATTGATTTTTTATCTGCCAATTCTGATATCTGTTTACTTAATATAATTAGTAACCAGAATGACTTATGGCATAAAAGACTAGGTCATGTTAATATGAAAAACATTGCTAGGCTATCTAAAGATAACCTTGTTATACGTCTACCTTCTGGTCCCTACAAGAAGGAAGGCCTTTACAGGGCTTGTCAATTAGGCAAGCGAACTAAATCTAGTTTCAAATCCATTAATAAAAGTGATTCACCTAGGATTTTGTATTTGCTACACATGGATCTATTTGGACCCATTTTTGTATAAAGCCTAGGAGGGAAATCCTACATTTTGGTTATTGTAGATGACTTCTCTAGGTTCACTTGGGTATCCTTTCTGAGATCTAAGTCAGATACCTTCAAGGTTCTTACAGATTTTCTCAGGACCATACAGATTGAGTTCTCTACTAATGTTCCATTGATCAGAACTGATCATGGCACAGAGTTTGAGTCTCTTCTTATGCATGAGTTCTGTAAGAAGGAAGGTATCAAGCATTGCTTCTCAGCTCCTAGAACTCCTCAACAAAATGGGGTAGCTGAAAGGAAAAATAGGACACTCATTGAAGCTGTAGGTACATTACTTGCAGATGCTTACATGCCACTATCCTTTTGGGCAGAGACTATGAACACTGCAAACTATGTCCTGAACAGAAGCCTAATACATAAGCTAAAGAATAGGACTCCCTATAAATTACTAAAATGGAAGAAACCTAAAATGAACTATTTTAAAGTCTTTGGTTGTATATGTTATATTCACACAAACAACAAAAGATATATAAGAAAGTTTGAGGCAAAGGCTGAAAAGGGAATTTTTCTAGGATATTCCCAAGTAAGCAAAGCCTATAGGGTTTATAACAAATCAACCTTAAAAATTGAGGAGTCTATCCATGTTACTTTTGACGAAGCTAACATGTCTTGCAAGGAGAAAGAAATTTCTACCAGAAACAACTTGCAACTACACTTGTGTGAGAGTTTGGATGGACTAAACCTTACACAAGAGGTTCCAACTCATCCTTCTCCACAAGTCATTGAAGAAAGTGAAGATGAAGGCATTGAAGGGAGTGATATTCCCCCAACAGCAAACATAATTCCACAGGAGGAATTAATTCCAAATGTTGTTGCAGAACCAACTCCACCAGCTGATCTTATCGCACTTAGGGATCACCCCAGATCTCAAGTTATTGGAGACATATCAGCAGGTGTACAGAAACGAGCCCGAACGCGTAAACCTATTTTCCAAAGATAGATTTATTCGAGTTTTTTTTTTGAAATATCTTTTTCGGGATAAATATGGACAACGAGATCAAAAATTATTACTTTATTTATTGGACAATATTTATTGTGTCATATTTATTGAGTCATTATGATTGAGTCATATTTCATGAGTCATCTTTATGAAGACATAATTATTGAACCATATTTCTTGAAATATTTTCATTAGAGATATTTAATAAGACATTTTTATGGAGCTATATTTATTACGCTAATTTTATTGAGAATTATTTATTGAGCCATTTTTATTTCGAAGTATTTATTATAACATATTTATTCAGTGTTGAATGAGCCCGAGCGGGTAAACCTATTCCCCAAAGAATAAATCATTCAGTGATTTTTCAATGAGTTTTTTTTGGTTGAAAACAAACAACCGGAATAAAAGTTATGGTCATATTTATTGAATCATATTTATTGCGCCATATTTCCTTGGCCATATTTATTGAGACATATTTATTTGTGTCATATTAATTGCACCATATTTATATAGCGTTAAATGAGCCTAAACGGGTAAATCGATTTGATAAAAGATAGATTTATCAGAGCACTTTTCAATAGGCTTTCCATGGCTGAAAATGGACAAGCAGATCAAAAAATATGGCTATATTTATTGTTCTATATTTATTGGGCTATATTTATTATGTCATATTTATTGAGTCACATTTATTGAGCCATATTCTCTGAGCCATATTTATTGTGACATAATTATTGAGCCATGTTTCTTGTGGCATTTTCATTAAAATATATTTAATAAGCCATATTTATTGAGCCATGTTTATTACGCCAAATTTATTTAGATATATTTATTGCGTCATATTTATTATAGAGTATTTATTATAACATACTTATTAAGTGTTGAATGAGCCCGAATGGATAAACTTGATTGTCATTGGATAAATCATTTAGAGCTATATTTATTGGGCTATATTTATTATGTCATATTTATTTTGTCATATTTATTATGCCACATTTATTGTGCCATATTTATTGAGTGTCAAACAAGCTCAAACAGGTAATCATGTTCACCAATAGATAAATAATTTCGAGCACTTTTAAATTGGCCTTTCCGGTCTGAAAATTGACAACCAGAACAAAAATTATGGTCATATTTATTCAGTCATATTTATTGCGCCACATTTTGTGACCTTATTTATTGAGTCATAATTATTGAGATATATATTTTTTGTGTCATATTTATTACGTCATATTTATATAGCGTTAAACAAGCCAGAACGGGTAAACCTGTTTGCCAAAGATAGATTTATCCGAGCTTTTTTCAAATGTCTTTCTGTATGAAAATGGACTGCTAGATCAAAAATTATGGCTTTATTTATTGGGCTATATTTATTACGACATATTTATTGAGCCGTTATGATTGAGTCATATTTCCAGAGTTATATTTATTGAGATATAATTATTGAATCATATTTCTTGAAGCATTTTCATTGAGAGATATTTAATAAGCCATATTTATTGAGCCATATTTTTTGTGCCAAATTTATTGAGATATATTTATTGCCCCATATTTATTGTGTATTATTTATTATAACATATTTATTGAGCATTGAACGATCCCATGTAGGTAAACATGTTTGCCAATTGATAAATCATTCAGAGCACCTTTTAATGTGCTTTTCAAGAATAAAAATAGCCAACTGAATCACAATTTATGATCATATTTATTGAGTCATATTTAATGAGACATATTTATTTTATAATGTTTACTAAACCATAATAACTATGCCATATTTATTGAGACTTAGTTATTGATTCATATTTCTTGTGTCATATTTATTGAGTAATATCTTTTGAGCCATATTTATTAATGCATATTTATTACACCATATTTATTGTGTCATATTTATTACGCCATATTTATTGCGCCTGATTTTTTTGCCATATTTATTGCGCCATAAACGAGTCCGAATGGGAAACCTATTCGCCAATGGATAGACTTTTATGTGCTCTTTTAATTGTCTTTTTTTGGGCTGATGACCGACAACCGGATCATTGGCTTTTTCGGGCTTTTTCGAGCTGATAATGTCATATTTACTGTGTCATATTTGTATAGTAATAAACAAGCTCAAACGAGTAAATCTATTCACCAAAGGATATATAATTTTGAGCTTTTTTAAATGGGCTTTTTCGGGCAAAAAACAGAGAACCAGAATAAAAGTTATGGTCATATTTATTGAGCCATATTTATTGCGCCATATTTTTTTGACCATATTTATTGAGCCATATTTACAGAGCTATATTTATTTGTGTCATATTTATTATGTCATAGTTATATAGTGTTAAATGAGCCCGAACGGGTAAACCTATTTGCCAAAGATAGATTTATCAGAGCATTTTTGAAATGTCTTTTTCGGGATGAATATGGACAACGAGATCAAAAATTAAGACTTTATTTATAGGAAAATATTTATTATGCCATATTTATTGAGGCATTATGATTGAGCCATATTTCATGAGTCATCTTTATTGAGACATAATTATTGAATCATATTTCTTGAAGTATTTTCATTAGTGATATTTAATAAGACATTTTTATTGAGTCATATTTATTACGTCAATTTTATTGAGAAATATTTATTGCGCCATTTTTATTTTGAAGTATTTATTATGACATATTTATTGAGTGTTGAACAAGCCCGAGCAGGTAAACCTGTTCCCCGTTTGATAAATCATTCAGAGGTCTTTTCAGTGAGTTTTTTCGGGCTAAAAATTGACAACCGAAACAAGAGTTATGGTCATATTTATTGAATCATATTTATAATGCCATATTTCCTTGGTCATATTTATTAAGTCATATTTAGTGAGTCATATATATTTGTGTCATATTAATTATGTCATATTTATATAACGTTAAATGAGCCAGAACTGGAAAATCTATTTGCTAAATGATAGATTTATCCGAGCACTTTTCAATAGGCTTTCCGGGGCTGAAAATGGACAACCGGATCAAAAATTATGGCTATATTTATTGTTTTATATTTATTAGGCTATATTTATTATGCCATATTTATTGAGTCATATTTATTGAGTCATTATTTTTGAGCCATATTTATTAAGACATAATTATTGAGCCATGTTTCTTGTGGCGTTTTCATTAAAAGATATTTAATAAGCCGTATTTGTTGTGCAATGTTTATTATGCCAAATTTGTTGAGATATATTTATTGCGTCATATTTATTATGTAGTATTTATTATAATATATTTATTGAGTGTTGAATGAGCCCGAACGTGTAAACATGATTGTCAATGGATAAATCATTTGTAGTTATATTTATTGTTCTATATTTATTGGGCTATATTTATTATGTCATATTTATTTTATTATATTTTCGACTCCATATTTATTGTGCTATATTTATTGAGTGTCAAACAAGCTCAAACAGGTAATCATGTTCACCAATAGATAAATAATTTCGAGCACTTTTAAATTTGGCTTTTCCATGCTGAAAATGGACAACCAGAACAAAAATTATGGTCATATTTATTCAGTCATATTTATTACGCCATATTTCTTTGGCCTTTTTATTGAGCCATATTTATTGAGCTATATTTATTTGAGTTATATTTATTGCACCATATTTATATAGTTTTAAACGAGCTCAATCGGGTAAACCTGTTTGTCAAAGATAGATTTATCCGAGTTTTTTTCAAAAAAAAAATTCAGGATGAAAATGAACTAGCACATCAAAAATTATGGTTTTATTTATTGGGCTATATTTATTGCGCCATATTTATTGAACCATTATGATTGAGTCATATTTCAAGAGTCATATTTGTTGAGACGTAATTATTGAATCATATTTATTGAAACATTTTCATCGGGAGATATTTAATAAGCCATATTTATTGAGTCATATTTTTTGGCCCAAATTTATTAAGATATATTTATTACCCTACATTTATTACATAGGATTTATTATAACATATTTATTGAGCATTGAACGTGCCCGAGTGGGTAATTTGTTTGCCAATGGATAAATAATTCAGAGCACTTTTTAATGGCTTTTTGAGGATAAAAATAGACAACTGAATCTAAAGTTATGATCATATTTATTGAGTCATATTTAATGCGCCATATTTATTTTATCATATTTATTAAACCATATTTACTAAGCCATATTTATTGAGACTTAGTTATTGAGTCATATTTCTTGTACCATATTTATTTTGCAATATTTTCTGAGTAATATTTATTAACGCATATTTATTACACCATATTTATTACACCATATTTATTGTGTAACTTTTTATTGCGTCATATTTATTGCGCCTGATTTTTTGCCATATTTATTACGCGATAAACGAGCCCGAATGGGTAAACCTGTTCGGCAATGTATAGAGCTTTATGTGCTCTTTTTAATTATATTTTTGGGCTGATAACCGACAATTGGATCATTGGCTTTTTCGGGTATTTTTGAGCTGATAAAGCCATATTTACTGTGTCATATTTATATAGTAATAAATAATCCCAAACGGGTAAACCTGTTCACCAATGGATAAATAATTTCGAGCTCTTTTAATTGGGTTTTTTCGGGCGAAAAATGGACGACCGAAACAAAAGTTATGGTCATATTTATTAAGCCATATTTATTGCACCATATTTCGTTGGCCATATTTTTTGACCCATATTTGCAGAGCTATATTTAATTATGTCATATTTATTACGCCATATTTATATAGTGTTAAACGAGCCCGAACGGGTAAACCAGTTTGTCAAAGATCGATTTATTTGAGTTTTTTTGAAACATCTTTTTCGGGATGAATATGGACAATGATATCAAAAATTATGACTTTATTTATTTGTCAATATTTATTGTGTAATATTTATTGAAGCATTATGATTGAGTCATATTTCATGAGTCATCTTTATTAAGACATATTTATTAAACCATATTTTTTGAAGCATTTTCATTAGAGATATTTAATAAGACAGTTTTATTGAGCCATATTTATTACACAAATTTTATTGAGAAATATTTATTGCACTATATTTATTTTAAAGCATTTGTTATAACATATTTATTTATAAGTCTTTTCAATGAGTTTTTTCGGGAAGAAAACGGACAACCAGAACAAAAGTTATTGTCATATTTATTGAATCATATTTATTGCGCCATATTTCCTTGGCCATATTTATTAAGTCATATTTACTGAGCCATATTAATTTATGTCATATTAATTACGCGATATTTATATAGCGCTAAATGGGCCCGAACTGGAAAATCTGTTTGTTAAATGAAAGATTTATCTGAGCACTTTTCAATAGGCTTTCCGGGGCTGAAAATAGACAACCAGATCAAAAATTATGACTATATTTATTGTTCTAAATTTATTGTGCTATATTTATTATGTCATATTTATTGAGTCATATTTATTGAGTCATATCTTTTGAATCATATTTATTGAGACATAATTATTGAGTCATGTTTCATGTGGCATTTTCATTAAAAGATATTTAATAAGCCATATTTATTGAGCAATGTTTATTACACCAAATTTGTTGAGATATATTTATTGCGTCATATTTATTATGTAGTATTTATTATAACATATTTATTGAGTGTTGAATGAGCCCGAACGGATAAACATGATTGTTAGTGGATAAATCATTTAGAGCTATATTTATTGTTTTATATTTATTGGGCTATATTTATTATGTCATATTTATTTTGTCATATTTATTATGCCACATTTATTGTACCATATTTATTGAGTATCAAACAAGCGCAAACAGGTAATCATGTTTAGCAATAAATATATCATTTCGAGCACTTTTAAATTTGCTTTTTCGGGCTGAAAATGGACAATCAGAACAAAAATTATGGTTATATTTATTGAGTCATATTTATTACCCCATATTTCTTTGGCCTTATTTATTGAGCCATATTTATTGAGCTATATTAATTTGTGTTATATTTATTGCGCCATATTTATATAACGTTAAACGAGCACGAACGGGTAAACCTGTTTGCCACAGATAGATTTATCCGAGCTTTTTTCAAATTTCTTTTTCAGGATGAAACTAGACTACCAGATCAAAAATTATGGTTTTATTTATTGGGCTATATTTATTACGCGATATTTATTGAACCATTATGATTGAGTCATATTTCAAGTGTCATATTTACTGAGACGTAGTTTTTGAATCATATTTCTTGAAGCATTTTCATCGAGAGATATTTAATAAGCCATATTTATTGAGCCATATTTTTTGCGGCAAATTTATTGAGATATATTTATTTCCACATATTTATTGCGTAGTATTTATTATAACATATTTATTGATCGTTGAACGAGCCGAAGTGGGGTAAACCTATTTGGCAATGGATAAATCATTCAGAGCACTTTTAATGGGCTTTTCTAAAATAAAAATAGACAACTGAATCCAAATTAATGGTCATATTTATTGAGTCATATTTAATGTACCATATTTATTTTATCATATTTACTAAACCATATTTACTAAGCCATATTTATTGAGACTTAGTTATTGAGTCATATTTCTTGTGCCATATTTATTGAGCAATATTTTTTGAGCTATATTTATTAACGCATATTTATTACACCATATTTATTGTGTCACTTTTATTGCATTGTATTTATTGCACATGATATTTTTGCCATATTTATTGTGTGATAAACGAGCGCGAATGGGTAAACTTGTTCGCCAATGTATATACATTTATGTGCTCTTTTTAATTGTCTTTTTCGGGCTGATAAACGACAATCAGATCAGTGACTTTTTCGTGCTTTTTCGGGCTTTTTCGTGCTAATAATCTCATATTTACTGTGTCATATTTATATAGTAATAAACAAGATCAAATAGGTAAACATGTTCCCCAATGGATAGATAATTTCGAGCTCTTTTAAATGGTTTTTTCGGGCGAAAAATAGACAACCAGAACAAAAGTTATGGTCATATTTATTGAGATATATTTATTGCGCCATATTTCGTTGGCCATATTTCTTGAGCCATATTTACAGAGCTATATTTATTTGTGTCATATTTTTTACGCTATATTTATATAGTGTTAAACGAGCCCGAACTGGTAAACCTGTTTGCCAAAGATAGATTTATCCGAGTTTTTTTTGAAATGTCTTTGTCGGTATGAATATGGACAAAGAGATCAAAAATTATGGCTTTATTTATTGGGCAATATTTATTGTTTCATATTTATTAAGCAATTATGATTGAGCCATATTTCATGAGTCATCTTTATTGAGGCATAGTTATTGAACCGTATTTTTGAAGCATTTTCATTAAAGATATTTAATAAGACATTTTTATTGAGTCATATTTATTACGCCAATTTTATTGAGAAATATTTATTGCGCCATTTTTATTTCAAAGTATTTACTATAACATATTTATTGAGTGTTGAACGAGCCTGAGCGGGTAAACCTATTCCCCAATGGATAAATCATTCAGAGCTTTTTCAATGAGTTTTTTCGGGCTAAAAATGGACAATCGGAACAAAAGTTATGATCATATTTATTGAATCATATTTATTGCACCAACTTTCCTTGGCCATATTAATTGAGCCATATTTACTGAGCCATATTTATTTGTGTCATATTAATTGCGTCATATTTATATATCATTAAATGTGCCTGAACGGGAAAATCTATAGCATTAAAGGGGCATTTTCAATAGAGATATTTAATAAGCCATATTTATTTATCCATGTTTATTACACCAAATTTATTGAGATATATTTATTGTGTCATATTTATTATGTAGTATTTATTATAATATATTTATTGAGTGTTGAATGAGCCCGAACGGGTAAACAAGATTGTCATTGAATAAATCATTTATAGCTATATTTATTGGGCTATATTTATTATGGCATATTTATTTTGTAATATTTATTACTCCACATTTATTATGTCATATACATTGAGTTCCAAACAAGCCCAAACAGGTAATCATATTCAACAATAGATAAATCGTTTCGAGCACTTTTAAATGGGCATTTCCTGTCTGAAATGGATAACCAGAACAAAAATTATTGTCATATTTATTAAGTCATATTTATTGCGCCATATTTCTGTGGCCTTATTTATTGAGCCATATTTTTTGATCTATATTTATTTATGTCATATTTATTGCAATATATCTATATAGCGTTAAAAGATCCTGAACGGGTAAACCTGTTTGTAAAAGATAGATTTATCTGAGCTTTTTTCAAATCTCTTTTTCTGGATGAAAATGGATTGTCAGATCAAAACGTATGACATTATTTATTGGGTTATATTTATTGTGCCATATTTATTGAGCTGTTATGATTGAGCCATATCTCAAGAGTCATATTTATTGAGACATAATTATTGAATCATATTTCTTGAAGCATTTTCATTGAGAGATATTTAATAAGTCATATTTATTGAGCCATTTTTTGTGACAAATTGTTTGAAATATATTTATTGCCCCATATTTATTAAGTTGTATTTATTATAACATATTTATTGAGCATTGAACGAGCTCGAGTGGGTAAACCTGTTTGCCAATGGATAAATCATTCAGAGCACTTTTTAATGGTCTTTTCCAGAATAAATATAGACAACTGAATCCAAATTTATGATCATATTTAATGAGTTATATTTAATGCGCCATATTTATTTTATCATATTTACTAAACCATATTTACTAAGCCATATTTATTGAGACTTGGTTATTGAGTCATATTTCTTGTGTCATATTTATTGAGCAAACTTTTTTGAGCCATATTTATTAATGCATATTTATTACACCATATTTATTGTGTCATATTTATTGCGCCTGATTTTTTTTGACATATTTACTGCGCGATAAACTAGCCCGAATGGGTAAACCTGTTCGTCAATGGATAGGCCTTTATGTGCTCTTCTTTATTGTCTTTTTTGGGCTGATAACCGACAACCGGATCATTGGCTTTTTCGGGCATTTCGGGTTGATAACGTCATATTTATTGTGTCATATTTATATAGTAATAAACAAGCCCAAACGGGTAAACCTGTTCACCAATGGATAGATAATTTCGAGCTCTTTTAAATGATATTTTTCGGGTGAAAATGGACAATCGGAACAAAAGTTACGATCTTATTTATTGAGTCGTATTTATTATACCATATTTTGTTGGCCATATTTATTGAGCCATATTTACAGGGCTATATTTATTTATGTCATATTTATTACGCCATATTTATATAGTGTTAAACGAGCCCGAACGGGTAAACCTGTTTGCCAAAGATAGATTTATCAGACCTTTTTTTGAAATATCTTTTTCGGGATGAATATGGACAACGAAATCAAAAATTATGGCTTTATTTATTGGGCAATATTTATTGTGCCATATTTATTGAGCCATTATTATTGAGTCATATTTCATGAGTCATCTTTATTGAGACATAATTATTGAACCAAATTTCTTGAAACATTTTCATTAGAGAAATTTAATAAGACATTTTTATTGAGTCATATTTATTACGCCAATTTTATTGAGAAATATTTATTACTCCATTTTTATTTCGAAGTATTTATTATAATATATTTATTGAGTATTGAATGAGCCCGAGCGGGTAAACCTTTTCCCCAAAGGATAAATCATTTAGAGGGTTTTCAATGAGCTTTTTTCTGGCTGAAAATGGATAATCAGAACAAAAGTTATTGTCATATTTATTGAATCATATTAATTGCGAAATATTTCCTTGGCCATGTTTATTGAGCCATATTTACTAAGCCATATTTATTTGTGTCATATTAATTGCAAAATATTTATATAGCGTTAAATGAGCCTGAACGGGAAAATCTATTTGCTAAATGATAGATTTATCCGAGCACTTTTCAATAGACATTCTGAGGCTGAAAATGGATAACCAGGTCAAAAAATATGGCTATATTTATTGTTCTATATTTATTAGGCTATATTTATTATGCCATATTTATTGAGTCATATTTATTGAGGCATATTTTCTGAGCCATATTTATTGTGACATAATTATTGAGCCATATTTCTTGTGGTATTTTCATTAAAATATATTTAATTAGCCATATTTATTGATCCATATTTATTATGCCAAATTTATTGAGATATATTTATTGCGTCATATTTATTTTGTATTATTTATTATAATATATTTATTGATTGTTGAATGAGCCCGAACAGGTAAACATGATTATCATTGGATAGATCATTTAGAGCTATATTTATTAGGCTATATTTATCATGCCATATTTATTTTGTCATATTTATTATGCCACATTTATCGTGGCATATTTATTGAGTGTCAAACAAGCCCAAACAAGTAATAATGTTCGACAATAGATAAATCATTTCGAGCATTATTAAATGATCCTTTCCGTTCTGAAAATGGACAACCAAAACAAAAATTATGCTCATATTTATTGAGTTATATTTATTGCGGCATATTTATTTTGCATTATTTATTGTGTCATATTTATTGAGCTATATTTATTTGTGTCATATTTATTTTCGCCATATTAATATAACGTTAAATTAGCCCGAACAGGTAAACCTGTTTGTCAAAGATAGATTTATCCGAGCTTTTTTCAAATGTCTTTTTCTGGATGAAAATGGACTGCTAGATCAAAAATTTTTATTTTATTTATTGGGCTTTATTTATTGCATCATATTTATTGAGCCGTTATGATTGAGCCATATTTCAAGAGTTATATTTATTGAGACATAATTATTGAATCATATTTCTTGAAACATTTTCATTGAGTGAAATTTAATAAGCTATATTTATTGAGCAATATTTTTTGTGCCAAATTTATTGAGCTATATTTATTGCTCCATATTTATTGCGTAGTATTTATTATAACATGTGCTTTTCCAGAATAAAAATAGACAACTAAATCCAAATTTATGATCATATTTGCTGAGTCATATTTAATGTGCTATATTTATTTTATCATATTTACTAACCATATTTATTAAGCCATACTTATTGAGACTTATTTATTGAGACATATTTTGTGCCATATTTATTGAGAAATATTTTTTAATCCATATTTATTAATGCATATTTATTACACCATATTTATTATGTCACTTTTTATTACGCCATATTTATTACACCATATTTATTATGTCACTTTTTATTACGCCATATTTATTACCCCTGATTTTTTGCCATATTTATTGCGTGATAAACGAGCCCGAATGGGTAAACCTGTTCGCCAATGGATAGACCTTTATATGCTTTTTTAATTAACTTTTTTGGGCTGATAACCGACAACCAGATCATTGAATTTTTCGAGATTTTTCGGGCTTTTTCGGGCTGATAATGTCATATTTACTCTGTCATATTTATATAGTAATAAACAAGCTCAATCCACTAAACCTATTCCCCAATGGATAAATAATTTCGAGCTCCTTTAAATGGATTTTTTCGGGCGAAAAACGGACAATCGGAACAGAAGTTATAGTCATATTTATTACACCATATTTCGTTGGCCATATTTATTTAGCCATATTTATAGTGTTATATTTATTTGTGTCATATTTATTACGCCATATTTATATAGTGTTAAACGAGCCCGAACGGGTAAACCTGTGTGCCAAAGATAGATTTATCAGAGCTTTTTTGAAATGTCTTCTTCGGGATGAATATGTACAACGAAATAAAAAATTATGGCTTTATTTATTGGGCAATATTTATTATGTCATATTTATTGAGCAATTATGATTTAGCCATATTTCATGAGTCATTTTTATTGAGACATAATTATTGAACCAAATTTTTTGAAACATTTTTATTAGAGAAATTTAATAAGACATTTTTATTGAGCCATATTTATTACGCCAATTTTATTGAGAAATATTTATTGACCCATTTTTATTTTGAAGCATTTATTATAACATATTTATTTAGTGTTGAACGAGCCCGAATAGGTAAACCTGTTCTCCAATTAATAAATCATTCACAGGTTTTTCAGTGAGTTTTTTCGCACTAAAAAAGGACAACCGGAACAAAAGTTATGATCATATTTATTGAATCATATTTATTACGCCATATTTCCTTGGCCATATTTATTAAGTCATATTTACTGAGCCATATTTATTTATGTCATATTAATTGTGTCATATTTATATAACGTTAAATGAGCCCGAACTGGAAAATCTGTTTGCTAAATGATAGATTTATCTGAGCACTTTTCAATAGGCTTTCCGGGGCTGAAAATGGACAACCGGATCAAAAATTATGTCTATATTTATTGTTCTATATTTATTGGGCTATATTTATTATGTCATATTTATTGAGTTATATTTTTTGAGCCATATTTATTGAGACATAATTATTGAGCCATGTTTCTTGTGGCATTTTCATTAAAACATATTTAATAAGCCATATTTATTGAGCTATGTTTATTACACCAAATTTGTTGAGATATATTTATTCCATCATATTTATTATGTAGTATTTATTATAACATAATTATTGAGTGTTGAATGAGCCCGAACAAGTAAACATGATTGTCAATGGATAAATCCTTTAGAGCTATATTTATTGTTCTATATTTATTGAGCTATATTTATTATGCCATATTTATTTTGTCATATTTATGACGCCACATTTATTGTGTCATATTTATGCAGTGTCAAACAAGCCCAATGTAACGCCCCGAAACTCAAAGGAGCAAAAGGGGAATAATTTGGGCCAGTTTGAGTTCTGGCTGCAGGCACACGGCCTGGGACACGGGCGTGTCCCAGGGCGTGTCAAGCCTGTGTCGACACTAAGGCGTGAAGTCGACACTTTGGTCTCGACATTGTGTCGAGACTGGGCACACGGCCTGCGACACGGGCGTGTCGCAGGGCGTGTCGACCCGTGTCGACACTTAGCCGTGAAGTCGACACAGTGCTTTGAAGTTGTGTCGAGACACGGCACACGGCCTGCGACACGGGCGTGTCGCAGGGCGTGTCAACCCGTGTCGACACTCGTCCCGCGAAGTCGACACTTTGGTGTCGACAGTGTGTCGAGACCTGGCACACGGCCTGCGACACGGGCGTGTCGCAGGGCGTGTCGACCCGTGTCGACACTTAGCCGTGAAGTGCCGAGACCTTGTACACGGCCTGGAGCCCAGGCGTGTCAAGGTGACACGGGCAAGGACACGGGCGTGTCCGAACCCGTGTCAGCGCTCGGGTTGGAAACGGGAGAAAATCATGGGGGTACACGGCCAGATACACGGCCGTGTCAGTTGGAACACGGGCGTGTCAGATCGAACACGGGCGTGTTCGATGCCCGTGTGAGGTTCCAGGTGATTTGATTTTGACGGCGAATGAGGCACACGGCCCTGGACACGGGCGTGTGCCAGGCCGTGTTCGGCCCAGATTGGGCATTTCAGTCCCGAATCGAAGCCGTTCATTTCTTTGACTGAGGATCCAATGGCTGGGGGTTGTTCCTGAAGGGATATACCCGGGTTTTGACTTAGAAAACCCTCACTTTTTCCACTTGTTATCTCTCCAAATCCTTGGAGAAAGAAAAGCTAAGGCAAGAAGAAGAGGAACTAGATCCGCCATTGGAGGAGCTTCGGAGCTCCGAATCGCAAGCCGACTCCGGATCCACGGAGGCAACGCAAGTGCGGTGATTTCCATCCGATTACTTTTCGATGGCGCCAAAGAGGACCGCAAGGGTAACGATCCTCATCTTGAGCATGAGTCGCTCTTTTCTTTGCATAGGAAGCCCGCTCTCGCGAGTTTGCGGAGAGTTGGAGGCGTTCCTTCGGGTAGATATGTGAAGTCCCCGTTGTTTAGAGTCCGTATGCGAGAACGGACATAGGCATTTTGGTTGAAGCCTACCCGGACATGTAGTTCGGATCGGTGATGTTGCATTGCATAAGGCCGGAGAAGACTCCGTGCTATTTGGTGTTTTTCGGGTTTTCTACGCGGTAGATTGCAGCAGGGAGCCTTGGGGACTAACCCAAAGGTGCACCCGGAAAACTGGGCGGACACGAGGTCTTGCCAACTTGGTGGCTTGGAAGCCAACTTGAACATAACCGGGTTATGTGACTTGTGGTGAAAATGGGACTCGGTAGAAGTTTGACCTGCGCATATGGTTTAAATTACCGTTGCGGGCGCATATGGTTTAAATTACCGTTGCGTTGTGAGCACGGGTTAGATGGAACCGTACCCACTCTATGTCGTTCGGATTAGGGCCGTTGGCATAGATGAGGGTCTTCGGCGGTCTATGGTTTTAATTACCGTGACCCATGCCAGGAAGACAAACTGCTCATAGTTTGGTCGTCCAAGAGAGGATGGCGGTGAGTCGGCAGACTTAGACTGCGTTCACCAAGAATGTGCCCTGAGTGCACGGGGTGTGTGGCCGTTGAGCCTCCGCCTGTGAGGAAATGACTATTTTTATATTGCTCGCTTAAGCTAATGAAATGCAGGGAAGGAGCATCGCCGCCCCGAGTTGGGGGCGGGATCGTTATAATTTGGTCAGCATTGCTGACCGTTGCTTTGTTTGCCACCGTGCGGTGGTTTGTTTGCTTGCAGGTGCAGCTGGACCAAGCGGTCAATAGCGGGCTAAAGCCCTTTCTGCGAAGCCGGCCCTCGAAGGCCCAAGTGAAATGTTTTATGTTTTATTCATGTATGGCCGGCCTGCGTGCCGAAGTTTGGAAAACATGTAAAAGACAAGTGAAACTTTTGTAAGGCCTTAAGGCCGACTTTTGAGTATTTTGTAATAACATTCCTATTATCTTGTTAGTGGACATTCATGCTTGTCGTTGGGTTCTTGTTTTGCAACTTATATAAATTGCTTCCGCTAGAATGCTCTGTGTAGGACGTTGAGATTAGTTGTATGGTTTCCATAAGTAACCACCCGGTCTGTCTGTGGTATATGGCGTCGGGCCCCGGCCGGACCTACTGCTATATGCTATGCGACGGATAGGGGGTGTTACAATTTGGTATCAGACTACTGGTTTTGGTCGGGCTTAAAGCGAATTCGTGGGCGAATTCTTTTTAAGGGGTGGTGAGCACATTGTGTGCGTCATCGTTATAACAGTAAAAAGAACCCATGAATGTCCACTTAGGAATGAAAATACTCGTGTTTGAGGAACCTGCGTGTTCCTATAATTGCTGTTTGCAATGTTATTTGGTCGCTTAACGGTGTTTTGTACCACTATAGGTGACCCGAAGTGGTGTTGGGCCGTCAGAACGCCGAGGTTCTGAGGCTAGTAGTGCACCAGAAGTTGCTCCCGCAACACCTTTGTCGGCGGAAAATATACGATTGGTTGCTGAAGCGGTGTTGGCCGTGATAAATGCGCAGCCTGGGAGGCAAGCGCAGCAGCCAGCTCCTGTGATGGAGCAAGTACCTCTTCAAGAGGCGGAGCCGAGGAGGATGGAGCAAGTGGTTGTAGAACCAATAGTGCCAAGGAGGGCGACTGAGAGGCAGTTGAAGCATGTAATGAGCTTTAACCCTCCGTTATTCTCGGGGTTGGGAACCCCATCGCAGGCTGAAGACTGGCTCTCTAGGGTGAAGAGAGTCATGACAGCGACGGAGACGGAGGAGTGGCAAATGACCACCATCGCTACGTTCCTTCTGGATGGGGAAGCGAGGATGTGGTGGGAAGGTTTGGAGCTGCATCATTTGAGAGGTAGACAACTGATAGACGTTCCGATGGAAGAGTTCTCGGAATTGTTCTTAGCAAGATACCTCCCTTCTACTCAGAGGATCTCGATGGAGAATGAATTCCTGAAGTTGGTGCAGGGTGAGAGGAGCGTGGATGAATATCTCCACGAGTTTACGCGGTTGAGTCGATATGCTAGCTCCACCATCATGGATGAGGAGCGCAAGACTAATCGTTTTTATGAAGGCTTGAGGGATGAGCTGAGATTGTTACTGTCGGGGCCAATGACGCAGGGTTTCTTAACCTTGGTCAATACTGCCCGGTCCTTGGAGAAGGACATGAAGAGTGTGCAAGCGAAGAAAGGCTTGGGTGAGAAGAAATCTGGGTTCAAAGTGCCGACTACTTCAAAGTCTGGCTATCAAAGATTCTTTAAGAAGCATAGGACTTCGGGTCCAGCTCCTTCTGGTGCTTCTGGGGCGGCTACGAGTCGGACCCCGGGCGCGTGCTTTACTTGTGGCAAGACGGGGCATTTCGCCCGTGATTGTTGGAGCGGACGTCCTAAGTCCGAGAGGAGGCCAGGAGCTACTTATGAAGAGAAGGGTAAGGCGGTGGAGTCGACCGCATCCCACTATGCTCCGGCCCAACCAAGGGTCTATAATCTTGGCCAACAGGAGGCCATTAAACAAGCTGACGTGGTGACAGGTACGGTTTAATTTATAGCAAGTCAATTCCTTTATATGCTTGTTATGTATATGTTACCTTACCACTGCTTGTTTAGGATTTGTATTGATTTGTGAAAATCCGGCACGAGCACTCTTTGATACGGGAGCTTCACACTCCTTCTTGTCCGAAGGATTTATATCACGCATCGGAGTCCCTTCTTCGATGGCGAAGGACAAGTTGGATGTGTTGTTGCCCAATGGGTGTTCGATGCGAGCGGTTAGGATCTGCGAAGTTAAAGTTCGTATTGGAGAGCAGGAGTTTGACCTGCGGGCGTCCTTACTTCCGTTGGTGGAGTTCGACGTCATATTTGGAATGGACTGGCTCTCGGAGCAGCAGGCCCATATAGATTGCGGTAGCAAGGAAGTAAAGCTGGGAGCAAGTCGTGAGACGACTTTTACGGGCTTAAAGGGGTCGAGCAAGACGTTGATGTCTGCTCTTCAGGTGGTGAAGGCGGTTCGTGCCGGAGCAGAACTGTTCTTTACACTAGTGGAGGTTGCAAAGCCAAAGCCCGCGATGGATTGTATTTCAGTGGTATCGGAATACCCTGATGTGTTCCCCGCAGATCTTCCTGGAGCCCCGCCACAACGGGAGATAGATTTTACTATCGAGCTAGTGCCAGGTGCAAAGCCTGTGTCACGATCTCCGTATCGGCTAGCGCCTAAGGAAATGGCGGAGCTGAAAGTACAGTTGCAAGAGTTGTTGGAGCAAGGGTATGTGCGCCCGAGTTCTTCGCCTTGGAGCGCACCGGTCCTCTTTGTTAAGAAGAAGGACGGAAGCTTGAGGTTGTGTATTGACTATCGGGAGCTAAACAAGCTGACTGAGAAGAACAAGTACCCGATCCCCCGGATTGATGATCTCTTTGATCAGTTAGTCGGGTCGACGGTGTACTCGAAGTTAGATCTCAAGTCTGGGTACTATCAGCTGCGGATAAGGGAGAGTGATATCCCAAAGACAGCGTTTAGTACGAGATACGGGCATTATGAGTTTACGGTCATGCCGTTTGGGCTGACTAATGCGCCGTCGGTATTTATGGATTTGATGAACAGGACGTTCAGGGAGTACCTAGACCATTTTGTGATCGTCTTCATCGACGATATTTTGGTGTACTCGCAAAGTGAGGAGGATCACTTCAAGCATCTCCATTTGGTGTTGGAGACACTCAGGAGAAACCAGTTGTATGCCAAGTTCTCGAAGTGCGAGTTTTGGCTATCCTCAGTAGCGTTCCTTGGGCATATAGTGAGTGGAGAGGGTATTGCGGTGGATCCGGCGAAGATTGTTGCGATACGGGAGTGGCCTGAGCTTGCTACGGTAGCAGAAGTCCGGAGCTTTTTGGGGCTTGCCGGTTATTATAGGCGCTTCGTAGAGAACTTCTCGCGGATAGCGCTACCTCTCACTACTTTGACGAGGAAGGAGCATAAGTTCGTTTGGACGCCGGAGTGCGCGCGAGCTTTTGAGGAATTGAAGTGTCGGTTGACCACGGCGCCTGTGTTGAGTTCGCCGGTTGGGACCGAAGGCTATGAGATATATAGCGATGCTTCGGGCAGTGGTTTGGGTTGCGTGCTACTGCAGCACGGCAGCGTGATAGCTTATGGCTCGAGACAGCTAAAAGTGCACGAGAGGAATTATCCGGTCCACGACTTGGAGTTGGCGGCCGTGATTTTTGCCTTGAAGCTGTGGAGACACTATTTGTACGGTGTGAAGATTGATATCTACACCGATCACAAGAGCCTAAAGTATTTGATTGATCAGAAAGATCTGAATATGCGGCAGCGTAGGTGGATGGAGTTCCTGGGGGACTATACTTTCAAGATCCACTACGTGCCTGGCAAAGGGAATGCGGTTGCGGACGCGTTGAGTCGCCGAGCCCCAGCTCAAGCGAATTGGCTATCAGTGCATGATGAGCGGTTGGTGCAGGAGCTGGAGGCGTTGGAGATTGTTTGTGTGGATAGGCAATCTAGTGCTGAAGCAGTGCTGAATTGGACTGAAGTCCAATATGACCTGGCTGATCGGATTCGGCAGGCTTTGGATATGGATGCTAATATGAAGCAGCTCATGATAGAGGCTCTGGATGGGTCAAATTCCCAATTCGTTGTGGAGGACGGATTGCTGTGGAAGGACGGTCGTTTGTGCGTCCCAAGTGTGGGCAATTTACGGGTGGAGTTGTTGTACGAGGCGCATCATACCAAGTACTCGATTCACCCGGGGAGCACGAAGATGTACCGCGACGTCAAGAAACTATTTTGGTGGCCGGGTTTGAAAAAGGATGTGGCGCTATATGTAGCGAAGTGCCAAACCTGCGCCTTGGTAAAGGCGGAGTGCCAAAAGCCGGGAGGATTTCTTAAGTCCTTGCCTATTCCGGAGTGGAAATTCGACGACATCTCTATGGATTTTGTGCATGGTTTGCCAAGGTCGCAAAAGGGGAACGACGCCATTTGGGTGGTGGTCGATCGATTAACAAAGGTGTCGCATTTTATTCCGCATAGGAAGGATGATCCGGTGGAGAAGCTGGCGAAGCTTTATGTGGATAACATAGTGCGGCTTCATGGTGTGCCCCGCAGCATCGTGAGTGACCGAGATGGGCGGTTCACGTCCAATGATTGGAGGCTGGTGCAGCAAATGTTGGGAACAAAGCTGAAGTTTAGCACAAGCCTTCCATCCGCAAACGGATGGGCAGACCGAGAGGGTCAATAGAACGATGGAAGACATGCTTCGCATGTGTGTCTTGGACTTCGGAAAGCAGTGGGAGGACCACCTTTATTTGGTGGAGTTCGCATACAACAACAGCTACCAAGCAAGTATTCAGATGGCGCCTTTCGAGGCCCTATATGGTAGAAGATGTCGCACGCCGTTGTCTTGGTTAGAAACGGGCGAGTCGAAGTTGTATAAGCGATCGGAAGTGGATGATGCTACTTCTTTGGTGAGAACCATTCGGGAGAGGTTGCTTATCGCTCAGGACCGGCAAGCAAAGTACTATAATGCCAAGCACAGGAACGTGGAGTTCGCTGTGGGCGATTATGTATACTTGAAGATCAAGCCGTTCAAGGGTGTCTCGCGGGTGCGGCGATTGAAAAAGCTAAGCCCGAGGTACCTTGGACCGTTCGAGGTTCTGGAGCGAGTAGGAGAAGCGGCCTATCGGCTGAAGCTTTCAGTGGAGCTAAGTGGTTTACATGATGTATTCCATATTTCGGTGCTTCGGAAGGCGGTGCAAGAGCCTACGCAAGTGATCGCGGCCAATCAAGTGCCGGTGGATAGTGGGCTAACGACAAAAGTCAAGCCCGTGCGGATTGAGGACTCGGAGGTCAAGCGGCTACGCAATAAAGAGATCAGGATGGTCAAAGTCCGGTGGGACAATTGCGGTCGTGAGGAGCTCTCTTGGGAGCGAGAGCAGACGATGCTTGACGAATATCCGGAGTTGTTCCGCTCAGGTACAAATTTTAGTTTTGGTACATGTTTTTCCCTTTATGTAATTTCGTGGGCGAAATTCTTTTAAGAGGGGTAGAGTTGTAACGCCCCGAAACTCAAAGGAGCAAAAGGGGAATAATTTGGGCCAGTTTGAGTTCTGGCTGCAGGCACACGGCCTGGGACACGGGCGTGTCCCAGGGCGTGTCAAGCCTGTGTCGACACTAAGGCGTGAAGTCGACACTTTGGTCTCGACATTGTGTCGAGACTGGGCACACGGCCTGCGACACGGGCGTGTCGCAGGGCGTGTCGACCCGTGTCGACACTTAGCCGTGAAGTCGACACAGTGCTTTGAAGTTGTGTCGAGACACGGCACACGGCCTGCGACACGGGCGTGTCGCAGGGCGTGTCAACCCGTGTCGACACTCGTCCCGCGAAGTCGACACTTTGGTGTCGACAGTGTGTCGAGACCTGGCACACGGCCTGCGACACGGGCGTGTCGCAGGGCGTGTCGACCCGTGTCGACACTTAGCCGTGAAGTGCCGAGACCTTGTACACGGCCTGGAGCCCAGGCGTGTCAAGGTGACACGGGCAAGGACACGGGCGTGTCCGAACCCGTGTCAGCGCTCGGGTTGGAAACGGGAGAAAATCATGGGGGTACACGGCCAGATACACGGCCGTGTCAGTTGGAACACAGGCGTGTCAGATCGAACACGGGCGTGTTCGATGCCCGTGTGAGGTTCCAGGTGATTTGATTTTGACGGCGAATGAGGCACACGGCCCTGGACACGGGCGTGTGCCAGGCCGTGTTCGGCCCAGATTGGGCATTTCAGTCCCGAATCGAAGCCGTTCATTTCTTTGACTGAGGATCCAATGGCTGGGGGTTGTTCCTGAAGGGATATACCCGGGTTTTGACTTAGAAAACCCTCACTTTTTCCACTTGTTATCTCTCCAAATCCTTGGAGAAAGAAAAGCTAAGGCAAGAAGAAGAGGAACTAGATCCGCCATTGGAGGAGCTTCGGAGCTCCGAATCGCAAGCCGACTCCGGATCCACGGAGGCAACGCAAGTGCGGTGATTTCCATCCGATTACTTTTCGATGGCGCCAAAGAGGACCGCAAGGGTAACGATCCTCATCTTGAGCATGAGTCGCTCTTTTCTTTGCATAGGAAGCCCGCTCTCGCGAGTTTGCGGAGAGTTGGAGGCGTTCCTTCGGGTAGATATGTGAAGTCCCCGTTGTTTAGAGTCCGTATGCGAGAACGGACATAGGCATTTTGGTTGAAGCCTACCCGGACATGTAGTTCGGATCGGTGATGTTGCATTGCATAAGGCCGGAGAAGACTCCGTGCTATTTGGTGTTTTTCGGGTTTTCTACGCGGTAGATTGCAGCAGGGAGCCTTGGGGACTAACCCAAAGGTGCACCCGGAAAACTGGGCGGACACGAGGTCTTGCCAACTTGGTGGCTTGGAAGCCAACTTGAACATAACCGGGTTATGTGACTTGTGGTGAAAATGGGACTCGGTAGAAGTTTGACCTGCGCATATGGTTTAAATTACCGTTGCGGGCGCATATGGTTTAAATTACCGTTGCGTTGTGAGCACGGGTTAGATGGAACCGTACCCACTCTATGTCGTTCGGATTAGGGCCGTTGGCATAGATGAGGGTCTTCGGCGGTCTATGGTTTTAATTACTGTGACCCATGCCAGGAAGACAAACTGCTCATAGTTTGGTCGTCCAAGAGAGGATGGCGGTGAGTCGGCAGACTTAGACTGCGTTCACCAAGAATGTGCCCTGAGTGCACGGGTGTGTGGCCGTTGAGCCTCCGCCTGTGAGGAAATGACTATTTTTATATTGCTCGCTTAAGCTAATGAAATGCAGGGAAGGAGCATCGCCGCCCCGAGTTGGGGCGGGATCGTTATAATTTGGTCAGCATTGCTGACCGTTGCTTTGTTTGCCACCGTGCGGTGGTTTGTTTGCTTGCAGGTGCAGCTGGACCAAGCGGTCAATAGCGGGCTAAAGCCCTTTCTGCGAAGCCGGCCCTCGAAGGCCCAAGTGAAATGTTTTATGTTTTATTCATGTATGGCCGGCCTGCGTGCCGAAGTTTGGAAAACATGTAAAAGACAAGTGAAACTTTTGTAAGGCCTTAAGGCCGACTTTTGAGTATTTTGTAATAACATTCCTATTATCTTGTTAGTGGACATTCATGCTTGTCGTTGGGTTCTTGTTTTGCAACTTATATAAATTGCTTCCGCTAGAATGCTCTGTGTAGGACGTTGAGATTAGTTGTATGGTTTCCATAAGTAACCACCCGGTCTGTCTGTGGTATATGGCGTCGGGCCCCGGCCGGACCTACTGCTATATGCTATGCGACGGATAGGGGGTGTTACACCCAAACAGGTAATCATGTTCACTAATAGATAAATTATTCCGAGCTGTTTTAAATGGGCTTTTCCGGGCTGAAAATGGACAACCAGAACAAAATTTATGGTCATATTTATTGAGTCATATTTATTGCACCATGTTTCTTTGGCCTTATTTTTTGAGCCATATTTATTGAGTTATATTTATTTGTGTTATATTTATTGCGCCATATTTATATAGAGTTAAACGAGCCCGAACAGGTAAACCTATTTATCAAAGATATATTTATCCGAGCTTTTTTCAAATGTCTTCTTCAGGATGAAAATGGACTACCAGATGAAATATTATGGTTTTATTTATTGGGCTATATTTTTTGCACCATATTAATTAAGCCATTATGATTGCGCCATATTTTAAGAGTCATATTTATTGAGACGTTATTATTGAATCATATTTCTTGAAACATTTTCATCAGAGATATTTAATAAGCCATATTTATTGAGCCATATTTTTTACGCCAAATTTATTGAGATATATTTATTGCCCCATATTTATTACATAACATTTATTATGATAAATTTATTGAGCGTTGAATGAGCCCGAGTGGGTAAACCTGTTTGCCAACTAGGTATCGATCTCTGTTCGACGAACTGTCGCAAATTCTTCGACCACAGACAGAAAGTTAAATTAATACATCTCCATTTATCATACCTAGTTAATTCATAAAGAACAGATGTTTCTTCTCATCCAAGGGTTTGTTGAAGATATCTTCCTTTTGCAAATCAGTAGAGACAAAGGTGAGATTAATTTTCTTTTTGTCAACACACTCTCTAATGAAATGATGTCTTACATCTATATGCTTAGTTCTACTATGATGCACTGGATTCTGTGCATTAGAAATTGTACTGGTATTATTACAAAGTAGAGTTGAATTATTTAAGTTGACACCATAATCTAGAAGTTGGTTTTGAATCCACAACATCTGTGAACATCAATTGTCAGCTGCTATATACTCAACTTCTGCTGTTGAAGTAGACACAGATGTTTGCTTCTAGCAAAACCAAGACACTAGCCTATCACCAAGGAACTAGCATGTCCCTGATGTGCTCTTTTTGTCTACTCTACATCCAGTAAAGTCAGCATCAGAGTATCCAGTCAAGTAAAATTCTAACTCAGTTGGATACCAGAGTACTAAATTAGGACAACTTTTTATATATCTCAAAATTCTTTTTAATAAAATAAGATGAGATTCTTTAGGGTTCACCTGGAACCTAGCACAAAGATATGTAGCAAACATAATGTCTTGTCTACTTGTTGTAAGATATAACAGGGACCCAACAATGGTCCTGTATAATTTCTGATCTACAGGTTTCCCATGTTCATCAGAATCAATCACAGCATTTGTAGCCATAGGTGTTTCTTTTGCTGAAGCATATTTGGACATTGTTGGGTCACTTGGAGACCAAGGAAGTAGGAGAGCTCACACATGCTACTCATTTCAAACTTGAAATGCATAAGGTTGAAGAACCTTTTGTAAAGTTTGAAATCTGTAGAACCAAATATAATGTCATCTACATATATTTGTACTTACAATATTTTATCATGATGATGCTTTATAAATAAAGTCCTGTCTACTATGCCTCTAGAAAGATTATGCTCTAAGAGAAAGCTAGCTAAGGTTTCATACCAAGCTCTTGGAGCATGCTTTTGACCATAGAGAGCCTTATGCAATTTGAAAAAATAAAAGAGATGAGTAGGAGAAATAAAACCTAGTGGTTGTTCTACATAGACCTCTTCTTTGAGTTCAACATTTAGGAATGCAATTTTGACATCCATTTGGCATACTGTTAACTTCTTGTAGGCTGTATAAGCTAGAAATATCTTTATTGCTTCAATTGTTGCAATAGGGGCAAATGTTTGGTATTAATTTATGCCTTTCTCTTGTCTGTATCCTTGAGCAACCAATCTTGCCTTGTTCCTTATGATAAGACCTTGAGCATCAAGTTTGTTTCTAAATACCAAATTAGTTCCAATGAGTGGGTAGTATTTAGGTCTTGGAACTAGATCTCAAACTCTATATCTCTCAAATTGGTTGAGCTCCTCTTGTATTGTAATGATCCAGTGTGGATCTTGCTCAACATCTTTTATGGATTGGGGCTTATTTTGAGATATGAAGCAGGCATGCATCATGTCCTGGTGGATTTGATGTCTTGTCTGCACACCAACTGAAATGTATCCAATCACTTGAGATACAGGGTGATCTCTAAGTGTAACAAATTCAGTAGGAGGAGTTAGTTGAGCAATAGCCTGGGGAATTAATTCCTCTTGTGGAATTATAATTATTATTGGCTCGTCACTGAGTTCTGTGTCTTCATCTTCACTATCTACAGCAATATATGGAGAAGGATGGCTAACATCCTCATTGGTGAGGGTCAATTTATCCTACTTCTCACACAGATGTGGTTCCTAAAAATTTTCACTGGTAGAAGGAATCTTCTCCTTGTAAAACATGTTAGTTTCATCAAAAAAATGTGAACAGATTCTTCTATTTTCAAAGTTGATTTATTATAAATCCTATAAGCCTTGCTTACTTGGGAATATCCAAGAAAACTTCTTATTTCAGCTTTGGCGTCAAACTTTCTAATGTGTTTCTTGTTGTTGTTATGAATGTAAAAAATACAACAAAAGATTTTAAAATAATCTACTTTAGGTTTCTTCCCTTTGAGTAGTTCATAGGGGGTATTGCCCTTAAGTTTATGTATCAAACTTATATTCAATACATAGTTTGTTGTGCTCATAGCCTCTTCCCAAAATGATAGGGGCAAGTGAGCATCTGCAAGTAATGTGCCTGCAGCTTCCATCAGTGTTCTGTTTAGCCTTTCAGCTACCCCATTTTGTTGAGGAGTTCTAGGAGTAGAGAAACAATGTCTGATACCTTCTTTCTCACAGAATTCTTGAATTGGAAGAGACTCAAACGCAGTACCATGATCACTTCTGATCAATACAACTAGAGTATAGTACTTAAACCTTATGCTCTTAAGAAAGTCTGTAAGAACCTTGAAGTTATCTGACTTGTTTCTCAAGAAGAACACCCAAGTGAACTATGAGATGTCATCAACAATTACTAAGGTATAAGACTTCCCTCCTAGGCTCTGTACAGCAATGGGTCCAAAGAGATCCATGTATAGCAAACAGAGAATCCTAGGTGAATCACTCTTATTAAGTGACTTAAAACTATTTTTAGTTTGCTTGCCTAACTAACAAGCCCTGCAAAGGCTTTCCTTCTTGTAGGGGCAATGTTGGAATCGGCTACCCGATCCAGACTAGAGTTCGGACTAGAGGTTGCAGCCCACACCTACTCCTCTTGAAACACCATCCTGACGTGAGTCACAGACCTAAAAATAGACCGAGGGGACTCAGCTCGGAGGTCCCACCTCTTACCCGGAAGAAACTAAAGTCCTTCCCTCCCTAGCCAATGCTGAGCTAGGTGCCTGTGAGGAAGAATATAGAAAGGTTCAACAACCTCTTCCAGGCACCTTGTCGGTCTATTTATAGGCCTCTGATTTTGATCTGCAAATATCCATACTGAACCGACCTGAAATTACCAAAATACCCTGGGTCGGGTTTGCCAACAGCCAAACTCCGTTGTCTTGAAGAGCTATATGCAGACCACCAGGGGTAGAATTGTAAAATTACCTGGGGCAGAAGAGTAAAATCCCCCTTGGGGGTAAAAAGGTAAAAACATCTTTCCTCCTGTGTGGCAAGTGGGGAAAGTGACTGGCGGGCAAGACGATCCCACCTGTTCTTCTCGTCGGCCTCTCGCCCCACAGTCCATCTCGCCTTCTAGGGCCAATCTCGCGACCCCAAAGGGCGGCTTGCCTAATGTAGAGAACTCATGTCTCACCCCCTACAGAGAATGTAACATCCCAACTTTCCAGCAGGAAAAACTTTTTTGGGTGACACGGCCTGGGACATGGGCGTGTCCCAGGGTGTGTCTCCTTGTGGTCGACGAACTCAGTTCGATGAAGTTAACTGGGGCATGTCTGTCGCCAAGTAGTGGAAACATGCCAGACGATACGGGCGTGACGGGGGGCATGTCCCCTCGGTTCGACGATCATCGAGTGGAGATCGTCGGGTAGGTGTACACGGCCTGTGACACGGGCGTGTCATAGGGCGTGTCCCGCTAGGTCAAGATGCGTTCGACGATTTAGATCTCCGTTCGACGATTTGGATCTGCGTTCGACGTTTGTCCACAGCAAGCTGCGTTCGATGATTTGGATCTCTGTTCGATGATTTAGATTTGCGTTCGATGATTGTCCCCAGCAAGCTGTGTTAGACGATTTGGATCTCCGTTCGACGATTGTCCCCAGCAAGTTGCGTTTGATGATTTGGATCTCTATTCGACGATGTAGATCTGCGTTCGACGATTATCCCCAGCAAGATGCGGTCGACGATTTGGATCTCCGTTCGACGATGTAGATCTGCGTTCGACGATCGACGAAATTGCCCATTCGACGATCGTCGAGTGGTCTTTCTCGGGCAAATTCTGGCTTGATGCAGCAGGCAAATTAAAGAGGTAGAGGCCACTTGGCCCTGGCCCCATCAGCCCAGAAATTGTGTTGGCTGGCATCCTCAGAGAAAGTCCAGAGGAATTTGGAGCATGGTGGCCACTTGGAACCATGGGTGGAGCAACTAAAGCTCAACCCAAGCCCCTTGGGCTTATCTTTCCATATACCCCCACCTAGCCAGAAACAGTGACTTCATTAGCTTTAGAGGGCAAGAGAGAGTAGAACCCGATAGCTGGAGTGAAGGAAACGGTGCAGGAACCATAAATCCGAAAGGTGTCGCCGGAGCAAGCTCGGGAATGGCCACCAGCCTCCATCCTCGCCGCCAGCCACCAACACAGGTCTGTTTCACCGTACCTCTACCCGTACAAGATTCCTAGATCAACTAGGGGAGATATCGGGCTCAATTGAGCCCGATGCCATTGGAGAAATGGAGAGTTTCCAAGCTTTTTCTTACTGCTCGGGATCGCCGTCGCCACCGTCTCCCACCGCCTCTTCACTGGCAAAAGATAGCCACCACTACCGTGAAGGTGATGGCACCGTTTGCCGGGAGTGGCGCCGCCGCAGGTGGCCGGAAATGGCCCCGCAAAATCCCCCAGGTCTGCTCGATCTTAGCCGTTGAACACTTGGGGAAGATGAGAGGATGCCGTCCAATCTAGGTTTAAGATTCGCGCTGCATTCGTATTAAAATAAATTTATTGTTGTTATTATTTTAATGAAATAATATTTCATTTCTATCACTTAAATTCAGTCACCTTGCATGTCAATTATAGGGCTCTTAGATCCATTTCCAGAGGATGACACGAACATGGTAAATGTAGCCCTTAGTATTAACTTTAAATTGCCACACTTAACTTGAGATTTGGTCCAGTGGTCTGATCTGTAGGACCATTTTGTTAGGGTTGGTCCTTAGATAGGGCAGAACTTCAAAATGATACCCAAGTCAAACTATTCATCCAAATGGCCCCAAATTTTGGGTGCATGCATGTTTATGGCTTGGTTAACCCCTGTACAAAAATGAGAATTTTTGGGAAAAATTTTTCTATAGGTTTTACTAAAATACCCAAAATGAAATAAATGAAATATTTGGCGTTGTGGACTCCAAATGGCCCCAAATTTTGTTGCCATGTCCTTAGGGACATTATAAGTGTATGTGTTAAATTTCAGCCAATTTGGACCACTGTATGTTAGGTAAACCCACTTGCATGTGTTGGCTTGTTATAAGCTTGGTGTGCAATTAGCCTAAAAGGAAATAATGTGTATTCAGTCAACTTGGAATATCCAAAAATCCTGATTTTCATTATGGAGACACATGAGGATGTAATACACCTCTCATAGCAATGGTGGGATTTTTGGGAACAAAAATCTCATTATTTTGAATTTCTAAAAATTTGGCCTTTTGAGGAAATAAATTTGAAATAGGTTTACCCTTATCATAAAATGTTCAATTTCTGTTGAGGACTAAGGAGTGACATAATAAACACTAGAAATAATTTATATCTCTGTTGGATGATGTTTCGGTAGTTTAAGAAGCAAATTACCATTTTACACTTTTGTAATTTTGTGAAGAAATGAATGGTATATTCCTTTGAAAAATCTAAGAAAATTCATAATCCTATAATTATATGTTTTAAACCTTGTGTAATTATTTCAGAATTTTGGAGTGTCAAATAATGTACTTAGACCCCATAATGACATTTTGGTAAATAACTCGAATTGATCATGGATAGGCCATTTCAACCTAAATGTAAATGGAAATCTGGACATAGTATTATTTCATTATTATCAAGGCTCTGTAATTTAATTAGAACTTTTGAGTTAATATTTTATGCACTTCATTTGGAAAATACTAGATTTGTGGATATAATATTAAATAGGAATTAATTATAAATCTGAATTGAAAAAGCATGAAATTTTGGTAGGCCCCATTAATTGTCATATTATATACCTGGAAGAATCCCTGGGGTAGTAGGTTTAATATTGACAATACTTCATGTGCAAAATGACTAGGGATTTCATTTAAAGAAATTAATTTAATGGTGTAAGTAATTGGAAAATTATGGAAATTCATCCTAGTCATCATATAGGTCCATACCATCCTAGGATAAATACTTTGAGGCATATGGCCAGAGGAAATTGAAGGTCACATTTGTCGGTGGTATCGGGACATGGGTTAGGGTCTAGCACCGATGTTCGTACTAGTAGGGCCACCAGAGGAGGAATTTGAATAACTAGTAAAGTGAGGATCTTAGTGGAGGAAATAACCCTGGTTGGTCTCCTAGAGGATTCCTTAACCTTGTGTGGAAGAGTGCAAGTCCTGTAGTAGCAACAATAACGGGGACCGGTGGAAGACCTCCGCGCTCCTAATAACACCTTAAGTCTTTAGGGTCGATCTAAAGTAATACGAGAGTTTGGGGTATGAATCCTGGGTAGACACCAATTAAAGTAATTATCCTTGAGAAAAGGAACTTTGGGCGTAATCCCATCATAGTTCCGAGTGCCCCCGAGAGCCCTTCACCGGGTATACCATGGGCAGTCCTGGGATTAAACTTAAACCGCTAAGTATAATAACCTATAGACAAGAGTAGTCTATTAGGTTAGGGCATTGTGGTTCATTCTCACCCGTGACGGGTTTGAGGGAGTTAAAATAAAGGCACTAATGTGCGTTCTTACCCCGTGTAGGGTTGGAGAGATTGTGATAAATGCTCACCCGTGTAAGGTTGGAGGGATTGTGATAAATGCTCACCCGTATAGGGTTTGAGGGATTCAGGATGAGTTGGTCCTGCGAGCTAGAGGCTCGAAATGAAATACTTGCATGTGCATAAATTTAGTGGCGGGGCATGCGGTACTGGCCGTTCGTCACACCGATGGAAGTACGGTGCACCAGGAGGGTGTGAGGGTTAGAGGGGCCAGTGGGTTGTTTTGCACTGCGGTCTGGAGGACGATCCCCGATAACACACATCCGACCCAACAAGACTGACGGGTTGTCAGCAAAGTACGTACGCAGAGACTCTAGAGTGCACCTTAGACGTGTACAGAGGCATATGTGAGGGGGCTAAGGTTTGGTAGTGTGCATACTGGCCTAGAAGTGGAGACGCCCGCTCCGCTACTGTCATAGCCACAGCGGTGGTTCCCGAGAGTGATGATAGCTCTCAAAAAGTGGGAACTAAAGGTCTGTGATCACAGAGTCATTGTGTGTGAGTTGCACTTGCCTGTGCATAAATTGCATCATAACATTTATTCATATTAGGTCATACGCTTCATAGATCCTTATCATATAAATTAGTATGGGCTCTTTTATATGATAAGTTAAATTTCCTGGAAACCGTAACTTATAAATTTGTATGAGCATTTTTATAAGTTAAGGTACTTTTGTGATGGTAGTATAGTGGTAGCATAGTTTTATTTCCCTGCTCTTACTTTCTGTTCTTTACTTACATTACTTGTTCTGCACTTTACTTACTTGTACTATATACTTAGAACTGCTAGAGTAGAATAATAATAACTATTACAACTGCTAGTTAGTTCTTGTCACCTGCTTCCACTTTTGATACCCATTGTTGTCCTCCGCTTCGTCCTTCCGCTCGGTGCCTAGGAACTGCGGGGCGAGGTGCGGAGGAAACTACTTAGTCTTTTTGACTAATGGTCGGTGACCAGACTATTTTAGGAGCTCGTGGAGATGGATCACCAGCACGACGAGGAGACAAGACTTGAGGAGCAGATAACGCTATAGCAGGCTTCTACTACTACTGCGCGTCCTCAGGTGGGACGAGTTTTGATGTATTAGATTAGCTTCCGCTTGATTTGAGAGAGAGAGAGAGAGTTAATATGATGTACTGGGCATAAGCCCTTGTTGCGCTTTCATTTGTACTCATTGTGGACTATGTTTCTGTACTCTTCATTTATATATATGATATATACTCTGTGACTTGTGGACTAGTGGATTTATTATACTGTTATACTTCTATTTCTCATTTTTGCCTACAGGTTATATGATTGTAATAGCTGGCAGAATCGGCGTGTTGCGGTGTCGACTAACCCGTGCGTTAGTGTCACCGTAAGACGGCGGTTCTGGGCATAAGATCGGGATCCCTCCTTGGTAAGGGGGAGGGGGGTCTTACAAATTGGTATCACTTGAACAAACGATCATATGAGAAAGAATTCCACAACACTGGACCACCCCGCGCGAACATTAGTTTGCGGATGAACTATGCAGCGGAAGTAGTGGTGTGCCCATGTGTAAAAAGTCACATAAAACAGTCTACTAAGTACAATGGGTTAGGCCAATTTTGACGTTTACCTTACCTTTATGCAAACTCCACAGGTCGCCGCGCCGCGAAACATGATTCCTTCCCCTCCAGCTGCCACTCCATTTCTACAGACGGAGATGGGGCAGACTTTGACGGCGATCCTGGATGCCTTCAAAGCCCAGCAAGTCCCGGCTCCGCAGCCAAATCTGGGGTCAAGCTGGCTGAGTGCCTTCAAGAGCCTGTCCCCACCGATGTACCATGGGACAGAGGATGCGGTAAAGACGGAGGAATGGCTGGAGGCCATACACGAGATTTTGGCATGCATCAACTGCCCGATCAAGGAGGCAATACCTCTAGCCACCTTTACACTAGAGGCTCATGCGAAGAGATGGTGGAAATCAGTGTGGGAGTCTACATATGCGGACTGGGAGCTGTCAGACATATCGTGGGAGGAGTTTGGCGATGTATTTTTGGATCACTTCATCTCTACTACGGACAGAGATGCTTTGGAGGAGAGGTTTCTGAACCTCCGGCAGGGGAGCCGATTAGTGATTGAGTACCAGAGGGAGTTCTCCCACCTTGCTAGGTTCGCAGGGATACAGGATACTAATGATAGGAGGTATGCCAAGAGGTTCTACCGGGGCCTCAGGGACGATTTGAGGCAGGATTTGTTGTTCATTTCTCATGGCACGACCACCCAGATTATTGAGATGGCGAAGAAGCTGGAGGCTGACCAGCTGATGGTGCAAGGCAGAGGGAAGAGACCGTATGATGGGTCGACATCAGGAGAGAGTAGTAGGGGCTCTCAGAGAGGCAGGACTATTGGATACAAGAAGGGTGGGGGACGTCGTCGCCCCAAATACAGGCAGGAGTAGGGACCTCCTCTAGTAGTAGCTCCCCCACCTCTATAGGTGCATGATCCGAGGAGACAGGATGACCACGGCCACCGGTAGGTAGTTTGTTACGGATGCCGCCAGCCCGGGCACATTAGATCGGAGTGTCTGCATCGATTCCAAACTCCTCCACCTCCAGTGTCCCCAGTACATCAGGGTCGAGGACAAGGCTGAGGCCGGGGATATCACGGCAGGGGACGCAATCAGGAGCAGGTATACGCTTTGGACCTCACAGAGCAGAGGAACCCCGAGGAGGTGATTACAGGTACTAAAATTATTTTAATTTATAAATTCAACCTTAGTAGTGCCTTGAAAACCATAGAAATAACCTCCATCATACCTCAAATAAATCTCAGACATAGTTATGATCAGCGGTAAGCCCGCACAAACCCTCTTTGACACGGGTGCTTCGCACTCGTTCGTATCTGAGGACTTCATAGACGGACTTGAAGGCGTGGAAAGATTTCCGGGACTAGAGATGAGGATGCGTCTACCCGATGGGTCAGAACTGCGGAGGCCGAGATTGGTGGCAAGGAATTTGAGGCACCAGCAACTATTGTGAAGCTGCAAGACTTCGATTTGATTTTGGGCATGACATGGTTACATAGGAACCATGCTCATATAGATTGCCCATCAAGGAGGATCACACTAAGGCATGGCGACTCCCACGTCATCATCGAAGGTATTAGACCCATCTCCCACCTATTGATATCTTTTATACAGGCTGTGAAGGCCCACGAGCAGGGCGAGGAGGTTTACCTTATCTGCTTTGAGATGGTGGGAGCAGAGGCTTCTATTTTAGATATTTCGGTGGTCCGGGATTTCTCCAACGTGTTCCCGGAGAAATTGCCCGGGCTACCACTAGCCAGGGACTTGGATTTCAGGATTCAGCTGGTACCGGGAGAGAGGACAGAGTCCCGGGCACCTTACAGGATGGCTCCCAGAGAGTTGGCAGAGTTCAGGACTCAACTTCAGGAGCTAGTTGAGTCGGGATTTGTGCGGCCTAGTTCATTGTCGTGGGGAGCGCTAGTTCTTTTTGTGAAGAAGAAGGACGAGTCGTTACGACTATGCATTGATTACCAGGAGCTGAACCGGTTAACGGTCTGCAATACATATCCACTGCCTCGGATAGACGAGTTATTTGACCAGCTACAGGGAGCCTTCTGGTTCTCAAAGCAAGATTTGTGATCCGGTTACTACCAGCTCCCCATCCGGGAAGAGGACATACCGAAGTCGGCATTCAGTTCACGATATAGGTTATACGAGTTCACGGCGATGCCTTTTGGGCTCACGAATGCCCCTGTCGCATTCATGAGTCTAATGAACCGTATATTCGAGCCCTTCTTGGACCGCTTTGTGATTGTGTTCATCGACGACATTTTGATCTATTCCCGGACTCGAGAGGAGCATACAGAGCATTTGACACAGGTCTTGCAAAGGCTGAGGGAGTCCTAGATGTATGCAATGTTTTCAAAGTGCTAGTTTTGGCTACAGGAGGTGGCCTTCTTGGGGTACACGATCAGTGGAGCTGGATTAGCAATGGATCCAGCCAAGATAGAGATAGTGAGGGATTGGCCACGGCCGAAGACAGCATCCGACATTCACAGTTTCTTGGGGCTAGCAGGTTATTATCATAAGTTCGTGGAGGGGTTCTCGAGGATAGCACTCCCCCTCACGACCTTGACGAGGAAGGATGCATAGTTTATATGGATAGTGCAGTACGAGAGGGCATTTCAGTAGTTGAAGGACCGACTTACCTCATACTCTATCCTTGCACTCCCATCTGGGAGTGAGGGATTCCAGATTTACACGGATGCCTCATACGAAGGGATGGGTGATGTACTGATGCAGCATGGACATGTTATCGCTTATGCTTTGAGACAGTTGAAGAAGCAAGAGCATAACTATCCGGTACACGATTTGGAGCTCGGGGCTGTTGTATTTGCATTGAAGATATGGCGGCATTATCTGTATGGGATTCATTGTGATATTTTCTCAGATCACAAGAATCTCAAGTACATCGATACGCAGAAGGACTTGAACCTACGACAGAGAAGATGGTTGGCATTCCTCTGTGACTATGATTACCAGATCCACTACAACCCGGGGAAAGCAAACACAGTAGCAGATGCTTTGAGTAGGAGAGCCGGCACTTCTGGATCGGAGCCTCGGTTGATTTCTATAGAGTTGATACGTATGATGGAAGACATGCATATCAGCATGGTATCTGAGGCCGAACCAGTGGTATATCGAGAGTGCTTGAGCTCAGTGATCAGTGGTGATGATATACGGGAGCGCATCCGAACACATCAGAGGCTGGATGCTGCATTAGGACCGATTTTCAGTCCCCTGGAAAGGGGCAAGGTCGGGGACTACACGCTGCAGGATGATCTTCTTCGATTCCGTTGATGCATTTACATACCAGCAGGGGGCAGTATCCGGGATGACATACTCAGAGAGGCTCATTGCTCCAGATATTTTGTGCATCCCGGCATCACCAAGATGTGGGCAGACTTACGGAGGACCATGTGCTGGCCTGGGATGAAGAGGGAGATTACCTATTTTGTGACACATTGCGAGACTTGTCAGTGCATGAAGGAGGAATGTAAGAGCCCAGGAGGTTTACTACAGCCACTGTCAGTCCCGGAGTGGAAGTTCGAGGACATTGCTATGGATTTTGTGCACAGACTACCTCACTCCCACTCTGGGCATGATTCTGTATGGGTCATAGTAGACAGACTGACCAAGGTAGCACGCTTTATTCCAGTCCGGAAGGATACTCCAGTTGCAGTTTCGGTGAGACTATTCGTGGAGCAGTTTGTCAGATACCCTTGCATTCCCAGGATGATTATTTCGGACCGTGATGGTCGGTTCACTTCGAGCGAGTGGAGGGCTGTGCATGCTTATTTGGGCTCTCGGCTTGCTTTTAGTACCACCTTCCACCCGCAGACCGACGGACAGACCGAGCGGACCATCCGGACCATGGAGGATCAACTCCGCCTGTGCATATTGGATACGAGAAAGACTTGGGAGAGGCTACTACCACTGATCGAGTTCTCCTACAATAACAGCCACCAGGATAGTATTAGGATGGCTCCTTACGAGGCACTTTATGGGAGGAAATGTCGGACACTGCTGTCATGGGTTCAGGATGTGGATACCCAGGCTCTTGGTTCTGATTATGTGAAGGATATGGAGGCTCAAGTACATTTGATCAGGGATCGGCTGCTAGAGGCCCAGAGCAGACAGGCGAAGTATTATGATGCTCTACACCGAAAGGTGGAGTTCCAGGTTGGAGACAGAATTTTCTTGAAGATACGTTCGGTACATGGTATCTCTCGGGTGCGGAGGCACAAGAAGCTCAGTCCTCGATACATGGGGTCATACTTGATCCTGGAACGGATCAGCCCCTTAGCTTACCGACTGCAGCTGCCACCGGAGGTTGGTGCCCTACACGATGTCTTCCATGTCTCTTCCTTGCGAAGAGCTCTCCTACGGCCGGAGCAGCATGTTACTACTACAGCTGGTCCAATAGCGCCAGAAAGATCCATTAGATTGGAGCCGATCCGGATTGATGATACAGATGTCCGAGTGTTGCGGAAGAAGAAGGTCCCTCTCGTAAAGGTGTTGTGGTCCAACCATGGACGGGAGGAACACACCTGGGAGCTGAGGGATCTAATGCTGGAGCAACACCCGGAGCTGTTCACTTCAGGTATAATTTACTTTATACGTTCAAACATTTCTTATAACTCTTGCAAGTAAAATCCCCGTAGACCCAAACTTGAATTTCGGGGACAAAATTATTTTTTTGTTTATTGGGAATTGTAACATCCCAACTTTCCAGCAGGAAAAAGTTTTTGGGGTGACACGGCCTGGGACACGGGCGTGTCCCAGGGCGTGTCTCCATGTGGCCGACGAATTCAGTTCGACGAAGTTAACTGGGGCGTGTCTGCTGCCGTGTAGGGGAAACACGCCAGACGACACGGGCGTGACTGGGGGTGTGTCCCCTCGGTTCGACGACCGTCGAGTGGCGATCGTCGGGTAGGTGTACACGGCCTATGACACGGGAGTGTCACTGGGCGTGTCCCGCTGGGTCAAGCTGCGTTCAACGATTTAGATCTCCGTTCGACGATTTGGATCTACTTTCGACGTTTTTCCCCAGCAAGCTGCGTTCGACGATTTGGATCTCCGTTCTACGATTTAGATCTGCATTCGACGATTGTGCCCAGCAAGCTGCGTTCGACGATTTGGATCTCCGTTCGACGATTGTCCCCAGCAAGTTGCGTTCGAAGATTTGGATCTCAGTTCGACGATGTAGATCTGCATTCGGCGATTGTCCCCAGCAAGCTACGGTCGACGATTTGGATCTCCGTTCGACGATGTATATCTGCGTTCGACGATCGACGAAATTGCCCATTCGACGATCGTCGAGTGGTCTTTCTCGGGCAAATTCTGGCTTGATGCAGCAGGCGAATTAAAGAGGCAGAGGCCACTTGGCCCTGGCCCCATCAGCCCAGAAATTGTGCTGGCTGGCTTCCTTAGAGAATGTCCAGAGGAATTTGGAGAATGGTGGCCACTTGGCACCATGGGTGGAGCAACCAAAGCTCAACTCGAGCCCCTAGGGCTTATCTTTCCAAATACCCCCTCCCAGCCAGAAACAGTGACTCCATTAGCTTCAGAGGGCAAGAGAGAGTAGAACCTGATAGCTGGAGTGAAGGAAACGGTGTAGTAACCATGAATCCAAAAGGTGTCGCCGGAGCAAGGTCGGGAATGGCCACCCGCCTCCATCCTCGCCAGCAGCCACCAACACAGGTCTGTTTCACCGTACCTCTACCCATACTAGATTCCTAGATCAACTAGGGGCGATATCGGGATCAATTGAGCCCGATTCCATGGGAGAAATGGAGAGTTTCCAAGATTTTTCTTACATCTCGGGATTGCCGTCGTCGCCGTCTCCTGCCGCCTCATCACCGGCAAAAGATAGCCACCACCACCGTGAAGGTGATGGCACCATTGGCCGGGAGTGGTGCCGCCTCATGTGGCCGGAAATGGACCCGCAAAATCCCCCAGGTCGGCTCGATCTCAGCAGTTGAACACTTGGGGAATATGAGAGGATGCCGTCCAATCTAGCTTTAAGATTAACGATGCATTCGTATTAAAATAAATTTATTGCTGTTATTATTTTAATGAAATAAAATTTCATTTCTGTCACTTAAATTCAGTCACCTTGCATGTCAATTATAGGGCTCTTAGAGCCATTTCCAGAGGATGACACAAACATGATAAATGTATCCCTTAGTGTTACCTTTAAATTGCCACCCTTAACTTGAGATTTGGTCCAGTGGTCTGATCTGTAGGACCATTGTTTTAGGATTGGTCCTTAGCTAGGGCAGAAATTCAAAATGATACCCAAGTCAAACTAGTCATCCAAATGGCCCCAAATTTTGGGTTCATGCATGTTTAGGGCTTGGTTAACCCCTGTACAAAAATGAGAATTTTTGGGAAAATTTTCTATAGGTTTTACTAAAATACCCAAAATGAAATAAATGAAATATTTGGAGTTGTGGGACTCCAAATGGCCCCAAATTTTGGTGGCATGTCCTTAGGGACATTATAAGTGTATGTTTTAAATTTCATCCAATTTGGACCACTGTATGTTGGGTAAACTCACTTGCATGTGTTGGCTTGTTATAAGCTTGGTGTGCAATTAGTATAAAAGGAAATAATGTGTATTCAGTCAACTTGGAATATCCAAAAATCCTGATTTTCATTATGGAGACACATGAGGTGTAATACACCTCTCATAGCAATGGTGGGATTTTTGGGAACAAAAATCCCATTATTTTGAATTTCTGAAAATTTGGCTTTTTGAGGAAATAAATTTGAAATAGGTTTACCCTTATCATAAAATGTTCAATTTTTGTTGAAGACTAAGGAGTGACATAATAAACCTAGAAATAATTTATATCTCTGTTGGATGATGTTTAGGTAGTTTAAGGAGCAAATGACCATTTTACCCTTTTGGAATTTTGTGTAGAAATGAATGGTATATTCCTTTGAAAAATCTGAGAAAATTCATATTATTGTAATTATATGTTTTATACCTTGTGTAATTATTTCAGAATTTTGGAGTGCCAAATAATGTACTTAGGCCCCATAATGGCATTTTGGTAAATAACTCGAATTGATCATGGATAGGCCATTTCAACCAAAATGTAAATGGAAATCTGGACATAGCATTATTTCATTATTATCAAGGCTCTGTAATTTAATAAGAACTTTTGAGTTAATATTTTATGCACTTCATTTGGAAAATACTAGATTTGTGGATATAGTATTAAATAGGAATTAATTATAAATCTGAATTGAAAAAGCATGAAATTTTGGTAGGCCCCATTAATTGTCATATTATATACCTGGAAGAATCCCTAGGGCAGTATGTTTAATATTGACAATACTTCATGTGCAAAATGACTAGGGATTTCATTTAAAGAAATTAATTTAATGGTGTAAGTAATTGGAAAATTATGGAAATTCATCCTAGTCATCATATAGGTCCATACCATCATAGGATAAATAATTTGAGCCATATGGCCAGAGGAAATTGAAGGTCACATTTGTGGGTGGTATCGGGACATGGGTAAGGGTCTAGCACCGATGTTCGTACTAGTCGGGCCACCAGACGAGGAATTTGAATAACTAGTAAAGTGAGGATCTTAGGTGAGGAATTAACCCTGGTTGGTCTCCTAGAGGATTCCTTAACCTTGTGTGGAAGAGTGCAAGTCCCGTAGTAGCAATAATAATGGGGACCGGTGGAAGACCGCCGCGCTCCTAATCACACCTTAAGTCTTTAGGGTCGATCTAAAGTAATACGAGAGTTGGGGTATAAATCCTGGGTAGACACCAATTAAAGTAATTATCCTTGAGAAAGGGAACTTTGGGCGTAATCCCATCATAGTTCCTAGTGCCCCAGAGAGCCCTTCACCGGGTATACCCTGGGCAATCCTAGGATTAACCTTAAATCGCTAAGTATAATAACCCGTAGACAAGAGTAGTCTATTAGGTTAGGGTATTGCGGTTCATTCTCACCCGTGACAGGTTTGAGGGAGTTGAAATAAAGGAACTAATGTGCGTTCTCACCCGTGTAGGGTTGGAGGGATTGTGATAAATGCTCACCCGTGTAGGGTTGGAGGGATTGTGATAAATGCTCACCCGTGTAGGGTTTGAGGGATTCAGGACAGTTTGGTCGTGCGAGCTGGAGGCTCGAAGTGAAATACTTGCATGTGCATACATTTAGTGGCGGGGCATGCGGTACTGGCCGTTCGTCACACCGATGGCAGTACGGTGCACCAGGCGGGTGTGAGGGTTAGAGGGGCCAGTGGGTTGTTTTACACTGCAGTCTGGAGGACGATCCCCGATAACGCACATCCGACCCAACAAGACTGACGGGTTGTCAGCAAAGTACGTATGCAAAGACTCTATAGTGCACCTTGGATGTGTACAGAGGCGTATGAGAGTAGTCTAAGGTTTGGTAGTGTGCATACCGGCCTAGAAGTGGAGATGCCCGCTCCGCTGCTGCCGTAGCCACAGCAGTGGTACCCGAGAGTGATGCTAGCTCTCAAAAAGTGTGAACTAAAGGTCTGTGATCACAGAGTCATTGTGTGTGAGTTGCACTTGCCTGTGCATAAATTGAATCATAACATTTATTCATATTAGGTCATACGCTTCATAGATCCTTATCATATAAATTAGTATGGGCTCTTTTATATGATAAGTTAAATTTCCTGTAAACCTTAACTTATAAATTTGTATAGGCATTTCTATAAGTTAAGGTATTTTTGTGATGTTAGTATAGTGGCAGCCTAGTTTTATTTCCCTGCTCTTAGTTTCTGTTCTTTACTTCCATTACTAGTTCTGCACTTTACTTACTTGTACTATATACTTATAACTGCTAGAGTAGAATAATAATAACTATTACAACTGCTAGTTAGTTCTTGTCACCTGCTTCCACTTTTGCTACCCCTTGTTGTCCTCCGCTTCGTCCTTCCGCTCGGTGCCTAGGAACTGCGGGGCGAGGTGTAGAGGAAACGACTTAGTCTTTTTGACTAATTGTCGGTGACCATACTATTTTAGGAGCTCGTGGAGATGGAGCACCAGCATGACGAGGAGACAAGACTTGAGGAGCAGATACCGCTACCGTAGGCTACTACTACTACTGCGCGTCCTCAGGTGGGACGAGTTTTGATATATTAGATTAGCTTCCGCTTGATTTGAGAGAGAGAGAGTTGATATGATGTACTAGGCATAAGCCCTTGTTACTCTTTCATTTATACTCATTGTGGACTATGTTTCTGTACTCTTCATTTATATATATGATATGTACTCTGTGACTTGTGGACTAGTGGATTTGTTATACTGCTATACTTCTATTTCTCATTTTGTCCTACAGGTTAAATGATCGTAATAGCCGGCAGAATCGGCGTGTTGCGGTGTCGACTAACCCGTGCGTTAGTGTCACCGTAAGACGGCGGTTCTGGGCATAAGATCCGGGATCCCTCCTTGGTAAGGGGGAGGGGGGTCTTACAGAGAACCCTTGTCTCGCCCCCTGCGAGTGGACCACTCAGTCCCACTCGCCTATCAATCACCTCTAGCCAGCTTCTTTGGGTCACAGCTGCTAGAAAGGCCTCCTTCGAGCCCAAGGTTATACACAATCCCCGCTCTTTTCGAGGTTAGCCCAATCTCGGAAATAAAGTCCAACCGAGGCTCGCGGTTGTCGGGATTCATTTGTAAGAATCTTTGGCGGGGCCCTCCCCCTAGAGTCTATAAATATGAGACCCCACCGCAACATGGAGTGCCCCCCTTTCTCATTTCCACTTCTTTTTCACCCCTAACATGTCTCACAGCCAGAGCATTCGTGAGCATCTCGCGATGGTGCGCAAGCAAAATAAAGCCAACGTGGTTGCCCTGATCCCGTCTTTGGGGCGCACCCCCACCTCGGCCCCTTCATCCTCTTGCCTGAACAAGATGAAGGCCGCCGTCCCTCCCTTCTCGTCCGGCGCGACCTCCTCGGCACCCTCGACAGTAGATACACTTCCTCCCGCGTCTTCCGGGGAGAGACAGGTGATTCTTGATTCCTCCTCTCGCCTCTCTTTTCTCTGATCATCTCGCCTATTGACCATGCTCTTTCAGGGAAACCTCGCTGATTCCCATATGCCCGCAAATCCTCCTAATGTCACCAACCAACCTTATCAATAACGCGACTTGCCTGAGAAATCTCCCCCCCCCCCAACCACGAGGAGAGAAGACCTCTTGCGAATTGTGGGGAATCCTCGCATCCCGAGTAAGAAAACTCATCCCGTCTTTTTTGTTTCACACAGATTCATGTTCCTTCATCGAGCACATACGAAACCACCGGGCTAATCCTTGTACCCACGGCACACGGCCACGAGACCATCATTCATTATGATCTTTCACCTTTCCTTTTTTTTGCCCAGGTATCCAGTTCGACTCGAGTACCGAGGGGTCTCCTGCGCCACCTCCCCTCTCTCCTCTTCCTCACTCAGATGAGATCGAAGACTACCTGGGTGATCCCATGGACACCCTGGAGTTGAATCACCGGACAGCCAGGATGTTTCGAAAGTATAAACATATCATCCGCGAGATAGAGCTGGAGAAGCAGGCTTTTGATCGGTGCATTGACTGGCAGGAAACTGAGTGCACTAGCCTCTCTGCCGAGATCGAGGCCTACACCGTAATAGATGGGACAGACCCCCAGGCCATCATAAGCGAGACGGACGAACACCTCTGTCTTGCGCACCACGGTCTAGTCACCGCCCATGCCTTCCATCTACCCGGTCGCCCTACATGTGCGGGATCTCGAGGTGGCCGTTGGAAATGGCTCAAGAACTGAGGGGCCCTGGATTCGTCTCGCCTACTTAATGCGTCCTTGTAACTTTGTTATGAATCGATCGGCCACTCGCCCTTTTAACTATTAATTTGTTATATAGGTCCCCCGGACGAGATGCCAGCCCCGCGCGGGATGAAATAATTTATTATGATAATCTATCATGATATTTTTGTCAACCTGTCATGTCATGCTGGGTTCTTCATCATTGTTGTGTTTAATTAGCCTATTCTTTTGTTTTATTTTTTGGCTCATCGGAAAAATCGCCGCGGTGTTTCCGCACCTCGGGTTCTGAGGAGAGAGAGAGAGAGAAGATGAACCGTCGGGTTGCCCCTTCAGCTTTCGCCTTTTCATTTTCCCGCTCACTTTCCTTTCCTCTCTCTATCTGTTATAAATACACCCCCCCTCTGGATCTAGATGCTTTTACGCATGTACTGTTGCTCTCTGCTACTTACGAGATCTGAAGCTCTCGCCTACTACCCCTCGCCTACCCCTTCTCGCGTCCTGCTTTTGCTTCATCCTTTTCTTCCCTTCCTCTTTCTCTGTCATCTTGCTCACTATGGGGAAGAAGAAAGTAGAAGAAGGGGAGGGCGACAGCTGCTGTGGTAGGCGATTTACCGACCATGACTTCCCTCTCAGTAAGATATCTGAATAAGACTACAATCGCTTCGTCAGTGAGTTAATGCCTGATGGATATCTATCTCGCCCACCCAAGGTCGGCGAGTCTGTCAATACTTTCTATCCCGACGAGCTAGCCTTCCCCGTCTCACACTTCGAGGCGGGGCTAAGACTCCCCCTCTAGCTAGAGGTAAAATAGGTCTTTAAATACTTTGGAGTTGTTCCCGCACAGTTCAACCCAAATGCAATTTTGATGTTGGTCTCCTTCGCCATCTACCTACGGCGAGAGTGCATCGAATTCAGCCTGACCATCTTTCGCAAGTTGTTCATCTACCACGCCAAAGACGAACGTCGTATTTCCTACTTCACAAGCCAAGGCCTAAAGGTGTGCGAGACGCCAAACAAGAACCACCATTGGCTCACCCGATTCGTCTTCATTTGTGGGAACTTGGGAGGCAGCCCTCTCGCTCCGGTGTCGCCTGCCGAGGTGTACTACGAGACCCCCAAGGTTGGGGGTGCCGAGAATGCTCTCTGCGACTTATTCGCAGGGAAACCTTTTGAGGTCAACTTCCATCGGCAATACCTCGACTCGCTTCCTCCCTTCCTTCCCGGTGAAGGTATACTCGCGCCCCCTTAATATTATGCTTATCTTCTTGTTTTATTCTAACCACTATCTTGCTCAGGAGAGAGAACTATTCCTGTCCACCCCCCCCCCCCCCTTATCAGTGCAACAAGGGTCTCGCCCTTGCAAGCATGGAGGCAGAGGGGGCAAAGGAAACGCTGACCCCCGCCCCAAAGAAGAGGCATGGGGACGATGCCGCTACTTCTCAGCATAGCCCAAAGAAAAAGATGAAGAAGGTGGTGTCCTTCCCGAAGGAGAAGAAAGGAGCCGCTCCTAAGGAATGGAAGGAAATGTCGGGGTTCCTGACCCCCATTTCTGTGTAATGGTCTCTCTCACCTCTCCATCAAGTTGTTTCGCCTTCCCGCAAGAAGGCACTACCTGATCAAACCACCGCCACCTCTGCCCAGCCCGCCGAGCTTCCCCCTCGCGAGGCTGGCTCTTCCAGACGCCCGGCCCTCTCCTCGTATCTGAATTACAACATGGGGGCCGTGACGGACGATGCCGCCGGCAAGCCGGTAATCTTGTCGGAGAAGGATTCCAACTGCGTGTCGATGTCTACTCTCCTTCCCTACTGAAGGAGCAAGACCTGCCCACCAGTCATGCCTTCTCCCTTGGATACGGGCTAAACGGTGGCCTTGGGAATGAACTTGCGGATAATGAACCGTCGCGAGACCTCATACTGAAAATCGCCCACGCCCAGTTTCGCTCCATGGAGCTCTCGCACCGGATCTTGCGCCGCCTGGTCTTCAACAACAAGAAGTGGAAGGATGCCGAGGCCAGCCTTGCTGCGGACTGCGAGAAGTCAAATGACCTCAAGAAGCAGTTGACCGTCGCCGACAAACTTCTCGCACGGAGCCAGGGCGGTGTGGTAAGCTTTTTAACTGCCACTCGCCAGTTTCACTTGCTAGCTCTTCATAAACTTTTGTTGACTGATGGCCTTCTCGCAGGATGCTGAGACTGCTGATCGCATACGCTTGCGTATTGCGGCTTTGGAGGGAGAAAACAAGAAATTGAAGGCTGAAAACGCCCGTCTCCTAGACAGCTCCGCATTCCATCCAGATCCGTTCCAAGCTCTCCCGCCACCTCATTACTCCCCGGACAAGGTCGACTCCCTCTACCGAGACTCCAACATCAAGATGGCGGAGCTCGTCCTCAAGATGATGAAGGAGCTGGGGGTGGTCCGGGATGATGCCGAGACGGTCACCGTACGCGAGTTGGTCACCCAACTGTATGGCAAGACAGATGAAAATTCCACCTCCGGTGACGAGGAGTGAAGGGATGTCAGAGTCTGGGGACTTCTCCCCCCTCCCCTCTTTTTTGTCTTTTGTAAATTTTCTTGATGTTGAGATGTTTCTGATTGTTGTAATGCACATTTTGGGAATTGTATTATAACCTTAGGGGATTTTTTTGTTATAACTCTTCGCTCTTCTTATTTCATTATGCTTTACCCATTGTCGTTTCTCTTGATAGTTAGTTTGGAGAGCTAGCCTTTGGCCTTCTCCTCACCTCTGTCGAGCGCGGGACAAATTGCCCTTGTACTCTCGTCTCTCTGCGAGACGTACCCCGTGCGAGTATTGCCTAGGGACCAGGCTGCTGCTTGCGATAAATTCTCCCCTTTTATGCGAGACCCATTCCTTTGATAGTGAATACCCGCACGCGGTGGGCGAGACCTTCCTAGTCGAGTGTTAGCCTAGAATGCCCATTCTCTCTTGTATTTCCTCCAATCCTTCCTTTTCCCAGGAATTCTCTACCAGTTCTCTGACAAATATGGATACCTTTCTTCGTGAGCTCTTACCACCTGACTTGCCTCCAAGTGAGCCTACAGCCCTGCCAGCTAAGTGGGAGCCTGGCCAGCGGGTCTGCTCGGGATCTCCACTGCAAATCACCTCCAACCACCGAGTGAGCCTACAGCCCTGTCATCTAGATGAGAGCCTGATCAGCGAGTCTGCTCGGGGTCTCCTATCCAAACCATCTCCAACCACCGAGTGAGCCTATAGCCCTGCCAGCTAGATGAGAGTCTTGTCAGCGGGTCTGCTCGGGGTCTCCTCTCCAAACCATCTCCAAGCACCGAGTGAGCATACAACCCTGCCAGCTAGATGAGAGCCTGGTCAGCGGGTCTGCTCGGGGTCTCCTCTCCAAATCATCTCCAACCACCAAGTGAGCCTACAGCCCTGCCAGGTAGATGAGAGCCTAGTCAGCGGGTCTGCTCGGGGTCTCCTCTCCAAATCATCTCTAACCACCGAGTGATCCTACAGCCCCTCCATCTATATGAGAGCTTGGTCAGCATGTCTGCTCGGGGTTTCCTCTATAAATCATCTCCAACCACTGAGTGAGCCTATAGCCCTGCCAGCTACATGAGAGGCTGTTCAGCGGGTCTGCTCGGGGTCTCCTCTCCAAATCATCTCCAACCACCGAGTGAGCATACAACCCTACAAGCTAGATGAAAGCTAGGTCAGTGGGTCTGCTCGGGGTCTCCTCCCCAAATCATCTCCAACCACTAAGTAAGCCTACAGCCCTGCCAGCTAGATGAGAGACTGGTCAGCGGGTCTGCTTGGGGTCTCCTCTCGAAATAATCTCCAACCACCGAGTGAGCCTACAGCCCTGCCAGCTAGATGAGAGCGTGGTCAGTGAGTCTGCTCGGATTCTCCTCTCAAAATTATCTCCAACTACCGAGTGAGCCTACAGCCATGCCAGCTAGATGAGAGCCTAGTCAGTGGGTCTGCTCGGGGACCCCTCTCCAAATCAACTCCAACCACCGAGTGAGCCTACAACCCTGCCAGCTATATGAGAGCCTGGTCGGCAGGTCTGCTCAGGGTCTCCTCTCCAAAACATCTCCAACCAGCGGGTGAGCCTACAGCCATGCCATCTAGATGAGAGCCTGGTCAGCGGGTCTGCTCAGGGTCTCCTCTCCAAAACATCTCCAACCACCGAGTGAGCCTACAGCCATGCCAGCTAGATGAGAGCCTGGTTAGCGAGTCTGCTCGGGGTCTCCTTTCCAAAACATCTCCAACCACCGAGTAAGACTACAGCCCTGCCAGCCAGATGAGAGCCTAGTCAGCAGGTCTGCTCGGGGTCTCCTCTCCAAATCATCTCCAACCACCGAGTGAGCCTACAACACTGCCAGCTAGATGAGAGCCTGGTCAGCGGGTCTGTTAAATTTTCTCAAAGTGGTCAGCAAGATAGCCTAAAGCCAAATGAATATTCTCAGAACTATCCAGTTAACACTTTGATCTAGCGGAAGCCCAAAGAGCAAGCTTAACACACATGCAAATGGAAGAACAAGCAGATTGAATTTTCATAAACTTCTTTATAAGGCGAGGTATACGTAGCGAGACATGATTTTGCTAGTACAACAGCTACAAACAGAAAGCTCCAAACATAAGTCGGGCGGACAGCAATAGAAACCGCTGAGACCGCTAAGTCCGCCAAGATTGCTGAAGCCGCCTTTACTGCTGCAACACGCCGAATAGAACACGGAGTCCGCCTGAAACCGCGAGGTCGGGCGGACACACCGTTATTCGCTGCCTGCTGAGGAACTGAAGAACAGACTGCCTACCTACCTGAGACCAGCGGACAGGTTATTGGAACTTGAACAAGCTGAAGTAGAGAACCACTGACAAGCCGCAGAAGCGACCAGTTGAGATCGCAGAGACCGCACAATTCCAAGTACTTGACCGAAGTCAAAGACAAACTCCTGGCTCCTTGAAGCTAGTCGCGCGACCTGCACACAGCAAATCGTCAGCTCTACTCAACCCGCACGGACAAAGAAGTTCAGACCGCAGCAAATGACCAAGCCCCACTTACCGTTCACTAAGTTACTATAGACCTACTGGGGGGTTCTATTTATAGGCGAGGTGAGGAGTTTGGTCACCACCCTAGTGAAAAGAATCACCGCCCCAGCCCGTGCGCTAACAAAACCTAATCCGCCAAGTCCGTACGGACTTGACCATACCTCCAGGAGCCAGAACAAAAAAAGGCCAGTCTGCCTCTATGCATACTCACATACTGTCGACCTGCCTATCACTAGCACAAAGACAGTCTGCCCAAGGCAAACAGAGCTAGACCGCCACCCAATACAGCACACGGACACCCCCGCAACATAAGCTACAACAGCCCATAATACCATATCACGCGGACTCAGGAGACAATCCGCAGAGCTCGGCAAACAACCCCACCCCGCTGAGTCCACGACCAACAGGCAGTCCGCCCGGTCATCAGCGGACTCTTCGGACACTGCGGACAAAGAGAACTTGTCATAGAAAATGACAAAGTCCAGCAGCCCACCAAGCACTGGCGCGATCATGGCGGACACAAAAGCTCCAGACCGCCAACCATCAGGACCGCCCGCCCCAGGATGGATAACATCCACTTCATTATGGATAGCTCGGCAAGAAGCAAGGCACTGTCCACACAGATGTGGACATTGTGGATGCCAAAGCACGGAAAAGGGCAGAGTCCGCAAGCTCTACCTGAACAGCTCTCCACAAAGGTCACCTGCCAGACTCCAACACCAGTCCGTGCAGTCCTCCACAGCAGAACATCGTTGCACCACCTGCGCTCGGCATGGGACACAACCGAACACCAAGGCCAGTCCACAACAGCGGACACCGCGGACTCGTCAGTCTGCAAGCCTTCCGCGAATAAGGCACACAACTCGCTGGTTAGCACAAGTTTGCAACACATAAGGCCGCTGAACAAAGCACAACCTACAGACCACAAACCTTTGTCCGCTCATGCCACTCAAGCCGCTTCTCAATCAGCCAAGCCACCAAGATAGCCAACGCCTAGGCCGCAACCTGCAATCCGCCCAGGCCGCGAAACCAGTCTGCACAGGCCGCCCGGCCTGCCCATCACCCACTTCCACTTCACAAATTTCAACACTCCCCCTTGAAGTGAGAAGTGGTGATCAAACCCAGCAAGCTTCGTAACTGCTGAAATGGCCCCTTCGACAGCAGCTTCGTGAAGATGTCAGCAAGATTATCTTCACTCCGAACATTCCCGACCAGAAGAAATTCCTCCAACACCTTCTCCCTTATGAAGTGGTGCGCGATCTCAATATGCTTGGTCCTTGCGTGACACACTGGATTGTTTACCAGTTTGAGATCACTCTCATTGTCACCCCGGCGTAAAGTAGGCCCTTACACTTCTTCATGAACATCCTCTACAAGCCTCCGCAACCAGATGGCTTCCCGAGCAGCCAAGGCCGAATCCTTATACTCAGCTTCCGTAGTAGACACGGACAAAAAATCCTATTTTTTGCTACACCACGAAATACCAGCTGAACCACAAGTGAAAACATAACCCGAAGTTGATCTCTGATCATCCGAGTCACCACAATAGTCAGCGTCCGTGTATCCAAGCAAAGCAAAGTCCGCATCCCTACTATATAGGAGTCCCATATCAGAAGTTGACTTGACATACTTCTGAATGTGCTTTGCCGCTACCAGATGAGACTTCCTTGGTTCAGCCATAAACCGACTTACCCGGCCAACAGCATAAGCAATGTATGGCATAGTAATCATCAGGTAGATCAAACTCCCTACAAGTGCCCTGAACACCAAGGGATCAGGAAGAATCCTTCCTTCATCTCATCGAAGCTTCAGAGCATGTTCCAGTGGAGTAGAGCAACTCTTCCCTTCGCCTATGCCGAATCGCCTTATAATGCGATCCGCATATCCCTTCTGGCAAATGAGAATCACGCACTCCTTCCTCTCCACTTCAAGACCGAGAAAGTGATGAAGCTCCCCCAAGTCTTTCATCTCGAAGCGTATAGCAAGCTCATCCCTGAGACTTGCTACTTCCTCCTCTGAATTCCCTGTGACAATCATGTCATCCACATACAGCAGGACCAAGACTTGAAGCTCCCCCTTCTTTGTTGGAACACCCTATTACTAATTTGGGTCAGGATCACTATGTCTCTAGGAATCTGTGTTTTGACATTCTGTATAGCTTAATAGGTCAATTAGAATTGAGTCTAAGGGTTAGAAGGCTAGGATTGGAAGCTGCCCTGAAGACCCAAGTTTTTCTGGAGACTAAGTCCAAATCGTCGAGCTCAGCACGACGTTTCGTCGAACTCCGGTCGACGATCGTCTAGCTCAACTTTGACAGATCGTCGAGCTTCATTCGACGATCGCTGAGCTCAAACCTCATAATATCGTCGAGCTCTGGTCGACGATCGTTGAGCTCAACTTCTCAATATCGTCGAGCTCTGGTCGACGATCGCTGAGCTCAGGTCGACGATTTTGACTCTGCACTGGATCCTTATCTCTGAGCTCAGTTCGACGATCTTTGAGCTCAGATCGACGATTTCTTTGCTGCTTGCATCTTCCAGTTCGCTGAGCTCAGCTCGACGATAGCAGAGCTCAGTTCGACGTTTTCAGTTATCTTTCAGAATTCAAATTCAAATCAGATAGAAGTTATTCTGCATTTAATTCAGAAGATCTGCCAGCCGTTTTCATTTACTTCTGGAGCAAGTTTCAAGGGATTTTTCAAGGAACAATTCAGTGGACTTTCCTTCAGAACAGATTATGCAATTAAGGCTGTAATCAATGCAGACCAACGGCTATCTTTGACAGAGTAATATTCTATTCACACTCAGAGAATAAAAGATAGAATGTTTTTGAATAAAGATAGAGAATAGACAAGAACAGAAAGAGATTAACAAGAACAGGACACAAAAAAAAATATACAGAGTCTCCTTGAAAATATTCTGTCAACAAGAATTCAGAAGAACACTCATCAAGAAGAGATCAAGCTTTCAAACATTCTTCAGATCTCTTCAGCTTTCAAAGTGTTCAAGGCCAACATCATTTCAAGACTCCAGACACTCAACATTTCAGCTTACTGAAATCATCTTCTGCTGGAGATCTATCTTTGAAGGCCTATCACCCTCAGCAAAGCTCATCTTCCTGAAGATCAAGGACTCAGGGGGAGCTTTGAAATCAATCCACTTAGTCTTCTCAGTTGATTGAGAAAAGAGAAGACTGCCATAACTCTCTCAACCCCCTCTCTGTAAAGGGTTTTTCAAACTCCCTTCAAAAGTTTGAATCTGGTTTTTGAGCACCTTGTCAAAAGCTCATTGGTGGCAAGACACCTGATCAAAAAATCTGATTTGGTTTTTGAGCACCTTATCAAAAGCTCATTGGTGCCCAGGACACCTGATCAACTCATCCTGCAGTGGATTCCTACCTGGGTGGTAGAAGAGTGGATGTACCCAAGTTGGGGAACCACTATATTTCCTTGTGTCATCTGGTTCTGCATGTTTTCTTTTTGTTTCTGGCCTAGATTTTCTTGTGTTTAATTTCTGCATAGCTTAGTTTTGTGATTAGTTTTTCTTCTGCTTCCCTGCTTACACTCATTACAACAATTGTTGTAAAGCTTTGCAAAAGTTTTTCTTTGTATTTTAAAAAGCACCATATACTCTATTCACCCCCCCCCCCCTTTAGAGTATATCAGATCTAGTTTCCCCTTTCATTCTTCTTGACAAATAAGCTAGAATCCGAGTTGGAAGCAAGATACCCGCAGAATTGTAAATACTCTGCTATCTTCCCATACCAAGCTCTAGGAGCTTGCTTCAACCCGTAGAGAGCCTTCCTGAGCTTGCAGACATAGTCCGGATGAACTTCAGAAACAAATCTAAGTGGCTGATCCATGAAGATGTACTTGTCAATCTCTCCATAAAGAAAGGCGTTCTTCACATCAAGCTGGCACATCCTCCATCCCTTGCAAGCAGCCAAGGCGATCACCACTCTAACTGAAGTCATCTTAGCAACCGGACTAAATGTCTCATCATAGTCTTCTCCGTACTGTTGTGAGAAACCTCGAGCAACCAGGCGAGCTTTGTATCTATCAATGCTCCCATCAGCCTTCTTCTTCAACTTATATAGCCACTTGCAAGTCACTGGAGTAATGCCATCAACCTTGGGCACAAGATCCCAGGTTTCATTCTTCTTAAGAGCAGCAATCTCTTCCTTCATGGCATCATCCCACTCCTTCACTCTAGTTGCCTCATTGAATTTTACAGTCTCTCGCTTATCCAGAGGACCTACAAATACGCAGGAGACAAAGCTCACTGCATTCTCATCACAGTACCGAGTCGGTGGCTTCACAACCCTCTTTGATCTCTAAAGAGGTTGTTCCTTGTTCACTACCTCTGTTGCTTCTTCAGGCTCAACACCACCTTCAGGCAAGCTTTGAGCAATGCTCCCCTTGCTTCCTGAGCCAGAATCCTCAGCATCAGAACTTGAAGCAACAGGAGCTGCTGGTGAAATAGCAAGCTCCTCTTCCAGGCCTTTAGCAGCCACCATCGGTTCCTCATCAAACTTGCTTCCGGTTAGCTCAACCGAGCCACCTCCATCTTACGTCAGATCGTCAAAGAAAACATCTCTTGACACAACGAACTTCTTTGTCGCAGGATCCGTGTATTTCCATCACTTCTTCCGCTCATCGTAGCCAACAAAGACAAGCTTCCTTGCCTTTGCATCCAGCATAATCCTTGAAGCATCCGGGACATGCACATAACAAGTTGAACCGAACACCTGAAGGTGTTCCACACTAGGCTTCTCCTTCAGCAACATTTCAAAGTGAGTATTCATGTTAATCGGGCTAAGCGGCATCTGATTGATAACGTAAGAGGCACATGACATCCCCTCTGCCCAGAAGGACCTTGGAATGTCTTTCGCGTGAAGACAGCATTTGCAAGTATCCGTCATATGATGGATCTTCCACTCCGCTACTCCATTTTGTTGTGGAGTGTGAGCACAAGTGAGCTCTCATTGGATCTTGTGCTTCCTGCAGAAGTTAGAAAACTCGGAGGAGATTAACTCACCACCGTTATCTGTTCTAAGCTTCTTGATTCGCAAGCCAAGCCGGCCCTCCACCAACTCCTTGAACTCCACAAACAAACGGAAGGCTTCAGACTCCTCTTTCAAGAAATATACCCAAGTATATCTTGAGTAGTCATCAATCAGAACCAGCATGTATCTGCTCCCACCATGGCTGGCAGTGACGGTTGGTCCCATCAAGTGTCCATGGATGCACTCCAATGGTCTCTTGCTCCTTGTTTGTGATTTATCAAATGGAAGGAGATGAGCCTTGCCATACTGACATCCCGCGCAAACGTGACCGTCACCAAATGAAGAAAGCTTAGGCAAGCCTCTTACAAGGCTTTTGTTTGTCATAGCTTTCAATTTCTCCATTCCTGCATGCCCCAGACTTTCATGCCATATCGCCGCGCTATCATTTGCTCTCATCCGATCAACATAAGAGTTAGTTGCAAGAACAAACAAGTTCTTAACTCTTCTCCTAACATGAGCAACATCAGCCTTAACCGCTGATACGTTGCGAAGGAACATCACTTCTGTTGGCCCAAATAAAATGTGATAACCCGAGTCGACCGCGTTGGTCAGAGAGAAGAGGTTCTTCTTCATGCCCTGTACGTGATACACACTCCTTAATGTGAGTGGCCCCTTATCACTACCCAAAGACACAACTCCCTCCTTCTCTACTGCATAAACAGTGTTATCAGCAGTTATAATAGCTTTGTTACCTGAGTAAGCTTGCAAGGAGGAGAACTTCGACTTATCTCCAGTAAGGTGATGACCACACCCGGAGTCCACGATCCATTCGTCATTGAAGTCCATAGCGGACAAGGCATGGACACAAGTGCCTATCATGAAGGCTCCGCCCCATCCAACTTCCTCACTCTTAGAGCAAGCTTCCTCCTTGCCTGCAGCATGCCTAGGCTGCAACTTGACCTTGCAGTCCCGCTTGAAGTGTCCTCGCTGATGACACATATAGAACTTCAGGTTCTTCTTCCAGTCTTTCTTACGAGCAGTGCTCCTCTTTGCCTAATAAGAAGTTGAAGGCTCATTCTCAGCAGCGACTTGCTTCTTCTTCCCTTCACATCTCTTCTTCTTCTTGCCTGTGAAGAGTGCTTCACTACTCTCCTCAGAGACAGTGACTCCAGCCATCTGCCTTGCCAAGCTTTCCTGTGAAGCAAGCAGATTCTCAAGCTCCAGCAAAGACGGGTGAGTAGCCCAGCCTTGAACTGATGTCACAAAAGCAACATACTCCTTCCACAAACCGCGGATTATGTGCCTTTTCAACTTGGCCTCAGATATAGGCTCATCAGGATCAAGCGTTGATATCTCTGCACACAGACTCTTCATCTTCAAGAAGTATTTAGAGATAGTCAGGTCTCCTTTAGTTGTCATGGCCAACTCATTCTCCAAGAATTGTAGCCTTGCTACATTCCTCCTACTGAACAACTCATCAATGGTTGTCCAAATATCAGCAACTAATTCACATCCAATGATGTTATCAAACAACTCCGGTGAAATAGCTTGTAACGCCCCGAAACTCAAAAGAACGACAGGGGGACGTTTTGTGCCAGTTTTGGGTTCTGGCAGGAGGCACACGGCCTGGGACACGGGCGTGTCCCAAGGCATGTCAGGTGTAACAACCCCATCCGTTCATATGATATATTCTAGAAGGTCCGGCCGGGGCCCCACAGGATATACCACAAAACAGTCGGTGAAGGTACAGGATGATACCAGAGTAGCGCATCGCACCTATCACAAGCATTCTAGCGGAAGCCTAAACTACTTGAACTCCTCATGAATGTCCAAACATAAAACTCCACATTTTATATACATATAGGAATGTCTTACAACATGTCAAAAGAGTTGGCCTTATGGCCTTACAGGGCTTTCAATCAGTGGCCTAAAACAGGTTGGCGCGCAGGCCGGCCACACTAAAAGAAAACACACAAAAGAATACACTTAGCTTTCGAGGGCTAGCAGCTAGCAGCAGCAACACCAGCAAGAGCATCAACCTCTATGCGTCCCGCTCGGCTCTCCAGCACCTGTGCAAGGACAATCCACCCACCGGTGGCAAACAAAAGCAACGGTCAGCGTTCAGCTGACCAAATTATAACGACCCTACCCCTTCTCTCGGGGCAGCGGTATTTTTCCCTGCAGGCATATCATATCACAAGTATGGCAAGCTATATCATCAAAAAGTGCTTTCACGCACACAAGCCATCACAACCGTTCGCCACCCGGCCCAACGGTCCGTGCACTCAGGGCACATTCTTGGTGTTCTGGCAACCTCTTGCCCACCACCGTATCAGGGTTATCACCCAACGGTAAATCTCTTGAGCATTTACTCCATGGTGTGCAGCCGGAGTTAGTCCTCGGACACCGGGATGGCCTGTAGCCCCCCATTGTGTCATGGCGCGCAGGCCGAAGACTCTTGCTATGCGCTCCAACAGACCGCACTTTTGGTCTCACGTCAGACGGACATAGCGCAGGTCGGATCCTCCACCCCCCGTTGCTCAAATCGCCTTGCCTTCTCCGATTACAGCGTACTCATGGCTACATCAAAGGCACGGGTCGGTCTCACCAATCCTGTTCCTGGCATTCAAGCCTGGGTAATTCACTATACCCATTTCCTCACAGCAACAGCGGGTCTTTCCTGGGCGCACTAGTACTTCCTGTGATTCTCTCCACAGGTGGACACCGCATAAGTACAAATGTCAGGGGTCTTTCTTGGGCACACCAGTACTTCCTGTGACTCGCTCCACAGGTGGACACCCTATGACATCAAGCATCACAAAAAGGGCCTTTCCTGGTCCCACCAGTACTTCCTGTGCCTCATTCACAGGTTGGACCCAACATATCACAAGGCTATTTTCCTGGGCTACCACCCCAGTACTTCCTGCTACTCCTTTTCGCAGGTATAACCCGTAGACTCCTTAACACTACACGTTTATCACGGAGTCTTCTCCGGTTCGTATGCAACATCACCAATCCAGACCAACCTGTCCAGATGGGCTTCACACAGCATGCCTATTCCGTACTCCATTTCCGGATCTATATGCAATACAAAGGGGATTTCACGCATCCACCCAAAGATTCCCAAAATCAGCCACCTCTTGGTGGGGGAAATCATAAGATATGCCAAAAAGGAAGCCTTCACATGGCTTGGAAGGAAAGTCGTTACCCTTGACGATCGCTTTGGTGTCATGGCTTGAAAGCTTGCTTGCAAGACTTGCAAGAGCTCTTCCTCCGCAACGCTGGCTTCGGATCTCTCGCTGGTAAATCGCAGCACCACCAACAGCAGCCCCCTTCCCTTCTTCCTCCTCCTTTCTCTCTCTCTTTCTCTCTCTTGAAGAAAGATGAAGGCCAAAGAAAATGAGAAGTAATTCTCTGACTTCGGCCCTTAAGGAAAAAGAAGAAGAGCTTTCAGCCCTTGGATCCAGACTGAAGGAATGGACGGCCACGATTCTGCCAAAAACACAAATTTTGACCCGACACGGCCTCGAACACGGTCGTGTGCCAGGCCGTGTGCCTCAAGCGGTGGTCAACCGACTTATCCAAACCAGTGACACGCCCACGGGACACGCCCGTGTCATGGGCCGTGTTACCAACACGCCTTCAGACACGCCCGTGTCTGTGGCCGTGTACCTGGGGAAAAAATCCAAAATCATCCCGAGACTTCACACGGCCTGTGACACGCCCGTGTCCCAGGCCGTGTGCCCAGACACGGCACAAAGACACGCCCTGTCGAATTCTTTCGGCGGGCTGAGTTCGTCGCCTGATTTGACACGCCCTGTGACACGCCCGTGTCACAGGCCGTGTTTAACACTCGACACCCACTTCTCGACACTCGACGATCGTCGAGCAAAAATCGTCGAGCATGCGACACGGCCTCGGACACGCCCGTGTCCTGGGCCGTGTGCCTCCTCTCCACGAATCGTCGAGAGCAAAAATCGTCGAGACAAAGCCCAATCGTCGACACAACCTCGACACGCCCTGCGACACGCCCGTGTCGCAGGCCGTGTCACCTGACACGCCCTGGGACACGCCCGTGTCCCAGGCCGTGTCACCCAAATTTTCCTGTTTCAGAACTTTGGGCTGTTACAATCCTCCCCTCCTACAAGAAATTTCGTCCTCGAAATTTAAAGACAGGAAAGCAACAGACTTAGCAAGAAAATGTAACAACATATAAATTTTTTATGTTACAACAGTCTCGCTACAGATTACAGAAACAACTTAGGGAACTCTTCTCGCATGGTCTGCTCGCGTTCCCAGGTCAGCTCTTCACGGCCGCAGTTGTCCCACCGGACTTTCACCATACCGACCGTCTTGTTCCGCAACTGTTTCTCGGCTCGATCTTCGATCCGAATGGGTCTAACTCTCGTCGTTAGCCCATACTCTACCGGCACCCGATCATCCGCGATCACTTGAGCTGGATCTTTCACGGCCTTCCGAAGCACCGAGATGTGAAAGACATCATGTAATCCACCCAAGTCCGCCGACAGAGCTAGCCGATAAGCTGCTTCGCCAACTCGCTCAACCACTTCAAAAGGACCCAAATATCTTGGACTCAACTTTTTCAATCGTCGAATCCTGGAAACACCTTTGAATGGCTTGATCTTCAAGAAGACCCAATCGCCAACCGCAAATTCGACATTCCGGTGCTTGGCGTTGTAGTACTTCGCTTGTCAATCTTGAGCAATCAGCAATCTCTCTCGAATCGTCCGAATGGTTGAGTTTGCTTCATCCACCTCATTTGGTTTAACAACTCGGGCTTCACCCGCTTCTACCCAAGCCAAGGGAGTACGACACTTCCTTCCGTATAGGGCTTCATATGGTGTCATCCCAATACTTGCTTGGTAGCTGTTATTGTATGCAAACTCGACCATATAGAGATGATCTTCCCATCTCTTTCCGAAGTCAAGGGAGCACATTCGGAGCATGTCCTCCATTGTTCTGTTGGTACGTTCAGTTTGGCCATCCGTTTGGGGATGAAAGGCCGTACTGAAAGTTAATTTCGTGCCCAACAGTCGGTGAACTAGCCTCCAATCATTTGACGTGAATCGCCCATCTCGATCACTTACGATGCTCCGAGGAACACCGTGAAGACGCACAATCTGGTCAACATATAATTTTGCCAAACTTTCAACCGAATCATCCCGCCTGTTCGGGAGAAAATGTGCTACTTTTGTTAGCCGGTCAACTATCAACCAAATGGAATCGTTTCCTCGCTGCGATCTTGGCAATCCATGCACAAAATCCATGGAAATATCATCAAATTTCCACACTGGGATCGGCAGTGACTTCAAATAACCACCCGGCTTTTGGCATTCCGCCTTCACCATCGCACATGTTTGACATTTGGCTACATACAGGGCAACATCTTTCTTAAGCCCTGGCCACCAGAAAAGCTTCTTCATATCGTTGAACATCTTCGTGCTCCCGGGGTGAATGGAATACTTGGTATAATGCGCTTCATACATCAGTTCTTCCCTCAGTTTCCCCACATTTGGGACGCACAAACGACCCTCTTTTCGCAAAAGACCGTCAATCCAGGTGAATTTGCCCTCTGGCCCTTCATTCACATAGCGCAAGAGATCTTCATCCAATTCCGTTGCCCGTCGAACTCGGTCTGCAAGGTCACATTGCACCTCGGTCCAGTTCAAACATGCAGTGGCAGTGGAACTCTTGTCAACACAATAGATCTCCAATGCCTCCAATTCCTGGATAAGACGTTCATCATGCCTTTGTAACCAATTTGCTCTAGCCGGAACTCGCCGACTCAAGGCATCCGCGACAACATTTACCTTCCCGGGTGTATAGTGAATCTCGAAAGTGTAGTCCCCAAGGAACTCCAACCATCTTCGTTGTCGCATGTTCAACTCTTTCTGCTCCAATAGATACTTTAGGCTCTTATGATCGGTATAGATCTCCACCTTCACTCCATAAAGGTAGTGTCGCCACAGCTTAAGTGCAAAAATCACCGCCGCTAGTTCCAAATCATGGACGGGATAGTTTCGCTCGTGCACCTTCAGCTGGCGTGAGCCATAAGCAATCACCTTTCCGCTTTGCAGAAGAATGCAGCCTAAACCGCTTCCTGAGGCATCACTATAAATCACAAAGCCATCGGTTCCACATGGCGAAGACAACACCGGTGCTGTGGTCAACCGAACCTTCAGCTCTTCAAAAGCTCGTGCGCACTCTGGCGTCCAAATGAACTTCTGATCTTTTCGCGTCAGTGTGGTTAGCGGCAAAGCGATCCGCGAGAAGTGCTCCACAAATCTTCTATAGTAGCCCGCAAGTCCAAGGAAACTCCTGACCTCGGCCACGGAAGACAATATTGGCCATTCTTGTATGGCTTTTATCTTCGCTGGATCTACTGCAATGCCCGCTCCACTCACCACATGGCCCAAAAATGCCACTGACGATAGCCAAAACTCGCACTTCGAGAACTTGGCATAGAGCTGATTTTGCCTCAACGTGTTCAACACCAACCGCAAATGAATCTCATGCTCAGCTTTGGACTTCGAGTACACCAGGATATCATCAATGAACACTATCACAAACAGATCCAGGTACGCACGAAAAATACGGTGCATCAAATCCATAAACACCGAAGGCGCATTACACAATCCAAAGGGCATGACTGTGAACTCATAGTGCCCATAACGCGTTCCAAATGCGGTTTTGGGAATGTCACCTTCCCGAATTCTTAACTGGTAATAACCAGACTTCAGGTCCAACTTCGAATAGACGGTCGAGCCAACTAGCTGATCAAATAATTCATCAATCCGCGGTATCGGATACTTATCCTTCTCGGTCAGCTTATTCAATTCACGGTAATCAATACACAACCGTAACCCACCATCTTTCTTCTTTACAAAAAGCACAGGCGCGCTCCAAGGTGACATACTTGGGCGGATATAACCTTGCTCTAGCATTTCTTGTAGTTGAACCTTCAACTCCGCCATCTCTTTAGGCGCAACGCGATATGGCGAGCGGGCCACGGGTTTCGCACCTAGCACCAACTCAATTGTGAAGTCAATCTCCCGCTGGGGTGGTAGCCCAGGGAGATCCGCGGGAAACACATCAGTAAAGTCTGCCACAATCGGAACCTCGCACAAAGTGGCCTTAGGCTCAACAGCCTGAATTAGTGCAAAGTAACACTCCGCACCCTTCCGAACAGCTTTGACTACCTGGAGTGCAGACATCAACATCCCGCCTACTCCTCGCATACCCGCGAACTTGGTCTCCTGTTCGGTATTCTGGCCCAACGTGATTTCTTTGGACTGGCAATCAATCATCGCATGCTGCTCCGCAAGCCAATCCATCCCAAAAATCACATCGAATTCCGATATTGGCAAAACAAATGCGGTTAAACAAAAATCCCGACTTCCTAACTGAACCGCCACATCGCAAGCTTGATCCACAAGCATCCAACCTCCATTCGGCAACACCACTCTAACGCTATCTGTCTTTGCACGACTGGGTATCCCAAGCCGCGTAAGAAACTCACTCGACAGAAAAGAATGCGATGCACCTGTATCAAACAGTGCTCGCGCCAGCGTGTCCCGAATCATCACGAAGCCTATGACAAACATGTCACACACACAAACCACAAACATAGGGGTACTAAGCTAAGCATACATACAATAGCATATGCAAAACTAAACTCATACCTGTGACAACGTCACTCTGCTTGATGGCCTCCTGCAGGCCAAGATTGTAGACTCGGGGTTGCGCCTGCGAGGCAGAGGAATCCACCACCGCCTTTCCTTTTTCCGCATAAGATGCTCCAGCCTTCTTTTCACTCTTTGGCGGCATCCGACAATCTCGCGCAATATGCCCCATCCGACCACAATTGAAGCAGGTACGAGTTTCTGGCTTGGAGGTTGCCCCTGATGTTGCTCCCGTTGCAACTGATGAAGGAGCTTGTCCACTAGGCTTGGACTTCTTGCCCCATCTCTTCTTATAAAATGACTTTCCCGATCGGGGCGTCTTCCACTCTGGTTGCGACATCACCAACGCTCTCTTCCCTTGCACCCTCTTCATGTCTTTTTCCAACGCGGTCGCAGTGTCAACCAACGCTTGGAAACCTTGGTTCACAGAACTGGACACAAGGAACCTCAGCTCGTCCCTCAACCCTTCATAGAACTGATTAGTTTTCCTCTGCTCATCAGCAAAAATCGAACCCGCATACCGCCCCAAGCGAGTAAACTCATGCAGGTACGCGTCAACACTGCCATCACCTTGAGTCAACCGTTGGAATTCATTTTCCATGGCTATCCGTTGAGCCACAGGAAGGTGCTTCGCCAGGAAGAGCCAGGAGAATTCTTCCATCGACACTTGGGTTAACGGACGACCCGCCAAATGATGCAACTCCATCTCATCCCACCATAAACGCGCTTCTCCTTCAAGCAAGAAGGTGGCTAAGGTAACCTTCTGGTGCTCCGCCGTTCCTATCGACGTCATCACTCGCTTGACGCGCGACAACCAGTCCTCAGCCTGCGTCGGGGTTCCCGCTCCCGAAAACGTAGGCGGATGGAAACTCATAAACCGTGTTAGCTGCTTCTCAGCCGCTCGAGGAACCACATCCACGACAGGTTCAGGCCTTGCCACCACCTGTTCTGTCCCCACAGCCGCTTGTTCTTGCCTCAGTGGCTGGCCTTGGATCATGGTATACAAGGCCTCCGCAACTAAACGGACATGATCTGCAGACGGTGGAGGTGTAGGCACCGCAGCTGGTGCTGTACTTTCATCAGAACGCTGGGGCTCAGACGGCCCAGCTCCACTTCGTGTCAGCTAAAGGTGGACAAGACACACACATTAGCGGTCGTACCCAAGCAAACAACACAAAATAGGAACACGCAGGTTCCTCACACATACAAAATGCATTCCTATCATGGACATTCAGGAGTTCAATCGTAGACTTTGGTGTGCACAAACACGTGCTCGCCACCCCACAAAAGAAGTCGGCCACGACTTCGAGAGGGAAAGACCAAGACAACCGATACCAAAAATGTAACAACCCCATCCGTTCATATGATATATTCTAGAAGGTCCGGCCGGGGCCCCACAGGATATACCACAAAATAGTCGGTGAAGGTACAGGATGATACCAGAGTAGCGCATCGCACCTATCACAAGCATTCTAGCGGAAGCCTAAACTACTTGAACTCCTCATGAATGTCCAAACATAAAACTCCACATTTTATATACATATAGGAATGTCTTACAACATGTCAAAAGAGTTGGCCTTATGGCCTTACAGGGCTTTCAATCAGTGGCCTAAAACAGGTTGGCGCGCAGGCCGACCACACTAAAAGAAAACACACAAAAGAATACACTTAGCCTTCGAGGGCTAGCAGCTAGCAGCAGCAACACCAGCAAGAGCATCAACCTCTATGCGTCCCGCTCGGCTCTCCAGCACCTGTGCAAGGACAATCCACCCACCGGTGGCAAACAAAAGCAACGGTCAGCGTTCAGCTGACCAAATTATAACGACCCTACCCCTTCTCTCGGGGCAGCGGTATTTTTCCCTGCAGGCATATCATATCACAAGTATGGCAAGCTATATCATCAAAAAGTGCTTTCACGCACACAAGCCATCACAACCGTTCGCCACCCGGCCCAACGGTCCGTGCACTCAGGGCACATTCTTGGTGTTCTGGCAACCTCTTGCCCACCACCGTATCAGGGTTATCACCCAACGGTAAATCTCTTGAGCATTTACTCCATGGCGTGCAGCCGGAGTTAGTCCTCGGACACCGGGATGGCCCGTAGCCCCCCATTGTGTCATGGCGCGCAGGCCGAAGACTCTTGCTATGCGCTCCAACAGACCGCACTTTTGGTCTCACGTCAGACGGACATAGCGCAGGTCGGATCCTCCACCCCCCGTTGCTCAAATCGCCTTGCCTTCTCCGAGTACAGCGTACTCATGGCTACATCAAAGGCGCGGGTCGGTCTCACCAATCCTGTTCCTGGCATTCAAGCCTGGGTAATTCACTATACCCATTTCCTCACAGCAACAGCGGGTCTTTCCTGGGCGCACCAGTACTTCCTGTGATTCTCTCCACAGGTGGACACCGCATAAGTACAAATGTCAGGGGTCTTTCCTGGGCACACCAGTACTTCCTGTGACTCGCTCCACAGGTGGACACCCTATGACATCAAGCATCACAAAAAGGGCCTTTCCTGGTCCTGCCAACTTGGAGGCCTGAGAGCCAACTTGAACATAACCGAGTTATGTGAAATGTGTGACGAAAATGGGACTCGGGAGAAGTTTGACCCGCGCATATGGCTTAAACTGTCGTTGCGACGTGAGCACGGGTTAGATGGAACCGTACCCATTTCTATATCGTTTGGTTAAAGAGACCTAAGGTGACGTGGCACTTGTCGTTGGCATAGATGAGGGTCTTCGGGGGTCTATGGCTTAAACTGTCGTGACCCATGCTGGTAAGACAAAATGCTCATAGGTTTGGCCGCCAAAGTGGCGGTGGTGAGTCTGGAATGTCTATGGCTTTAATTGACGTGACATCGACCGGTTCACCGAGAATGTGCCCTGAGAGCACGGGGCGTGTGGCCGTGCGAGCCAACGTCTATGATGAAATGAATATTAATATATTGCTCGCTTATGCTAATGAAATGCAGGGAAGGAGCATCGTCGCCCCGAGTTGTGGGCGGGATCGTTATAATTTGGTCAGCATTGCTGATCGTTGCCTTTTTTTGCCACCGTACGGTGGTTTGTTGCTTGCAGGTGCTGCTGGACCAAGCGGTCAATAGCGGGCTAAAGCCCAATTTGCGAAGCCGACCCTCGAAGGCCTAATTGGAGTGTTTACTGCTTTTATTCATGTATGACCGGCCTGCGTGCCGTGGTTTGTAAAACATGTAATATGAAGTGAACAATTTTGTAAGGCCTTAAGGCTTATACTTGTGTATGTACAACATTCTTATTTGGTATTAGTGGACATTCATGCTTTTGTGCTGGGTTCTTTATTGCAACTTATTAATCTGCTTCCGCTAGAATGCTCTGTGTAGGATGTTATGATTGGTTGGATGGTTTCCATGAGTGACCACCCGGTCTGTCTGTAGTATATGGCGTCGGGCCCCGGCCGGACCTACTGCTATATGCTATGCGACGGATAGGGGTGTTACAATTTGGTATCAGACTACTGGTTTTGGTCGGGCTTAAGATGAATTCGTGGGCGAATTCTTTTTAAGGGGTGGTGCGCACATTGTGTGCGTCATCGTTATAACGGTAAAAGAACCCATGAATGTCCACTTACGAATGAAAATACACGTGTTTGGGGAACATGTGTGTTCCTATAATTGATGTTTGCAATTTTATTTGGTCGCTTAATGGTGTTTTGTACCACTATAGGTGACCAGAAGTGGTGCTGGGCCGTCGGAACGTCGAGTTTCTGAGGCGAGCAGTGCACCAGATGTTGCTTTTGCAACACCTCTATCGGCTGAGAACTTACGATTGGTGGCTGAAGCAGTGTTGGTCATGATAAATGTGCAGCCTGCAAGGCAAACGCAGCAGCCCGCTCCTGCGATGGAGCAGGAACCTCTTCCAGAGGTTGAGCTGAGGAGAGTGGAACAGGTGGTAGTGGAGCCGGTGGTGCCAAGGAGGGCAACAGAGAGACAGCTCAAGCATGTCATGAGCTTAAATCCTCCGGTATTCTCGGGGTTGGGGACCCCATCTCAAGCTGAAGACTGTCTCTCCAGGGTGAAGAGAGTCATGACAGCAATGGAGACGGAGGAGTGGCAAATGACCACCATTATTACATTCCTTTTGGACGGTGAAGCGAGATTATGGTGGGAAGGTTTGGAGCTGCATCATTTGAGAGGTAGACAACTTACAGACGTCCCAATGGAAGAGTTCTCGGGATTGTTCTTAGCAAGGTACCTCCCTTCTACTCAGAGTATTTCGATGGAGAACGAGTTCCTGAAGTTGGTGCAGGGTGAGAAGAGCGTGGATGAATATCTCCACGAGTTTAGTCATTTTAGTCGATATGCTAGCTCCACCATCACGGATGAGGAGCGCAAGATGAATCGATTCTACGAAGGCTTGAGAGATGAGTTGAGGTTACTACTTTCGGGGCCGATGACGCAGGATTTCTTGATCTTGGTCAACATGGCCCGGTCCTTGGAGAAGGATATGAAGAATGTACAAGCAAATAAAAGCTTGGGTGATAAGAAATCTGAATTCAAAGCGCCGACTACTTCAAAGTCCGGCTATCGGAGGTTCTTTAAGAAGCATAAGACTTCGGGTCCAGCTCCTTCTGGTGCTCCTGGGGCGACTACGAGTCGGACCCCGGGCGCGTGTTTTACTTGTGGAAAGTCGGGGCACTTTGCCCGCGATTGTTGGAGCGGACGCCCCAAGTCCGCAAGGAGGCCGGGAGCTACTTATGAAGAGAAGGGCAAGGCGGTGGAGTCGACCGCGTCCCACTATGCTCCGACCCAACCAAGGGTGTATAATCTTGGCCAACAGGAGGCCATTAAACAGGCTGATGTGGTGACAGGTACGGTTTAATTTATAGCAAGTCAATTTCTTTAAATACTTGTTATGCACATGTTACCTTACCACTGCTTGTTTAGGATTTGTTTTGATTTGTGAAAATTCGGCAAGAACACTCTTCGATACGGGAGCTTCACACTCCTTCTTGTCCGAGGGATTTATATCATGCATCGGAGTCCCATCTTCGATGGCAAACTACAAGTTGGATGTATTGTTGCCCAATGGGTGTTCGATGCGCGCGGATAGGATCTGCGATGTTAAGATTCGTATTGGGAATCAGGAGTTCGATCTGCAAGCTTCGTTACTTCCGTTGGTGGAGTTCGACGTTATATTTGGCATGGACTGGCTCTCGGAGCAGCAAGCCTATATCGATTGCGGTCGCAAGGAAGTCAAGCTGGGAGCAAGTCGTGAGACGACTTTTACGGGCATGAAGGGGTCGAGCAAGACGTTGATGTCTGCTTTTCAGGTGGTGAAGGCGGTTCGTGCTGGTGCAGAACTGTTCTTTACACTAGTGGAGGTTGCAAAGCCGAAGCCCGCGTTGGATAGTATTTCAGTGGTATCGGAATACCCTGATGTGTTCCCCGCAGATATTCCTGGAGCCCCGCCTCAACAGGAGATAGATTTCATAATTGAGCTAGTGTCAGGTGCAAAGTCTGTGTCACGATCTCCTTATCAGCTAGTGCCTAAGGAAATGGCGGAGCTGAAGGTTCAACTGCAAGAGTTGTTGGAGCAAGGGTATGTGTGCCCGAGTTCTTCGTCTTGGAGCGTGCCGGTCCTCTTTGTTAAGAAGAAGGATGGAAACTTGAGGCTATGTATTGATTATCGGGAGCTCAACAAGTTGATAGAGAAGAACAAGTACTCGATCCCCCGGATCGATGATCTTTTTGATCAGTTGGTCGGGTCGACGGTGTACTCGAAGTTGGATCTCAAGTCTGGGTACTATTAGCTGCGAATAAGGGAGAGTGATATCCCGAAGACAGTGTTTAGTACGAGATACGGGCATTATGAGTTTACGGTCATGCCGTTTGGGCTGACTAATGCGCCGTCAGTGTTCATGGATTTGATGAACAGAACTTTCAAGGAGTACTTAGACCATTTTGTGATCGTCTTCATCGACGATATTTTGGTGTACTCGCAAAGTGAGGAAGATCACTTCAAGCATCTTCATTTGGTTTTGGATACGCTAAGGAGGAATCATTTGTATGCCAAGTTCTCGAAGTGCGAGTTTTGGTTATCCTCAGTGGCGTTCCTCGGTCATATAGTGAGTGGAGAGGGTATTGCTGTGGATCCGGCGAAGATTGTTGGGATACGGGAGTGGACTGAGCTTGCTACGGTAGCGGAAGTCTGGAGCTTTCTGGGGCTTGTCGGCTATTATAGGCGCTTCGTAGAGAACTTCTCGCGGATAGCGTTACCTCTCACTACTTTGACGAGGAAGGAACAGAAGTTCGTTTGGACGTCGGAGTGCGCGCGAGCTTTTGAGGAGTTGAAGTGTCGGTTGACCATGTCGCCTGTGCTGAGTTCTCCATGTGGGACCAAAGTCTATGAGATTTACAGTGATGCTTCGGGCAGCGGTTTGGGTTGTGTGCTACTGCAACACGGAAGTGTGATAGCTTATGGCTCGAGACAGCTGAAAGCACGAGAGGAATTATCCGGTTCATGACTTGGAGTTAGCGGCCGTGATTTTTGCCTTGAAGCTATGGAGACACTATTTGTACGGTGTGAAGATTGATATCTACACCGATCATAAGAGCCTGAAGTATCTGATTGATCAGAAAGATATGAATATGCGGCAGCGTAGATGGATGGAGTTCTTGGGAGACTATACATTCAAGATCCACTACGTGCCTAGTAAAGGGAATGGGGTTGCGGACGCGTTGAGTCGCCGAGCCCCAGCTCAAGCTAATTGGTTATCGTTGCATGATGAGCGGTTGGTGCGGGATTTGGAGGCGTTGGAGATTGTTTGTGTGGATAGGCAATCAAGTGCTGAAGCAGTTCTGAATTGGACTGAAGTCCAATATGACCTGGCTGGTCGGATTCGGCAGGCTTTGGATATGGATGTCCATATGAAGCAGTTCATGGTATAGGCTTTGGTTGGGTCAAATTCCCAATTCGTTGTGGAGGACGGATTGCTTTGGAAAGATGGTCGTCTGTATGTTCCAAGTGTGGGCAATCTGCGGGTGGAATTGTTGTACGAGGCACACCATACTAAGTACTCGATTCATCCGGGGAGCACGAAGATGTACCGCGATGTGAAGAAACTGTTTTGGTGGCCGGGTTTGAAGAAGGATGTGGCGCTCTACGTAGTGAAGTGCCAAAGCCGGGAGGATTTCTGAAGTCCTTGCCTATTCCGGAGTGGAAATTTGACGACATCTCTATGGACTTTGTGCATGGTTTTCCAAGGTCGTAAAAGGGGAACGACGCCATTTGGGTGGTCGTGGATCGGTTAACGAAGGTGTTGCATTTCATTCCGCATAGGAAGGATGATCCGGTGGAGAAGTTGGCAAAACTGTATGTGGATAACATAGTACGGCTTCACGGTGTGCCCCGCAGCATCGTGAGTGACCGAGATGGGCGGTTCACGTCCAATGATTGGAGGCTTGTGCAGCAAATGTTGGGAACAAAGTTGAAATTCAGCACAGCCTTCCATCCGCAAATGGATGGGCAGACCGAGAGGGTCAATAGAACCATGGAAGACATGCTCCGCTTGTGTGTCTTGGATTTTGGAAAGCAATGGGAATACCACCTTTATTTGGTGGAGTTCGCATACAACAATAGCTACCAAGCGAGTATTCAAATGGCGCCCTTCGAGGCCCTATATGGTAGAAAATGTCGCACGTCGTTGTCTTGGCTAGAAACGGGTGAGTCAAAGTTGTATAAGCGATTAGAAGTGGAGGATGCTACTTCTTTGGTGAGAACCATTCGGGAAAGGATGCTTATCGCTCAGGACAGGCAAGCGAAGTACTATAATGCCAAGCACAGGAACGTGGAGTTCGCTGTGGGCGACTATGTGTACTTAAAGATCAAGTCGTTCAATGGTGTCTTGCGGGTGCGGCGATTGAAAAAGCTAAGCCCGAGGTACCTTGGGCCATTTGAGGTTCTGGAGCGAGTTGGTGAAGCAGCCTATCGGTTGAAGCTTTCAGTGGAGCTTAGTGGATTACATGATGTATTCCATATTTCGGTGCTTCGGAAGGTGGTGCAAGAGCCTACGCAAGTGATCGCGGTTGATCAAGTGCCGGTGGATAGTGGGCTGACGACAAAAGTCAAGCCTGTACGGATTGATGACTCGGAGGTCAAGCGGCTACGCAATAAAGAGATCAGGATGGTCAAGGTCCGATGGGACAATTACGGTCGTGAGGAGCTCTCTTGGGAATGAGAGCAGACTATGCTTGACGAGTATCCGTAGTTGTTCCGCTCAGGTACAGATTTTGGTTTTGTACATGTCTTTCCTTTATATAATTTCGTGGACGAAATTCTTTTAAGAGGGGAAGAGTTGTAACGCCCCGAAACTCAAAAGAGCGACAGGGGGACGTTTTGGGCCAGTTTTGGGTTCTGGCAGGAGGCACACAGCCTGGGACACGGGCGTGTCCCAGGGCGTGTCAGGCTTGTGTCGACACTCAGCCGACGAAGTCGACATTTTGCTCTCGACATTGTGTCGAGACAGGGCACACAGCCTGCGACACGGGCGTGTCGCAGGGCGTGTCGACCCGTGTCGACACTCAGCCCGCGAAGTCGACATTTTGCGCTCGACGAAGTGTCGATACATGGCACACGGCTTGCGACACGGGCGTGTTGCAGGGCGTGTCGACCCATGTCGACACTCGTCCCGGGGAGTCGACGAATTTTGCTCGACGATGTGTCGAGACAAGGTACACGGCCTAGGACACGGGCGTGTCCAAGGCCGTGTCGCGAGATCGACGAACTTCGCTCAACAAAGTGTCGAGTGTCGAGACCGTGTACACGGCCTAGAGCCCAGGCGTGTTGAGGTAGACATAGGCAAGGACACGGGCATGTCCTAGAACCCCTGTAGTTCTCGGGTTGTTTTCGGGATAAATCGATGGGGGTACACGGCCGGCCACACGGCCGTGTCAGGTGGAACACGGGCATATCAGGTCAAACACGGGCGTGTTCGATGCCCGTGTGTTGTTCCAGGCGCGTTGATTTTGACGGCAAATGAGTCACACAGCCCTGGACACGGGCATGTGCCAGGCCGTGTTCGGTCCAGATTGGACATTTCAGGCCCGAATCAAAGCCGTTCGTTTCTTTAAGTTGGGATCCAACGGCTGGGGGTTGTTCCTGATGGGGTATACCCGGGATTGGACCCTTGAAACCCTCACTTTTACTTGAGTGGTTATCTTTCTAAAGCTTAGAGAGAGAGGAGAGACAAGGAAGGAAGAAGAAGCTAGATCCGGCCATTGGAGGAGCTTCGAAGCTCCGAATCTCGAGCCGACTCCGGATCCACGGAGGCAAAGCTAGTGCGGTGCTTTTCATCCGCTTACTTTTCCATGGCGCCATAGAAGAACGCTAGGGTAAAGATTCTCTTCTTGAGCATGTGAAGCTCTCCTTCTTTGCATAGGAAGCCCGCTCTCTCGAGTTTGCGGTGAGTTGGAGGCATTCCTTCGGGTAGATATGTAAAGTCCCCGTTGTGTAGAGTCCGTAAGCGAGAAGGGACATAGGCATGATGTGTCAAGCCTATCCGGACATGTTGGTCTGGATCGGTGATGTTGCATTGCATAAATGCCGGAGAAGACTCCGTGTGATTGATTGTTTTTCGGGTTTTCTACGTGGTAGATTGCAACAGGGAACCTTGGGGATTAACCCAAAGGTGCACCCGGAAAACTGGGCGGATGTGTGGTCTTTCCAACTTGGAGGCCTGAGAGCCAACTTGAACATAACCGAGTTATGTGAAATGTGTGACGAAAATGGGACTCGGGAGAAGTTTGACCCGCGTATATGGCTTAAACTGTCGTTGCGACGTAAGCACGGGTTAGATGGAACCGTACCCATTTCTATGTCGTTCGGTTAAAGAGACCTAAGGTGACGTGGCACTTGTCGTTGGCATAGATGAGGGTCTTCGGCGGTCTATGGCTTAAACTATCGTGACCCATGCCGGTAAGACAAAATGCTCATAGGTTTGGCCGTCAAAGTGGCGGTGGTGAGTCCGGAATGTATATGGCTTTAATTGACGTGACATCGACCGGTTCACCGAGAATGTGCCCTGAGAGCACGGGGCATGTGGTCGTGCGAGCCAACGTCTGTGATGAAATGAATATTGATATATTGCTCACTTATGCTAATGAAATGCAGGGAAGCAGCATCGTCGCCCCGAGTTGGGGGCGGGATCGTTATAATTTGGTCAGCATTGCTGACCGTTGCCTTGTTTTGGCACCGTGCGGTGGTTTGTTGCTTGCAGGTGCTGCTGGACCAAGCGGTCAATAGCGGGCTAAAGCCCAATTTGCGAAGCCGGCCCTCGAAGGCCTAATTGGAGTGTTTACTGCTTTTATTCATGTATGACCGGCCTGCGTGCCGTGGTTTGTAAAACATGTAATATGAAGTGAACAATTTTGTAAGGCCTTAAGTCATGTACTTGTGTATGTACAACATTCCTATTTAGTATTAGTGGACATTCATGCTTTTGTGTTGGGTTATTTATTGCAACTTATTAATCTGCTTCCGCTAGAATGCTCTGTGTAGGACGTTATGATTGGTTGGATGGTTTCCATGAGTAACCACCCGGTCTGTCTGTACTATATGGCGTCGGGCCCCGGCCGGACCTACTGCTATATGTTATGCGACGGATAGGGCGTGTTATATAGCTCTCTTGAGAACAAATTCTGCCTTTGCATTTGTTTTTCTCCAGAGCCTCACCTGCTCAGCAGTACCAAATGCAGCAGTCACTTCATGTCTGTCGTCACCACCGACGACCTCCCATAGCTCCTCGCCAAGAAGAAAACTCTTCATACACGAATTCCACTTCTTGAAGTTAGTCGTGGTCAAGAGTTCAATACCAAGACCCCTTGCATAGCTCCCTTCCATTGCAACAACCGTTGGATAAGCTTATCAGAAGCACAGAGCAACAACACTAGTGGTCCACCGCTCAAGTTGATCACCGCTCAAGCAACTGAACATTGCTCTGATACCATGTTAAATTTTCTCAAACTGCTCTGCAAGATAGCCTAAAGCCAAATAAATATTCTCAGAACTATCCAGTTAACACTTTGATCTAGCGGAAGTCCAAAGAGCAAGCTTAACACCACATGCAAATGGAAGAACAAGCAGATCGAATTTTCATTAACTTCTTTACAAGGCGAGGTATACGTAGCGAGACATGATTTCGCTAGTACAACAGCTACAAACAGAAAGCTCCAAACACAAGCCGGTCGGACAGCAATAGAAACCACTGAGACCGCTAAGTCCACCAAGATTGCTAAAGCCGCCCGAACTACTGCAACATGCCGAATAGAACACGGAGTCCTCCTAAGACCGCGCGGTCGGGCGGACACATCGTTATTCGCTGCCTGCTGAGAAACTGAAGAACAGACTGCCTACCAGCCTGAGACGGGCGGACAGGTTATTGGAACTTGAACAAGCTGAAGTAGAGAACCACTGACAAGCCGCAGAAGCGACCAGCTGAGATCGCAGAGACCGCACACTTCCAAGTACTTGACTGAAGTCAAAGCCAAACTCCTGGCTCCTTGAAGCTAGTCGCGCGACCTGCACACAACAAACCGTCAGCTCTACTCAACCTGCGCGGACAGAGAAGTTCAGACCGCAGCAAATGACCAAGCCCCACTTACTGTTCACTCAGTTACTGTAGACGTGTCGGGGGGGTTCTATTTATAGGCAAGGTGAGGAGTGTGGTCACCACCCTGGTGAATAGAATCACCGCCCCAGCCCACGCGCTAACACAACCCAGTCCTCCAAGTCCGCACGGACTTGACCATACCTCCAGGAGACAGAACAAAAAAGGCCAGTCCACCTCTATGCGGACTCACATGCTACTGACCTTCCTATCACTGGCACAAAGCCAGTCCGCCCAAGGCAAACAGAGCTAGACTGCCACCCAATACAGCACGCGGACACCCCCGCAACATAAGCTGCAACAGCCCGCAATACCATATCACGCGGACTCAGGAGACAATCTGCAGAGCTCGGCAAACAACGCCACCCCGCCGAGTCCATGACCAACAGGCAGTCTGCCCGGTCAACAGCGGACTCTTCGGACACTGCGGACACAGAGAACTTGTCATAGCAAATGACCAAGTCCAGCATCCCACCAAGCACCGGCGCGAGCATGGCTGACACAAAAGCTCCAGACCGCCAACCATCAGGACTGTCCACCCCAGGATGGATAACATCTACTTCATCATGGATAGCTCGGCAAGAAGCAAGGCACCGTCCACACAGATGCGGACATCGTGGATGCCAAAGCACGGAAAAGGGTAGAGTCCGCAAGCTCTACCCGAACAGCTCTCCACAAAGGTCACATGCCGGACTCCAACACCAGTCCGCGCAGTCCTCCACAGCAGATCATCGCTTTACCACTTGAGCTCGTCAAGGGCCATAGCCAAACACCAAGGCCAGTCCACAATAGTGGACACTATGGACTCGTCAGTTCGCAAGCCTTCAGCGGATAAGGCACACAACTCGCGTATTAGCACAATTTTGCAACACACAAGGCCGCTGAACAAAGCACAGCCTGCAGCCCGCAAACCTCTATCCGCTCAGGCCCCTCAAGCCGGTTCTCAATCAGCCAAGCCACCAAGATAGCCAAAGCCTAGGCCTCAACCTGCAATCCGCCCAGGCCGCGAAACCAGTCCGCACAGGCTGCCCGGCCTGCCCATCACCCACTTCCACTTCATAAATTTCAACAGGGTCTGCTCGGGGTCTACTCTCCAAACCATCTCCAACCACCGAGTGAGCCTACAGCCCTGCCAGCTAGATGAGATCCTGGTCAGTGGGTCTGTCGGGGTCTCCATGCAGCTATTTCACCTTTAATGTCATGAAAAGAGACACCCGCGATTCCATCATATCAGAAGGTCACATCAAAATTGCAAGTATTGAACGATAAAAAACGCAATGAACAAAGAGTGTTATGGATAAAATCTTTTTAAGTCATCGCCACTTCGGCCGCGATCAATGGATACCCCGTCCACATCCTGGAGGTGGTATCCTCCCGACTTCAAGACTTCCTTTACTATAAAAGGACCCTCACAATTTGGATTGAGCTTTCCTACGGAGGCCCCTCTACCTGCTACATCACACTTTTTGAGAACCAGATCACCCTTTTGGAACTGCTTGATCCTTATATGCTTATCAAAGTATCTCGTCATCCGGCGCTTGACCTCCTCCTGCTGTATCATCGCCAAATCCCTGATATCTTCCACAAGATCAAAAGAGAGTTTTTGCTCTTCCACGTTCTCTGTCATCCATCCTCCGTCTCTCTCTCTTTCAATGGCTACTCTTGGTGATGTGACCTCGAACTCTATTGGTATGACAGACTACGAGTCATGAGAGAGCTTAAAGGAGGTATCTCCTGTGGCAGTGTTTGGTGTGGTTATCAAGGCCCAGAGGACTTAAGGGTGCTGTTCCACCAAGCTCCCCCTCAGGTTCTCCACTTTCTTCATCAAAAGGTTAACAATGATCTTATTTGCTGCTTCCACATGTCCATTGCTCCGCGGGTGATGAACCGAGGCAAAACGGAAGTCTATGCCCAGCCGGATGCAGAAGTCGATGAATTCCCTACTAGCAAATTGTGGCCCGTTATCAGTCACGATGGCTAGTGGTAGCCCATACCGGCAAATGATCTCTCCCCATATGAAATTTTTGACCACCTGTGAAGTCACCTTGGCCAACGCCTTCACCTCCAGCCATTTTGAAAATTAGTCCACCATAACCCGCAGAAATTTCCTTTGGCCACTTACTTGGGGAAAAGGACCCACCAGATCTAGTCCCCATATAGCGAAGGGCCAGGGAGTCGTGATGGTTTATAACCTCTGGGCTGGAAAGAGTTGGAGGGGGTCAAACTGCTGACACTTTTGACATCTTTTTGTGAACTCCTCTGCATCTTTCATGAGGGTAGGCCAGAAGTATCCCTGTCTCTGCACTCTCCCCTCCAAAGTCCGGCTTCCTGAGTCACTGCAACATTCTCCTGAGTGAATTTCTTCCAGAACCCTTGGAACATCCTCCTCTGACACACATCGAGCTAGCAGACCTGACAGTATCTTACGGTACAAAACCCCATCTTTTAGCAGGTAGTACGCTGATTTGTACCTGGCACGCTTCTTATCGAGATCGCTCGCTGGCAGTTGCCCAGAGGTCAAAAAGGTGATGAAGGGGTCCATCCAAGACCCTTGCTGTCTTATCTCCATGAGTTATCCCTCTTCTATGGATGGCCTGAAAAGCTCTATCATCCTTCCTCCAGCCCGAGGGCCATATTTGGCGAGTTGGTCAGCCTGAGTACTCTCCTCCCTCGGGACGTGCCGAATTGAAAAACTTCGGAACTACCCGATGATGACTTTGACCTTTCCTAGGTACAGTTGGAAGGTGGGCTCACTTGCTTCGAACTCCCCTTTGATCTGGCCCGTGACCACCATGGAGTCTATCATGACCTCAATATCTTGTATCCCCAGCTGCCAAGCTAACCTGAGCCATGCGATGATCGCCTCATATTAAGCTTGATTGCTGGTGATCGTGAAGTGGATCTTCAAGGCCTGCTCAATCCTGGTCCCCTCTGGACTTACCAAGATCATTCTCCCTCCAAAGGAATTTCTTCCTGATGCCCCATCTACCATCATCTTCCAAGCCTCTTGAGGGGATGCTACAACCTCTTGGACCTCAACTATATAGTCTACTAGGAAGTCGGCCACCGCCTGTGCCTTGATGGAAAGCCGAGGAATAAAAGCAAGGTTGAATTCACTGAGCTCTATCGCCCACTTGGCCAACCTCCCAGGGTGCTCCACCCCCTCCAAGATGTGATGGAGGGGGTGATCCGTCACCACCTGAATAGAGTGAACTTGAAAATATGGCTTAAGCTTTCTGGACGATATGATGAGGGCAAATGCTAGTTTTTCAAGGATGGGGTACCCGAGCTCCGCCTTCTTTAGGACCCTGCTCACATAATAGATCGGGATTTGCTTTTTTCCTTCCTCTCGTACGAGATCCGAATTCATGGCCCCAGTCCCTACTCCTAAGTATAAGAACAAGACCTCCCCTTTCCTTGGCCCCTGGAGTAGAGGCGTCTGGGTGAGTTGCTGCTTTAGAGCCTGAAAAGCCTTCTCGCATTCAGGGGTCCATTCGAACTTCTTTCCCCCTCTTAATGTCCGGAAGAAAGGCGAGCATTTCTCCCCGGCTGGAGAGAGAAACCTGCTCAGCCCGGCCAGCTTGTCGGTGAGACGTTGAACTTCCTTAGCATTTCTGGGAGACTCCAGTTCAAGAATTTCCTTCACCTTATCGGGATTGGGTTCTACTCTGGATGGGGCGAGAATATGCCCTAGGAACTTTCTCCTATTGGCTACAAAAACACATTTCAGGGGGTTGAGCCTCATTTTAAATTTTCTTAAAGTTCCAAAGGTTTCCTCAAGATCTGAGACATGAGATCTTAGGTCATAACTTTTGATCATCAGGTCATCCACATAAACCTCGAGGTTCCTTCCTTTCTGCTCTTGGAATAACCGATCCATCATTCTTTGGTAGGTTGCCCCCGCATTTTTCAACCGAAAGGGCATCATATTAAAACAGAAGCACCCATCCTCCGTGACAAAGGTGACGTCCTTGACGTTCGGAGGGTGCATGTGTATTTGATGATATCCTGAAAAAGCATCTAAAACACTCATAAGTGAGAAATCGACGGCTGAGTCAACCAGCACATCGATTCGAGGTAGGGGGTAACATGTAACACCCCCATCCGTCATATGCCATATAACAGAAGGTCCAGCTGGAACCCGGTGTCATATACCACGGATAGTCGGAAGGGTTACGTATGAATAACCAAACTATCTAATTAAGACTACTCGTCCTAACACAGAGCATTGTAGCGGAAGCTTTTAAACAATTGATAGAACCCATAATTATAATCCAATAATCATGAATGTCCACAACCACAACAACTGGAATGAAATACAAATACACTGAAAGGGACTTGGTCTTATGGCCTTACAAGAGTTCACTTAACAATATAATGTTTTCCATACATCGGCTCGCAGGCCGGCCACACATGACAAAATAAAAAACAACTATTCACTTGAGCCTTTGAGGGCCAGCTCAGCAACATGGGCTCCAGCCCGCTATTTTGCACTCGGCTCCGCAGCACCTACAAGCAGCATTCCACTGCACAGTGGCAAACAAAGCAACGGTCAGCCAAAGCCGACCAAATTATAACGACCCCGTCCCTAACTCGGGATGGCGGTTCTCCTTCCCTGCAATTCATTAGCCCAGTTAAACAATATAATTCAAACATACTTCGCCATAGGTGTAGGCTCGCATGGCCAAACACCCTGTGCACTCAGGGCACATTATCGGTGAATCCTGACACTTCAGCGTCTTCACCACCACCCCCAGTATGGCAACCTCATGAGCAATTTAGCCTTTCTGACAACCGTCTAAGGCTCCTGACTATGCCAACGGCCAATCCCCCTTTCGGGTCTCTCGCACCGAACTACATAGCCCAGGTCCGATTCCACTTGCCTGTTGCTCACACCGCGTAGTTCACCTTAAGACGTACGCACGAGCCAATCTTCTCTCGGATCCTAATATTCCAAACAATCACATAACCCAGTTATTTTTAAGGCCGGTTCCCTGACCGCCAAGTTAGCAGAATAATGATTCCGCTCAGTTTTCCGGGTGCGCCTTGGAGTTAATCCCAAAGGATCCCTGCTGCAATCTACCGCGTAGAAACCTGAAAACCCAAAGCATGGAGTCTTCTCCGGCAAACCATAACAAATGCAACATCACCGATCCAGACCAACATGTCCGGGTAGGCTTCACACACAATGCTTATGTTCGTACTTCGATTCCGGACTGTATTTGCAACACAAGGGGTACTATTCACATCAACTCCATGGAACACCACACACTCACTGCACACTCGCGGAAGCGGGTTTCCCTATGCAAAAAGGAAGAGAGCTTCAAATGCACAAGTAGAGAATCGTTACCCTTGTAGTATGCTTTTGTGCCATGGAAACTATCCAAATAGAATTCTTCGCAACGGAATTTCCTCCACGGATTTGCTCTCGGTTCTCTAAACGGTGCTCCGATGCTCCGCCGGCGGCCAGAATCCTCCTCCTTCTTCCTCCTTGCTCTAACTCCATGGAAAGAGAAATCTTAAGGGATAAATGAGGAGTTAAACCACCATTCCCGGCCTTAACAGATCAGGAACACATCTAGGTCGTCAGATCTTACTTATAGAAAACGAACGACTCAAATCTGTACAAAAAATCCCCAAACCTGGGTTGAACACGGCCTTGCACACGGTCGTGTCCCAGGCCGTGTACCTCGATCCAGGAACGATCGTTGAACATAGAAAAACCACACGGTCTAAGATACGCCTGTGTCTCAACCTAACACGCCCGTGTCGGGTCCTCGACACGCCCGTGACCGGGGGCGTGTCACATATAACCGTCACGCCAACGGTCACGTCCTTGCTGAAAACGGGTAGGGACACGGGTATGAACACACCTGTGTCACCCCTGACACGCCCATGTCAAAACTGCGCACAACCCGTGTTTCCTTCCATGTCCTTCTCTAGACACAGCCGGCGAACACACAAAGAAAGACACGGCCTTGGACACGCCCATGTCCTAGGCCGTGTACCCCTATACAGGCACCAAATTTTATTTTGGACCTTATCAGCTCAAATACGATTTCGGGGCGTTACAAATCTCCCCCCTTCAGGAATTTCGTCCCGAAATTAAGTAAAGGTACACAAAATTAAATGTTACTTGAGTGGAATAACTCGGGGTATTCCTCCAACATAGTTTGCTCTCGCTCCCATGAAAGCTCCTCACTTCCGCAGTTATCACAACGGACCTTAACCATTCGGATTTCCTTATTGCAGAGTCGTTTGACTTCAACGTCTTCTATACATACAGGCTTGACCTTTGTCGTCAACTCGTAATCAACCGGCACTTGATCGACCGTAACTATCTGCGAATGCTCTTGCTCCGCCTTACGCAACAACGATATGTGGAACACATCGTGTAGCTCACTCAACTCCACCGACAGCTTCTATCTATACGCTGCTTCGCCAACACGCTCCACGATTTCAAATGGTCCAACGTATCTCGGACTCAGCTTCTTCAAGCGTCGAACCCGCAAAACACCCTTGAACGGCTTGATTTTTAAATACACCCAGTCACCAACACCGAACTAAACGTTCCTATGCTTGGTGTTATACTACTTAGCTTGCCTGTCCTGAGTGATCTTCAACCTTTCCTAAATTGTACGTACCATTGAAGTGGCATCTTCCACCGCTTGACGTTTATACAACTTCGACTCGCCTGTCTCCAACCAAGACAACGGCGTACGACACTTCCTCCCATATAAGGCCTCGAAAGGTTCCATTCCAATACTCGCTTGAAAGCTGTTGTTATACACAAACTCCACCATGTACAGGTGATCTTCCCAATGCTTTCCGAAATCTAGGACGCACATGCAAAGTATGTCCTCCATCGTCCTGTTGACCCTCTCAGTCTGACCATCTGTCTATGGATGGAATGTTGTGATGAAACTCAGCTTAGTTCCCAACAAACTATACACCAGCCTCTAGTCCTTCGACGTGAAGCGTCCATCTCGGTCACTAAAAATATTGCGAGGCACACCATGCAATCGCACGATATTATCCACATAGAGTTTGGCTAACTTTTCCACCGGATCTTGCTTCCTATTCGGGATGAAGTGCGACACTTTTGTCAACCTATCTACGACCACCCAGATGTAGTCGTTTCCCCTCTACAACTTTGGCAAACCATGCACAAAATCCATAGAAATGTCGTCGAATTTCCACTCCGAGATAGGCAAGGACTTTTGGAAACCTCCGGGCTTCTGGCACTCTTCCTTCACCAAGGCACAAGTTTGGCACTTGGCCACATAAAGTGCTACATCCTTCTTTAATCCTGGCCACCAGAATAATTTCTTCATATCTCTATACATCTTCGTGCTTCTCGGGTGGATTGAGTACTTGGTATGATGTGCCTCGTACATCAACTCCTCCCGAAGATTTTCCACACTAGGGATGCATAGACGACCGTCCTTTCTTAGCATTCCATCCTCAACAGCAAACTGGGAATTTGACCCATCCAAAGATTCATCTAAGATCCGCTTCATGATGCTATCCTGAACCAAAGTGCGTCGGACTCTATCAGCCAGGTCATACTGCACCTCTGTCCAACACAATATTGCCTCGGCACTAGACCGTTTATCAACGCAGGAGATCTTTAATGCCTCCAAATCACGGACCAAGCTCTCATCATGTACCGACAACCAACTGGCCTGCGCAGGAGCCCTGCAGCTCAATGCATCCGTCACTGCATTACCTTTCCTAGGTACATAATGTATGTCGAAGGTGTAGTCCCCCAAGAACTCCATCCACCTTCGCAGCCTCATGTTCAGATCCTTCTGATCTAATAAGTACTTCAGGCTCTTATGATCGTTGTAGATATCAACATTCATACCGTACAGGTAGTTCCTCCACAGCTTCAGAGCAAATATCATGATCGCTAACTCTAAGTCATGAACCGGATAATTCCTCTCATGAACCTTCAATTGTCACGAACCATATGTTATCACACTCCCATGCTGTAGCAGAACAAAGCCCAAACCACTGCCCGATGCATCACTAAAAATTTCAAATCCTTCGGTTCCACTCAGTGAACATAAGATAGGCGATGTGGTCAACCACCTCTTCAACTCTTCAAAAGCCTACTCACACTCCAGCGACCGCACAAACTTTTGATCTTTCCTTGTCAACGTCGTTAGTGGTAACGCTATCCGCGAGAAGTTCTCTATGAAGCTCCTGTAGTAGCCGGCAAGCCCCAGAAAGCTCCGGACTTCCGCCACTGTAGTCAAAATAGGCCTCTCCCGTATTGCCACTATCTTCCCCAGATCCACCGCTATCCCTTCTCCACTAACAACATGACCAAGGAACGTTACTGAGGATAACGAGAACTCACACTTGAGAACATAACATACAACTGATTTATCCTCAACGACTCCAACACCATGTGTAGATGCTTGTAATGGTCCTCCTCACACTACGAGTATACCAAGATATCATCGATAAATACTATCAAGAAACGATCCAGGTATTCTCTGAACATCCTGTTCATCAGATCCATAAACACGGATGGCGCATTGGTCAGCCCAAACGGCATGACCGTGAACTCGTAATGCCCAAACCGCGTGCTGAACGCTGTCTTTGGGATGTCGCTTTCCCTTATCATCAATTGGTAGTATCCGGATACTTATTCTTCTCTGTAAGCTTGTTCAACTCCAGATAGTCAATACAGAGTCGCAAGCTCCCATCTTTCTTCTTAACGAAAAGAACCGGTGTGCTCCAAGGCGACGAACTTGGACACACACACCCTTGCTCCAACAACTCCTGCAGTTGCACCTTCAACTCCGCCATCTATCGCGGCGCTATCCGATACGGAGATCGTGACACCGGTTTGGCACCCGGTACCAGCTCAATAGTAAAATCAATCTCTCGCTGAGGAGGGGCTCCTGGGAGATCATCTGGGAACACATCAGGATACTCGAACACAACTGGGATACTGTCCAGACTTGGCCTAGGCGTTGAAGCCTACACTAAGGTGACAAACAGCTCTGCACCAAATTGAACTGCCTTGATCACTTGAAGGGCCGACATCAAAACTTTACCCGACCCCTTCATGCCCGCAAACGTAGTCTCCCGTTCAGTATGCAGCCCCAACTTAACCTCCTTTCGGTTGCAATCAATGTAAGCTTGATGCTCTAAGAGCCAGTCCATACCAAAGATTACGTCGAACTCCACTAACAGTAGTACCAACGCTCGCAAATCAAACTCCTGGTCCCCAATCCGTATCTTTACCACCCAGAACTTATCAGCGCGCATTGAGCACCCATTGGGCAACAACACATCCAACTTGTCTTTTGCCATCAAGGAAGGGACCCCGATGCGCGACACGAATTTTTTGGACAAGAAGGAATGTGAAGCCCCGTATCAAACAGGGCTCTCGTCGGACAATCGAAAACCAACACGAAGCCTAGCCCCAAGAATAACAAGCTAACATATAAAAAGAGGTAACAACTACATAAAGTTAAACTGCTAAAATTTAAATCATACCTATCACCGCGTCAGCTTGCTTTATGGCCTCTTGCAGACCAAGATTATAAACTCTAGGCTGGGCTGGAGCATGATGGGATGCGGTTGACACCACCGCCTTTCGTTTCTCTTCATAGGTCGCTCCAGGCTTCCTCTCGGACTTTGCACGTCCGCTCCAACACTCAAGAGCAAAGTGCCCCGTCTTCCCAGAGTTGTAGCAAGCTCCTGGGACTCGACTTGAGGTTGCCCCCGACGTACCAGATGAAGGGGCTGAGTTCGAAGTCCTCTGCTTCTTGTTCCATCTGCGGAATCCTGACTTTGCATTTGGCACTTTGAACTATGCCTTCTTTTCCCCTGAGTCCTTCTTCTCTTGCACTTTCTTCACAACCTTTTCCAATGACCGGGCCAAATTGACCAAGGCTAGGAAGCCCTGCGCCTTAGGCCCAGCAAGGAGTAACTGTAGGTCGCCGCGTAGACCCTTATAAAATCGGTTGGTCTTCCTCTCTTCTTCCGCAAACATAGCACCCGCATACCGACCCAACCGTGTAAACTCGTGGAGATACTCGTCCACGCTTCTGGCTCCCTGAGTCAACCCAAGATACTGATTCTCCATCTCAAGCTTCTGACCAGAGGGTAAATATCTGGCCAAGAACAATCTTGAGAATTCCTCCATAGGCACATCAGCAAGCTGCCTTCCCACTAAGAGTGAAAATCCAACTCATCCCAGCATATCCTCGCCTCACCAGCCAAAAGGAAGGTCGTTATGGTGGTCTTCTATCACTCCTCAGTTAACGTGGCCGTCAAGACCCTCTTTATCGTAGAGAGTCAATCCTCAGCTTGAGCTGGTTTTCCAATCCCGTCAAATCTCGGAGGATTAAATCCCATTACATGCTTGAGCTGTCTCTCTGTATCTCTCCTCAGCTCTACCTGATCCACTGTCGCGCGCTCCACCAACCTCGTCTCTGCCTCCCTAACCGGTTCTTGCTCAACAACAGGTGGTGGATGGTACATTTGCCCTACTGGTTGAGCATTTATCATCGTAAAGACCGCTTCAGCCACCAACCTCATGGTTTCCGCTGAAGGAGGCATTGTAGGCACGTCCCTCCTTACACTACTTTCCGCCGATTGCGGACGCTCCGACTGACCAGCACCGCTCCTAGCTGCCTACAATAGAAAAGACACACGATAAGACGATAAACAAATTGCTAAACGCAATCATTGGAACACTCGGGTTCCACAAAATAAGTGTATTTTTCATTCCTAAGTGGACATTCATGGGTTCTTTTTGATGTTATAACGATGACGCACACATGTGCTCACCACCCCTTAAAGGAATTCGCCCACGAATTCATTTAAGCCTAACCATAACCAGAAGTCTGATACCAAATTGTAACACCCCCATCCATCATATGGCATATAACAGAAGGTCCAGCTGGAACCCAACGTCATATACCACGGACAGTCGGAAGGGTTACGTATGAATAACCAAACTATACAATTAACACCACTCGTCCTAACACAGAGCATTCTAGCATAAGCTTTTAAATAGTTGAAAGAACCCATAACTGTAATCCAATAATCATGAATGTGCACAACCACTACAACTGGAATGAAATACAAATACACTGAAAGGGACTTGGCCTTATGGCCTTACAAGAGTTCACTTAACAATATAATGTTTTCCATACATCGGCTCGCAGGCCGGCCACACATGACAAAATAAAGAACAACTATTCACTTGGGTCTTCGAGGGCCGGCTCAGCAACATGGGCTCCAACCCGCTATTTTGCACTCGGCTCCGCAGCACCTGCAAGCAGCATTCCACCGCAAGATGGCAAACAAAGCAACGGTTAGCAAAAGCCGACCAAATTATAACAACCCCGCCCCTAACTCGGGACGGCGTTGCTCCTTCCCCGCAATTCAATTTCCCAGCTAAATAATATAGTTCAAACATACTTCGCCACAGGTGTAGGCTCGCACGGCCAAACACCCCGTGCACTCAGTGCACATTATCGGTAAATCCTGACACTTCAGCATCTTCACCACCATCCCCAGGATGGCAACCTCATGAGCAATTTAGCCTTTCTGACCACCGTCTAAGGCTCCTGACTACACCAACGGCTAGTCCCCTTTTCGGTTCTCCCGCACTAAACCACATATACCAGGTCTGATTCCACTTTCCCGTTGCTCACACCGCGTAGTTCACCTTAAGACGTACACACGAGCCATGCTTCTCTCGGATCCTAATATTCCAAACAATCACATAACCCAGTTATGTGAAAGGCCGATTCTCTGACCACCAAGTTTGCAGAACAATGATTCCACTCAGTTTTTTGGGTGCGCCTTGGAGTTAATCCCCAAGGATCCCTTCTGCAATCTACCGCGTAGAAACCCGAAAACTCAAAGCACGGAGTCTTCTCTGGCAAACCATAACAAATGCAACATCACCGATCCAGACCAGCATGTCCGGGTAGGCTTCACACACAATGCCTATGCCCGTACTTCGATTCCGGACTCTATATGAAACACAAGGGGGACTATTCATGTCAACTACAGGGAACACCGCACACTCGCGGGAGCGGGTTTCCCTATGCAAAAAGGAAGAGAGCTTCACATGCTCAAGTAGAGAATCATTACCCATGTAGTACGCTTTTGTGTCATGGAAAACTATCCGGATAGAAGTCTTCGCAACGGAATTTCCTCCACGGATCCGCTCTCGGTTCTCTAAACGGTGCTCCGATGCTCCGTCGGCGGCCGGAATCCTCCTCCTTCTTCCTCCTTGCTCTAACTCCTTGGAAAGAAAAAGCTTAAGGGATAAATGAGGATTTAAACCACCATTCCTGGCCTTAACAGAGCAGGAACACATCTGGGTCGTCAGATCTTACTTACAGAAAACGAACGGCTCAGATCTGTACAAAAAATCCCCAAAACTGGGTCGAACACGGCCTTGCACACGGCCGTGTGCCTTGATCCAGGCACGATCATCGATCACAGAAAAACCACACGAGCTAAGACACGTCCGTGTCTCAACCTGACACTGATGGAGATGATGGCCCTCAAAATATTGAAGACGATGACGGCGTGCTTACGGAAGATATTTCTCCGCCTCTAGATAAAGACTTGCGGCGCCGTGACGACCATGTGGAGAGACGCAAAAATATCCGCCCGCGGCGCAAACCTATATATTAATAAATTATTATTAATTATTAATATATTGGTTTGCACCGCGGGCGGATATTTTGGCGTCGCTCCACATGGTCATCACGGCGCCGCAAGTCTTTATCTGGAAGCGGAGAAATATCTTCCGTAAGAATGCCGTCATCGTCTTCAACATGTTGAGGGCCGTCGTCTCCATCAGACATGCCCGTGTCGGGTCCTCGACAAGCCCGTGACCGGGGGCGTGTCACATATAACCATCACGCCAACCGTTACGTCCCTGCTGAAAACGGGTTGGGACACGGGTATGAACACGCATGTGTCACCCCTGACACGCCCGTGTCAAAACTGCGCACAACTAGTGTTTCCTGCCGTGTCCTTCTCTGGACACAGCCGGACAACACGCAAAGAAAGACACGGCCTTGGACACGCCCGTGTCCTAGGCTGTGTACCCCTATATAGGCACTAAAATTTCTTTCGGACGCGATCAGCTCAAATACGATTTTCAGGGCGTTACAAATTCCCCCCTTAAGGAATTTCGTCCCGAAATTAAGTAAAGGTACACAAATTTAAATGTTACCTGAGTGGAATATTTCGGGGTATTCCTCCAATATAGTTTGCTCTCACTCCTATGAAAGCTCCTCACGTCCGTAGTTATCCCAACGGACCTTAACCATTCGAATTTCCTTGTTGCGGAGTTGTTTGACTTCAACGTCTTCTATACATATAGGCTTGACCTTTGTCGTAAACTCGTAATCAACAGGCACATCATCGACCGCAACTATCTATGAAGGCTCTTGCACCGCCTTACGCAACACCGATGCATGGAACACATCGTGTAGCCCACTCAACTCCACTGACAGCTTCAATCTATACGCTGCTTCGCCAACACGCTCCAGGATTTCAAATGGTCCAAGGTATCTCGGACTCAGCTTCTTCAAGCGTCGAACCCGCGAAACACCCTTGAACGGCTTGATTTTTAAATACACCTAGTCGCCAACACCGAACTCCACATTCCTATGCTTGGCGATATAGTACTTTGCTTGCCTGTCCTGAGTGATCTTCAACCTTTCCTGAATTGTACGTACCATTGAAGTGGCGTCTTCCACCGCTTGACGTTTATACAACTTCGACTTGCCTGTCTCCAACCAAGACAACAGTGTACGACACTTCCTCCAAAACAAGGCCTCGAAAGGTGTCATTCCAATACTCTCTTGAAAGCTGTTGTTATACGCAAACTCCACCATGTACATGTGATCTTCCCATTGCTTCCCGAAATCTAGGATGCACATGTGAAGTATGTCCTCCATCGTTCTGTTGACCCTCTCGGTCTGACCATCCGTCTGTGGATGGAAGGCTGTGCTGAAACTCAGCTTAGTTCCCAACAAACTAAGCACCAGCCTCCAGTCCTTCGACGTGAAGCATCCATCTCTGTCACTAACAATACTGTGGGGCACACCATGCAATCGCACGATATTATCCACATAGAGTTTGACTAACTTTTCCATCGGATCTTCGTTCCTATTCGGGATGAAGTGCGACACTTTTGTCAACCTATCTATGACCACCCAGATGGCGTCGTTTCCACTCTGCGACTTTGGCAAACTATGCACAAAATCCATAGAAATGTCGTCGAATTTCCTCTCCGGGATAAGCAAGGACTTTAGGAAACCTCCGGGCTTCTGGCACTCTGCCTTCACCAAGGCACAAGTTTGGCAATTGGTCAAATAAAGTGCTACATCCTTCTTTAATCCTGGCCACCAGAATAATTTCTTCATGTTTCTATACATCTTCATGCTTCCCTAGTGGATTGAGTACTTTGTATGATGAGCCTCGTACATCAACTCCTCCTGAAGATTATCTGCACTAGGGACACATAGATGATCGTCCTTCCTTAGCAGTCCATCCTCAACAACAAACTGGGAATTTGACCCATCCAAAGATTCATCTAAGATCCGCTTCATGCTACTATCCTGAACCAAACTCTGTCGAACTCTATCAGCCAGGTCATACTGCACCTCTATCCAACACAATATCGCCTCGGCAATAGACCGTTTATCAATGCAGGAGATCTCTAATGCCTCCAAATCACGGACCAAGATCTCATCATGTACCGACAACCAAGTGGCCTGTGCAGGAGCCCTGCGGCTCAATGCATCTGCCACTGCATTACCTTTCCCAGGTACATAATGTATGTCGAAGGTGTATTCCCCCAAGAACTTCATCCACCTCCACTGCCTTATGTTTAGATCCTTCTGATCTAACAAGTACTTCAGGCTCTTATGATCGGTGTAGATATCAACTTTCACACTGTATAGGTAGTGCCTCCACAGCTTCAAAGCGAATATCACGGCCGCTAACTCTAAGTCAAGAACCGGATAATTCCTCTCATGAACCTTCAATTTTCACGAACCATAGGCTATCTGTAACACCTCCCCTGTAGTGAACGTATAATATGGGTCCGGTCGGGGCCCCACAACATACGGACGCCACAGCTTTAGTATTAAAAGTTGATATAGCTACCCATACTCAAAACACTTTGCACAACACAGCGGAAAACAAAACAGGACTAGAAGTTATCCACCACTAAAGAGTAAAACAATTGGCCTTACGGCCTTACAACAAGTGCCCAAAAGCAAATAATACATCAGTCATGAATGTGCTTAGCACTCCTAGTCTACCTCGGCATGCAAGCCGGACAACATGAGTCTCAAACATACAACATCATATAAGTAAAGCTACAAAAAAGAGAGAAGCACTTCATGAAGCTTAGGCCTTTCTGGCCGGCGAGCTAGCTCCTGCATGTGATTCTTGCCCTGTAAAATTTATTAGTAACGTGGGTCAGCAAAGGCTGACCTCAAACTGTGTAACAACACATCTCCTCCCGGCTGCCCCTAACGGACCCCGGGGTACCCCTCCAACCTGCAAGTTAGCACTTCGTATGCAATATTCATAAGCAAGAAAGGCCGTTACAGAAACAGGCTTGGATGTCACATACATCATACATGTTCTCTACTGGTTGAGCATAAAATAAAAGGGCATATTTATGCAATCATGTATGCAATAACCTGGGTTTCACCCAAGGCACCCAAACTCGTATGCATCTAGCACATCATCACATCATATGGGTAGTCATCGATTCTCCATTGGCATAAAGCCGCAAACAAAGGGGGTCACACAATTTCCCCCAACGGCTCACAGGCCGCCTCATGGAACTCTTGTCAAGGCCCCACCCGCTCAAGGTCCTAGCCCCGGGCTTGCCCACAAGCTCTGACGTCTATGTCAGGATTCCAACAAAACACAAAACTGACCGATTCTAAGAAGCCTTGTCGGACCCCACCCGCTCATGGCCTCAATGCCCGGGCTTGTCCCCATGCTTGGCATTCTTGTCAGTCTCACAGAAGGGGACTAGTCTCGCCGGGACACTCTCCGCACATGACGTGAATGTCACGGCATAGCCAGCCGACCACGGAGACTTAGCCACGCCTTGGCACAACACAAACCAAGACAAATCCACCCTAGTCCCTCATTTGTACTACAGCGTTCCCGCGCACCAAGGAAACCATCTCCAACTCATGCGGAGCTAACCTTGTCCACCAAGGAAAACATCTTCCGCCACGAGGAGCTAACCTTGTCCGGTTCCGACTACACGTACTTACTCGAGAAAAGGGGGAAACATCACCACATCACAAACGGCGCCTTGCCGCAACGAAATCCTTACGAATCCTTAACGTTCGTATGCAACATCACCGAGTCGGACTAACGGTCGCGACAACGGCTTCACCCACCATGCCTAATCCACTAACGGAGCAGATCTCTAATGCAAAAATATGCCGGGGACGGACTCAATCAACCCGGAGGTTCCTCTTGAACCTTGGCAACCCAAAACCCCTCTCATTTGAGAGTCTGGTGCCCAAAAACTAGAAAGAAGAATGAATGAAGCTAAGACATGCATCCTAAGACCGAGAGGAGAAGTGTCGTTACCTTCCGACTCCTCTTCCTTGCCATGGAAAAAAACCGGATGAAAACCTTTTCAACGATCTAAGCTCCACGGATCTGGACTCGGCTCGCGATTTGGAGCACTAAACCCCTCCTACAGCCCAAACTCTCCTTCTTCCTTATTCTCACTTCTCTCTACATCTTTAGTAAGAGAAAGCTTGGAGAGGAATGAGGGTTTTCAACCCTATTCTCGGACTTAACTCCCCAAGAACAGTCCTGAACCGTCAGATCCTAAAATCTGGGAAAGTATGGCCACGATCCGCCTGGAAAAATAAAAGACCTGGGCCGAACACGGCCTGGCACACGCCCATGTCCAGGGCCGTGTGCCTCATTCGCCGTCTCAAATCGACGCACCTGGAACAGCACACGGGCATCCGACACGCCCGTGTTCAATCCGACACGCCCGTGTCCCCAGTGACATGGCCGTGTGGCCGGCCGTGTGCCTCCATAGACACGGCCCCGAAACCAACCCGAGAGGTGACACGGCCTGGGACACGCCCGTGTCCCACGCCGTGTGCCAAGTCTCGACACCCGTCGACAGGCTCTGTGTCGACACCGCGGAAAAACGTCGAGCAAAGATCGTCGACCCAGCGGGACACGCCCTGTGACACGCCCGTGTCACAAGCCGTGTGCCCCAGTCTCGACACTCGACACTCGACACTCGTCGAGTGAGCATCGTCGACAGACCCACATGGCCTTGGACACGCCCGTGTCCTAAGCCGTGTGCCTTGTCTCGACACACTGTCGAGCGAAAGTGTCGACACCCCGGGCCGAGTGTCGACACGCCCGTGTCGCAGGGCGTGTGCCCTACTCTCGACACAATGTCGAGCGAAAGTGTCGACACTTGGGCCGAGTGTCGACACGGGTTCGACACGCCCTGCGACACGCCCGTGTCGCAGGCCGTGTTCCCCCTTCCAGAAACCCAAAAATTTCCAGAAATGCAGACTGACCCTCTCTCAAAACTGGGGTGTTACACTATCATGCTCCCATGCAGTAGCAGAACACAGCCCAAACCACTGCCAGAAGCATCACTAAAAATTTCAAATCCTTCGATTCCACTCGGTGAAAATAAGATAGGCGTCGTGGTCAACCGCCTCTTCAACTCTTCAAAAGCCTGCTCACACTCCAGCGACCATACAAACGTTTGATATTTCCTTGTCAACGTCGTGAGTGGTAACGCTATCCGCGAGAAGTTCTCTACGAAGCGCTTGTAGTAGCCGACAAGCCCCAGAAAGCTCCAGACTTCCGCCACTGTAGTCAAAATAGGTCACTCCCGTATCGCCACTATCTTTGCCAGATCCACATCTATCCCTTCTCCACTAACAACATGACCAAGGAACTCTACTAAGGATAACCTGAAAGATATGGTACCTAAACACCTAGAGGGGGGGTGAATAGGTGACCTAAACCTTTTTAAAACTTTGTTGGCAGCACAACAGTTATTTCACAGATTACTACAGCTAACAGCAATTACAGAAATCAAACAGTCAATCCACAGCACAGCAGACACACTAATTTATAGTGGTTCCCCAATCTTTGGGTACATCCACTTTCCCCCTTCACCTATCTAGCAGTGTACTAGATTCGGCCAACCTTCTCCACTATCTCAGAACCCAACTAGGTTCCTACACCTCAGGCCCAAAGCCTTACACTCAGCCACAAATGCCTACACTCAGCCACCCAGGCCTACACTCAGCCAATTAAGGCCTACACTCAGAGTTCTTCAACTCCTACACTCAGGCAATCAAGCCCTACACTCAGCCTTTATAATATAGGCTTACAATTCTCTCAGATCCAATGGATCCTACAAGTTAAAATAGAAATACAATTGCTAACTCTACAACTCAGAAAATAAGAGAGGAGTTGAGAGTTTCTTGAAGAGTTCTTGGAAGAACTCAGTTAGATCCAAACTGACTTAGCTTCCTTCAAAGCTTCTTGAGTTAGAACTGAATTAGTCTGAATCTTCTGCAGTTGTTCCTTGACCTCTGCTTCTTGAGATCCAGTTGTTTCTGAATCCTTCTTCTCAGCCTTAGTTCCAAAGACTGAATTCTTGATTGGAGCTCTCTCTCTCCAACTTCTTAGATCTGCAGTTGGACTGACAGATCTTCTTGTGTTGATCCTCTGTGTATCACTTCTTGATTTAATCTGATCAACTACTTTAAGTATTCTCTCAAGCTGTAACTCTTGTTTCTCAATTACAACCCCTGTTTCTGTAAACTATGGATGCCTATTTATAGGCTTCCTTCATGGTAACCGGCTGGTCCAGTTCATAACAAACTTCTGATTTCTCTGACAGTTGTTGTAGACCGACTGGATCGGCAGCTGTCATGTCAACCAATCACTTCTTGAAATTCCCTAACTGTCAGATAGTGTCGAGACTTTCTGTTCTTAAGTGTCGACACTTATAGGCCAAGTGTCGACACATGTTGTGTAAGTGTCGACACAAGTCTACAAGGTGTCGACACAATTCCTTGTATGTCTCGACACAGATTCTTCTGCATGTGTCGACACTGAAATTGAGTGTCGACACAAATACTTGTACTTCATTCTTTAACTGTATTCTTCTAAGTGTCGACACATGTTCTTTGTGTCGACACATCTTCATGTGTTGAAACTGTCAAGTGTCGACACTGCTTCTTGGTGTCGACACAAGTCTTCACTTTTGTTTCTTCAGCTGAGTGTCGACACATTCCTTTAGTGTCGACACTTGTACTTAGAATATTTTGTAATTTTTCTGTTCTTTGCTAAGTGTCGACACAGCTCCTTGTGTCGACACTTTCTTCAAGTGTAGAGTCTTCAACTAAGTGTCGACACATTGTGCTGAGTGTCGACACTTTCTTCAAGTGTTGACTCTCCTGGTTGTGTGTCGACACATTGTGCTGAGTGTCGACACTTTCTTCAAATACTGACTCTTCAGCATAGCGTCGACACATTGTGTTGAGTGTCGACACTTGTACTTAGATTCTGCAGACTTTTGCTGAGTGTCGACACATCTTCAAGTGTCGACACTTTCTGGTGTAGACTTAGCTCTTCTAGGTGTCGACACTTCTGCTAAGTGTCGACACTGCTTTTCTGCATACTTCTTCACTGAGTGTCGATACAGCTCCAAGTGTCGACACTTTCTGTCTGGTGTCGACTCTTCTTCTCAGGTGTCGACACAATGACTCCAAGTGTCGACACTGCTTGTCTGGGTGTCGACACAAGCTTTCTCAAGTGTCGACACTTTCCCTCTGGGTGTCGACACATGGACTTAGAAACTTTTAGCTTCAGTCTAGTGAATACCTAACCTGCACAAGTAACTCAAACACACATCAAATACATTATGATGTATATCATTGAGTTAGGTGAGGCTTCTTCAAATCAGGTACATTTGACCAATGTACCCAACAATCTCCCCCTATTTGGAGAAGTCATAACCCTTAGTCAATGATATACACCATTCATAATTAAAAAATTATAAAATGATGAAAAGCAAATTATAATCAGGAGGGTTAACATGAACATGTAAAACTTCACACATATACACATTCAACATTCCAGAACAAATAAGAAACAGACATATTTCAGAACAATCATAATATATTTATCATATATTGTTCTAACATAGTTCCTTATACATTTTCAATGTTGTACAAAAATGTTTTTCATTTAAAAGTTTACAACAAGCTTCAAGTTAAATTCCTAATCTATTTCAGATCAGGTTCTTTGATAACTATTCCCTTTCCAGCTTTAACTTGAGCTTTGACAGCAGCAGTAGTAGCAGGCTCAGCATCAGCAAGCTTCTTGCCTTTGGAGTCCTTCTTCTTTAGTTCTTCAGCCTTGATTTTTTGTCTCTCAAAATAATGATAGGGCTTAGGAAAGTACTTGCTAGGCTCCACAGCTGTAGGAGGTAGCTTTCCTAACTTAGCCTTCCTTCTATACTGGACAATGGCTTTCTGCCTGATCTCATGCTTCCTCCATTCAGCTTCTGAGAACCACTTGTTCCTCTCATGTGCATTGTCCTTGGCTGCTTTCCAGGCTGTGAGAATGATGTTCCTAGAAGTAGGGCTCCACTGTTCAAAATCTGGTTTTTGCTCAGCAAGTTCCCTGAACTTCTTCTTTGACAGCCTTGTTTCTTCTTCTTTGTCCATAGCCTCTTGCATAGCTGCTGTAATAGGTTGAGTAACCTTTTCTAAATGGACATTGTCCTTGCCCCCAGATGGGCTATACATAGTGCTCACCTCTGCATGAATCATTTCAAAATCGGGAGGTGGATAAATGACTTGAGCTACTTCTTGTGGCTCACCTCCAAAGTAGGCAGGGTTCAGTCCAGATTCAGCAACTTCATTATCATCACACAGGGGAGGATATCCAAGTGTAGCCCTGATGGAATTTGATATCCATTTTGCATGTTCAGAACTGGCTTTGACTAACACCCTCTCCCCCTTTATGACTTCTTGTGCAACATGATCTCTTACATCATCTTTTTGGAATCTGATCTGACTGTCCAAATACCTTATGCCATCCTTAAAGAAAGGTCTAAGCTTTGTAAGCTGTTCAGAAATGACCTTCTGTGAATCTTTAATTGCAGTCTTTACAGCAGCAATTTCTTCCTGAAATACTTTATCAAATTCAGCCTTGGCAGCAGCAGAGGAGGTTGAAGGTTCATCAGACTTATTCTTTAGTTCAGTGACTATTGCATTGTGGGATGCAGTCAAATTATCATTCATTCTTAATTGATTCTCCAGCACATATCCCTGCTTCAATGCTATATCATCTACTTTGTCTTTGATCTGTTCTTGATGTTTAGCCAGGAATACCACTGCATTTCCACCCTTGTGGAAGCAATCATTCATTTCCTTCTTATTCAGGTTCATCTCAAACCTGATTGACTTGATATCTTGAGCTAAATCAAACTGAAAAGACTTGTGGCCTTCATCAATATATGTCTCTATAGCCCTCCTTTGCTCATCCAGCTTAACTTGCATTGCTACCATTAAGCTGCTGTAATCTGTTGATGGAGCTTGTTGGACTAGGGAGTGTTGAGCAACAGTTTGTAGAGCTTTCTTATAGCTCTGACTCCTTCTTTTGAATACAAAGAACTGCTTCTTCTTAGCTTGCTCAGCTTCATCATCTTCAGACTCTGAAGTACTTGTTATATTTACCCTATCCTTAGGGCTTGAGGGTTTGTCAGCTTGCACATCTAGTGCCTTCTCAGTATCTAGCCTTATAGGCTCTTCCTGAACTTCCAGATTCTCCCCCTCAACAGCAGCACCCTTCTCTTCAGCTGCAGCAACTTTATCCATGTCAAAGTCCTCTTGATCTAAATTAAGAAATAGATCTTCCATTGTGTATTCAGCTGGAGACTGTGCAGGAGAAGTACTGGGTTCATCAACTACTTTATCAGGAACAACTTCTTGTACTACTGATGTGTCTTGGAGAATAACATCTGGTAGTTGATTTGTTTGCTGAGTTTGCTGATGGACATCAGACAAATCAGAATCTATTATAGAAAAATCTAAAGTATTGAGGTCAGAAAGTACCTCTTGGATAATTATTGTAGCTTGCTCACTTTCCAGTGTAGATGGTTCTTCTACACCTGGAAGCTCCCCCTGGCTTAGATCCCTAGGGATGGGACTAGTGTGAGGTAGCTCCCCCTGAGTCTCAGCCACATCTTTAGCAGCAGGGGTCTTTTCTACTATCTCCTCATCTTGATCATCAGGTGTGAACACCACCTGTTCTTCACTTCCAGAACTGCTTGAGGACACTTGGGCCACAACAGCAGTTTTTCTCTTCTTCCTTGGAGGGGAATCCTTCTTAGAAACTGGCTTCTCTGGAGTAGGAACTTCCTTAGACAGTACTTTTTCCCATCTTGAAAGTATTCTCATATCCATTCTCCTCATATGATTGTTTTTAGCTCCTGCAGCATTGCTCATGACCTCTGGTATTGTACCAGCCAGGTAGAGACTTAGTATCCTGCCCAGATTGGGCTTCTTCAGACTCTCCTTAACTTTCTCAAATACTACCATTGACCAATCTGTTTTGAGGTTGAAGATGATTCTGGTCATAACACTGAACATGGAGGCTGACACCCTGTCATGCCCTCCAGGTTTACTGAGGATAACTTTACCCACAACTTCTGACAGAAACTTTCCTTGGGTATTCATTCCTCTCCTGTTGAATACTGATCCTATCTTCAGCTTAGGATCTAGACCACACCAGGCAAGTGCTTCTTTGGTCTTAGATGTTGTTACTTCCTCTTCTTCCTGGACTTTAGGTAGCTGAAGTACCTTTCTCAGAGACTTGGGTGAAATCTTGACCTTGGTGCCATGCACCCTTGATTTGATTCTGTAGCCTGAGTCATCTACAGACGCTCCAGTAAGAAATTCTATAACTTCCTTCTTCCATATCTTGGTTGGTTCTGAAACCAAGAACTCCAATCCTGAATTGGTGACTAGGGTTATCACCGATTTGATTTCTTGATCACCGTCGTCGAATGCGCCACGCACCAGTTCATAGCCTTCGTTAACGTTCTCTTCCAGCTTGGGAGCCATTAGGGTTTGGAGAATTAGTCTTTAGAAAAGAGAAATGTCGACACAAGAGTTTTGGTCTCGAAACTTTTGAAAGCGTGTCGACAAACAAAGACAGAACCCTATTTATACCTTTCTTGTTTGAAGACGAACAGGCGGGATGAATTTCTAAAGATGTGTCGACACTGTCAATAAGTGTCGACACTGACTTATAATGTCTCGACACACATGTGTCGACACAAGTTTAGTCAACAGATTTTATGTGTCGACACTTGGTTAAGTGTCGACACCACACTACTCGACATGTAGTCGAGACTTTACTTAGAAAAAAGTGTCGACACCTTATTGGATGTGTCGACACCTACTCGACATGTGTCGACACTAACATTCTGAAGTGTCGACACCTACTCGACATGTGTCGACACTAACATTCTGAAGTGTCGACACCAGCTTCCTAGATGTGTCGACACCATTTTCCTGAAGTGTCGACACTTACTATTCTGTGTCGACATAGACTTGTCTATGTGTCGACACCTTTTTACTTAGCCAATTTTTAGTTCTGTAAACTTAGTCTAAGTTTATCATACCTAGTTCAATTTTGAACCTATTGAACTTAGTTTCTTCTAAGGGCTTAGTGAACATATCAGCTATCTGATTATCAGTTCTAACATATTCAAGTGCAATATCATTTCTTTCTACATGCTCTCTAAGAAAGTGATATTTAATCTCAATATGTTTAGTTCTACTATGTGATACAGGATTGTTAGCTATTGAAATAGCACTAGTAGAATCACAGTAAAGTGGAGTTCTACTTACCTGAAATCCATAGTCTTCTAACTGATGTTGAATCCACAGAAGTTGAGCACAGCAACTTCCTGCAGCTACATATTCTGACTCAGCTGTAGAAATAGCCACACTGGTTTGCTTCTTACTACTCCATGAAATGAGTCTTCCACCTAGGAATTGACAGGATCCAGTAGTGCTCTTTCTATCTTCTTTGCATCCTGCAAAGTCTGCATCTGAATAGCCTGTTAGATCAAAATCTCCATTCCTAGGGTACCAGAGGCCTAGATAAGGTGTGCCCTTTAGATATCTCAAGATTCTCTTGACTGCAGTCAAGTGAGACTCTTTAGGGCAGGCTTGATACCTGGCACAAACACATGTAGCATACATAATGTCAGGCCTACTTGCAGTCAAGTATAGTAGGGAGCCAACTATCCCTCTATACAAGGTTTCATCTACAGGTTTCCCTGCATCATCCTTGCTTAGAGACATACTTGACCCCATAGGAGTCTTCATGGTACTGGATGAATCCATACCATACTTCCTTATGAGTTCTAGGGTGAACTTGGACTGACATATGGATAGACCACTTCCAGTCTGTTTAACTTGGAGACCCAAGAAAAACTTCAGTTCTCCCATACTACTCATCTCAAATTGACTTTGCATAAGCTTTGCAAACTTTTTGCAAAGGCTACTTTCAGTAGACCCAAATATAATGTCATCTACATATATTTGGACAAGTATGACTTTGCCTCTAGATTCCCTAAGGAATAGAGTCTTATCTATTTTCCCCCTTGAGAACTTGTTCTCAATGAGGAAACTAGATAGGGTTTCATACCAAGCTCTAGGTGCTTGTTTTAACCCATATAATGCTTTCCTAAGTCTATAGACATATTGAGGTAGAGTTGGATCAACAAAACCTGCAGGCTGCTCCACATAGACTTCTTCTTTCAAATTACCATTTAGGAATGCTGACTTGACATCCATTTGGTATACCTTGAATCCTTGATAGGTTGCATAGGCCAAGAACATCCTTATGGCTTCCAGTCTGGCTACTGGAGCAAAGGTTTGATCAAAATCAATACCTTCTTCTTGCCTATATCCTTTTGCAACCAGTCTTGCTTTATTCTTGATGATAACTCCTTGTTCATCTAACTTATTCCTATAGATCCACTTTGTTCCTATCACATTGTGATCTTTAGGTTTAGGAACCAGGTCCCAAACCTTGCACCTTTTGAACTGATTAAGCTCTTCCTGCATTGCTTCAGTCCACTGTGGATCTTGTATAGCTTCTTCAAATTTCTTTGGTTCTATTTGAGACAGAAAACTTGAATATACTACAGCATTCTGATTTCTGCTCCTTGTCTGAACACCTTGTCTTGGATCTCCAATTATCAGCTCTACTGGATGATCTCTTAGATGCCTGTTGGCTGGAGGCATCCTTACTTCTGGTTGTACTTCTACAGCATCTTCATCATGCTGAGTTCCTTGTACTTCTTCAGCTCCTGGTACATGTAGTTCTCCCCCTGGACATAAGCCATCTTCTTCTACTTGCTGTCTTGCAGCAGGTACATCTTCTATGGTTAGCTTGTCCATCTTCTTAGTAAGACCTGTGGGGCTGCACACACTACTAGACAACTCATTGTTAATTAGTTGTGTCTCATCAAAAACTACATGCACAGACTCCTCTACAACTTGTGTAGTCAAGTTGTAGACTCTATAAGCCTTACTATTATTGCTGTACCCAACAAATACTCCCTCTTGGGATTTGGCAGCAAACTTAGTTAAGTAAGACTTTCCATTGTTAAGTATGAAGCATTTGCAACCAAAAATCCTGAAATAGGATAGGTTTGGTTTCCTGCCTTTCACAACTTCATAGGGGGTCTTGTTTAACCTTTTAGTGATGGTAGCCCTATTTATCACATGGCATGCAGTGTTAACTGCTTCAGCCCAGAAATATTCTGGCAGTGATGAATCACTTAATAGGGTTCTACCAGCCTCTATCAAGGTCCTATTTTTCCTTTCAGCAATGTCATTTTGCTGAGGTGTTCTAGGTGAAGAGAATTCTTGAAATATCTCATAGTCTTCACACAGCTTTGTCATGCTTTCAGACTGAAACTCAGTACCATGGTCACTTCTAATTTTGACCACTGTACAGTTCAATTCATTCTGAATTTGCTTAACAAAACTATAGAAGACACTATGTGTTTCAGATTTCTGCTTTAAGAAGAACACCTAGGAAAACCTTGAGTAGTCATCAACAACTACAAAGGTATAGACCTTCCTACCTAAGCTGTGAACTGGCATTGGACCAAATAGATCCATATGCAAGAGGTATAAACACCTCACAGCATCTTTGTTGTCTAAGCTTCTAAAGGTGGATTTAGTCTGCTTGCCCTTTTGACAAGCTGAGCAAATGCCATCTTTGACACACTTAACTTGAGGACCATTCCTCACTAACTCTTTGCTAAAGAGTTTGCTAATAGTCTTGTAGTTAAGATGAGCTAGTCTCGTGTGCCACTTGACACAATGAGAGATTGTCTCATTAGCTACAAGACAGACAGGAGAACCATTGTTCTCAATCATAATGTCTAAACAATAGACATTTCTCTTTCTATATCCTGTCAAAATGATCTCTTGATCACTTGACCTCTTGATATGACAACCATTTTTAACAAATGAGATGTCATACCCTACATCACTTAACTGACTTATACTAATGAGGTTGTGTTTCAACCCTTTAACATAAGCCACTTGAGTAATGGTAACAAGGTTTGAAGAGATGTTACCAAACCCTTTGATGATTCCTTTTTCAGAACCACCAAAGGTCACTTTAGGACCATTTTTGATTGGAATGTAGTCCTTCAGTAGTCCCCTTGTTCCAGTCATATGTCTGGAACATCCACTATCCAAGTACCATGTTGGGGTATGGCCACTTGGATTCACCTGCAAAACAAATTAATGAACCTTAGAACCCAAAGTAAACTTGGGTCCTTGGTGATTGTTAGTTTGCAACTTGACAAAGCTACCTGTTGGCTTTCCACCAAGTAACTTACTACTCAACTTGGCACTGGCATTGTGCCAACAATCCAAGGCAAAGTGGCCAACCTTGCCACAACACCAGCATTCAAACTTGTTGTACCTTTGCTTAGGTACAACCTTTGCTGTTTTGACTACAGCAGGCTTGTTGAATGTTGGGGCTTTGCCCTTGGACTTGGACTGATCCTGAACAGTCCTAGCTGGTTTAATAAAACCCAATCCAGCCTTTCCTTTATGATGAACAAATTCATCAATCAAGGGTAGCACTGATTTAGGTTTTGAAAACCTAGCAACTAGCTCTTTTTCCTTCTGGAGATGGATCTCCAGTAACTTAATTTGATCATTTTTATAAGTGATAGTTCCCATCTGAATCACAGTAATGTGTTTCAGCCTGGCTACCTCATTGAGCTTTTGATCAAATTCCTTCTCAAAGTCTGTTGCAGCTGCCTTTAGATCTGCAATTTCCTTTGCCTGACTTTTGGCAAGGGACTTGCTTTTCTTATAGGCTTGCAACAGTACTTTATATTCATCTAAGAGCTGATAAATATCTCCCTCAGATTCAGAAACACTTCCATCACCTGATGAAGATGAATCTGACTCTAAACTAGAACTGAAATCTGAACTTTGAGTTGGACTTTGTACCTGACTAGGTCCTGGCTGCTCCAGGATTTTGGTACTTTCAGTCAATGCCATCAGTCCTTGGCACTGACACTCTTCTTGTTCATAGATTGATTCCATGATCTTCATAAACTCTTCTTCTTCTTCAGCAAATAGCCCTATGTAGGCTTCAGCATCTGTCTCAGTATCTGAAGAAGAAATGTCTGAAAGAGTCTTCTCATTCTTTGCAACAAAAGACTTCTCCTTCTTTCCTTTGAAGTGAGTCTTCTTTTTGTCACTGGATTCTTTTCTTCTCTCAGGACAATCTGCAATAACATGACCCTGTCTATTGCAGCAGTAACACACTATCTTAGACCCAGTTGCCTTGCTAGTCTTTGTCTTTTTCTTGTCCTTCTTTGAAGGCTTCTTCTCCTGATACTGTACTTCTTTCCCTTTGGAAAGTGAAGGTCTGGACCTCCACTGTTTCTTCTTCAGGAATTTCTGAAAATGTCTGGTGAATGCAGCAAAGTCTTCATCACTTTCACTGCTTGTAGACTTTGTGCTCACAGACTCATCTGATTCTGATTCAACTACCTCTGGGGAGGAGTTGATGACTTAGTCCTTCCCTTTCTAGGTACTTCTGTCTTGAAGGCAACAGTCCTTTCCCTGTGCTCAGTCCTTGTTGACTTTTCCTCCTCTTTTCTCACAGACAACTGCATTTCATAAGATAACAATTTGCCAAACAGTGTGGGAGGAGGAATTTCTCCCAACTTTGCCATTTCTCTAATGGCACAGATCTTAGTATCCCAATCTTTGGTTAGGGACCTTAAGAACTTATCATTCAATTCATAGTTAGTGAACTCTCTTCCATAGGACATGAGTTCATTAACAATTCTATAGAACTTTTTGTAGCATTCAGTGATGCTATCTCCTCTTCCTTGCCTAAAGCTCTCATACTCTTGATTAAGCAAGGACTTTCTATCTTGCCTTACTTCTTCAGAACCTTCCATATAGACTATAAGAGTGTCCCACATCTCTTTTGCTGTCTTACAGTGAATTAAGTTTTGGAAGGTGGCATCATCAATGGCACTTACTATTATGTTTTGTGCCCTTTTGTCCATAGTGGCTAGGACAATTTCATCCTTGGTCATCTCAGAGAAATCCTTAGGAGTCCTCTGATTTGCATCCAATACTGAGATCTTCATGGGCACATAGGGCCCCTCTTTGACTGTGATGTAGATCCTAGGGTCAGAGGCTTCCATGAACAGCCTTACCCTTTCTTTCCAGATTCCAAAAATCTCTTTTCTGCATATGGGCAGTTTCATTGATCCCAATTCCTTGTGATTCTCTGAAGAACCCATGTTTCTTGATTTTCTTGAAACTGTGTTCTGACTTATCCCAAATCTGCCAAACTGGATCTCCTCAGACAGTTAGTCCTTTTTGAGGAACCTCCCTCTGATACCACTTGAAAGATATGGTACCTAAACACCTAGAGGGGGGGTGAATAGGTGACCTAAACCTTTTTAAAACTTTGTTGGCAGCACAACAGTTATTTCACAGATTACTACAGCTAACAGCAATTACAGAAATCAAACAGTCAATCCACAGCACAGCAGACACACTAATTTATAGTGGTTCCCCAATCTTTGGATACATCCACTTTCCCCCTTCGCCTATCTAGCAGTGTACTAGATTCGGCCAACCTTCTCCACTATCTCAGAACCCAACTAGGTTCCTACACCTCAGGCCCAAAGCCTTACACTCAGCCACAAATGCCTACACTCAGCCACCCAGGCCTACACTCAGCCAATTAAGGCCTACACTCAGAGTTCTTCAACTCCTACACTCAGGCAATCAAGCCCTACCCTCAGCCTTTATAATATAGGCTTACAATTCTCTCAGATCCAATGGATCCTACAAGTTAAAATAGAAATACAATTGCTAACTCTACAACTCAGAAAATAAGAGAGGAGTTGAGAGTTTCTTGAAGAGTTCTTGGAAGAACTCAGTTAGATCCAAACTGACTTAGCTTCCTTCAAAGCTTCTTGAGTTAGAACTGAATTAGTCTGAATCTTCTGCAGTTGTTCCTTGACCTCTGCTTCTTGAGATCCAGTTGTTTCTGAATCCTTCTTCTCAGCCTTAGTTCCAAAGACTGAATTCTTGATTGGAGCTCTCTCTCTCCAACTTCTTAGATCTGCAGTTGGACTGACAGATCTTCTTGTGTTGATCCTCTGTGTATCACTTCTTGATTTAATCTGATCAACTACTTTAAGTATTCTCTCAAGCTGTAACTCTTGTTTCTCAATTACAACCCCTATTTCTGTAAACTATGGATGCCTATTTATAGGCTTCCTTCATGGTAACCGGCTGGTCCGGTTCATAACAAACTTCTGATTTCTCTGACAGTTGCTGTAGACCGACTGGATCGGCAGCTGTCATATCAACCAGTCACTTCTTGAAATTCCCTAACTGTCAGATAGTGTCGAGACTTTCTGTTCTTAAGTGTCGACACTTATAGGCCAAGTGTCGACACATGTTGTGTAAGTGTCGACACAAGTCTACAAGGTGTCGACACAATTCCTTGTATGTCTCGACACAGATTCTTCCGCATGTGTCGACACTGAAATTGAGTGTCGACACAAATACTTGTACTTCATTCTTTAACTGTATTCTTCTAAGTGTCGACACATGTTCTTTGTGTCGACACATCTTCATGTGTTGAAACTGTCAAGTGTCGACACTGCTTCTTGGTGTCGACACAAGTCTTCACTTTTGTTTCTTCAGCTGAGTGTCGACACATTCCTTTAGTGTCGACACTTGTACTTAGAATATTTTGTAATTTTTCTGTTCTTTGCTAAGTGTCGACACAGCTCCTTGTGTCGACACTTTCTTCAAGTGTAGAGTCTTCAACTAAGTGTCGACACATTGTGCTGAGTGTCGACACTTTCTTCAAGTGTTGACTCTCCTGGTTGTGTGTCGACACATTGTGCTGAGTGTCGACACTTTCTTCAAATACTGACTCTTCAGCATAGCGTCGACACATTGTGTTGAGTGTCGACACTTGTACTTAGATTCTGCAGACTTTTGCTGAGTGTCGACACATCTTCAAGTGTCGACACTTTCTGGTGTAGACTTAGCTCTTCTAGGTGTCGACACTTCTGCTAAGTGTCGACACTGCTTTTCTGCATACTTCTTCACTGAGTGTCGATACAGCTCCAAGTGTCGACACTTTCTGTCTGGTGTCGACTCTTCTTCTCAGGTGTCGACACAATGACTCCAAGTGTCGACACTGCTTGTCTGGGTGTCGACACAAGCTTTCTCAAGTGTCGACACTTTCCCTCTGGGTGTCGACACATGGACTTAGAAACTTTTAGCTTCAGTCTAGTGAATACCTAACCTGCACAAGTAACTCAAACACACATCAAATATATTATGATGTATATCATTGAGTTAGGTGAGGCTTCTTCAAATCAGGTACATTTGACCAATGTACCCAACATAACCAGAACTCACACTTGGAGAACATAGCATACAACTGATTTCTCCTCAATGACTCCAACACCATGTGTAGATGCTTGTAATGGTCCTCCTCACACTGCGAGTATACCAAGATATCATCGATAAATACTATCACGAAACGATCCAGGTATTCTCTGAACGTCCTGTTCATCAGATCCATAAACACGGATGGCGCATTGGTCAGTCCAAACGGCATGACCGTGAACTCATAATGCCCAAACCGCGTGCTGAAAACTGTCTTTGGGATGTCTCTTTCCCTTATCCTCAATTGGTAGTAGCCGGACTTCAGATCTAATTTCGAATATACTGTTGACCCAACCAACTGATCAAATAGATCATCAATCATGTGGATCGGATACTTATTCTTCTCTGTAAGCTTGTTCAACTCCTGATAGTCAATACATAGTAGCAAGCTCTCATCCTTCTTCTTAACGAAAACAACCATTGTGCTCCAAGGCGATTAACTTGGACACACATACCCTTGCTCCAACAACTCCTGCAGTTGCACCTTCAACTCCGCCATCTCTCGCGGCGCTATCCGATAAGGAGAGCATGACACCGGTTTGGCACCTAGTACCAGCTCAATAGTAAAATCAATCTCCCGCTGAGGAGGGGCTCCTGGAAGATCATTTGGAAACACATCAGGATACTCGAACACAACTGGGATACTGTCCAGACTTGGCCTAGACATTGAAGCCTGCACTAAGGTAACAAACAGCTCTACACCCGACCGAATTGCCCGCAAACGTAGTCTCTCGTTCAGTATGCAACCCCAACTTAACCTCCTTTCTGTTGCAATCGATGTAAGCTTGCTGCTCCGAGAGCCAGTCCATAAAAAATATTACGTCGAACTCCACTAACGGTAGTACCAACGCTCGTAAATCAAACTCCTGGTCCCCAATCCGTATCTTTACCACACAGAACTTATCTGAAAGAAATTGTACCTAATCACCTAGAGGGGGGGTGAATAGGTGACTAAATCTTTTTCCACTTTTTTAGGCAGAATTCAGATTATATCACAGAGTTATAATTACTTTAACACAAAAATCAATCAGCAATCACAGCAATCAATCAAGCACACAGTGAACACACAAATTTATAGTGGTTCCCCAAGGTTTGGGTACATCCACTTTCCCCCTTCGCCTATCTAGTAGTGTACTAGATTCGGCCAAACTCCTCCACTATCTCAGATCCTCAGATCTTACACTCAGAACCCCAAAACAGGTTCATACAGCTCAGGCCCAAGGCCCTACAACTCAGCTTCTTCACAAGGCCTACACTCAGCTTCTCCACAAAGCCTACACTCAGCCACAACAGGCCTACACTCAGAGAAATAGATCTCCTACACTCAGGCACACAGGCCCTACCACTCAGCCTTTATAATTACAGGCTTACAACTCAGATCCCTAAGGATCCTACAAGAAATATAAAATACAAAGTGTATATACCTACAACTCTGAATAGAGAGATGAGTTGATAGGTTCTTGATGAGTTCTTGGAAGAACTCTGCTGAGATCAACCTCACTTGGCTTTTCTTCAAAGCTTCTTGAATGTAGAACACAATAGGGTTGATCTTCTCTGCAGCTGATCCTTGATCTCTGCAACTTAAGATTCAGAACAAAGTCTGAACCCTTCTTCTCAGCCTGGTTCTAACGGCTGTCTTCTTGGATGGAGTTCTCTCTCTCCAACTACTTAAAACTTCACTTGAAAGTCTTCAATGAATTGCTTTTCAACCACTTGATCATCAGTTTCTGTAAACAGTATAAGCCTATATATAGGCCTTATTCATGGTAACCGGCTGGTCCGGTTCCTAATTGATTTCTGACAACTCTGACAGGTGCAGTAGACCGGCTGGAATGGCAGCTGTCAAGTAATCCAGTCAGTTCTTGAAAAATCTATAACTGTTTGAAAGTGTCGAGACAGTCTATCTTTAAGTGTCGACACTTATAGACCAAGTGTCGGCACAAGTAGTCTAAGTGTCGACACTAGCCTTCAAGGTGTCGACACAACTCCTTGTGTTATAGAATTCACTTCTCGACACAGCTTCTTCATCATGTGTCGACACTGATATTGTGTGTCGACACAACTCCTTGTTCTTCAGTTCTTTGTTGAATTCTTGTAAGTGTCGACACAACTCCTTTGTGTCGACACATCTTCATGTGTTGAACTTGTTCAGTGTCGACACATCTTCTTAGTGTCGACACATGCCTTCTGTGTTGATACTTGCTGAGTGTCGACATAGCTCCTTGTGTCGACACATCTTCTTGTGTTGAGACTTTTGCTGAGTGTCGACACATCTCCTTTGTGTCGACACTTGTACTTAGAATATTGTTGAACTTTGCTAAGTGTCGACACAGTTCCTTGTGTCGACACTTGTACTTAAGTGTTCAGTCTTCTACTGATTGTCGACACATTCTTTCTTGTGTCGACACTTTCTTCAAGTATTGAGTCTTCTGCAGAGTGTCGACACATTCTTCATCATGTCGACACTTATACTTAGACTCTGCTGACTTTTGCTGAGTGTCGACACAGCCTCCAAGTGTCGACACTTTCTGATGTAGACACAGTTCCTCTGGGTGTCGACACAACTGCTAAGTGTCGACACAGCTTCACTGGACTTTTCTTCATTGAGTGTCGACACAGCTCCTTGTGTCGACACTTTCTGTCTGGTGTCGACTCTGTATCCCTGGTGTCGACACAAGTACTCCAAGTGTCGACACTGCTTGCCTGGGTGTCGACACAAGTCTTCTTAAGTGTCGACACTTTCCTTCTTGGTGTCGACACATGGACTTAGAATCTTTTCATCTTTCCCTACAAATACTTAACCTGCACAAGGAAACTCAAAAATACATCAAATACATTTTGATGTATATCATTGAGTAGGGTGAGGCTTCTTCAAATCAGGTACATTAGAACTAATGTACCCAACAATCTCCCCCTATTTGGAGAAGTCATAACCCTTAGTCAGTGATATACACCATACATAACCAAATCACAGTATGATGTAAACAAGATTATACAATCAGGGAAAACATAAACATGTATTAAACAAACATGTATACATAGATATCATCTCAGAACAATTATGAAATAGATTTATCACACAGCACATTGTTCTAACAACTTTGTCATATTCATTTTACAAAAGTTTACAAAGTGTTTAAAATCAAAAGATTACAATTATAAACTGAAGAAAATTCTATTCTATTTTTGCTCAGCATCCTTGATCAATATTCACTTTCTAGACTGTATCTTGGCTTGTACAGGGGCTTCAGCATCTTCAGTATCAGCAGGCTTTTTCCCTTTCAGCTCCTTCTTCTTTAGCTCTTCAGCTTTAATCTAATGCCTCTCAAAGTAATGATAAGTCTTGGGAAAGTACTTGCTAGGCTCCTGAGCAGTAGGAGGTAGCTTTCCCATCTTTGCCTTTCTTCTATATTGCACTATGGCTTCTTGCCTAGATTCATGCTTTCTCCACTCAAGTTCAGAAAACCATTTGTTTCTATCTTGAATATTGTCTTTGGCAGCCTTCCATGCAGTTAGAATGATATTTCTTGAAGTGGGGCTGCACTGCTCAAAATCAGGCCTTTGTTCACCTTGCTCTTTGAACCTCTTCTTAGACAATCTAACTTCTTGTTCAGCTTGTTCTTTCAGTATAGCTTCCTGTAAAGCCTCAGATACTAGCTGAACCACCTTCTCTATGATGACATTTTGTTGTCCCTCAGGTGGGTTATACATTGAATGTATATCTGCTTGTATCATATCAAAATCTGGTGGAGGATAGATCACCTGAGCTACTTCAGCTTGCTCACCTCCAAGATAGGCAGGATTAATCCCAGATTCTGCTATATTGTCATCATCACATAAAGGAGGATAACCAAGAGTAGCTCTGATAGAATTAGAAATCCACTTGGCATGATCAGAGCTGGCTTTGACTAACACCCTCTCCCCCTTTATGACTTCTCTTTCCATGTGATCTCTTAGATCATCCTTTTGAAATCTGATTTGTGCATTAAGATAATTGACTTCATCCTTGTAGAAAGGTTTTAACCTTTGGAGTTTTTCAGTTATCAACTTCTGAGAATTTTCAATTGCAGAAGTAACAGCAGTTATACTCTCTTGTAAAGCTTTGTCAAACTCTGCCTTAGCAGTAGCAGTAGAAGTAGTCTGTCCAGCAGCTATATTCTTCATCTCTGTGACAATTGCATTGTGTGAAGCAGTCAAATTGTCATTCATTCTGAGCTGGTTCTCCAGAACATATCCTTGCTTCAGTGCAATGTCATCCACTTGAGCTTTTATTTTCTCTTGATGTGTAGCCAAGTATACCACTGCATTCCCTCCCTTGTGGAAGCAGTCAGTCATCTCCTTCTTATTTAGATTCATCTCAAATCTTATGGACTCAATGTCCTGGGCCAGATCAAACTGTAGAGATTTTTGCCCTTCATCCACATATTTTTCAAGAGCTTTCCTTTGCTCATCAAGCTTGATTTGCATAGCAACCATCAAGGAACTGAAATCTGTTGATGGTGCTGGCTGTGGTGTTGGCTGTGGTACTATAGTTTGCAGAGCTTTTTTATAAGTCTGGCTCCTCCTCTTGAAGACTTGGAATTTCCTTTTCTTTGCCCTTGCAGCCTCCTCATCTTCAGAAGCAGATGTACTTACAATTTCTACCCTCTCCCTAGGTAGCTCTTCAACATCCTTGGGTTTCTCAGGCTCTTTCCTTGCAGTTTCTTCTAGAATTTCCACTTGCTCCCCCTCAACTTGAGCATTCTCCCCCTCAGCAGCAGCACTTTCCTTCTCAAAGTCTGTTTGATCTAGATTAAGGAAGAGATCTTCCATTGTATACTCTTGTTGAGGTTGTGATGGAGATTCTCTTATCTTATCAGTGACTTGAGTTGGTTCCACTTGAGCTTCAACAGATGTGTCCTCCATGACAACATCTGGGGGTTGACTAGCAATCTGACGTTGCTGATTAACATCAGATAAGTTGTCAATTATAACTTCACTCTCAATAAGGAAATCTAATTGATTGATTTCTGAGATTACCTCAAGGATAGTGTGGGTTGCTTGTTCACTCTCTAGTGGAGTTGGTTCTGCCACTAATAGAGGCTCCCCCTGGATAGAATCCTGGTGTATGGGGCTAGCTTGAGGTAGCTCCCCCTGCCTCTCTACATCATCTTGTCGAGCTGGAGACTTCCCAGCAATTCTAGTATCTTCTTCATCAGGAGTGAAGACAACTTGTTCTTCTGAACTGCTGGATGTTTCTTGAGCCACTAGGGCTGTTTTCTTCTTCTTCTTTAGGGGTGTTACTTTCTCAGGAGTAGGCATCTCCTTAGTTAAAACTCTGTCCCATCTAGAGAAGATCCTCATGTCCATCTTCCTCATATGATTGATTTTAGAGCCTATAGCTTGACTCATAACTTCTGGTAGACTACCACCCAAGTAAAGACTTAGAATTCTACCCAAATTGGGCTTCTTCATACTCTCTTTAATCTTATCAAAGACAACAACAGACCAATCAGTTTGCAGGGTGAAGATAATCCTTGTCAAAAGATTGAACATATGGGCTGATACCCTGTCATGCCCTCCAGGCTTACTCAAGATCACATTGCCAACAATTTCTGAGAGAAATTTTCCCTGGCTGTTCATCCCCTTTCTATTGAATACTGATCCAATTTTCATATTGGAATCCAGACCACACCAAGTTAATGCTTCCCTAGTTGTAGAAGCAAAAACATTCTCTTCTTCCTTAGTCCTTGGTAACTGAAGTACTTTTCTCAAACTCTTAGATGAGACCTTCACTTTTTCTCCATGAACCCTGGACTTTATCTTGAATCCTGATTCGTCTAGGGTTGCTCCATTCAGAAACTCTATAACTTCTTTCTTCCAAATCTTGGTTGGTTCTGACACAAGAAAATCTAACCCTGAGTTAGCGACTAGGGTTACCACATTCTTGATCTCCGATTCTGCGTCATCAAACGCATGCCACACCAGTTCATAGCCTTCGTTCATGTTCTCCTCGATCTTTGGCGCCATGAGGGTTTGAAGAATTTGAATGGAGAGAAGAGAGGTGTTGACACATAAGTTTGGTCTCGAAACTTTGGTGAGCGTGTCAATAGACAATGGCAAAATCATATTTATACCTTTCTAGGATTGAAGATGAAAGGGCGGGTTAACTAACTTAAATTGTGTCGACACTATTGATAAGTGTCGACACAGACTTATAATGTCTCGACACCTATGTGTCGACACAAGTATAGTCGACAGAACATATGTGTCGGCACTTGTCTAGGTGTCGACACCGCTTAGCTCGACACTTAGTCGAGACTTTACTTGCTTAATTCTGTGTAAATCTTAAGTGTCGACACCACCTTGGATGTGTTGACACCGACTCTGTATGTGTCGACACTAATTTTTTGAAGTGTCGACACCAACTTTCTAGATGTGTCGACACCTTTTCCCTGAAGTGTCGACACCACTTTTCTGTGTCGACACAGATAACTATGTGTGTCGACACCTTTTGACTTAGCCATTTCTGTAAACTTAGTCTAAGTTTATCATACCTAATTCAATTTTGAACCTATTGAATTTGGTTTCTTCTAGGGGCTTAGTATACATGTCAGCTAGTTGATTATCTGTATTTACATACTCTAGTGATATATCTTCTTTTTCTACATGTTCCCTTAGAAAATGATATTTTATCTCAATATGTTTAGTTCTACTATGGGAAACAGGATTGTTAGCAATAGATATAGCACTAGTAGAATCACAAAACAGTGGTGTTCTACTTACTTGAATACCATAATCCTCAAGCTGATGTTGTATCCATAGAGGTTGAGCACAGCAACTTCCTGCAGCCACATATTCTGATTCTGTTGTGGAGATAGCCACACTTGTTTGCTTCTTGCTACTCCAAGATATCAGTCTTCCACCTAGGAATTGACAGGTTCCAGTTGTACTTTTTTGTCTTCTTTGCAGCCTGCAAAGTCTGCATCTGAATAACCTGTTAGTTCAAAGTCTCCATTCCTAGGGTACCAAAGGCCTAGATAAGGAGTGCCCTTTAGATATCTCAATATTCTTTTGACTGCTGTCAAATGAGACTCTTTAGGGCATGCTTGTTACCTAGCACAGGCACATGTAGCATATATGATATCTGGTCTACTTGCAGTCAAGTATAGAAGGGAGCCAACTATCCTTCTATGCAAAGTCTCATCTACAGGTTTCCATGCATCATCTTTGCTAAGAGACATACTTGACCCCATAGGAGTCTTCATGGTACTGGATGAATCCATACCATACTTCCTTATCAGTTCAAGGGTGAACTTAGACTGGCATATGGATAAACCATTCTCAGTCTGTCTAACTTGGAGACCCAAGAAGAACTTAAGTTCCCTCATACTGCTCATCTCAAATTGTCCTTGCATTAGTTTTGCAAACTTTTTGCAAAGACTACTTTCAGTAGACCCAAATATGATGTCATCTACATATATTTTGACTAGTATGATCTTGCCTCTGGATTCCCTAAGGAATAGAGTCTTGTCTATTTTCCCCCTTGTGAATTTATTCTCAATGAGGAAACTAGACAGGGTTTCATACCAAGCCCTAGGGGCTTGTTTTAACCCATACAAAGCCTTCCTAAGTCTATAGATATAATTAGGTTGAGTTGAATCAACAAAACCTGATGGCTGTTCCACATAGACCTCTTCTTTCAGATTACCATTCAGAAAGGCTGACTTAACATCCATTTGGTAAACTTTAAATCTTTGAAAGGTTGCATAGGCCAGGAACATTCTTATGGCTTCCAGTCTGGCTACTAGAGCAAAGGTTTGATCAAAGTCAATACCTTCTTCCTGCCTATATCCCTTAGCAACCAGTCTTGCTTTGTTCTTGACAATCACTCCATGTTCATCCATCTTGTTCCTAAAGATCCACTTGGTTCCAATTATGTTGTGGTCTTTTAGTTTAGTAACAAGCTCCCAAACTTTACATCTCTTGAACTGATTCAGCTCCTCTTGCATTGCCTCAATCCAATGAGGGTCTAGGATGGCTTCTTCAAACTTCTTTGGCTCTACTTGGGATAGAAAACTGGAGTAGAGTACTGCATTCAGATTTCTGCTCCTTGTTTATACCCCTTGTCTTAGATTACCAATGATTTGATCTGCTGGATGATATCTTAGATGTCTATTAGCTGGAGGCATCCTGGTTTCAGGTTGAACTCCTTCAGCTTCTTCAACTTGCTGCACTCCTTGATCTTCTTCTGCATTTGGTACATATAGTACTCCCCCTGGACAACAGCCACTATCATCTATATGCTGACATGCAGTAGGTTCTTCTTCAATAGTGAGCTTGTCCATCTTCTTAGTTACACCTGTGGAGCTGCAAATACTACTAGACAACTCATGATTAATAAGTCTAGTTTCATCAAATACTACATGTACTGACTCTTCTACAACTTGAGTAGACAAGTTGTAGACTCTATAAGCCTTACTATTATTGTTGTACCTAACAAAGATCCGCTCTTGGGATTTGGCAGCAAACTTGGTCAAGTAAGACTTTCCATTGTTAAGTATAAAGTACTTACAACCCAAGATCCTGAAATAGGATAGGTTTGGTTTTCTACCTTTCACAATCTCATAGGGAGTTTTGTTGTGGCTTTTAGTAATAGTAGCCCTATTAATTACATGGCATGCAGTATTCACTGCCTCAGCCTAGAAATATTCTGGGAGAGATGTATCACTTAATAGGGTTCTACCAGCCTCAATCAAGGTTCTATTTTTCCTCTCAGCAATGTCATTTTGCTGAGGTGTTCTTGGTGAAGAAAACTCCTGAAATATCCCAAATTCTTCACATAGTTTTGTCATGTTATCAGACTGGAATTCAGTACCATGGTCACTTCTTATCTTGACCACTGTACTGTCTAGTTCATTCTGAATTTGTTTGACAAAGCTATAGAAGATACTAGGTGTTTCAGATTTCTGTCTAAGGAAGAACACCCAGGAAAACCTTGAGTAGTCATCTACAACCACAAATATATAGACCTTCCTACCTAGGCTGTGAACTGGCATAGGACCAAAGAGATCCATATGCAAGAGGTACAAACACCTCACAGCATCTTTGTTTTCAATGCTACTAAAGGTGGATCTAGTCTGCTTGCCCTTTTGACAAGCTGAGCATATTCCATCTTTAATACACTTAACTTGAGGACCATTTCTCACTAACTCTTTGTTATAGAGTTGGCCAATTGTCTTGTAGTTGAGATGGGCTAGCCTCTTGTGCCATTTGACACAATGAGAGACTTTCTCATCAGCTACAAGACACACTGGAGAACCATTGTTCTCAACCATAATGTCTAGGCAATAGACATTCCTCTTTTTATAACCTGTCAAAATGATCTCTTGATCATTTGACCTCCTGATATGATAACCATCTTTAACAAATGAGATGTCATATCCTAAATCACTCAGTTGACTTATACTAATAAGGTTATGTTTCAAACCTTTAACATAAGCCACTTGAGTAATAGTTATATGGGTGCTAGAAATGTTACCAAAACCCTTGATGATTCCTTTTTCAGAACAACCAAAGGTGACTTTAGGACCATCCTTGATTGGTGTGAAGTCCTTTAATAATCCCCTAGTTCCAGTCATATGTCTGGAACATCCACTATCCAAGTACCATATTGGGGCATGGCAACTTGGACTCACCTGCAAAACAGATTAGTTGACCTTAGAACCCAAAGAATCTTGGGTCCTTGGTGCTGGTTAGTTTGCCTCTTTACAAAGCTATCTGCTAATCTTCTAACAGGTAGTTTGCTACTCAACTTGGCATTATAATTATGCCAACAGTCTATGGCAAAGTGGCCTACCTTGCCACAGCACCAGCACTCAAACCTATTGTATCTTTGCTTAGGTACATTCCTAGTTGTTTTATCTACAGCTGGCTTGTTGAGAGCTGGGGCTTTGCCCTTAGACTTGGACTGAACAGTCCTAGCAGGTCTAGTAAACCCTAATCCAGTTTTTCCTTTATGATGAACAAATTCATCAATTAAGGGTAGAACAGACTTAGGTTTAGAAAACTTAGCAACAATTTCTCTCTCCTTCTGAAGACTTGTCTCCAGACTCTTGATTTGATCATTCTTGAATGTTATAGTCCCCATCTGAATAGCAGTTATGTTCTTCAGTCTGGCTATTTCATTCCACTTTTGATCAATCAGTTTATCAAAATCAGTTGCATCCACTTTGAGACTTGCAATCTCCTTAGCCTGACTCTTGGCCAAGGATTTGCTTTTCTTATATGCTTGCAACAAAACTTTATATTCATCAATCAATTGATGAACATCCCCTTCAGACTCAGATGCACTCTCATCACTTGATGATGATGAATCTGATTCTGAACTAACAAAAGAAATTGAACTTAAAGAACACTTTTGTACCTTACTAGGTTCATGCTGCTCCTGGATTTTGTCACCTTCTGTTAAGGCCATCAGTCCTTTGCACTGGATGTCCTCTTGCTCATATATGGAGTTCATTATCTGGATGAACTCCTCTTCCTCTTCTTCAGCAAATAGTCCTATATATACTTCAGCTTCTGACTCAGTTTCTGAAGAAGACATGTCTGACAGGCCTTTGTCCTTCTTGGCAACAAAAGACCTTTCCTTCTTGCCCTTGAATTGTGTCTTTTTCTTATCAGTAGATTCTTTTCTCTTCTCAAGACAGTCAGCAACAACATGTCCTTGTTTGTTACAACAATAACAAACTATCTTTGAAGATGAAGTTCTATTTGACTTGGGCTTTCTTCTGTCATTCTTTGATGACCTCTGTGTTGTGGATGGCTTAGTCCTCCACTGTTTCTTCTTTAGGAACTTCTGAAAGTGTCTTGTGAAGGCTGCAAAGTCCTCATCACTTTCACTGCTTTCAGACTTTCTGCTTTCTGAATTATCTGACTCAGTCTCACCCACTTTTGGAGGTGGAGATGGAGACTTACTTTTATATTTCTTTGTGGCTTTTGTCTTGAATGCCACTGTCCTTTCTTTGTGCTCACTTCTTGTAGTCTTCTCCTCCTCCTTCCTAACCATCAACTGTATTTCATAGGATAGCAGTTTTCCAAACAAAGTTGGAGGGGGAATATCTGCTAACTTGGTCATTTTCCTAATGGCACAGATCTTGGTGTCCCAATCCTTTGTTAGGGACCTCAAGAACTTATCATTTAGCTCATAATTACTGAAATCTCTTCCATATGACATTAGCTCATTCACAATCCTATAGAATTTCTTATAGCATTCTGTTATGCTATCAGTCCTACCTTACCTGAAACTTTCATATTCTTGGTTTAGCAAAGACTTTCTGTCTTGCCTCACTTCTTCAGAACCCTCCATATACACTATCAAGGTATCCCACATCTCCTTAGATGTCTTACAGTGTATTAAATTCTGAAAGGTAGCATCATCTATGGCACTCACAATGATATTCTGAGCCCTCTTGTCCATTGTGGCTAGAATTATCTCATCTTTTGTCATTTCAGAGAAGTCCTTAGATGTTCTCTGATTTGCATCCAGGACTGAAACCTTCATAGGCACATATGGCCCTTCTTTAACTATGATATATATTCTAGGGTCTGAGGCTTCCATAAATAGTCTCCCCATTTCCTTCCAGATGCCAAAAATTTCTTTTCTGCAAATGGGCAACTTCATGGATCCAAGTTCCTTATGATTCTCTGTTGAACCCATGTTTCTTGATTTTCTTGATTTCACTTAATCTGCCAACAGGATCTACTCAGACAGTTATGTCCTTTTTTGAGCAACCTGGCTCTGATACCACTTGAAAGAAATTGTACCTAATCACCTAGAGGGGGTGAATAGGTGACTAAATCTTTTTCCATTTTTTTAGGCAGAATTCAGATTATATCACAGAGTTATAATTACTTTAACACAGAAATCAATCAGCAATCACAGCAATCAATCAAGCACACAGTGAACACACAAATTTATAGTGGTTCCCCAAGGTTTGGGTACATCCACTTTCCCCCTTCGCCTATCTAGTAGTGTACTAGATTCGGCCAAACTCCTCCACTATCTCAGATCCTCAGATCTTACACTTAGAACCCCAAAACAGGTTCCTACAGCTCAGGCCCAAGGCCCTACAACTCAGCTTCTTCACAAGGCCTACACTCAGCTTTTCCACAAAGCCTACACTCAGCCACAATAGGCCTACACTCAGAGAAATAGATCTCCTACACTCAGGCACATAGGCCCTACCACTCAGCCTTTATAATTGCAGGCTTACAACTCAGATCCCTAAGGATCCTACAAGAAATATAAAATACAAAGTGTATATACCTACAACTCTGAATAGAGAGATGAGTTGATAGGTTCTTGATGAGTTCTTGGAAGAACTCTGCTGAGATCAACCTCACTTGGCTTTTCTTCAAAGCTTCTTGAATGTAGAACACAATAGGGTTGATCTTCTCTGCAGCTGATCCTTGATCTCTGCAACTTAAGATTCAGAACAAAGTCTGAACCCTTCTTCTCAGCCTGGTTCTAACGGCTGTCTTCTTGAATGGAGCTCACTCTCTCCAACTACTTAAAACTTCACTTGAAAGTCTTCAATGAATTGCTTTTCAACCACTTGATCATCAGTTTCTGTAGACAGTATAAGCCTATATATAGGCCTTCTTCATGGTAACCGGCTGGTCCGGTTCCTAACTAATTTCTGACAACTCTGACAGGTGCAGTAGACCGGCTGGAATGGCAGCTGTCAAGTCATCCAGTCAGTTCTTGAAAAATTTGTAACTGTCTGAAAGTGTCGAGACAGTCTGTCTTTAAGTGTCGACACTTATAGACCAAGTGTCGACACAAGTAGTCTAAGTGTCGACACTAGCCTTCAAGGTGTCGACACAACTCCTTGTGTTATAGAATTCACTTCTCGACACAGCTTCTTCATCATGTGTCGACACTGATATTGTGTGTCGACACAACTCCTTGTTCTTCAGTTCTTTGTTGAATTCTTGTAAGTGTCGACACAACTCCTTTATGTCGACACATCTTTATGTGTTGAACTTGTTCAGTGTCGACACATCTTCTTGGTGTCGACACATGCCTTCTGTGTTGATACTTGCTGAGTGTCGACACAGCTCCTTGTGTCGACAAATCTTCTTGTGTTGAGACTTTTGCTGAGTGTCGACACATCTCCTTTGTGTCGACACTTGTACTTAGAATATTGTTGAACTTTGCTAAGTGTCGACACAGCTCCTTGTGTCGACACTTGTACTTAAGTGTTGAGTCTTCTACTGAGTGTCGACACATTCTTTCTTGTGTCGACACTTTCTTCAAGTGTTGAGTCTTCTACAGAGTGTCGACACATTCTTCATCATGTCGACACTTATACTTAGACTCTGCTGACTTTTGCTGAGTGTCGACACAGCCTCCAAGTGTCGACACTTTCTGATGTAGACATATTTCCTCTGGGTGTCGACACAACTGCTAAATGTCGACACAGCTTCACTGGACTTTTCTTCATTGAGTGTCCACACAGCTCCTTGTGTCGACACTTTCTGTCTGGTGTCGACTCTGCATCCCTGGTGTCGACACAAGTACTCCAAGTGTCGACACTGCTTGCCTGGGTGTCGACACAAGTCTTCTTAAGTGTCGACACTTTCCTTCTGGGTGTCGACGCATGGACTTAGAATCTTTTCATCTTTCCCTGCAAATACTTAACATGCACAAGGCAACTCAAAAATACATCAAATACATTTTGATGTATATCATTGAGTAGGGTGGGGCTTCTTCAAATCAGGTACATTAGAACCAATGTACCCAACATTATCCGCGCGCATTGAGCACCCATTGGGCAACAACACATCCAACTTGTCTTTTGTCATCGAGGAAGGGACACCGATGCGCGACACGAATCTTTCAGACAAGAAGGAATGTGAAGCCCCCGTATCAAACAGGGCTCTCGCCGGACAATCGAAAACCAACACGAAGCCTAGCACCAAGAATAACAAGCTAACATATAAAAATAGGTAACAACTACATAAAGTTAAACTACTAAAATTTAACTCATACTTGTCACCATGTCAGCTTGCTTTATGGCCTCTGCAGACCAAGATTATAAACTTTAGGCTGGGCTGGAGCATGATGGGATGTGGTTGACTCCACCGCCTTCCCTTCTCTCTTCATAGGTCGCTCCAGGCATCCTCTCGGACTTTGCACGTCTGCTCCAACACTCACGAGCAAAGTGCCCCGTCTTCCCATAGTTGTAGCAAGCTCCTGGGACTCGACTTGAGGTTTCCCCCGACATACCAGACGAATGGGCTGAGTTCGAAGTCCTCTGCTTCTTGTTCCATCTGTGGAATCCTAACGTTGCATTTGGCACTTTGAACTCTGTCTTCTTTTCCGCTAGGTCCTTCTTCTCTTGCACTTTCTTCACAACCTTTTCCAATGACCTGGCCGAATTGACCAAGGCTAGGAAGCCCTGCGCCTTATGCCCAGCAAGGAGTAACTATAGGTTGCCGCGTAGACCCTCATAAAATCGGTTGGTCTTTCTCTCTTCTTCCATAAAAATAGCAGCCGCATACCGACCCAACCGTGTAAACTCGTGGAGATACTCGTCCACGCTTCTAGCTCCCTGAGTCAACCCAAGATACTGATTCTCCATCTCAAGCTTCTGAGCAGAGGGTAAGTATCTGGCCAAGAACAATCTTGAGAATTCCTCCATAGGCACATCAGCAAGCTGCCTTCCCACTAAGAGATGAAACTCCAACTCATCCCACCACAGCCTCGCCTCAGCAGCCAAAAGTAAGGTCGTCATGGTGGTCTTCTGCCACTCCTCAGTTAACGTGGCCGTCAAGACCCTCTTTATCGTAGATGGCCAATCCTCAGCTTGAACTGGTGTTCCAATCCCGTCGAATCTCGAAGGATTAAAGCCCATTACATGCTAGAGCTCTCTCTGTAGCTCTCCTCGGCTTTACCTGATCCACTATCGCGCGCTCCACCACTCTCGGCTCTGCCGCCCAAACCGGTTCTTGCTCAACAATAGGTGGTGCGTGCTGCATTTGCCCTGCAAGTTGGGCATTTATCATCACAAAGACCGCTTCAGCCACCAACCTGATGGTTTCCGCTGAAGGAGGTGTTGTAGGCACGTCCCTCGGTGCACTACTTTCCGTCGATTGCGGAAGCTCCGACTGACTAGCACCGCTCCTAGCTGCCTACAATAGCAAAGACCCACGATAAGACTACAAATAAATTGCTAAAAGTAATCATTGGAACACTCAGGTTCCACAAAATAAGTGTATTTTTCATTCCTAAGTAGACATTTATGGGTTCTTTTGATGTTATAACTATGACGCACACATTTGCTCACCAACCCTTAAAAGAATTCGCCCACGAATTCATTTAAGCCTGACTGTAACCAGAAGTCTGATACCAAATTATAACACCCCCATCCGTCGTATGACATATAACAAAAGGTCCAGCCGGAACCCGACTCCATATACCACGGACAGTTGGAAGGGTTACGTATAAATAACCAAACTATCCAATTAAGACTACTCGTCCTAACACAGAGCATTCTAGCGGAAGATTTTAAACAGTTGAAAGAACCCATAACTGTAATCCAATAATCATGAATGTCCACCACCACTACAACTGGAATGAAATACAAATACACTGAAAGGGACTTGGCCTTATGGCCTTACAAGAGTTCACTTAACAATATAATGTTTTCCATACATCGGCTCACAGGTCGGCCACACATGACAAAATAAAGAACAACTATTCACTTCGGTCTTCGAGGGCCAGCTCAGCAACATGGGCTCCAGCCCGCTCTTTTGCACTCGGCTCCGCAGCACCTGCAAGCAGTATTCCACCACACGGTGGTAAACAAAGCAACGGTCAGCCAAAGCTGACCAAATTATAATGACCTCGCCCCTAACTCGGGACGGCGGTGCTCCTTCCCTGCAATTCATTAGCCCAGCTAAACAATATAGTCAAACATACTTCGCCACAGGTCTAGGCTCGCACAGCCAAACACCCCGTGCACTCAGTGCACATTATCGGTGAATCCTTACACTTCAGCGTCTTCACCACCACCCCCAGGATGGCAACCTCATGAGAAATTTAGCCTTTCTGACCACCGTCTAAGGCTCCTGACTATGCCAACAGCTAGTACCCTTTTCGGGTCTCTCGCATCGAACCACAGCGCCCAGGTCCGATTCCGCTTGCCCGTAGCTCACACCGCGTAGTTCACCTTAAGACGTACGCACGAGTCATGCTTCTCTCGGATCCTAATATTCCAAACAATCACATAACCCAGTTATGTTCAAGGCCGGTTCCCTGACTGCCAAGTTTGCAGAACAATGATTCTGCTCGGTTTTCCAGGTGCTCCTTGGAGTTAATCCCCAAGGATCCCTGCTGCAATCTACCGCGTAGAAACCCGAAAACCCAAAGCATGGAGTCTTCTCCGGCAAACCATAACAAATGCAACATCACCAATCCAGACCAGCATGTCCGAGTAGGCTTCACACACAATGCCTGTGTTCGTACTTCGATTCCGGACTCTATATGCAACATAAGTGGGACTATTCACGTCAACCCTAGGGAACACCGCACACTCGCCGCACACTCACGGGAGCAGGTTTCCCTATGCAAAAAGGAAGAGAGCTTCACATGCTCAAGTAGAGAATCGTTACCCTTGTAGTACGCTTTTGCGCCATGGAAAACTATCCAGATAGAAGTCTCTGCAACGGAATTTCCTCCACGGATCCGCTCTCGGTTCTCTAAACGGTTCTCTGATGCTCCTCCAGCGGCCGGAATCCTCCTCCTTCTTCCTTCTTGCTCTAACTCCTTGGAAAGAGAAAGCCTAAGGGAGAAATGAGGAGTTAAACCACATTCCCGGCCTTAACAGAGCAGGAACACATCTGGGCCGTCAGATCTTACTTACAGAAAACGAACGGCTCAGATCTGTACAAAAAATCCCCAAAACTGAGCCGAACACGGCCTTGCAAGCGGCCGTGTCCCAGGCTGTGTGCCTCGATCCAGGCACGATCGTCGAACACAGAAAAACCACACGGGCTAAGACACGCCCGTGTCTCAACCTGACACTCCTGTGTCGGGTCCTCGACACGCCCGTAACCGGGGGCGTGTCATATATAACTGTCATGAAAACTGTCACGTCCCTGCTGAAAACGGGTGGGGACATGGGTATGAACACGCCTGTCTCTCCCCTGACACGCCCGTGTCAAAACTGCGCACAACCCGTGTTTCCTGCCGTGTCCTTCTCTAGACACAGCCGACCAACACACAAAGAAATACACGGCCTTGGACACGCCCGTTTCCTAGGCCGTGTACCCCTATACAGGCACCAAAATTTATTTTGAACGTGATCAGCTCAAATACGATTTTTGGGGCGTTATATAACAATCCTTAGAGCATGCTTTATTTAAAAGAGAGAAATTTACACACATTCTCCACTTACCCTCTCCCTTTTTAACCATTACAACATTGCTCACCCACCCCGGATACTTACAGGCAGACACAAACCCTGCCTTAAGTAGCTTTTCTACTTCCTCTCTAATGGGTCCAGCCATCTTAGAGGCGATGGCCTTCTTCTTCTGTTGCACTGGGCGAGCGTTGGGGTCGAGGTTGAGACGGTGGCAGGCCATGTCCGCATCGACCCCTGGCATATCAGCGGAGCTCCAAGCGAAGATGTCAATGTTCCTTTGTACACATGCCTTGATCTCCTCCTAGTTTTCCGGGCTGAGCTCGCCACTAACCTTTATCTTCTCTTTCCTTCCCTCTTTGGTGAGGATTTCCATCTCTAGTACTTCCACGGCTACCTTCAGCCTTAATGATTCCTCCTCCCCCTCCTGCTCGACCAGCACATCATGTTCTCTGGCCTCGTCCTCCTTGACAGTCACCACCATTTCCTCCCCAAGCTTCTCCATCTCCTGCTTGCTAGTGTTCTCTCCTTCCGTTAGTGAGATTCTTCTTTTTCCCAGTTGGGCTCCCCCTCCGTGTGACCCTCCTGCTTCCTCCATCTTTCTATTTTCTTTCTTCCTCCTTCTATCTTTCTTCGACTCCCCCTCCTCTTCCACCTCCATCTCTCCATTCTTCTCTCCCGTCGTTTCCGGCTCCACCGCAATGCCTCCTACCATCTCCACTTCTCCCTCTCCACTGACATCTTCTTCTTCTCTCCCCTCTACCATCCCCATATCTCCGTCCTTCTCTCCCGCCGTTTCCGGCTCCAACGCAATGCCTCCTACCATCTTCTCTTCTCCGTCTCCTCCGACCTCTTCTTCTTCTTTCTCCTCTACCATCCCCATCTCTTCGTCCTTCTCTCCTGCCGTTTCTGGCTCCACCACAATGCCTCCTACCATCTCCACTTCTCCATCTCAGAAAGGGGTTCCCGAAACCCCTTTCTCATATACAAGGTCGCAATTATTTCTCCCTTGTAAATATCGCAGATGGTGTTTGGTAGTTTATAAATGATGTTTACTAGGATTTGAGACATACGTAGATAATTTGTTTACTCCATATTCTAGATCTGGTCTGGTATGTGTCAAGTACATCAGTGAACCGATAAGTCTGCGATAGCTCTGTTCGTCGGTGCCTTCTTCTCCTTCTTGTCTCTTCATAAAATTTTCAGATGTAGCTATTTGGATTAGGGTGGCATTACAATCACTTAACCCACATTTATTTATCAATTCAGCGGCTTATTTTTCTTGTGAAAGAAAAATATAAGCTGGATGTTGTAGAATTTGTATGCCAAGGAAAAATCGAAGTAGACCAAGGTCAGTCATCTCATGTTTTTGCAACATTTTAGTTTTAAATGTTTGCAGCATAATAGAGTTATTACCTGTATAGATAATGTCATCGACGTAGATGCACACAAGCAAAATATGTGACTGCTCTATTTTTATATATAGGGAGGCTTCCACAGGGCATCTTGAGAATTTATCTTGTATGAGAAATGCATCTATATTTTCTTTCCAGGCCCGAGGATCCTGTTTAAGACCATATAATGCTTTATGCAATCTATAAACTTCATGTTCATGTCCTGGAATTATGAAGCCACAAGGTTGGTCTACAAATACTTCTTCCTTTAGTACTCCATTTAGAAACGTTGATTTGATATCAAGTTGATATATTGGATAGTTATTCTGAGCAGTTTTAGCTATGATGAATCTTATAGTTTCTATATGAGCTACTGGCACAAAAGACTCATCAAAATCTCTGTCGGGAACCTGTGAATAGCCATTTGCTACTATTCTAGTTTTGTGTTTTATGGTTTCACCAGCTTCATTTGTTTTTACTTTGTATATCCATTTTAACCCAATAACTTCTTGGTTTGGTGGTCTCTTGCATAGGGACCAAGTATGTTGTTTGTTTATCACTCCTATCTCTTCCTTCATAGCTTTTATCCAACATTCCGACTTGGAGGCTTCTTGAAAATCTACTGGAACATTAGTGCTTAATGCTAGCTCACTCTGCTCATTAAGCTCTTTCAGACTTTTTGTCTTTAGGATGGGTGATGAACTTGATGGTTCTATGAACTCTGTTTCCATGTTGCTGGTATTTTGGGGAGATGAGGATGAAGATGAATGTTGATCTACAATATCATTTCTTGATATGATATTGTCTTCAGGAGTTGTTTGGATGGAAGTTGGGATCCAATCCCTTTGTTCAACCACAACGGGTTTATTGAAGAAAGTACCTTTTTCTGATCCCCAAGGTCACTTCTCTGTCTCATTAAACTGAACATCTCGTGATATGATCAATTTGTTTGTTTGGGGGTAGTGCAACTGATAGGCTTTTGAGTATGTATCATAACCAATAAAAAGCAATTTCTCTGCTTTTGATTCTAACTTGCTTTGATTTGATTGGACACACCTTGTTGAATACATGGCTTTTCTTAGTTTGGCTATAAGAAAGACTGCAGAGATATGGACCAAAAGAGTTCTTGCTTTTTATTATTGCACACACATTTGTTACAACAGGGGTCTGCTTTATATAGTAGCAGATATAGCTAAAAACAAGTCCAGCAATTAGGTGACAAGACATATAAGTCAACACTTATAAGATAAATTTTTTTTTATGCCCGTGGTCAGCATTTTGTTCTTATCTTTTTGTGCAGCTTTTCTTGCCCCTTTTGTTTACTGCTAGTTTATCTCTTCTTCTTGTTGGCCTTTGTAGGTGGCGACGTCTCCTGATCACTGGCTTTTGTCCAACACGAGTAGGCCCCTTATTAAGGTTGGGATGTACAAGCTTATCATATGCTTGAGTATTCAATGAGAGAGAATATTAGTGCACATATACAAATATATTGTAAAATAAAGGGCAAATAATTTATTCCTTGCCATTAAGAGAATTACAACGCTTGCTACCATAGCCCTTGCTAAAGATAAGTTTGCAATTATGCAGAGTAAGAGAACATGATCGTGTAAATATGACATGCACGCGGGTAAGTTTGAAAAGTACATGTAACTTTAGCTCCGTTTGGGAGGACTTATTTTTACCGGTAAAGCGGTTGCGACCGCATATCGTAGCCACATGACTGATGAAAATAAGTTTTCTCAAACGAAGCCTTAATCAAATATAGTTTAATGAGAAGTTCATGAGCTCATAATCCTTAATTGATCTTTCTACAGTTTAGTCGGACCTGTCCCTGGGTTCCTGTAAGTGGACTGATGTCTCCCATTTTCACTATTGCCACAGCAAAGTCACTTAAGAACTTGGAAGGATTTGAGTTGTAGGTGTTCACTTGAGAATCGGTGGAGCCTCCATTGAAGAGCTGTTGATCCGAGTGCAGAAGGCCCTTCTTGTTGACCAAGTTATTGTAGTAGTCATTATCGAATGTCGTGGGAGTCTGCACGTCGAGAGGGGAAAGGTTGTTGTCGCCGCCGGTGCTGGGGCAGTTGGACTTCAAAGATGCTGCGTAGGCGGAGTCGATGTTCGTTTCATTGTATATCCGGGTTCGGAAGACAGCGCATCTCGCTTGGCCGATCGTGTGAGCTCCTGCATTATTATCATGACATGCAAGTTAAACAATCTTATTTATAATCGTATCAGGTTTTTATGAAGCTACAATATGATACGATTGTGGTGAAAGGTTGAGATTGCTTAAATGATCCTTTATTTTTATAATAGAAAATAGTTTTTTTATAAAAAAAATGAGATGAATTAGGTTCTGTTTGTTGATTCAGGATCCTCTCCATTTCAAATGAAATGGAGGGGATCCATTTCATGGACAGGATTAGTTGTTTTAGGATTCAACGGGTTCTCTTTTTCCATTCCTTTTATATTTTTTTTTATTCAAAAAATTCTGAACCACTAGATTTTTTGGGGGCTTTTTCTATCCACTAGATATGAAATGGATCCCCTCCATTTCATTTGAAATGGAGAGGATCCGGATCCCTGTTTGTTTGGGCGTTAACATTTTGGAGCGTTCAAACTGAAAGCAATAGAGGGGGCTGCAATGACATTCAAGGCAAAAAAAATCATTTTGAAGTGTTAGAATGAAAAATAAAGATTATCAAACACATATTTTCAGCAGAGAAAAATACAATAAAAAAGTCTTAGTTAAATAATATATATATATACCGGAGAGAGTGATCATATCGGAGGTGGAGAGACCCTTGTTAGAGAAGGCTGTCATTAGTGCGCTAAGATCTGATGTCGGGCTGGGAATGTCGCTGTTGGCTTGGCTCAGGCTTGCTGCCGTTGAGTCTCTTCTCCCAAGTTTTACTGTCCATGTGGGTCCGCCAAGCTGCAATTCAAATTTAATATTTTCTTCTTGTCTTGTTATTTTTTTTTGAGTAATAAATATACTAGCATCTTAAACATTTTAAGCATCAATAACATATCAATAAGCCATAATCAATTGAATAATAAACTCCTAAATATTAGACAAAGCTCACACATAGTGATAAATCCACAACCTTCCTATCATGGAGGGTCACCTTACCCAACTAGATCAAACCTCATATTTTTCTCGTTAATTTAACTATATATAAATAATAATAATAATAATAAATCTTACAGCAACAACAGAGTCGCGAGCAGCAACGGCTAAGATGTCAGCACAGGAGACTGTCTGATTGCAAACAGCTTCCACCTGCTTCTTAATGTTGTCGACGACATCAAACCCTCTGAGCGAGTTTTGATTTGGTGCGGCGGTCTTTTCTCCGGTGAACGATGACGTATCATCCAGCAACACCGAACCATCGCATCCCTGTCCATGCAAATTTTAATCATCACCATTCATTCAATTCATTCATGAGCTTAATTATCTCACTTTTCACATTTAGGCTCCATTTGACACAATGGTGGCATGATCATGAAAAATAAATTATCATTCGTTAACATCCATCTAAAAAATTTTATTCATTTTTATGTTCATCTACTTTTATGTTCAAACTGATTAAAGAACTTCAACTACTTCTATGTTCATAAACATCCACTTAAATTGATTTAAGTGGAGCATTCATGATCGTCACCACCGCAACGGACGGGGATCCGGATCCCCTGGAGTTCCTGCGGGAACTCCAGGGGGTGAAGTTCCTGCTTTGCGAATTATTGGAGCGGAATCAGAAAAAATGGTTAACATAAAAGTTGTAGATATCCCCGAGATGAATAACTTTCATGTTGAACATTTTTTGATTTGAAGTCGTTTAGACCCCCTATTTGAGCTCCGAAAAAACACTGTCCGAATTAATGCGAACAGTATTTTTTCGGAGCCCAAATCGGAGGTCTAAACGACTTCAAATCAAAAAAATGTTTAACATGAAAGTTATTCGTCTCGGGAATATCTACAACTTTCATGTTAACCATTTTTTCTTATCCCGCTCCAATAATTCACAAAAAAGCACCTCCATCCCCTAAAATGCTGAAATTCCCGCAGGAATTTCAGGGAATCCGAATTCGATGGACGGAGCTATTTGATCACGTTTCTTAAAAAAAAAGTAGGCATGGTGATGCCCAGCTAGCCAGTCATCTTTGACTTTAAAGTCATATTTTTAAAAAAAAATTGTTGGCATAATTGATGTTATAACCTATTTCTTGTAATTACAATTAATATTTCAAATGTATTATTCTTATTACAAAAAATTCCACTAACTATATTTATTTGGACAAAGGTGATATTAAAGATATAATTACAATGAATAATGAAATTTTTTTGAAATAAATGCGCCAGAGTCTTTTAAGTTGGTCTGAAATATTTTAAGTCTTAGGCCCTGTTTGGCACGGTGGTGATGGCTGTAAATGCATGTCTTAAATCATCATTCGTTAAGAATCGTCAAACAAATATTATTTGTTTGAGCATAGAGTGAAAGAAGTTTCTTAAGTGAGCATTAACGAACGATAATTTAACCCTCATGTTCATAATCACCACCACCGTACCAAACGAAGCATAATGCTCCGTTTGGTAGCACTTATTTTCATCGGTGAAGCGGTTACGACCGCATGAATCGGATCTTAATTAACTCCTGGTTCATGCGCTCGTAATCGCTTGACCGATGAAAATAAGTCTCATCAAACGAAGCCTTAGTTTGTTTGAACAAAAATAGAATTATGGCTTCAGAAGATTGAACCCCAATTCTAAATTTATTGCTTCAATTTCATCCAATAAAATTCTGGCTAGGTGAATTAAATATTAGAAATAAACATATAATATTTTAACAAGTTTGATTTTTTTTTAATTATGTTGTAGTTTGACTATGTTGATCAGGTCAACTAGTCAATATTTGTTTTAAATTATTATTATATATGTTGTTATAATTTTAATGATAGGAGATAGTAGTTAGGAATGTCATTTAATGTAGTGTCACTTGGCGTTTCCTGTTTGGTTGCTATAGCCTATAAATAGGCATGTATGTATTACTTTTAAGCTTGCTGAAAATAGTGAAAGACTTCCCCATTTCTGGATTCTTTATTTCTGGGAGGATAAAGTACGAAGCGCTGCAACGCTGGAGTATTGTTCGGGCGGTTTGATTTTACTAACCGTGCGAGCAGGATATCACTAGCCGGAGATTCGCCGATGAAGTCGGAGTGCGCGCAAGCCGGAGAGTTGTCGAGCGAGCCGGAGAGTTACCGAGCGAGCCGGAGAGTTACCGAGCGAGCCGGAGTGTTGCGAGCGGGTAGGGGCTCGTGCGTGCGAGTGGAACGCCGGTTGGCGATCACGCAGTGAGTGGCGTATCTCGCATGGGTGAACTCGCCCGGCTAGTGTTGTTGTCGCACTGGCTGTATACTCGCGGAGGAAGGTTATACGCGAGTTGGGTGTTAACTCATCGGGAGTCCATTCGCCAGGGGTGTCTCTCTCTTGCGTGCGAGAGGGCTCTCACTGGGCTAGCCGCATGGTTTGTGGCGGTCTCGTCGGTCTGTTTTTGTCTCTCGGTGGTGTAGTTGTTGTCAAGTGGAGTAGAGTTGTAAGACAAAGAGAGTGGGTGCCTGTACGCGTTTCCAACAACTGGTATCAGAGCCAGGTTCGGACCCCAAGAAGTTGTGTGTAAATCGCTTGAAATGTTCAGTAACTAGAAGAGATGGAGATGGGAGGTGTCATGCCGGGGTAAGTCCCTAAGTTGACAAAAACCAACTATGTGAACTAGAGTATTCAGATGTAAGTGCTACTCGCCTCAATGGAGTTGTGGGAGGTAGTAGAGGTCGGCGTTGAGGAGCATACTGCAGAAGCAGAAGCGGCATTGACGAACGCTCAGAGGACGGCATTGAGGGAGTCCAAGAAGAGAGACAAGAAGGCTCTCTTCTTATTATACCAAAGTGTGGATGAGGCGATCTTCGAGAAGATCTCAGACGCGGAGACGTCCAAGGAGGCATGGGAGATTTTGCAACGCTCCATGCAAGGAGTTGACAAAGCTAAGAAGGTGAAGCTGCAGTCCCTTCAATCTCAGTATGAAGTGATGAAAATGCAGGGTTCAGAGAAGATTTGTGACTACGTGACACGTCTGCGGACGCTCACGAATGAGATGAAGAGGAATGGAGAGGTGACATATGATGTAAGCTTCATGGAGAAGCTCTTGCGATCTATGTCTAAAAAATTCTGGCATGTGGTAGTGGCGATTGAGGAGTCGAAAGATCTCACCATGATGGCGGTAGATGAACTTGTTGGCTCGCTACAAGCTCACGAGGACCGTATGTTGCAAGACGAGGAGTCCAGTGGCTTGGGTAAAGCACTCCAGACTCAATTAAATTTTGGAGAGAACTCAGGAAGAGGAGGAGGCCAGCGTGACCGAGGCTACCAAAGAAGAGGTAGAGGAAGAAGAGTAGGAAGAGACCAAGGAAAGAACCAGTACAACCAGAGAGAAGCGGAGCAACCTCATGGTTGGAGGCAAGATGCAGGAGGAAGAGGAATATGCCAAGGTTGAGGTCAAGGAAGAGGTCAAGGAAGAGGAAAAGGCGATATGTCTTAAATACAATGTTACAACTGTAACAGGTTTGGGCATATAAGCTATAATTGTTGGGCTCCAAGGAAGGGAGGAGAATTCAACCATTATGCTGAAGCAAGCAACACGGGTGGTGACCCGATGATGTTCCTAACCTACAAGGGTGCTGAAGGTGGGAGGAACGATGTATGGTACCTGGATACAGGAGCTTGTAACCACATGTGTGGAGAGGAGCTGTTCACCAGCTTAGAGTCAAATTGTGGTGAGGTCAGTTTTGGAGACGCCTCGAAAATATCAGTGGAAGCAAGAGGAGTCATAGCGGTCGCCTTGAATGGGAAGGAGGTGCACCTTAATGACGTATTTTATATGCCGGGCTTAAAGAGTAACATCTTAAGTCCTGGGTAGTTGGTCGAGAAGGGTTACTGTATTCAGCTGAGGGATGACACGTTGGCCATGAAGGATCATGAAGGAATGGAAGTAGTGAGGGTGAAGATGACAACGAATCGTCTTTTCACGCTAAGGATGGATGCCAAGGAGACGGTGTGTCTCGCGAGGACCGAAGAAGAAGAGGAAGCATGGTTGTGTCACCACAGGATGGGTCATTTAGGGTTCACTCGGTTGAAGCTCCTATCTCACACTAAGATGGTGGAACGACTGCCTATGATCTCGCCTCCATAAGAGGTCTGTGAGGCATGCACGAAAGGGAAGCAGAAGAGGTTGACATTTGAAGGACGCAAGTCCAGAAGGGCGAGAAGACAGCTTCAACTAGTTCACTCGGATATTGCTGGTCCGTTTGAGACTACCTCATTGAGCGGAAGCAAGTATTATATCACCTTCACGGACGACTTCAGTAGGAAGTGTTGGGTGTATTTCCTTAAGGAGAAGGCTCAGACTGATGGCGGCGACCCGGTTCCACCCGACGACGCAACGCACGGCTACAACCTTCGCCCCAACACGCGGAAATCTTATCGCGCCATGCTCCGCAATCTCTAAAGTTGTCTACTATTTTTTTATGTTAATTAGCTATTGCTTTTTCCGTCCCATCCGGCTCGACCGAAATGTTAGGTGGTCAAGAGCCTGCTTTAGTTGCTTTTTTTTTCTGCACTTATTTTATGTCCTAACATTTGAGTGGCTAGGATGAGATCTAGGAAATGTGTGGTGTAGGAGTGCTTTTGTGGGGAGTATAAATACTCCATGTGTTGGCTTCAACCCTAATGAACTTAACTTGATTAAAAAAAGGGTTCCCTTTTCTTCTCTCCCGTGAAAGGAGCGACGGCTAGGTCGCGATTCCGCGCGGCGCAACACCGACGGCGAATCCCGTCCCCTCCGGCGCGACACCGGCGGCGGAGCCCCTCCCATCCGGCGCGACACCGGCGAGCACCCCCTTCTTCCTGGCCGAACGCGAATCCGCCGCTCCGACCTCCCGTTTGATCCGCGCGGCCGGACTCCAGTGGGGCCCCGACGCCGACCGCCCCTCCGGCGTGATTCCGGCCTCTTCGTGGTGCGACGCCACCGCTGCTCCACGGCGCCTCGCAGCGGTGTGTCCCTCTCGGAGATTTCAGCGGGTCCTTGTTGGGTAACGACTCCCTTCCCCCACTCCGTGTGTGATTCATCTCTATTTTTTGTGTTCTTGTGATTGTGATTGGAATTGTGTGTGATCGGAAACACGAACGAATTGGACGTGAGGGTGTGTCGCTTGTCTCCCGCTCAATTGATCGGAAGGGAACGCGCGCGGTTGTTGAGTTTCATTGGGGCTTGTTTGGTATTGTACTCACGATTACCTAGATTTGAGGAAGCCACCTGTCAAGCTAAGATGAATTCACAATGTATTTGATGAAACATCTCAAGTTGTGCTTGCAGTTCCTCCACGCTAAGTGCACACCAATGTCAGGGTGCAGTAGGTCAATATACACGGGTCTGCACGACGTAATCCCTCATTGAGCAGATCAGTGTGTTGGCCTATGTGTACTCTCTCTATTGGAGTGCACTTACTTTCAAGTACAGGGCCGTTCATATGCAAGAGAAGACAAGGAGCATGGAGGATCAAGGAGCAGCTCCTGGGTGGAAGACGAAAATTCGTCCAAGGCAAATTCGACGAGAATCACCAAGTGATTCTCGCCGATTCGGCGAGAATCACTAGTGATTCTCGCCGAATCGACGAGAATCATTAGTGATTCTCGCCGACTCCTTCTGGCCACCTCTAAATGGTGCCAAGTAAGATTCGGCGAGAATCACTAGTGATTCTCGCCGAACCAGTGGCCAAGGAGCTCATGTATACCAAGTGAAATTCGTTGAGAATCAATAAGTGATTCGGCGAGAATCACTGACGATTCTCGACGAATCGTCGAGAATCACTTGGTGATTCTCGCCGATTCATCGAGAATCGTATGCGATTCTCGCCGATTTTTCCTTGGCGTTTTCTCTGGAATTTCCTGAACCGGATTCTGCCTTCAGACTAGCTTGAACCGGACTTAGGGATTTCAAGTGTGGGTCCCACAAACGGTCATATTGGAAAGCATCTACAGTATATATACTCCAGTATTTTGAACAGTAAAAACGACGGAGAAAGAAAAAAGAAACCGAGCCGCAACAAAACCCTAAATCCGCGACTCCTCTCCGCCGCCGCCGTCACGCTCGGGAACGTAGGTCGCCGCCACTGATCGCTCCTCTTCCCGATCTCCGGCGACAGAAGCTTAGCAAAGCTTGTGTCTCACATGTCTATCCAGAGATCTCTTGTCTCTCGATTTGTAGACCGGGAAAAACTCCCCCGTCTGAATCGATCGAGACGACCGATCATAGAGTGACCGTTGGTAGACAGAGTTTGCTTCGCTACGAAGTTTGGATCTCCAAGTTCAGCAGCCGCTCATCATCGTAGCCGCCGATCCCGAAGCTAGCCGCCGCTCGTGTTGCCGCCGCCGGCTCCGGGGAGATCCTCTCCAAGAGAGACCAAGGTTGTAGACTCTTCATCGACTTCAAGAACACGTCGTCGAACAAAGAGGAACACCGTAGTCTCCAAAAGAAGTTTGTATCACGTGTACACTCTATATTTAATTTCGTTGTAAAGGAACTTTTGTTCCGTGTGGTAAGGGTTGGGTGCAACCCGTTTTGTGGGAGTGTTGACTCTCACGTGTGGAAGGGCTCCTTCCGTTAGTGAAGGGATTGGATTTCAATCCCGTTGGAGAAGTGACCGAGTCGTCCCTTGTTGGGGAGATAGGTCGAAGGGGGAAAGTGGATGTACCCAAGTCGGGGAACCACTATAAATTTGCTGTGTTTTCTGTGTGCTGTGCTTTTTATTTTTATTGTGCAGGTACTCTCGTAAATTCCGCAAAAGAACCACACGTCACCTATTCCCCCCCCCCCATAGGTGCGCATAGCTGACACTAGGTGGACTTTCAAGTGGTATCAGAGGCAGGTTACTCATCAAAAAGGTTAACACCTTGAGTAGAATCCTGCCACCAGTGTCAGAAGCATGGATCTGGATTATGAGATTCCGCCACTCAAACTCCCCGCATGCACAAAGGATTATTATCCCATCTGGAGAATGAGAGTATCCTTTCACCTTGATGCCATCGATCCTCGAGCATCCTTCATCCTGGAAGAGGGTCCGTTTATCCCCATGAAGACCTCCGACTCTGGGATCCTAGTGCCCATGGACGTTGCTGAGATGTCTGAGACGGAACTATCTCTATTTCACTTGGACGAGAGGATTCGACAAATTATCATGGATGTCTGGTCCGGAGCCTCTCGCTCTAGATTGGAAAAATGTCGAACGGCTAAATCTCTGTGGATGATGATCTCAGAGCTGATGGGGGGGTCAGAGAAAGCTGAAATATGCTGCCAATCAGAGGATGAAGCGTATGTGGGGGTCATCACTTCTGAAGATGAATGCAAGGATCCCTCGGATTGCATCAGAGCTCCCGTGTCCGTGTCAGAGACTGACGAGACCAGTGAGGAAAGCAGCTCTGACGAGGACGAAACAATGGTCACTGATTCTAATGACAATAACTCAGATGAGCAGGTAACATCTTTACCCTGCTCCATATCTTTTGACTGTTCTAAAGACAGAAACTGCTCTCCTCCAGAAAATACTGATTCCCTGAAGAGAGCACTTCAGGAAAGCAATCTACTTGCCGAGGAGCAAGCTCGAGAGATTGCTCGACTGAAGATCTTGTTGGTTCTCCAATTGGCGTCCAACAAGGTCAAGGACTCTAAGATCTCAGCTCTAGAGAATAGTCTAGATAATGAGAAACGTATAGTATCAAACTTTTCAAAAGTTGATGTTATAAAGAGAAAGCAAGAAACCGGGTGGATCTCCCGGATTATTCAGGGATGGAGAAATGGGGAAACGGTGTTCCGACCCCCCACTCCAAGCAAGAAGGCAACTCATCATGCCTTTAGGTATGACCACAGGAGTAATCGTGGTCACTGCAAGGGTGATTTGTCCCCATGTGGAAACGTCCATAGTGCAAGGGGCGTCATGGCCACCCATGAGGAAATACCTAAGGCTCTTTCTGAGCCCTTTGTATTCACGGCCACTGCCACAACACAGTGTGGATCTGCATGTCCCAGCTCACAGAAGATTTCTCATCATTCGAGGACACGGGATAGGGAGGATAGAGGTCATGATGTCAGGCTTCATGGGGCCTCAGCAAGGGAGATGCCTGAAAGATTGGCACCACCTTCTCGGACTCATAACGCTCACAACATGTATTCGTTCCACCCTTCCACGTGTCACGATGGAAGAGGAATTTGTGTGACAAGAACATGCCCTATCCCGCTTAGACCTAGGACCGTGACTACGTCAGTCACTAGATCAGGTCGAAAACGGCGATACAACATTCACCCTTGTTGGTGCTGCGGCAAAGTGGGGCACTTTGCCATTGACTGTTGGCACAACCCCTCTGTGCCCACAGCAAGGGCTTATCCACATTCTAGGGACAGAGGTAGTCTTCCAGACAGGTTTTCTGAAGGAAGGCAGTTGCGTGCTTATGCTAATAGAAACCTAGGACCCAATATGATTTGGGTTCCTAAGGTAAAGTAATTCTGTCTTGCAGGGCAGTCCAGGTCCCCGTGAATACGATGGGGACTGGACAGTAGGTGGCTCAAGACTAACGTGGAACAAGCGTCTGCAATAAAGGATGTGCTACCTGGTTGAGCATATTCACCTTGAGCCTCTAATGTGTTCTACTTGTGGAACTAAAACGATAACTCTCAAAATCCCAGGTAATTTTGATCAGTTCAAGGACTTGTGTCGTGTTGCACCCTCATTCAAAATAAATATATATATATATATATATATTTCTATCCTTGTGTATACGTATACTTATGCTTATCATGTATGTGTGCACCTTACGGAGAGATTAACTCTATGCATGCAAACCATTACACATCTATAAAAGGTTAACAAAGATATGTCATTGTAAATTTCGACAAATCACAATTGACATCAAGATGTGTCTGGAGAAGTTCCGCTCAAATCCGAATAGATTGTCGTTACAATAAACATGTATTTATTACTCCTATGTTAATTTGACATCCGAAGAATTTGAAAATGTTTCAATTCTTAGTAAAGAAAACCCTTAAATTACAATTGGTAAAGAAAGACCTCACTTTCACTGTATATACTAGGAATCCCGCCGAAACAGCTCGTCGACCCTTGGCATTCACCCCGAATCCCGACGATCTAGATAAATCCCGCCGAACGAGTCACTCCGCCCATTCGCCTTCTCCCGCAAGAACTCTCCCGCCGACCCGCAAGAGCTCTCCCGCCGACCCGCAAGCGTTCTCCCAAGGTCTTCCGCCGATTCGCCGCAACCCGCAGGAGCTCCCCGAAAGACTCCCGACGACTCACGCCGAAGCTCGCACCGTCGATCTTCCCAAGTCACGATTTTTCTCCGCTCAAACCACCTCACCGACTTCACCTCTAGGTATCCCCTTACCCGAAGCATCCACTAATGAAGTTTTCTTTTTGAAAGTTCATTAACGTTTTGAGTAGGGCTTCTCTCTAGGTCTACAATGGCTCCAAGGACGACTGCAGGGTTGGTCTCTGGCTGCGAGCTGGTTCGCACTGGATTTTCTCATGCCTCGGACGAATTCCGCAATATCATTCTAATGCTGGAAGAGGCTGGGCTAACCTTCGTCCTGGAGCACCCCTGCAAAATTCTTGACAAAGAGGTGCAGGAATTCTTCTCTACGGCCAGGTTCCGAGATAGAGACTCCGTAATCAAGAGCAAGGTGGCTGGGACAAAAGTAAAGATGTCTGCCAGCAATCTGAGTCGCTACCTGCAGCTTTCGAGTTCGGAGCAGGAGGACTATCTGGAGGACGCGGACAAAGCCAGAACTCTCTTGTTCTGCGGTCTTCCAAGAGGCACTCGATCAATAAAGAGAAAAGAGATGAATGAAGAAGGGAAGCTCCTATCTGACGTCATTGGAAAAGTGCTCATCTGCAAACCAGGCTCGCATGATCATATCTCAGGAGATATGTTCAAAATCCTCATAGCTGTTGTCTGCCGCAAGAGGTTCAACTGGGGGGAGTTGCTGTTCCAGAAGATCAAGGACACTCTGGGCACTCCTAGTTTCGGCCGCATCATAAGTCTATATCTCAACCAGCTTCACGGAGACAAGTTCGACATGAGCAAAGGAGTCCCTCTCCACTACTTAAAAAAGATGGATGCTACTGTGTTTGATCGATGGGAGCGGCGTATCGGGCAGCCTGCTGTGGAAGAGCTAGAGGAAGTATCTCCAGCAGCCTCCCCCCGTGACATTCCTGATACCCTAACTGCAGGAATCGAGGGGGAGACTCTACCCCCTCATACAGATGCAGTTTCTGAAATCGCCCAGGTGGCCAGGGATGCGGTGGGCGAAATTCATGAAGTAAGTGAACCTGAGCTGGAGGATGAGGAGGTCCTGAACAGAAATAGTCAAGGAACCGAAGCTGAAGCACTGGAAACTGATGATCGGGAATTGGAAGAAGCTGCTGACATAGATGAATTCTTGGATGAGGACGGAGAGGATGATGAAAATGAGGGACATGAAGTACTTGAGACTCCGGATACTGTTGAACCTCCATCTAACAAGTCTGCACCAGTGGAGGGGGAGTTAGATAAATCTACAGAGGCAGCCAACATTCCTCCTTTGGAGCATGTGATTGTATCCAGCTCTACCGACACGTCTGCTGAAATGCAAGGTCCACAAGTGCCTCCGGCTATTCCGTTACGCGATGACCTAGCCACTCACAATGTACACATCATTCAGGGCATCGTAAGTGAGCTTAAAGACTCTTTTGATATAGCTCAGAAAACTCTGCTGAAAAGGATTAAGACTTCTGAAAATCTGATGCTCAAAAATATGGTGGAAATCAACCATAAGCTGGACATGATGGAGAAGAAATTTGAGGAGAAGTACACCGCGGCCAGCGAAGCTGTCACACTCTTAATGGCCGGTTTGAAAAAGAATACTGATACTTTGGCTGTTGTAAATCAGAACGCACACGTTGTAGCCAACAATATTCAGAAATTTGATGGTAATATGGTCACTTTAAATGCCAATCAGCAGACCCTGATCACTGAATTCACCAAGACAACTAAGCATATTGATGACTCCCTGCACTCATATGCCAACTACATAGCTGTCGAAGCCAAAAAGGGGGAGAAAGAGTATATCGCTAAGTTGGCCGAGCTCCAAGAAAGCATGGATACAAACTTCGCACAATCAAGCAAATATGTCTATTAGAGCTGCTGGTGGATGCTCCAACAGGCGCTAGGTACGTTAGGCGTCGTTCTGCCTGACAACCCTGCCGGTATTCATGTCCCTGAGACATCTAAGGCTGCTGAGGAAGTAAGTGTTGTTGAGGATGTAAGTGCAAGTGATGCTGCAGATATTCCCACACATGAAGCTGATGCTAGGGCTCTCTCCAAAGCTAAACTGAGGAGCATGTTTGACCAAGAGGCCTTAGCAAAAGCCAGGGGAAAGAGAAAAGTTCAGAAAGGGACCTCCAAGGAGACTCTAGCTGAGAAGCGAATCAGAATGAGTGAGGAGGATGTACGAAATGAAAGGTGGAGTCCAGTTTCAAGGAACATCATCTTAGACACCTTCCGGCTGCAAGAAAGAGGAGAGATCAATCGAAATGAAGCATATAGCCAGTATGAATGGGAAACGCACAAAGCATTTGAAGCGAAACGCAACATCTTTTTCCGAAACAACAAGGATCTAGATAAAGTTGCTCCTCCTAGGTACTACCCGAAGCCCAAAGAATACATGGAGAGGCAAAGCAAGAAGTACTTGGCTCAAAATCTTAAGGGTGACGTAGCTAAGGACAAATAGTCAACACTTTATAGCTTGTCACTGTGTCTTAAGAACATTTAATGATTATTGTTGTCATATAAACAATTCTGGATTATATGTGAATAATTTTATCCTGGTATATATATTTGAATTTGTGAATGACTCAAGTCCTGATCTGATTGCATATATTCTCTTGTGCTGCATGTTTAATTTCTGAATGCTATGTTTATTATTTGATAAGTGTTATTCATCTTAGCTAGTAGGGTTTTGGCTTCGTCAAATAGGGGGAGATTGTTGGGTATTGTACTCACGATTACTTAGATTTGAGGAAGCCACCTGTCAAGCTAAGATGAATTCACAATGTATTTGATGAAACATCTCAAGTTGTGCTTGCAGTTCCTCCACGCTAAGTGCACACCAATGTCAGGGTGCAGTAGGTCAATATACACGGGTCTACACGACGTAATCCCTCGTTGAGCAGATCAGTGTGTTGGCCTATATGTACTCTCTCTATTGGAGTGCACTTACTTTCAAGTACAGGGCCGTTCATATGCAAGAGAAGACAAGGAGCATGGAGGATCAAGGAGCAGCTCCTGGGTGGAAGACGAAAATTCGTCCAAGGCAAATTCGACGAGAATCACCAAGTGATTCTCGCCGATTCGGCGAGAATCACTAGTGATTCTCGCCGAATCGACGAGAATCATTAGTGATTCTCGCCGACTCCTTCTGGCCACCTCTAAATGGTGCCAAGTAAGATTCGGCGAGAATCACTAGTGATTCTCGCCGAACCAGTGGCCAAGGAGCTCATGTATACCAAGTGAAATTCGTTGAGAATCAATAAGTGATTCGGCGAGAATCACTGACGATTCTCGACGAATCGTCGAGAATCACTTGGTGATTCTCGCCGATTCGTCGAGAATCGTATGCGATTCTCGCCGATTTTTCCTTGGCGTTTTCTTTAGAATTTCCTGAACCGGATTCTGCCTTCAGACTAGCTTGAACCGGACTTAGGGATTTCAAGTGTGGGTCCCACAAACGGTCATATTGGAAAGCATCTACAGTATATATACTCCAGTATTTTGAACTGTAAAAACGACGGAGAAAGAAAAAAGAAACCGAGCCGCAACAAAACCCTAAATCCGCGACTCCTCTCCGCCGCCGCCGTCACGCTCGGGAACGTAGGTCGCCGCCACTGATCGCTCCTCTTCCCGATCTCCGGCGACAGAAGCTTAGCAAAGCTTGTGTCTCACATGTCTATCCAGAGATCTCTTGTCTCTCGATTTGTAGACCGGGAAAAACTCCCCCGTCCGAATCGATCGAGACGACCGATCCTAGAGTGACCGTTGGTAGACAGAGTTTGCTTCGCTACGAAGTTTGGATCTCCAAGTTCAGCAGCCGCTCATCATCGTAGCCGCCGATCCCGAAGCTAGCCGCCGCTCGTGTTGCCGCCGCCGGCTCCGGGGAGATCCTCTCCAAGAGAGACCAAGGTTGTAGACTCTTCATAGACTTCAAGAACACGTCGTCGAACAAAGAGGAACACCGTAGTCTCCAAAAGAAGTTTGTATCACGTGTACACTCTATATTTAATTTCGTTGTAAAGGAACTTTTGTTCCGTGTGGTAAGGGTTGGGTGCAACCCGTTTTGTGGGAGTGTTGACTCTCACGTGTGGAAGGGCTCCTTCCGTTAGTGAAGGGATTGGATTTCAATCCCGTTGGAGAAGTGACCGAGTCGTCCCTTGTTGGGGAGATAGGTCGAAGGGGGAAAGTGGATGTACCCAAGTCGGGGAACCACTATAAATTTGCTGTGTTTTCTGTGTGCTGTGCTTTTTATTTTTATTGTGCAGGTACTCTCGTAAATTCCGCAAAAGAACCACACGTCACCTATTCCCCCCCCCCCCCATAGGTGCGCATAGCTGACACTAGGTGGACTTTCAGGGCTTTTCCTCGCCCGGAAGAATCTCCTCGCCCAAGCGTTGTGCCCGCAAGCTCGCCGCGAAGTATTGAAAATTGCTTGTGAAAGTGAGACCTCGTTGGCGAAATACTTGAGTGCCCGCTAGGTGTTGAGTTAGGTTTCGTTTGCTGCGTGCGTTGTTTAACTGCGCTTGTTTGGTCTTGTGATTTTGTCTACGCATATAGAGTCACGGTATTAATTGTGCGCAAACCGGTGTTTGCTACATCAATTTGGTATCAGACTTCGGTGCAAAGCTTTCTTAATCTTTGCCGGTCCTCTTGCACTCACCTCACTTTTATGCACACACGTTCGGGGAACGAGTATCCTTCACACTCATCCGCGTCCAATAATATGGGCGACATTCCGGATAATCGGGAAGTTACGCAAGCGCAATTGGCGGCCGTTCAGCGTGATCTCACCGATCAAATCGCTCAACTCACTGCGGCCTTTACCAATTTCACACAAACGCTCCAAACCGGCTTCCCCCCGCATCCCCACCCTAATAACCCCCAACGTCATCCCCCACCACGCCAACCACGTCCCTACAATGACATTGGCGACGACGACCACAATGGGGATTGGCACAATGATCTCACACGCAAAATCAAAATCGATGCCCCCACATTTGACGGGTATGGCAATCCTAACACCTTCAAGGATTGGCTCATGAAAATTGAGTGTTATTTTGAATGGCACAACTTAGACGACCACCAAAAGGTGGTAGTCGCTCGCATGAAATTAGCGGGTCGCGCTCAAGTATTTTGGTTAAACGAAGAGCGTCGCTCACACTTGGCCACAAATGCGTAACTTACTCACAAATCACTTTGTTCCCGCTTACCACCGCACCAACATGCTCGACGAATTCTCTTCGTTGCGCCAAGGCAATCGTTCGGTGAGTGAGTACATGGGCGAACTCAACGAATTGATGATCCGGTGTGATATTCAGGAATTGCCCGAGCTTACCGTCTCACGATTCCGTAAGGGTCTTCGTTCGGAAATCCAAAATCAAATCCGGCGATATGATCACCACGATTTAAGTTCCGCCTTGAATGCGGCACTTGACATTGAAAAGCACCTTTCCGTGTCCACTACTCAACGAGCATCCTCCTCCAAAACCTTTTTCCACTCCAAAACGTCCTCCACAAACCCTCCTCATTCACGTGGAAAGACTTTTTTTGGGTGACCCCTCCAAATCCGTTATCATCACCGCTAGGAAAGCAAACGACACATCGGGCGAACGCATTCCTATCGGTAAGACCAACAAGGCTAACGTTACATGATATGCTTGTAACCAACCCAGGCACTATGCGGTTGAATGTCCTACCCGCAAAAAGTTAGTCACATTAATCGAACCCACGGCCGATGACGTCGATATCGTCTATGAGGAGGTTAGTGATGTTGAGGAACCTGATATTCCTAGCGACATGGAAGATGATTATACCCCCAACAATCTCGCGGTTATGCGTTGTATCTTGACTACCCCGCGTAGTAGTCATGATTGGAAGCGCTCTAGCATCTTCTCCTTATATTTTACAAGCGGTGAGAAGTCGTGCAAGCTCATTATTGATAGTGGGAGTTCCATGAACGTGGTTTCCGAAGCCGCACTTCTCCGCATGAAATTGACTCCCGCGCCCCACCCCACTCCTTACCAAGTCGCTTGGGTCAATAAGACTTCCATTCCGGTTACCCAGCGTTGTTTAGTTCCTCTTGTCATCAAAGATTATGTCGACCAAGTTTGGTGTGACGTTCTTTCTATGGACGCATGTCATGTCCTTCTAGGCCGTCCTTGGCTCTACGATTATAATGTCACTCACTACGGTCGTGCGAACACATATGAATTTAAATTTAAAGATCAACGCATCACGTTACGTCCCGCCGCCCCTAAGGACCTTCACACCAAGGACACAACCGTTCCCGCCGTCAAGCAACCTCTCACTCTCATTCATCCTAAAGAATTTGAAAAGACTAGTTTTTCCGGTGGTATGCTCTATGCGTTAGTCTTACTTCAAGCTAACGACATTCCACTCCCCACGTCATCTTTGCCCGCCGATATCATCACGTTACTTGACGAGTTTAAGGATGTCCACCCCGAAGAGCTCCCCTCTGAATTACCACCTCTTAGGAGTATCCAACACGCCATTGATTTTATTCCGGGCTCCTCTCTCCCCAACCTCCCTCATTATCGTCTTAATCCTAGTGCCCACGCCGAGCTTCAAGCCCAAATTTCCGATTTGCTCTCCAAAGGCCTTATCCGCCATAGTTTGAGTCCTTGTGCGGTGCCGGCACTTCTTGCCCCCAAAAAAGATGGCTCTTGGAGGATGTGTATCGATAGCCGGGCGATAAACAAAATCACGATTAAATACCGATTTCCGATTCCCCGGTTGGACGATTTATTGGATATGCTTAGTGGTGCCACCATCTTTTCAAAACTTGATCTTCGAAGTGGATACCACCAAATACGAATTAGAGAAGGGGACGAATGGAAAACCGCCTTTAAATCTAAGGACGGCTTGTATGAATGGTTGGTAATGCCGTTTGGGCTCTCCAACGCCCCAAGCACATTTTCCCGTATGATGACTCAACTCTTCAATAATTTTATGGGTAAATTTTTAGTGCTCTATTTTGATGACTTGCTAATCTATAGCGTGACCACCAATGATCATTGCGACCATTTAAGACAAATCTTTGAAGTTCTCCGGCAAGAAAAACTTTTTATCAATCTCAAGAAATGTCACTTCATGGATTCCTCCGTCTCATTCTTAGGTTATATCGTTAGTGCGGAAGGTATTAAGGTTGATCCCGCAAAAATTAAAGCGATTGTAGAGTGGCCGGAACCTCAATCTATCCGTGACGTTCGTAGCTTCCATGGCTTAGCAACCTTTTATCGCCGCTTCATTCGCAATTTTAGCGCCATTCTGGCTCCGATTACCGAATGTATGAAACTTGGTGAGTTTACTTGGCCTCCCTCCGCTTCTTGTGCGTTCCGTAAGATTAAAACTTTGATGACCGAGGCACCGGTTCTCCGGTTACCCGATTTTAATAAAATTTTTGAGGTCTCTTGTGACGCCTCGGGTGCGGGTATAGGTGGCGTGTTAAGTCAAGAAGGCCACCCGGTTGGGTTCTTTAGTGAGAAATTAAGTGGGCCCAAGCTTAATTATTCAAACTACGAACGTGAGTTTTACGCCTTAGTCCAAAGTCTACGCCATTGGCGTCATTATCTTTTGCCCAAAGAATTTATCCTCCTTTCGGATCATGACGCGCTACGTTATATTAACTCTCAACAGAAGCTTAGCCTGAGACAAGCTAAATGGGTCTCTTTCCTACAAGAGTACACGTTTGTGATCAAACATTGCAAGGGCAAGCATAACCGCGTTGCCGACGCGCTTAGCCGCGTTAGTTTACTTTTGACTACCCTTGATGTGAAAGTCCTAGGATTTGAACGTATCCGTCGCGAGTATGTCGAGTGCACGGACTTTAAGGACATTTTTCACTCTCTCCACACCCCCACTACTCACATTATTTCTGAATATGTCCTTCGTGATGGCTATTTGTTCAAGGGCTCGCGGTTGTGCATTCCGGATTCCTCCCTCCGCCTCTTTATCATTTGGGAGATGCACGGCGGTGGTTTAGGTGGCCACTTTGGCCGCGACAAAACCATATCCTTGGTTGAGGAAAAATTCTTTTGGCCCGGCTTGAAGCGTATGGTAAATCGAGTCGTTAGTAGTTGCAACACATGCCAACTAGCTAAAGGCTCAAAGCAAAACACGGGCTTATATACGCCGCTTCCCATACCTTCCGTCCCGTGGGATGACGTTAGCGTGGATTTCATTTTGGGTCTTCCCCTCACACAACGCAAACACGATTCTATTTTGGTCGTTGTAGATCGCTTTTCCAAAATGGCTTATTTTATTTCATGCAACCGCACCAACGACGCGTCTCACATTGCCAAACTTTATTTTAAAAAAGTTGTTAGTCATCGCGGACTCCCTAAGACTATTGTCTCCGATAGGGATGTCAAGTTTACTTCTTATTTTTGGAAAACACTATGGATCTTGGTGGGCACCAAACTCCTCTTTTCCGCGGCTTACCACCCCCAAACGGATGGTCAAACCGAAGTGGTAAATCGGAGTTTAGGTAATTTGCTACGCTGCCTCGTGGGCGACCATAAGGGGACGTGGGATCTCATCCTTCCCCATGCCCAACTGGCATATAATAATTCCAAAAATCGTTCCACGGGCCTCTCGCCTAATGAAGTTGTGCACGGTTACAACGCACGTGTGCCGCCTGACTTGGTTCCTGTTACCGCCAACCTATAAAACAAGTCAATTTGCACATGACTTTGCTCATCACCTTCATGCGTTGCACAAAGAGATCCACCAACGACTAGTCACTACTTACAAGGTCTATCAATCGGACGCGAACGTACACAAACGGGCACAACTATTTGACGTCGGAGATTTAGTCTTGGTCAAGTTAATTCCCGAGCGGCTTCCCACGGGTGCCGTCAAGAAATTAGCCAACCGGCGTGCCGGACCTTTCAAGATTTTAAAGAGGTTGGGTGATAACGCGTACGTGCTTGACTTGCCTCCCGATTGGGGAATACACCCCGTGTTTAATGTTTCCGATCTTACACTTTTTCATGAAGCACCGCAAGAACTCTTCTCCCCTTCTTCTTCTTCATCTCCTTCCGACCACTCTCATGGGATAGTGAGTGACCCCCCACCCTTTAATGTTGCCACTTCGGACGTACCCACCACACCTTCACATGGGGGTACGGTCGATCATATTTTTGCTCCTAATGCTTTTCTCAGGTTTCCGACGACTATCTCCGTCCCGGAGTGCATATTGGACGACGACGTCTTGGCTTCTTCACATGGCGGTGTGCACCGATACTTGGTTCGTTGGAAGGACCGCCCGGTTTGTGACGCGACTTGGGTGACCGCCGACGAGATGGAGCGCCTTGACGAGGACATGCTACACCGTTACCGCTTGGACCACTCACCGGTGACGAGTGGTTTTGAGCGGAGGAGGATTGATGGCGGCGACCCGGTTCCACCCGACGACGCAACGCACGGCTACAACCTTCGCCCCAACACGCGGAAATCTTATCGCGCCATGCTCCGCAATCTCTAAAGTTGTCTACTATTTTTTTATGTTAATTAGCTATTGCTTTTTCCGTCCCATCCGACTCGACCGAAATGTTAGGTGGTCAAGAGCCCGCTTTAGTTGCTTTTATTTCCTGCACTTATTTTATGTCCAAACATTTGAGTGGCTAGGATGAGATCTAGGAAATGTGTGGTGTAGGAGTGCTTTTGTGGGGAGTATAAATACTCCATGTGTTGGCTTCAACCCTAATGAACTTAACTTGATTAAAAAAAAAGGGTTCCCTTTTTCTTCTCTCCCGTGAAAGGAGCGACGGCTAGGTCGCGATTCCGCGCGGCGCGACACCGGCGGCGAATCCCGTCCCCTCCGGCGCGACACCGGCGGCGGAGCCCCTCCCATCCGGCGCGACACCGGCGAGCACCCCCTTCTTCCTGGCCGAACGCGAATCCGCCGCTCCGACCTCCCGTTTGATCCGCGCGGCCGGACTCCAGTGGGGCCCCGACGCCGACCGCCCCTCCGGCGTGATTCCGGCCTCTTCGTGGTGCGACGCCACCGCTGCTCCACGGCGCCTCGCAGCGGTGTGTCCCTCTCGGAGATTTCAGCGGGTCCTTGTTGGGTAACGACTCTCTTCCCCCACTCCGTGTGTGATTCATCTCTATTTTTTCTGTTCTTGTGATTGTGATTGGAATTGTGTGTGATCGGAAACACGAACGAATTGGACGTGAGGGTGCGTCGCTTGTCTCCCGCTCAATTGATCGGAAGGGAACGCGCGCGGTTGTTGAGTTTCATTGGGGCTTTTCCTCACCCGGAAGAATCTCCTCGCCCAAGCGTTGTGCCCGCGAGCTCGCCGCGAAGTATTGAAAATTGCTTGTGAAAGTGAGACCTCGTTGGCGAAATACTTGAGTGCCCGCTAGGTGTTGAGTTAGGTTTCGTTTGCTGCGTGCGTTGTTTAACTGCGCTTGTTTGGTCTTGTGATTTTGTCTACACATATAGAGTCATGGTATTAATTGTGCGCAAACCGGTGTTTGCTACATCAGAGACTCTTGACAAGTTCAAGGAGTTCAAGACAATGACAGAGAAGAAGAGTGGACAACCATTGAAGGTGTTGAGAACAGATAGGGGTGGGGAGTACACCTATAGGTTGTTTGATGACTTCTGTAAGGAATACAAGATTTCTCACCAGCTGACAGCTGCGTACTCACCTCAACAGAACGGAGTTGCGGAAAGAAAGAACTTGACCATCATGAACATGACAAGGAGCATGGTGAAGGCCAAGGGGTTGCCAAAGAAGTTTTTAGCGGAGGCAGTACAGGTGGCTGTGTACTTACTGAACCGATGCACAACAAAGAGTGTGAAGTTTATGACTCCATTTGAAGCCGAGAGTGGGTGCCTGTACGCGTTTCCAACAAATTAAGCGTTCAAAAATCTTAAGTAATATAGCTAGCCCACAAACAGCGCACATAAAATTTTGCCCGTCAACAGCGATTTTTTCATTAATTTAATTAAGGTAGGAAAAATATTAAGTAGACTATTAATTTAAACACACGTTATAAATTGTAATAAAATTAATCAATTATACGTTATACTTGGACAAAGCAGTCGTGAAAATGAAGGCGAAGCAGGGAAGCGCCCATGCGTCTCTCACTTGCCACCGCAGATTGAACCGCTGCTTTGATGGTGGAGAGAGCTTTCGGACATGAGCTGTCGTAATATGTCGGCGATAGCTGGCCCGAAGCCACTGCGGCAAACATTAACAGACTCACCGCCATCAACACGCACGAAGAAGAAGAAGAAGCGATGAGAGAGAAAGACGCCATTTCACTGAGAGGGGGATAGAGAGAGAGAGAGAGAGAGTAAAAAAATAGGACGAAATAACTGCGCGGTTTAGGTATGAGTTTGAAGAACTATACTTCTACAATCATTTATAGTGCAGGGAGAAGAGCAACGACACCTTGGTAGGCATGTAGTAGTCAATGAATCTAGAGAGAGAGGAATTATAATTAATCCGGTAGTGAGATGCAGCCGAACTTGGACTTGGCGGCTGGATGCATTACCAAAAGTCTACTCCCTTCTAGTATTGAGATCAAGTCGATGTTCGAGCGATATGGGCTCGGCTCGAAATCGAAAATTTCGACTCGAATTTGGCTCGACTCAAAATTGAGCAATTTTTCTTTTTATTTCTAATTGTCTCAAAATTAAATAAGGTAACCTATAAATTTAATAAATGAAACACTTAAAACCTTTATTTTTTTAATTAGAATTACATTTTATTGTTTATAATTTTTTAAAAAGAATATATTAATAAATAGATAATATTTTTAATTAATTCGAGCTAATTTGAAATATATTTTGAGTGATTCAGGGCAGATCCGAAATCAGATACAAATCAAATTGAATATACTAAAATTTAGTCGATTCAATTTTAACCGATTTCAATTTGGCTCAATATTTGAGCAATTTTCCGACAACTTTCAAGTTTTGAATAATGTGCTCAGCACTAAAATTATTGGTGTTTAATCTCCATGCATAGTTTGAGAAGTCTTTTGTTAACCGGTCCTTCGGGCGGTCCGGTCTGGTTACTAAAACCGTCATGGCCAAGAACCGGCCAGGAACCGGAAAACCGGCTGGTAGAACCGGATAACCGGAAACCGGGCCGGTTTTTGGCTAACCGGGCGGTTCACAAAATCACCATTAATTTTAGGCGATTGTTAACCGCAACTCGTTATTGGCTAGTCGCACCGAAAAATCTCATTATTTTTCGTGTCTTTTCGAAATACGCCTTGTACATGCAATATTAGGAAAAGTGCTCAACACGAAAGTTGTAGATCTCGTCGAGATCTACAACTTTCGTGTTGATCACTTTTCCTAAAAATGCATGTACAACATGTACTTTCGAAATGTGCTCAGATCTTGCGCATTTCAGAAATACGTCTTGTACATGCAATTTCAGGAAAACTATTCAACACGAAAGTTTTAGATCTCGTCAAGATCTACAACTTTCGTGGTGAACACGTTTTCTGAAATTGCATGTACAAGATGTATTTTGAAAAGGTGTGAAAAGTTAGGAGATTTTGGGGTGCGACTAGCCAATAACGGGTTGTGGTTAATAATTGCCTAATTTTAGATCCAATGATTTAGATTAAATGTTAAAGCTCTCTTGGGCTAGGGTTAAGTTATTTGATTCCTCCAAAACAAGCATTCGACTATATGATCTCACGCATGTCTGCGTGAAACTACTGTTAGTTGATACCTTCTCTAGTTATTCGTCTTCCTCGTGTGCTCGCGTGTGTGTAGTTTAAAAATTGTTTTGGAGTCGGCGTAGCACGTACTGCTCTTCTCCCCCACAGATATATCACAGCTCTTCTTTCTCGCAAAGATATTTTTGTGGTGTTTGTAATTTCTTCTTCTGCAGATATATTTTAATGTCTAGATTAATGCAAGTTTATTACTTTATTTTTCCAATTTACTGCAGCATTCATGTTTTTTTGTTAAGTATGAATTGTTTGGATTTTTATGTGAAGTGTCATAAATTTTCTTAAATTAAATTATATAAATGATAGAAATCAATAATGACAGCATATAGTTGTGATGATATATTTTTTGGGTCTTTCTTCAGAATTATTATTTCATAAATATTTTTATATTTATTACTTATATATGTTTAAAATTTTATATATTATATATTTAATTTGTATATGATACACTATAATGCTGGTCATTAATGTCAAAACGGTTCAACTCCGCTTCAACCGGTCAAACCGGTTAAACCTTGAACCTCTCTCAAGACCGGTTCTATGTCTGGTCCGGTTCTCAAACCAATAATTAACAAACGAATAGCAAACAAAGAATTAATAAAATTCACATATAAATAAACTCAAAATAAAATTTTTGGATAGAAAGAAAATTAAGAATAGTGTACTTGATTTATTTATTTCCAAATAGTTTTATTTTTATTTTTATAGTTTTTATCATCATTTTTTTGTGTTTTTAATTTATTATCTTTTTTTTGAATTTTTGTTTTACTCATTTTTTTTTTGAATTTTTGACTTATTATCTTTTTTGTTTTGTTTTTAAATTTGTTATTATATACATACGGAAAAAAGCGATAAGAAATATATATTATATTTTTTTGAACTATTTTTTCTTTTCTAATTTTTTTGGATTTTTTTGGTTTTTATAAGCAAATATTTACAAAATAAGGAAAAAGAGAAATGATAATTACAAAGAAGAGAAAGAAAGGAAGAGTAAAAAGAGAGAAAAGAAAAAATATTTACAAAAGATATTAACAAAATAAAACCAGATAAATTTTTTTTTTTGGAATTTTTGTTTTATAATTTTTTTTTGAATTTTTAGAATTTGTCTTTTATATTTTTTTGGAATTTTTGTAATAAAAAGAAAGGAAATGAAAAAAAAAATTTGGATTTTTCATTTTAAATTTTTTTTGTTTTGTTTTGTTGTTATATATTTTTTTCATATATTTTAAAAATTTTTGGAGTGCAGAAAGTAGAAGTACAATGCAGAAAATAGAAGTGCGGAAAATAAAGCGAGAAAACACCTCCATACTTATGTCAAACATTGTCCCCAATGTTGCAACGTAAGTATGCGGAAGAAAAAAAATAAAATATTTACAAAGAAAATAAAGAGAGGGGGGGTAGAAGCTTCCCTGAAACGCGTTTGGGGAGGCCCATCAGAAACCCTGCATTTATTAGAAAAAGTAGCAAACATAATAAATAAAGAGAGAAAAAGATAAGCGATAGGTGCCTCCCAAGAGTGCTTTGTTTATAGTCGTGTAGCTTGACTATTTTGGCGGAGTTATATATCGAGGAGGGTTATGGTTTCGTAATACTCGATCACTGGGTCACCCGCTATGTATAACTTTAGCCGATGACCGTTTACTTTAAACGAACCTTTTTCCAGGTGGGAGACGAGTACAGTCCCATATTGAAAAACTTCTTCAACTATGAAAGGAACAGACCATCTAGATTTTAGTTTTCTGGGAAAAAGGTTAAGACGTGAATTATAAAGAAGGACAAGATCGTCCGGAGAAAAAAATTTTGGGACTTTGTTTTTCGATCGTGATATAACTTAGAAAGATCCTTATAGAACTTATTGCTCTCGTAAGCGTTCGCACGTCATTAATCGAGCTCGTTTAGTTGTAGTTTTCTATTCTGAGCAGCTAAGTTGGCATCGAGGTTTACGAGTTTTAAAGCCCAAAGAACGCGATGCTCTAGTTCAACGGGGAGATGGCATGCTTTGTCATAGACTAACCGAAACGGCGTACAACCAATTGCGGTTTTGTATGCCGTCCGATACGCCCACAACGCATCGTCGAGTTTGACGGACCAATCCTTCATATTTAATGAAACGATTTTTTCTAATATTCGCTTAATCTCTCGATTAACTACCTCAACTTGGCCAATGCTTTGCGGGTGGTAGGGGTGGCAAGTTTGTGTGTGACGCCATATTTAGCTAACGTCTTAGCCATTTGGGTGTTACAGAAATGCGCTCCCCTATCACTAATAATTGTGCGAGGCATGCCGAAGCGAGAAAATAGTTTTTTAAGAAATGTAACGACGACTCACACATCATTGTTGGGGAGAGCTTGCGCTTCCGCCCACATCGATACGTCGTCGACCACCACTAAAATATACATATTTTTGAAAGATGGAGGTAGGGGCTAACAAAATCTATGCCCCATAAATCGAAAACTTCAGATTCTAAAAACATGTTTTGGGGCATCTCATCTCGACGAGAGATGTTACCCGACCGCTGACAGCTATCACATGTGCGCACAAAATTATGAGCGTCTTTGAAGAGAGTGGGCCAAAAGTAGCCCGCCTCTAGCGCCTTCCGCGCGGTCCGGTTAGCTTGATAATGCCCACCAGCCGGGCCCTCGTGGCAGTGCCTAAGTATTTGCGTGCACTCCACACCCGCGACGCATCTTCGGACCGCTTGGTCTGCGCAGATACGAAAAAAGAAAAGGGTTCTCCCAAAAGAAATATTTCAAGTCAGAAAAGAATTTCTTCTTTTGCTGTCTCAAAAAGTCTTATGGAATCACCCTCGCAACTAAATATTTCGCAAAATCTGCGAACCAAGGTGGGAAAGAAGAACTAGTAGTTAAGGCTAGAAGGCGTTCCTCGGGGAATCTGTCATTTATGTCAGATTCGACGAGTGCTTCCGCACCGGGATTTTCTAAGTGGGAGAGGTGATCGACGGCTAAATTTTTCGCGCTCCTCTTATCCCGGATCTCTAAATCGAACTCCTGCAAGAGGAGGATCCATCGAAGAAGGCGGGTCTTCGCATCATTTTTAGCTAATAAATATTTAAGAGCGGAGTGATCGGTAAATACGATAACTTTAGAAAGCGTTATATACGAGAGAAACTTATCAAAAGCGAAAACGACGGCTAAGAGTTCTTTTTTCGTTGTAGTGTAATTTACTTGTGCAGAAGTGAGCGTCTTGCTAGCGTAATAAATTGGATGAAAATGTTTTTCTACGCGTTGGCCAAAAACGACACCTAAGGCAATATCACTAGCGTCGCACATAATTTCGAACGAAAGGGACCAATTAGGGGCCACTAAAATTGGTGAGGTGATAAGTTTTTGTTTTATTAAATTAAAGGCGGACTCGCATTAACTACTAAAGATGAAACGTGATTCCTTTTCCAAAAGGTGAGTTAGCGGCTTTGTTATTTTTGAAAAGTCTTGAATAAATTGTCGGTAAAAGCCCGCATGACCTAAGAAACTCATAATAGATTTTACGTTTATTGGTTGCAGAAGTTTTTCTATGATTTTTATCTTGGTCTTATCCACCTCCATCCCCTTAGACGAAATCATATGGTCGAGGACCAAACTTTCTTGAACCATAAAATTGCATTTTTCCCAATTTAAAACAAGGCTTGTGTCCTCGCACTGTTGGAGGACACGATCTAGATTGTGATGGCAATCGAGAAAAGAGCATCCGAAAACAGAAAAGTCATCCATAAAGACTTCCATAATGTCTTCTACTAGCTCGCCAAAGATCGCTAGCATACATCTTTGCAATGTAGTCATCGCATTGCAGAGTCCAAATGACATTCTTCGGTATGCGAAGGTGCCAAACATGCATGTAAAAGTTGTTTTCTCTTGATTATCGGGGGAAATGGGGATTTGGAAAAACCTCGATAAACCATCAAGAAAACAATAATATGGTTGACCGGATAAACGCTCTAAAATCTGATCCAGAAACGGTAGTGGGAAATGGTCCTTGCGGGTGACATCATTAAGTTTTCTACAATCGATGCACACTCGCCAACCCGTAACAGTACGAGTTGGGACGAGCTCGTTATGCTCATTCGCCACGATGGTTAGATCGCCCTTCTTGGGCACGACATGCACGGGACTAACCTATGCACTGTCCAAAATAGGGTAGATAATCACCGCATCTAATAACTTAATAATCTCGTGTTTAACGACGTCTTTCATGTTTGGGTTAAGACGACGTTGCGGCTGAATCGTTTTGCGACAATTATCGTTAAGAAATATCTTATGGATGCAAAAGGAGGGGTTAATCCCCTTTAAGTCAAAGATTTGCCATGCAATTGCGTGGCGATATTTAAGTAAAACTTCCAATAAATCGGAAGTCTCTGAATCACTCAAGTCCGAAGAAATAATAACGGGAAGCGTATCGTCTTTTCCCAAAAAAGTGTATTTGAGTGATGCGGGTAAGGGTTTGAGGTCTAGGATGGGCGGTTCTTCTAGGGAGGTTTTAATTCCTATGTCTTTCTTACCAATTGGTTCGAAAGGTAAGTAAATAGAGGTATCCTCATCGCATGTAAAATTTTCGAGCGCATAAATATCATCGTTTAAAAATACGGACTCGAAAATGAGAGAAGAATGATTTCCAAAAAAAGGTATCTAAAGAATAGCAGAAATCGTCGCTCGAAGATGAATTATCCATCGAGGGATTAATAGAGAAAGTAACTTGATCATCTCCTACCCGAAGGAGAAGACGACCATTACTAACATCTATTAGTGCGCGGGAGGTGGCGAGAAAAGGGCGACCGAGTATTATTGGTACCTCGGCGTCCTCCTCGATGTCCAAGATGACGAAGTCTACCGGAAAGGTAAACTTGTCTACTCGTACAAGGACGTCCTCCACTACCCCGATAGGGAACTTAACCGAGCGATCCACTAATTGGATGCGCATATTCGTAGGACTAAGAGTACCCAAAACTAAACATTGAAAGAGCAAGAATGACATCAGATTAATGCTAGCCCCTAAATCAGCTAAGACATATTTTTCTAATATATTGCCAAAAATGCACGGGATGGAAAACCGTCCCGGGTCGTTTTGTTTTGTGGGCAATTTATTAGTAAGGGCCGCCGATCAGACAGTATTAAGAGATACATGCGAAATATCCTCTAATTTACGTTTATTAGAAAGTAATTCTTTTAAAAAATTACGCATATTTGGGCATTTGCGAGATAATCTCGCAAAAAGGAACATTAATATGAATTTGTTTTAATAATAAAATAAATTTTTCGTATTGCGCGTCCTTACGCTCGTTATCTAATCTATGCGGATATGGCAAGGCCTTGTTTAAAATAATTTTTTTCGTTTAAAATTGGTAAAGGCGGCGTAATTGAAGAAGGGGGAAGAGTGGTCGGAGGTGAAATATGTACCTGAGGACCGGTCCGTTTTGGATCGACCACCTCCTTACAGCTACGAAGGGTTATAGCATTGGCGTTCTCCCGCGGATTGGGCTCCGTGTTTCTGGCAGTGCCCCGAGCACGTGCTCGAACATCATCCTCGCCAGTTGTCCAACCTGTCGTTCAAGGGTTTTTAGCGATCCGGTGATGTTCCGAATATTTGATTCGTTGGACGTTATGCATTTAAAAATTCTCCTCCATCGGGGAGGGTTTTGGAAGAGGGGGAGGCGGCGGAAATCCGGGCGCATAAGAATTGGGCGTGCGCTATGTAACACCCCAAAGCCCACTTTGGGTTTCAGGTTGGGTGACACGACCTGGGACACGGGCATGTCCCAGGGCGTGTCATGCTCTGGTTGAGTGGTTGAATGAATGGTTGAGGAAATTGGGTCGACGAAGGGAATACGCCATACTACACGGGCGTGCACGTCTGATACAGGCGTGTACCGTCTGACACGGGCGTGTCAGAGGGCGTGTCCCCCTCTTATCGACAAACTGCGCTCGACGATGTTCGAATAGGGAGTACATGGCCTGTGACATGGGCGTGTCACAGGGCGTGTTCTTTACGGGTTGCAGTGAGGAATGAGTGTGCTGCTAGACACAGGTGTTCCCTGGGGCACACAGCATGGGACACGGACATCTCCCATGGTCGTGTCCTGCTCGGGTGAGATTGTATTGTACTGTGTGAAGTACACGGCTGAGAGACACGGGTGTGTCGGGCATGACACAAGCGTGTATGGTGTGACACAGGCATGTCACACGACCGTGTACTGGTTGGATTTGAGTCGGTTGACTTGTAACGCCCCTAGCCGATCCAACGTGACAGCGTCACGGCTCCGCTCTAGGCGACGCTACCGGGCTGCAGCCCAAGCACCCCAACCCCTCACCATCCACAGGCGGGTTGTTGGTGGCCGCAGCCTCCCTTTGATGAGGTAAACTCGATAGTCAAGCCCGCACTACGGGGACTTCCCAAGAGGTCACCCATCCCAGAATTTCTCCAGCCCGAGCATGCTTAACTATGGAGTTCCTTCACTTCTCATCACCAATTGAGCTGCACTTTTATTGTAACGCCCCTAGCCGATCCAACGTGACAGTGTCACGGCTCCGCTCTACGCGACGCTACCGGGCTGCAGCCCAAGCACCCCAACCCCTCTCCATCCACAGGCGGGTTGTTGGTGGCCGCAGCCTCCCTTTGATGAGGTAAACTCGATAGTCAAGCCCGCACTACGGGGACTTCCCAGGAGGTCACCCATCCCAGAATTTCTCCAGCCCGAGCATGCTTAACTATGGAGTTCCTTCACTTCTCATCTGCTCAATTGGTGATGAGAAGTGAAGGAACTCCATAGTTAAGCGTGCTCGGGCTGGAGAAATTCTAGGATGGGTGACCTCCTGGGAAGTCCCCGTAGTACGGGCTTGACTATCGAGTTTACCTCATCAAAGGGAGGCTGCGGCCACCAATAACGCGCCTGTGGATGGAGAGGGGTTGGGGTGCTTGGGCTGCAGCCCGGTAGCGTCGCCTAGAGCGGAGCCGTGATGCTGTCACGTTGGATCGGCTAGGGGCGTTACAATAAAAGTGCGCTCAATTGGTGATGAGAAGTGAAGGAACTCCATAGTTAAGCGTGCTCGGGCTGGAGAAATTCTGGGATGGGTGACCTCCTGGGAAGTCCCCGTAGTGCGGGCTTTACTATCGAGTTTACCTCATCAAAGGGAGGTTGCGGCCACCAACAACCCGCCTGTGGAGGGAGAGGGGTTGGGGTGCTTGGGCTGCAGCCCGGTAGCGTCGCCTAGAGCGGAGCCGTGACGCTGTCACGTTGGATCGGCTAGGGACGTTACATGACTGCCGCTTAAGTGACACGGCCTGTGACACGGGCGTGTCACAGGGCGTGTCAGGCCGTGTTCAGCCTATTTTTGGGCAAATCTGAGTCATTCGTTTCCCTTATCCTGGATCCAAGGTCCATGCTCCTTCCATGTGGTTCAAGGTCAAGAAATGAGGATAAAAGCCCTTCATTTCTATTCTTCTCCTTCTTCTCATTCTCTTAAGAGAGAGAAAGAAAGAGAGGCCAAGGGAAGGAAAGGAGGAAGGAAAGCAGCTGCTGGAGGAGCTACGGAGTGCGGCTTGAAGATCCAAGAGTGGATTCGTGAAGGTAAAGCCGAGGCGGTGACTTCCATCCGGCTACTTCATGGCGTCGAAGCGATCTTCAAGGGTAACGATCTCCTTCTTGTACATCGAAGTCATTTCTTTATGCATGTGCATGGAATCCTCCACCAAGAGGTGGATATCGCGGAAGTGATTCCTTAGTTGAGTGTGCATCTAGAGCCGGAAGTGTGGAGTATGACATAGACATGTTGTGTGGAATATGGGTAAACCGGAGAAGACTCTGTGGATTTGATGATATGAAAGGTTTATGCTTTGTGGTATGGATGTGTGAATGCATGGATGTTGATTATGGATGTATGGAGGCTTTGAGTAAGCTCCTGGTTGTGATGAGAGGTTAATTGGTAGCAACTCCTAGGGAGCGCGGATAAACCCGGCCTGCTACACCACTAGGGTGGGTTGAACTGGATAGAAAAGGGATCGATTGGTGGCAACACCTGTGGAGCCGAGTTAAACCCGTCTTGCTGCACCGTAGGGGTGGGTCAATCGGGAATAGGTGAGGGGTCGATTGGTGGTAATGCCTAGGGAGCATCGATAAACCCGGCTTGCTGCACCACTTGGGTGAGTCGATTTGCTCTGGTTGTTTGTGGATGTTGTGAGGTTAGTACCTCTGAGTGGTATGGACAGAATGTCGCCAGCCTGCGGGATTGGTGGACTAGGTGGACCGGCCAACCAACAAGTTAAAAACCTCTAATCGACGGTGTACGACTGGTATATCTTGTACACCAAGAAGGTGCCCTGAGTGCACGGAGCGTCTGGTGCATACTAGCATTTGTGATGTGGTTGTGATTGATAGGTTGATAGATATGATGATGACAATGCATACAGGAAAGGAACCACTGCCCCGAGTAAGGGATAGGGTCATTATAATTGGTCAGCTAATGTTGACCGTTACTTTATTTGTCGCTCTTGGGTGGATCATGAATTGCAGGTGCTGATGCGTGAAGTGAAATGAGCGGAAATGGAGGCTTGCTGCTAAAGGCCCTCGAAGGCAGTGCGAAGCGTGTTTGGATTTCATGTGTGGCCGACCTGCGTGCCGATGTACGAAAATGTATTTGTGAAAAGAGAAACCTGTAAGGCCTTAAGGCCATGTGTGGGTGTGTTGTATACATTCCTGATTTTGATATATAAATGTGGAGTTTGTATATTAGTGGACATTCACTGAGCTGAGTTCATCTACTTTAAAATGCTGCGCTAGAATGTTTTGAGTTAGGGCACGATTAGATTTTGATTTCCTCAAGTAATTCTGCCGCTTGTTTGTGACATATGGCGTGGGGCCCAAGCCGGACCCACCGTTATATTCCATGTAACGAGTGGGGGCGTTATAAAGTGGTATCAGAGCCAGGTTGAGATTGTTTGGGAGGGAAGAACATATATGAACTCACGAATGTCCACTAGGAATGTATTTCATGCACGTAAGGTACGTGAGTGTGTATTCAATGTATAATTATCGTTATGACATGGATGATTAATGGTGTTTTGTACATTACTAGGTGACGAGGAGTGGTGCTGCGCAGTCTGAGCCCCAGCGGTCCGATGAGAATGCGGCACCAGTTGAAGCACCTGCGCCTCCTTCAGCAGAGACCATACAGATGGTGACTGAGACTGTGCTTGCAGTGTTACAGGCACAGCCTACTGGGCAGGCAAGGCCTGCAGGGGTGCCAGTACGGCCTGGTGCAAGGCAAGAGTGTGCTACAGTGGTGGTGGAGGAGAGAGCAACGAATGAGTCATTGAAGCACTTTATGGAGTTTAATCCACCTACATTTGGTATGGCAACTTCCCCAACGCAGGCGGAAGATTGGCTTGCTAGAGTAAAGAGGATCCTGATGGCAATCAGGATTGCAGAGGAGCAGAAAGTGACCTTAGCTACTTTTCTGCTGGAAGGAGATGCGAGATTGTGGTGGGATGATATGGAAGTGCATCACTTAGCAAGTCGAGGATTAGCGGAGGTCTCAATTGATGAATTCTCCTGATTGTTTCTAGCCAAGTATTTGCCAGTGTCACAACGTATTGTGATGGAAAATGAATTTCAACGTCTGGTGCAGGGTGAGAAGGATATTGATACGTACCTACATGAGTTTACCAGACTTGGGCGATATGCGGGGTCTACCTTCGCTGAGGAAGCACAGAAGACGAATTGATTTTATGAGGGACTGCGGGATGAGTTGAGGTTAGCACTCCCAAGTTCGGTGAACCAAGGCTTCCAAGCGTTGGTCGATATAGCCCGTGCACTGGAAAAGGATTTGAAGCGGGTACAAGAGAATAAGAGACTGGCAGCGGAGAAGCCAGAATTTAAAGAACCATAGTCGGAGCAATCAGAGTTTTGAAGACGGGAGAAGAAAAGGTTTAGGCCTGTGGAATCAGCGTCGTCGATTGTTTCTTCAGGGGAAACTTATAGGCAAGGATGTGTTGATACACATATATGTTATAACTGCGGGAAGCAAGGACATATAGCGAAATTTTGTTGGAATGCCCCTTCAGGGAGTGAGAAAAAGACATGTGTGTCTTATGAAGAAAAGGGGAAAGCAGTGGCCGAGTCATCTGCATCCCGGATGCAACATCGATTGCATAATTTGGAAGTGCAAGATCCGCAAAGCTCAATTGGTGGTGTTCAGCCTCGTGTGTTTAATTTGGAACTTCAAGAGCCGATAAAACGTTATATGCAAAATCAGGCGGCTGAGCGGAAGTAAATGTTGAATAGTGATGTGTATCACTGGGATAATGTGAATACCGATGATGATACTCCTATATGTTATATGTAATACGTTATGGTGAATAAATCACTGGATGAATGTTATGGATGAATGTGCACATATGCGGGTTAGGCATTTGTGTATATGCTGATTGTGTTGTTTGGTTTGTGCGGTGCCTTGGGACGAGATAAGCTGCGACCTCTGAGCTCGAACCTGGCTCGCTTTCGTCGAGTGGTCGGTTGTCGTTGGCTGTAGTTGAGCCAAATTTCGGGGACGAAATTTTTTTAAAGGGGGGAGGATTGTAACACCCCATAGCCCACTTTGGGTTTCAGGTTGGGTGACACGGCTTGGGACACGGGTATTTCCTAGGGCGTGTCATGCTCGGGTTGAGTGGTTGAGTGAATGGTTGAGGAAATTGGGTCGACGGAGGGAACACGACATGCTACACGAGCATGTACCGTCTGACACGGGCGTGTACCGTCTGACACAGACGTGTCAGGGGCGTGTCCCCCTCTAGTCGACGAACTGCGCTCGACGATGGTTGAGTAGGGAGTACACGGTCTGTGATACGGGTGTGTCACAGGGCATGTCCTTTGCGGGTTGTAGTGAGGAATGAGTGTGCTGCTGGACACGGGTGTGTCCTGGGGTACACGGCATGGGACACGGGCGTGTCCCATGGCTGTGTCCTGCTCGGATGAGATTGTATTGCGCCGTGTGAAGTACATGGCTGAGAGACACGGGCGTGTCGGGCATGACACAGGCGTGTAGGGTGTGATACGGGCATGTCACACGACCGTGTACTGGTTTGATTTGAGTCGGTTGACTGCCGCTTAAGTGACACGGCCTGTGACACGGGTGTGTCACAGGGCGTGTCAGGCCGTGTTCAGCCTATTTTTGGGCAAATCTGAACCATTCGTTTCCCTTATCCTGGATCTAAGGGCCAGGCTCCTTCCTTGTGGTTCAAGATCGAGAAATGAGGACAAAAGCCCTTCATTTATATTCTTCTCCTTCTTCTCATTCTCTTAAGAAAGAGAAAGAAAGAGAGGCCAAGGGAAGGAAAGGAGGAAGGAAATCAGCTGCTGGAGGAGCTGCAGTGTGCGTATTGAAGATCCGAGAGCGGATTCATGAAGGCAAAGCCGAGGAGGTGACTTCCATCCGGCTACTTCATGGCGCTGATGCGATCTTCAAGGGTAACGATCTCCTTCTTGGACATCGAAGTCCTTTCTCTATGCATGTGCATGGAATCCTCCACCAAGAGGTGGATATTGCGGAAGTGATTCCTTGGTTGAGTCTGCATCTAGAGCCGGAAGTGTGGAGTATGTCATAGGCATGTTGTGTGGAATATGGGTAAACCGGAGAAGACTCCGTGGATTTAATGATATGAAAGGTTTATGCTTTGTGGTATGAATGTGTGAATGCATGGATGTTGATTATGGATGTATGGAGGCTTTGAGTAAGCTTCTGGTTGTGATGAGAGTTCAATTGGTAGCAACACCTGGGGAGCGCGGATAAACCCGACCTGCTACACTACTAGGGTAGGTTGATCTGGATATAAAAGGGATCGATTGGTGACAACGCCTGGGGAGCCGAGTTAAACCCAGCTTGCTGCACCACAGGGGTGGGTCGATCGAGAATAGGTGAGGGGTCTATTGGTGGTAATGCCTGGGGAGCATCGATAAACCCAGCTTGCTACACCACGTGGGTGGGTCGATCTGCTCTGGTTGTTTGTGGATGTTGTGAGATTAATACCTCTGAGTGGTATAGACGGAATGTCGCCAGCCTATGGGACTGGGAGACTAGGTGGACCGGCCAACCAACAAGTTAAAAACCTCTGATCGGCGGTGCACGACTGGTATATCTGGTACACCAATAAGGTACCCTGAGTGCACGGAGGATCTAGTGCATACCGGCATTTGTGATGTGGTTGTGATTGATAGGTTGATAGATATGATGATGATAATGCATACAGGGAAGGAACCACTGCCCCTGGTAAGGGGTAGGGTCGTTATAATTGGTCAGCTAATGCTGACCGTTACTTTGTTTGCCACTCTTGGGTGGATCATGAATTACAGGTGCTAATGCGTGAAGTGAAATGAGCGGAAATGGAGGCTTGCTGCGAAAGACCCTCGAAGGCCGTGCGAAGCGTGTTTGGATTTCATGTGTGGCCGGCCTGCGTGCTGATGTACGAAAATGTATTTGTGAAAAGAGAAACTTGTAAGGCCTTAAGGACATATGTGGGTGTGTTGTATACATTCCTGATTTTGATATATAAATGTGGAGTTTGTATATTAGTGGACATTCACTAAACTGAGTTAATCTACTTTAAAATGTTGCGCTAGAATGTTTTGAGTTAGGGCACGAGTAGATTTTGATTTCCACAAGTAATTCTGTCGCTTGTCTATGACATATGGCGTGGGGCCCCGGCCGGACCCACCGTTATATTCCATGTGACGAGTGGGGGCGTTACACGCTGCGCAAAATAAAGTTGTCATACATGAGTTGAAAATAAATTGAATTTGAATACTAAGCCAACAAATGAAGTAATCAAGATAAATAAGTGAATTCACTGTGTATTCTCTGCTAAAACGAAATTTCCACACAAAAAGACACTTGCCTCGAGATGACTAACTTCGTCTTCATTACGTGCGCAAACAATACCAAAATCAGTAGGTCTAATGGTTGTATCCTCTATATCCTCGTCATCATCATCATTATCATCATTATCATCATCCTGTAGCATATTTTTTAAAGAGTACACATCACAACATACAAAAAGAAACATGGCATATGAAATTCTAAAAACAAAACAAAAAAACGTTACGCCATGCTTTTGCAGATAGGGATCCATGTCATTACTAGGGTAGTATGCGTCCCCAATCCCACTACCAAATAATTCAATGCTTGATAAACATACAAGATCAGTTGGACTAAAAACAACAACCAGCATATACATTAAGCAAAAATAATTTACTAACTATATAACAAAAATAAGTTAAACTCACCATCATCCTCATCATCGTAATCATCCATGTTCAGCTCATCAATGTCATTGGAAATGGTGTGTACATTGCTGGAAGCTATACCGACCTGACCCTGGTTGAGAGCCTTGGCTGCTATTCGTGCAAGGGCAACCTCATCTACCTCCTCAGGAGATCCATCAATATGCATATCCTCATCCTCTTCTTCACCATCATCCCCCCTGCAGATGCAATCAAACTCTAAACCTATTATTATTATTATTATTAAGACAAGCTTACAGCACATCATCAAATCAATCAAACCTTACAATAAATTTTTTTAATTATATCATCTTTAAAATTTTTAGTAAAATTATATAATATAATAGAATAAACTATGCTGTGATTGAACATATTGTTCTTCAACCCGGATTATAGTCGACAGAGCTCTTCAAACCCGGATTATAGTTATTACTATAAGAGTTATTGTTGGGGTTGAAGGGAGGACGACCCGAATTTCCTATGAAGTCCACGAACTCTTCAACCACGAAGACGTTAGGGGGAATAAAATAAGGTGGAGTGGAGGAGGCAGCAGACATCTCCGCCACCTGCTTCGTTAACCTTTCAACTTGAAGGGTTAAGAGAGCAGTGACATCCACTTCAAAAAGGCCGGCAGCCGACTTTGGGCGTCCCCGCAGGACGTTCCATTGGTAGGCATTCATAGCCATCTCTTCGAATAAAGCCTGGGCGACCTCAGGGGTTTTGTTGTTTAATGTGCCCCCGGCAGCCGCGTCAATCAATTGACGCGTCTGAAAATTCAGGCCGTTATAAAAAATTTGTACCTGCAACCACGTTGGCAGCGCGTGGTGCAGGCACTGACGGAGGAACTCCTTAAACTCTTCCCAAGTCTCATATAGATACTCGGGATCGTTTTGCACAAACGAAGAAATGTCCGCCCGCAACTTTGCAGTTTTTGCGGGCGGAAAGTACTTCATCAGGAACCGCTCTGTCAACTCAGCCCATGTGGTGATACATCCTCGCAGGAGGGAATTCAACCACGCCTTAGCTTTGTACTTAAAGAAAAATGGAAATAGGCGCAAGTAAATGGCGTCATCAGTGACGCCATTAATCTTGAAGGTGTCGCATATTTCCAAAAAATTGGACAAGTGGACATTCGGGTCCTCATCCGGCAGTCCATCGAACTGCACGGCGTTTTGGACCATTTGAATGACACTTGATTTTATTTCAAAATTATTATTCGCCACCGAGGGCAAACAATACTAGACCCAGTATTGTCCAAATTCGATCGGGCGTAATATGACATTGTACGCTCAACGGCCGCGTTCGGATTAGGGTCGGCCATAACTACGACAGAGGGTTCACTGATAGATTCTTCGGGGTCTAAAGAAGGAATTCAGCGTTGAGATCGAATACGCGCAAGGGAGCGTTTGATCTCAGGGTCGAAATCAAAATCTTCAGACTCGGAGGGTTGTCCACGGGTCATACACCCTAAAACAAATTAAAACGAAAGAAACTTTTTTTTTAAAAAAAAAATTTGTTTTTTTTTGCTTTTTTTTGAAAATATGTAAAAGTAATATACTCTGGAATTCGAAATAACAACTCAAGATTTCCCGGCAACGGCGTCAAAAACTTGATGGCCTGCGAACAAACTCTTATGTGGGTGGTTAGTTCGATGAGTCGAATGTCGCGGGCTTGCTAAAGCAGGCAAGTGCACCTATCGCAAGTAGTACTCGATATTCAGGGGAATACCGAGGTCGTATTCCTACTCCTACAGGAGGACTATTATTTTACTGAAAGTAAGGTGAAGATTTTAATTAACTAGAGACGAAAAAAATAAAAGAGAGAAAAATGATTTAGAAAAATTCGATAAAGGGTTAAAGCTCGGCACCGAATCAGATTAAGACTAAAATAACTTTTAATAATTATTGAACTTAGTTTTCAAATTAATAAAAAGGCAACTTGGCCGTGGAGGTTCCACAAATATGAGCGCACTTATCTCTAGGAATATTGCTCACCTGAACACAAAGACTATTCGACCGAACGTTAGTCCGACGAAGGATTGCTCTTAACGCCCGCTTTACACTAAGAACCCCGCTATTGGGTGAGGAACCCAGTCTGGTAGAATTACGTTTGTCCTCTCTCGAGGGTATGCACGCAACTCTATTTACCCAGGAGTGATCTGTCCATACGCACGGCCTCTCGGCTAGCTAGCGTGTGGATAACGAAAATAGGGCCCACACATCGATATGTGGTCCTACGCGTCGTTAACTCGGGGTAAACCTTAAGTCCTTAAATTAAAGTGAAAAAAAGTACTTTAATTATTTCAAATCATTTTAAATGTCCCAATGCTCTTCGATGCCGAGGCTAATAACGATTAGCCACACATCGGTATGGAGACAGCTTTATAATTTGATGATGAGCGAGTTCGTAACTAAGCTCTAAAGGGTTGTAAGAAGAAGACATAAAAATAACAAACATTTAAAAAACTTGAAAAGTTAGCTAAAAAGAGAACTCACGCACACTTCAAATTATAAATAAATAAGAAACTTAGTAACAAAAAAAGAAAAAATTACAAGTCCTACTCAAACGAGTATGCGGGAAATAAAGGCGCGTCATTTAACTCTTAACGAGTAGGCGGAAATAAATACAAGTACAAGTCCTACTCAAACGAGTAGGCGGAAAATAAAAACATGTCATTTAACTCTTAACTAGTAAGCGAAAATAAATGCGCACACGCACACACTCTACATGAATTGAAAGAAAGCAAAAAAATTATCTCCTACACATACGTACTCTACATAATTGAAAGAAAGCGATAAAGTAAAGCATGAAACTCTATCTTCTAAACTCACACACTCTCATAATTGAAGAAAGCAATAAAATAAAGCATTAGAAATTATTCTCATACACTCACACACACAACATGAAATTTAAAAGAACAAAATGAAAACCTAACTCATACACTCACACACACAAATTAAAAAGCAAAAACAAAGTTGCTTAAAAATTAAAATTACAAGATTCCTATTCCTAAAGTTTGCCAAAAACACATAAAAAGAACAAATAAGATGAGAATGAGCAAAAAATTTTTCAAAATAAAGCTAAAATCAAAGGTGCTCAAAAATTAAAATTATATTTTTTTTAATCTTAAGAGTTCATAAAAGTGATAAAAAAGTTGAAATAAAATTTTAAAGACCAAAAAGGTTTTACAATCCTAAAAAAACTAAGTAAAAAAAATCAAAATCACTTTTATACCTCTTTTACAAATTCATAAGAATGAAAACATAAAGCTCTAAGAAAAGGACATGGAGAAAAAAAGGAAAACTCATCACAACATTTGGAAATAAAATCTATAACAAACCTAACATGGAGACAAGTTAAAAGCATAAAAAGTAAATAGGTTACACTCATACACGCACACACACTTTTCATAAAGAGAAGAACAAAAAAATACAAAGTGATAAAATGATAAAGAGATAAGCCACCCATATGAATTTTCATGCCATGTAGAGAGAAAATCTGACATTTTTATTATCATAATCAAACTATTACAAAGCTAAATCTAAAGCAAAAAAACAAACATGAAAGAAAGGGGGGAGAAATCTCCTTACATAGCAGTTGAATCCACAAGGGCAGCCCACAAAACACACTAAAGTGGCTCAAAAATGTGAACCCCCGAAGCTTATAGAAATGGGCAATTTATAGAGAAAATTTTCCAAGTACACGCCCTCCGACACGGGCGTGTCGGGGGGCGTGTCAACACTATTTGCGATGTGATCCAGCGATATGACTGGAAAGTTGACTTCGGGTTGTATACGAGGATGTCACGCCGCAGGTCATGGGCGTGACAGTGGGCTTGTCGGGGAGGTGGAACTGGGCGCGGGTTGCGTCAAAAGTCGCCGGCGACGTCTTGTCGGCCATGTGGAGGAGTCACACCCTTGGTCATGGGCGTGGCGCTGGGCGTGTCGGGTTGAGTCGACGAACGTCGAGCGGAAAATCGTCGAGCGGAAGTGACACGGGCTTGGTCACGGGGCGTGTCCAATGACACGGCCATGTGGCCGGGCGTGTCCATCAATTTCTTCAATTTGCGGCCGATTTCATGGAATTCGAAATGTCACGCCCTAGACACGGGCGTGACCAGTAAGTACACGGGCATGTCCTTACTGTTTTGGCAGTTTTTTTGGATTTTTTTCTGAAAAATAAAATAAAATGAGTTAGCAAAATATTTACAATAAAATGAACATTTTATGAAAGAAATTTAACTAAAAACAACAAAAGAAAATGAGAACTACTTAAATAATGTACATAAAAAATATGTATATTTACAACTTATCAATGACCAACTCTTGCATCACTTGTCCTTATTAAAGTTTACATGAATTAAAGGAGCAATTGCTTTTAATATATCAGCCACAATTTCACCACGAAATTTTGGCATCTCTGCTTGCCACTTCTGGCAGTGAGACAACTCGATTTGTTTGGTGGACATCACTGCCTCCAAGAACTTGAATACAAAAATTCTACAATCATTGCCACCCTCCTACATCGGTATACCGGGAACATCATTAATTCGTCGGTTAACGAACCCTGGAGGCATGAATGTACTAATGTTCCCATTTATTAAGGAAACCTGTAAGAATGACAATGATAAGAATGACTTGAAATGACATTAATAAGAATGAGTATATTATAACTTTGAAAATCTACATACCAAAGCTGGCAAAGTTGCACAATATTTGCTTGTAAGGAGAGATTCATAGTACTCCAATCGTTCCTCTTTGATGTAACATACAAACAAAGCACAATGACAGTCAAAGTGACAAAACATTAGTATAATTTTTAACAACTTCACACTCTCAACCGTAACATGTTTTACTAGAGATTGGGGATTTTGGAAATTACAGCGCTTACAATTTTGTAATCGGTTAGGCTAGGTTAAAACAATACAAACGAATTGGTATTTGTTTGGTAAATTACTCACCGCATAATCATGAGATATGTACAAGAATCTCTTCATCGGGTACACTAGAATTAAGGTCATTTGCACAAAGAACTGTTAAGAGCATACTATGTGAACTTTCTAGAAATCAGTTATTCGCACAAAATGTAACAAATATATAAAATAATGCCTAGTATAAGGCTTCCCCGGATAGTCCTGTACAGTTATTTGCCACAAAGAACTGTCATGTAATAAACGTCATGACAGTCATGTATGCTATTAACTGTGCAATAGTATAATATATAAAATAATGCCTAATATAAGGCTTCCCCAGATGATAACGTCATGACAGTCCTTCTAGAAATCAGTTATTTTGCACAGTAGTATATTTTGGTGGGAAATTTTATAACGTCATGTAATCGGCCAGTAAGATAAGGCTTCCCCGGATAGTCCTTGCTCTTCTTGGCTGGCTTGCCTAATAGCTTCTTTCGACCTCCTCTCTTATTTATTTTACTGTTGTATTCTCCGACCCCTTCTCTCAGATGATAAGAATAATAGTAGATTTAGTAGATTTGGATCGGGTCGAGGAAGGAGTAGGAGATGGTGATCGGGGAGGAGATGGTGATCATTGGCCTTGCAAATGATTAAATTTAGCCTCGATTAGCCTTCTAAGGAAGTCAAAATTTCTGATGACTTCCTCTCTTAGGGATTCTACTTGAAGTCTCACCTGATCCTTAATAAATCGTTGCAGTCGGGTCACCAGCCCCCGCCACCGTTCCTCTGATTGTTGATACTCAGGATTCCCCTTCTCCACAAACTTGCTTTCCCCCGACCTATGCTCAATATCACCCCTCACCTTTCTCAACACGATCTTCTCTTTCCTTTCTAACTCTGCCTTCTTTTTCTCCACCTTCTCCACTTAACCACCTCCTCATCCAAATCAATACTAAAATTTCCCCACTTTTTCCAACAGTCTCAAAGATAGACACTTCATCCTCCTGTCTAAATAGTATCCTTTCACACAATACAACATTTTTAAACTTATGTTTCACCTATAAAAGAACTTACACTAGCTTAGATTTGTGATAGTTGAGTACATCAATATTTTACATTAATTTGGTTTAGAATACCAGTGATTCTCTCCTCAACTGTCTTGCGAGAGTGAAATAATATTTATTGCTATAACTAACTTTTGGATTTCAACGTAACATTCTTGGCCTAGCGCCAGCATCGACAGCATTATGTACCTTTGTATGCTCGTAAAACCAAACCTACAAAAGTGGGAGTTTACAATATTGTCGAAGACATAATTTTTTTATAAAAAACAAGTTTCTCTTACCAGTAGCACTATGGTACATGTAGGCACCCCAAATTTGAACCTATTCCTCGTAGAACAATCATTCAGCATAAATCGAGCTGTTGTGAATGCAAACATATATGGATGGCCCTTGGTTAATTGTACTCTCTAAACAAAGCGAGGTTGCCAAGCTTGTTGAGAGAAGCCAAAATCATTAGGCCCTTCAGCCGAAAAAGAAAGACAACTAAAATGAACTTGCCTAATGCATTGACTCTCATATCTCCAGCATAGGAGAAAACTTCTCTTCAGCATGTTGCTTTAGCTCAACAATTAGGCGTGTGTTTGATACAACATTGGTAGTTTAACGAACCTCAAAACACGGCCTCTATTTTGAATCCCCAATATCATCGCGACCTCATTTACTGTCAACAGCAGATAATAATTATCTATCAAGAATGCATGTTTGTCTCTATTGTAACACCACACAAGAAAATATAGTTTTAGAATATTTTGTGGAAGATCTGACATTCAGAAGAAAGGGAAAACTTTGGCATCTTCAAGAACACTTTTAGACTGTAGAACAAGCAAAAGCGAACGGGAATTAGATTTAAATGTAGAAACAACATACCGTGAACTGAGATATGGGCTTCCTCCGAGCATTCTCAGAAGTAGGAGTACTGTAAAGTATAAAAACCTGAAATGAAAGATGGATGCAAAATATACAAATAATTACGACTGTAAACGAACATACGTCCTATTAACAATACGGCTGTAAAAATGCAAACAAATACGACTATAAAATGACCATAATGAAAAGAGCGATTGTAAAATATACAAACAAATTCGACTGTGAAATTAAATTAAATGGCTTATAATACAAAGTAATTTACATGACTGATGATACAAAGTAATTTAGATGACATTAAAAATATAGCGTTAAAATACTAAAAATTAACTTAACTTAGATGACGGTAAAAATAGCGTTAAATTACTGAAAATTAACTTACGTTTCACACTACCATTCGGTGAACAAACTTAGATAACTATAGAAATACTTCATTTCCATTACCTTGTACCCGGAGATCTATAGTTTGCGTTGAGGAGAGGACAACAAGACACCAAGCTCCCCGCTTTCTTCCTCGACAAAACCGACGACAGAGCTCCCTGCTACTCGAACGGTGCTCGACGAGGAAAAGAGGGAGTTGACGGTATTCACACCAATGACAAACACTACAAGAGAGCGGAGGTTGGGCGTTGCTACATCAACGATGGTCGACGGGGAGAAGAAGAGGGGGAGAGGAGGGGACGGGACGGGACGGGGTTCTGCCATTGGAGAGGATGAAGAGGGTGTTTCGATGAAGAGGTGAGGTCGAAAAAGTGGGACCAGGAAAAATAAAAGCCTTTTATAGACACACGATGACATCGTGGGTTGATCGTACCAAAAAATATTCCTTTTCTCAAAAAATCAAGGTGGAGAATTTTTTTAAAAAACAAGCATTTTGGGATGAGGAAGTGCTTGTCGAAAGGGTTGAAAAATAGGTGACAATTGACTTTTAAAAAAAGGAGAAAATGAAGTTTTTTGCGGTAGCTTTTCCCACCGATAGACAATCCAAACGGATTTTTAGGTGTGGTAGTGTTTTCCAGAAAACAAAAAAGGGCTAAAAAAGTCCTCCCAAACAGAGCCTTAATGCCATTACGTTAGACTTTTCTGCATCAAAGTGAGCAGAGTTTACAATCTTCAGTAATTTTATGCTCCCATAAATTCATCTTACAACACTTTTTTGACTTTTGGGTGTGATTAGGGACAGAAAAATAAAATGAGTACCAAAAGATTCGAATACTTTATTTCATCAAGAAAGCGTGCACGAATCTGTTCCAAGTGTTAGTTATCGCCCACTCTCATTTTTCCTTAATTAATATATTTTAAAATTCAAAAAAAAATCTTCTCCTAAATAAAACTAGGAGGGCATGGCGTCACAGTTTGGTCGAGAGCTTCCACATTTCGAATAGTCAATCAAATGTTCTTATCGTTCTTTGTTATTTTATACAATAATGTTGACTTTGTATATATACGTATGTTTGTGAACTATTTAATATATTTTTAAACATTTTTTTACAAAATACCTAACTTGCTCTTTGTAAATAAATATCATTATTGGGGTCTTCGGGTTTTCCTCCGGTTCGGAGGATCGGACCTTCTAAGCTCTGAGTCGGAACAGACATGCAAATACTCAATGAAAACCATGCAGTAATGAGTAGACTCGGAAGAGGTTTTTTATCGTGGAAAACTCAGAAAAGTTTAAAAATCACATGGTTGATCTGTGTGCCAAAATCCACTATTTAGCTTTTACCGTTGTTTAGAAGTGTTTGTAGTTCTTCGAATGGTGACACGTCACCTCTCCGTTACAAGCTTTGAGTACAAAGAACGAAAAAGTTGTTCACGAAGCTTTGAGGGTAGCGTTTCTATATGCCTTCTTCTTGGCTCACTGATGCCTCCAAGTGAGCGTTGAGCGTTGCATAGAAAGAGAGGGAGTAGAGTGAATTCTGAGTAGATGAACGATTTAATTTCCACGTTCTCGCCGGAAAACCTCAAATCTCTGTAGTCTCTGGAGTTGTTTCTTTTCAAATGAAGGCCTGAGGGTCTTTTTATATATTTCTAGAGGGACGTGGTAGTAATTGTGTCAGACTGAGTTTTGAGTTGGCGAATGACATCACTCCGTTCCCGTCACATGGGTCACCAATTTTCATGAAATGACGGACATGCCGCTCGAGCGTTCAGGGCAGGTTGCCCACGAGGGCGGAGCTGGGGGGGCGGTCAGCGCCGCTTTCGGGTGTGGTTGTCGTGCACACCGCGTTCGGGCATTGTTGGTCGTGTTTGGTTTTGCTCCCTTTTCTGGTGATTTCGGACCCTTTCAGGGGGCGCGACTTATGAGGGTGGTCCACCAGTTCGGCTCGAGTCACCAAAAAATTTTGATTGAATGCCTTCCGATTATTTAACTCAGAAAAACTGGTCGATCCTTTCAATCATTATTTTGTATGTAACAGCTCGATTAATTCAAACTAATGAAAAATGTAGTATTTAAATTAATTGCGACATATTGTAGGTAAATTCATAACTCTTTTTGCACGTTTTTTGGACTAGAGCTAGCGATCGTCTAGTTCTACAGTACTGAGGACTTCGATGATTTGTTAGCTACCACATCCATTTGATGGTGATTTCCACCTCTTTGTGTGGTCAAAATGATGGAATAGTGGTGAGTTGAACTTGTCGCTCTGCATGGTGAAGACCTGTCTTGCGAGCTGACCGCAAGCTCTTATTGGTGGAACCCATTAGTTCATTATTGCTTGTCTGATTGCTCTTTACGATCGGGACGAGTATGATTCATATAATCTTTAGAAAGAATAACACTCTGTATGGCACGGCGGCGGAGCCTATGAACATGAAGATTTAGGTTGTGTTTGGCACGGTTTATCATGACTTATTTGTTCCGATGAGGTTGGACAAAAATGACATGGTCATATCAAAATCTTATGCCTCAAACTAGTTTCTTTTTTGTAATATTTGTGATACTAAACATACATTATATGACAATAATGTTTTTGTCCAACTTCACCGGAGCAAATAAGCAGCGATAAGCTACACAAAACACAGTCTAAATTGTCATCCGTTAACACTCACTTAAGAAACTTCATTCACCTTTTATGTTCAAACGAATGATATTTGTTAGGTGATCCTTAACGAATGACAGTTTCATCCGGCTCCCTGCTCCTCCGGCTCCCTGCTCCTCCTGCTCCCGATCCCGTCGCCGCTCTCAACTCCCGATCACGTCGCCTCTCCCTGCTCCGGCTCCGGCTCCTGTCACCGCTACCTGCTCCGGCTCCGGCTCCTGTCGCGACTACCTGCTCCGGCTCCGACTCCCGTGGCTGTCGGTACTTTTTCTTCTTCTTCTTCTCCTTCTGTGAAATCAGTCTTCTTCTTCTTCTTCTGTGAAATCAGTCTTCTTCTTCTTCTGCTGCTGTGAAATCAGTCCTCTTCTAAAATGTTAAATCAGTCCAGATTTCACTGTGAAATCTGGACAATTTCTGTGAAGGGTTGATTTGGACGCACCATCGTGATAATCTTCGAGAATTTTAATGTTAGGTACACACCATTGTGTTGCTGAAATCCATCATGAAAGGTTGATTTTGAGCTTCAATCGTCTTGTGTTGCTGGAACACACCATTGGTAATTACTCTTGTTTCCCGGTTTTCTGTTTTAGTTTGCTTAGGAAGGCCACCCGCCTTCAATTGGACGCGGTGTGTGTCTCCCTCGGTTCATTGCGAACCTACAGGTCGATTGTGTCTCTCGGTTCTTTTGTAATTTTGTGTTCAATTTTTGATTGTAATATTGTGTTCAATATTTTCCTTACAAAAATATGTTTGCAAAAAAAAAAAATTCGGGGACGCTGCCCCCAAACCCCCGCTCAGAGTGCGTTGTCCCCCGAATCCCCCGAATTGACAGTACTTAGATTGTGTCTGTGCGACTTCAAAATCCTAGTTCCACCACTGACGACCACCACAACGGTGTCAAACGGAACCTAAGTTTTTGGTCGTTTTTGCTTTCTATGCTCCTATATATTTTATATTTTCAAAATGGAAACACAATTTTTTTCAATTTATTTATATACAAAATTAAATCTCCAGATAAATATTTTGATGATATTTCTTTTAGTTTCTTTAAGTTCAACACTTAAATTTATGGCTCTATTTGTTTTGACGTGGCACTTTAGAGTGTTGAAAATTAGAGCGGTGAGAGTTGAGAAATGAAACTGCGATGACATTAAATGTTAAAAATAATGTTTTCAAGCGTTGAAAATAGAGAATCAAAGTTCACTGAACAAACATTTTTGCGAAGATATATTTTGCTGTCTAACAGAGCTATTGTACTATTTAACATGACACAATTCATAAGGAAATATTTTAAAATAATGGGAGTCAGGTATAGTATTACATTGTTACAAACTTTAATATCCAAAAAGGACTGCGACGGTTTCGATTTGGTTCCAGTTCCTGCATAAATTGTTCAGTTTAGTTCGGTTCAACATTTTGAAACCCAAACCATTAATAATAATAAATGGATTGTAGTTCGATTTTGTATCGGTCCAGTTCAAATCTGGCCTAAAAATCTTGAAACTGCTTAAAATTTGTATGTTGCGGTTGCGGTTTCGGTTCCGGTTCGGATAACAAAATGAAAGATCTACACTTATACAATTGTTGTTCGCGGTTTCCTAATTCAAACTCAACCCGAATAATTTACGAACAGTTTGATTCGATTGCGTTTTGGGTTCGGTTCCAATTCAGCTTAGGTTGTAACTGAGAGTTGTATGCCCAAATAATACATCAAAAGAGAGAAAGTCAGCATAGAAATACCAAGTCCGGTGTCCCAAGACCCAATGACATAAATGAGTTGAAACAACATCAGCTACCACCATTAGGGATCCGAATCCCCTGGAGTTCCTCCGGGAACTCCAGGGGGTGGAGTTCTCATTTTGAGACTCGCTCGAGCGGAATCAAAAAAATGATTCACACGAAAGTTGTAGATATCTCCGAGACGAATAACTTTCATGTTCAACATTTTTTGATTTGAAGTCGTTTATACCCCCGATTTAAGCCCCGAAAAAACTTACTCCAAAAAACATTAAATCAGAGTATAAAACACCTGTATCCAGCTGAATTAATATCATAAGATAAGGGCGCCTCTTGACCAATGGTGAGGCGGGCCAGTGTAACTAAGGCATTGTTCGTGGGGAATTATTTTTACCGGTCAAATGATTAAAGGTGCGTTATTTTCATGTAGAAAAAAGTGTAATAGTAAATATTGGTGGTTGATTTCCTGCAGAAATAACATGATTGATCCAAATACTGATTAACGGTCAGTATTTAATACCATATGCGCCGTAGGATGTCAGATCAACTGTCGATATTTACTTATGCACCTAGAAATAGATGAGAGTAACTCACCTAAATATTTCCCCCAAATGGAGCCTAGGCTCCGTTTGGCACGGTGGTGGCGGTCATGAACACGGGGGTTAAAGTCTCATTTGTTAACGCCCACCTAAGGAACTTCATCCACTTTTATGTTCAAATGGATGATGTTTATTGGGTGATCCTTAACGAATGACGTTTTAATCCATGCGTTTACTACCGGCACCACCGTGCCAAACGGAGCCTAAATCGTCGTGAGTTGGACCGCAACTGCGGCTTGTATTTTGAGGTCTAAATCAACACAGCCTCCGCAGAAAATTAGGCTCTGTTTGAGTAGTTATGAGCCATCGCTAGTGTTCACGCTCAAACTCAGCCAACGAATTTCGGTGGCATTTGGTTGGGCTTTTTGCATGCTGTGCGGTGGAAACGCACCGGAGTTTTGAGAATAATCTGCGTTTGGCGTGGCTTATGTCGAAAACAACGTTTTCCCAGTTCCGTTGTTTTTATAAGATCCCGGTACGCTGTTATATTTCGCGTTCAACCGCAGAAGCAGGACTTGGCTTCTTCGCTCCCCAACCCATCGCACGAATGATCTTCTCATTCGATTTCCGGCATGAATCCCACGGCCATCTTCTTCGCCCTCCCCTCTCCATCTTCTTCTTCACTCTCTCTTCCTCCTCTGCAAGTTTCACCGCCGGGGCAAAAGGCGGCGAGAACCTTCCGAGATCGGACATTGATCTGCTGGAGTTTCCTCTGAATCGGGAATATTTGGAGGCGGAGTTCTTCTTCTTCGGCGCCTTTGGTTATGGCCTCGTCAAATAGGAGTCGTATCTTGCGGTCGGCGGACCATCACCGATCAGCATCAGGAAAGCCAATCTCGGCCCTTTGGTTCGTGACATTGTCGCCCAATTTGGATACCAGTAAGTTGGCCACATCAGGTAATCACAGAGCCTGATATAGCTAGGTTTATGCACAGGGAATTGGGATCCTTCGTGGAGCTCTCAAAATTGAACCATAGGCGACTATGATTAATGGTTAATTTTGTTTTGTTTTTTTAATTTAAATTAGTATGGTTTTAATTGGTCATATATAGAAGTGTGATGATTTGGTTTGATTTTTAAGCAGCTCAAAACTGAACCATCTGTTTATTGTTCCGAAAATCTGAAACGAATACGAACCGCGAAGGCCAATGAAGTTGTATGAAAAAATACTTTATTCCAAAAAATTAATTGTTGTTAATTAAAATTTGTGGAGAAAAAAATTCACTACAAATTCCGTTTTGTTTCCAAACAATTTTGTGAAAACTTCGTTTTACAAAATTCATTTCACCCAAATAATTTTTTAACAAAACTCTATTTTTCAAAATCAACGATTTTTCTATCAATAACTTATGATCAGGAGCTTATCATTAGCAATAGTCCAACGAAATACAACCTTCATTTCAGTAGACTGCTGCAGGCGGATACACCCGGCTAGATGCTGCCGAATAAGTCTTGTTAAAATTTCAAATTTTTTGAAGCAGGCTTGGAAAAATGCGTGTGAACAAGGGGTGAAAAGAATCTGGCGCCGGTCAGAAACAGTCGGCGGTTAGTTAATGCATCCTTTGTCAAAGTTGATTTGGTAATTGCCTTTGTAAATTTAGTGCTTTTATCAGTTTTATGGGAATTATTCGCTTTTATGGGAATTATTCGCCGTTCTTTGTGCCTAATAAATAATATTTATGAATATCATGTAATTGATTAATTTTTTTTCGTTTTGTTAAATAAAATTCAATCTAATAATTAAGGGTGTTTAAATTGGCAGCCTCTATATGAATATTGGCAACACAAAGATAATGACAACTTAAAATATGGCTATTGACAGCCCGTTAGATACTGACAGCACAAAAATTAAATTTTTAAATAGACATTTTTAAAAAAAGTGTTCAACATGAAAGTTGTAGATCTCGACGAGATCTACAATTTTTATGTTGAATATATTTTTTTAAAAATATCATATAGTAGACTTATTTTCAAAAGGCGCGTAATTCGGGCGGAACTCGCATAATTCCGCCAGAATTCCGCGTCTTTTGAAAATATGTCTGCTATATGAAATTTTTAGAAAAAGTGTTCAACATAAAAGTTGTAGATCTCGTCGAGATCTACAACTTTCATGTTGAACACTTTTTCTAAAAATGTCATATAGTATACTTATTTTCAAAATACACGTGTTCCGCATTTTGGGCTGTTATTAGCTGTCTATTATGCATGTTTTTTATTATTTTGCTGGGCTGTCAATATGCAAAGCTGGGTTGTCAATATAAGCGCCCATAATTAAAAAAATATTATGAAAAACCTAATATTATTTTCACATGTATTATATAAAACTGCGTCCTGGAAAAAAGGGTGCCCGAAAATGAAGACGTGCTCGGGTGCAAAAAATGCGCCCCGGCGACAAAACATGTGCTCGGGAGAAAAAAAGTGTGTCCGTGCGAAAAAATGGGCGCCCGAGCGAGGAAATCTGCTCTCGTGCAAAACAATGTCAGCCCGGGCGAAAAGATGCACGCATGGGCAAAAAACGCTTCGACTAAAAAGGGGCGTCCGTGGAAAAACCAGGGCCCGAGATAAAATCGGGGGCCGAACTAAAAAAAGGGCGCACGGGGGAAACGGGCGCCCGGGCAAAAAATGGTCGTCCCAACGAAAACACGTGCGTCCGGACGAAAAAAGGGCCCCGAGGCGAAAAACGGGGGGCCGGGCGAAATAGGTTCGCTCGGGCGAAAAACGTGTGCATGAGCGAAAATACTTAAGTCCGGGCGAAAATACTGAAATATGGGCAAAAAACGTATGCTCCGGCGAAAAAACGTGCACTCAGGTATAAAAATGCGACCTGGTGTAAAAGCCTGCCCGAAAAATATACGTGCTCAGCTGCAAAAAATGCGCCTGCGCGACAAAACTTGTGCTCGGGAGAAAAAACATGTCCATGCGATAAAACGGGCGTCCGGGTGAAATAGGTCCTGGCAAAAACGGGCGCCCAAGAGAAAATGCTTGCGCCCGGGCGAAAAACATGAGCCTGTGCGAAAAAGCACTCTCGGGCGAAAAAACGCCCCCGTGAGAATTATGTTCCCCCAGGCGAAATACGCGCCCTAGGGGGAAAACGCGCGTACAAGCGAAAAACGAGCCTTCTTGCGAAAAAACGTGTGCGCTGTCGAAAAACGCGCCTCCGGGCGAAAAACGCTCCCTATGACGAAAAGCTCGTGCTCGGGCGAATATCTCGCGAGCGGGCGAAAAACACGTGCTCGTGCGAAAAACACGCCCCCGGGCCAAAAACATGTTACCGGGCGAAAAATGAGGTTCTGGGCCAAAAAACGGGCTCTTGGACGAAAAAATATCTTAGTCGGAATTGTTCAATTCTTATATAAATTTAAAAAAATTATCTTTAATATTTTAAATATATTTCACAGAATTGATTAAAATTACAATTCCAATATCGAACATGCAAACGATCTCTTCGTTTGCATGCCTGACATTGGAAATGGAATTGAAATTGAAAATATAATTACAATTTTATTGTCTATTTGCATGTTTAACATTGAAATTGAAATTTTAATGAATTAGATGAAATTCATTTTGAAATAAAAACAATTCTTTTATATATATATACAAGTAGTCGTGCACGAGAAACCCCGTGCGGGAAACATTCGTCGTGAGTGCGACATTTGCTGGGAGGGGAGGCATTCATCGTGGGTGTGATATTTGTCGAGGGGGCGACATTTGTCGTGGGGGAAACATTTGTCATGGGGGCAACATTTCTCATGAGGGCATCATCTGTCATGGTGGCGACATTCGTCGTGGGGGTGACATTCGTCGTGGGGGCGACATTCGTCATGGGGACAACATTCGTCATGGGGGTGACATTCATCGTTCGGGTGACATTCAACACGAGGGCTACATTCAACTGAATCAACATTTATCGTGAGGGCAACATTCGTCGTGGTGACGACATTTGTTGTGGGCACGACTGATACGCCCGAAACAGGTATGCGTATTACACGCAAGTGCACGTGCCGGTTCAAGTAATAAAGAGTGAATAAAGATCGTTTCCACGGAGAGGTGGTGAATTCGGTGCTTGCAATTACTAGTTATACCTTTTCTCTAAATCCAAGTGGATCAAGATGATGATTTTGATTTAGAACTAGATGGTGACGAATTTATAAAATAAGTTGAAATAAACTATCGTGCCTTAGGAGAAAACTTGAAGATTCAGATTGGAGAAGTAATCTTGTGCGGTGATTTCCTATGTCTACTGTAATGAATTTATAAATGATGCTTTGTGAAAATGACCGGTGGAAAACCGTGCAACGATTTTAAAGTAGACAACCGTATCTCTCGATATCGGAGGTCCCTAGTCCTCTATTTCCCCTCGGGTGAAATAGGAAACCGATTAGAGATTGAAAACCCGAGTTGCTAACACTAAGGGGAAATCTCTTTCTCCCTTTAAGTGCTATATGGAATCCATAATGCACTTGCGCAACTCCTCTCTCGATTTATGAAGCGCAGTAGAAAGATGAAACCGTGATTAAAGGCTTCAAAATATAGATTATGAATTCAATAAAAATAAATCCACCATACAATTACAAAGTTAAATCTAAAGAACATTCATCACACAAGACATAGTACTTTCACAACACAAGATCGAGAAAATTAGTTCATGACGGCGAAAGAAAACCACAAGTATGAGTAGATCTTACAGCACATGATGTTAGAAATTAAAAACTTGCAGCGTTTCGCTCTCCGATTCGGCCGAAATCCGTCCGTCTTCCTTGCCCGGAACTAGCCCTAGAGGAAGAACTCTTCTTTTCCTTTTCTCCCCACTTCCCTTGATGATGATTATGGAATGAATGTAACTTCTGAATAATCCTCAAAAAAAAAACGTTCAGCCCTTTCCCCAAGGGATGCCTCTTTCCATCTTTGCATATGGCGCAATTTTCAAATTTTAAAATTTGAAATTCGTCAAGAGGTTGCAACCTTTTTTCAGAAGTTGCAACCTTTTCTCCAGGACAGCATATTTTGACCAAATCCCTCTTCCCAGCCATTCTCCTTAGCTTTTCTTGCATGAACACCTAGGAAAAAGACCACATTAGTCATTAGTAAAATAAAAGTGGATTTACTTGCAATTAGACTTCAATTAAACGGGTTTTTCTCCCGAATCAATGAGCAAAAAGGGTCCAAAACTTGAGCTAAATAACTTCTTTTTGAGAAGTTATCACACCTCCACACTTGAACCTTTGCTAGTCCCTAGCAAAGACAATAATTTTCACCGAAATCGAGTGAGAGGGAATAGTCACAATACAAACTCACAAGATCCATCTTCTCAAACATAATTAAAGAAAGCTTACTCAAAAATTTCAAATTTAACCAAATGAGAACTTGTCACACCTTAATGGTTCGAAATACCCAAATATTAACTAGTTCGATGAAATAGAAAGCTCAATTAAATTTTCTAGTGTGGTGTGTGTCATCCTCTAAAATCATTTTTCTCCCATAAACTATTCCATCAAACCTCCTTAGTAACTAAGAAAGAATAAGATGAAACCAAGTCCTTGACTTAACCTCCACGTGAATTCATGATTTGATTTGAAAATAAAAGATGAGGACTTCTGGTGGAAATGACATTGGCTTGGTAAGGAATCAAATGTGATAGTAGAAAGTATTTCTCTAGTTAATATTCTCAATAACTCTCCAAACTATAGGGTTCCTCTTTAATTTTCAACTACTTAGACCGTAGTAGGGATCATTCCAAGTAGGTGTACACACACTCGGGCCACATATCACTACAACTAACACGTTGCAATTTTTTTTTCTTCTGTAATCATAGTTGGGATCATTCCAAGTATGAATATACATACCTAGGCCGCATATCACTATGACACGTTCTCTTTTCTTTTTTTTTCTTTTTATAAAGTCATAGTAGGGATCGTTCCAAGTAGGTGTACACACACTCGGGCCACATATCACTACGAATCACAAAACTTTTTATTTTTTTAACAATTCCCCATAGTTGAAGAACTTACTAAGAAATAACTATTAGAAATATAAGAAAATGGTAAGTGAGAATTCAAATTTCAAGCTCAAAGGAAAGTGGACGATCAAATTAAATATCGGTAGTGAGACATGAATTGATCAAAGATAAGTCCTAATCATTCTTTCAAATCAACTAGAAATCGCAATATTTTGGTTTACATCTCCGACTTGGTTCATGCTACCCTTCCATCATTACTTTTAGAAGTCGGTGAGGGTCAATCTTTAGGAAGAAAAATTCTTTTTTTTTAAAAAAAAAAATTGTGTGGATAAGAGAAATATTTAAAAGAGCTTTTACCCATCTCGCTAAATTTTCAATCGGAGATTTGAACCGTTAAGATGGACTATCCTACTAAATAATAATCATCAAAAACTCCTGACTAACCTACTCGTTGATTATATTGAGAAGTGGAATTAACTATTAATGTTAGAAATACTCAACTCTCACTCAATTGGTAGGAGTGTACTACTCCCACCTCCACACTTTTTGCCTTTGTTAGTCCCTAACAAAGCGACCTTACTACTCATAATGATACATTCGTGGTCTTTATTAATCATAAGGTCATGCAAACATGTTGACAAATATAATGCAGGTATTAAAAGCTTGAAATAGAGAAATCTAGAAACTCCCCTGAAGTTCGGGTGTCGGAAGAGCTGCCCAAAAATGCGACATGATAAACTATAAATCGTACCTGTGTGTTGCAACCTGCGCATAACTTATACCACAAACTATATAAGTATTGCAATTAACATTTATAGAAGCAGCTGTCTGTGGCCATAAGTACGAGGCACCATCAAGTGAAAAGGGTTTAGCACAAAAGGTATTATAAAAAATATTGTCAGACATAACATATTCAATAATCATGATGCAAGGAATGCTCAGCATAGTTGTGCATGAAAAGAATTTGTCACTCAGCAGTAAGACATGTTGTGAAATAATGTTAAATCAGACATAGTAAAATTCATAATCTATCAGGAGTACCACAACCAGACAGAGTAATAACTATAATCACACTGCGTATATCATCACAGAACATCAATAGAAAACAGTCATGTCTAGCAAAATATCAAAAATATACTGGCAGCAGCCTAAATGTCAAAACATCAAATAAGTAATCAGTAATCTAGGAAGGAGAGAGGTACTAATCCGCTTTGCTATCTCCAGACCCCTCTCCGTCCTCGTCGTCGTCTTTCAGATATAACTTAAGTCGCTCGCCGTTTACTTTAAATTCTGATCCATCACCCTCATTAATGATGGTCACCGCGCCATATGGATGAACTAATTTAACTTTAAATGGCCCCGACCACCTCGACTTGAGTTTCCCGGGAAATAACTTCAAACGGGAATTGAATAAGAGGACCGATTGGCCCGGCTCGAAGTGTTTTTCCTTAATGCGTCGGTCGTGCCACTTCTTTGTGCGCTCCTTATAGATCCGTGAGTTCTCGTAAGCTTGCATCCGGATCTCCTCGAGTTCATTTAGCTGCAGTAATCTCTTCTTACCGGCATCCCGAAAGTCATAATTGATTTTCTTAATCGCCCAGAATGCTCGGTGTTCTAACTCGAGTGGTAAATGACAAGATTTTCCGTAAACCAACCTATACGGGGTTAATCCGATGGGAGTTTTGAATGCAGTCCGGTATGCCCATAATGCATCGGTGAGCTTTTGTGACCAGTCTTTTCGATTTATGCTCACGGTTTTCTCTAAAATCCGTTTTATCTCCCTATTCGATACCTCCGCTAATCCATTTGACTGAGGGTGGTAAGCGAGTGCGACCTTATGGGTAACCCCGTATTTGTTTAGCAATGAGGTGAATTGATGGTTGCAAAAATGACTTCCCCCATCACTAATGATCGCTCTAGGTACCCCGAATCTATTGAATATGTGACTTTTTAGAAAATTCAGGACTACCTTGCCATCATTCTTAGGTGTTGCGATCGCCTCTACCCATTTAGATACGTAATCAACTGCCAACAAAATGTATAAATTACCATTTGAATTGACAAACGGACCCATAAAATCCATTCCCCAAACATCAAATAATTCGACCTCTAACATGATGTTCATTGGCATTCCCTCATTCCTTCTCAAATTCTCGCAGCGTTGACACCTATCACATTGTTTAACAAATTCATTAGCGTCGCGGAATAGATTAGGCCAAAAGAATCCGGCCTCTAATACCTTCATTGCAGTCCTCGTTCCCATAAAATGACCTCCGTAAGGTGAGCTGTGACACTTTTCTAATATCGATCTTGTTTCAACCTCCGGCACGCATCGCCTTACCACTCCATCAGCTCCGATTTTAAATAGGTACGGCTCGTCCCAAAGATAGGAGCGTACCTGGTGTAAGAAGCGCTTCCTTTGTTGATACGCCAAGTCAGATGGTAGAATATTACTCACTATGTAATTTACGTAGTCAGCATACCAGGGTGGGGTACTATCATGAATCGCCAAAACTTTCTCATCTGGGAATCTCTCATCAATTTCCGGATTATAGGAGGGTCGAGTAGCCTCTATCCTGGACAAGTGATCTGCAACCGGATTATCGGTGCCCTTCCTATCCTTAATCTCCACGTCAAATTCTTGTAAAAGAAGCACCCATCTGATCAATCGGGGCTTAGCGTCCTTTTTATCCATGAGATAACGAATCGCAGCATGATCCGTATAAACGGTGCTCTTTGTGCACAAAAGGTACGATCTAAATTTCTCGAAGGCATACACTACAGCTAGTAATTCCTTCTCGGTAGTTGTGTAATTTATTTGAGCATCAATCAAGGTCTTACTAGCATAAGCGACGGTGTGAAATACCTTCTCTCGTACCTGTCCTAACACAACTCCAACCGCGTAATCACTAGCGTCACACATGAGGACAAACGGCTTCTCCCAATCAGGAGTTATCACGATAGACGCTGTAGTCAAACGTTGTTTTAGTGTAGCAAAAGCATTTAAACACTCCTCGCTCAACTGAAATTTCGCATCTTTTTCTAGTAATCCACTTAATGGTTTTGCAATTTTGGCGAAGTCTTTAATGAATCTTCTATAGAACCCAACATGGCCTAGAAAACTACGCAACATTTTCACATTATTGGGTGGAGGAAGCTTCTCAATCACATCTAGTTTCGCCTTATCAACTCCTAAACCTTCTCTTGAAACGTGATGACCAAGCACAATACCCTCCCGCACCATGAAGTGACATTTCTCCCAATTTAGTACGAGATTAGTTTCAACACAACGCGTTAACACTTTCTCCAAACAAGATAAACATGCATCAAAGGAATTACCGAAGATAGAGAAGTCATCCATAAAAATTTCAATACCATGGTCCATAATATCCGAGAAAATGGCAATCATGCATCGCTGAAATGTGGCGGGTGCATTACATAGACCGAATGACATCCTTCTAAATGCAAACGTCCCATAAGGGCATGTGAATGTGGTCTTCTCCTGATCCTCTGGGGCTACCGTAATCTGATTATACCCTGAATAGCCATCAAGAAAACAGAAAAAATCGTTCCCCGCGAGTTTATCGAGCACTTGATCAATAAAAGGTAAGGGGAAATGATCCTTTTGAGTGGCCTTGTTCAGCTTTCGGTAGTCCATACAGATACGCCACCCGGTAGTCGTTCTAGTCGATACTAACTCATCCCTCTCATTTCGTACTACCGTCATCCCTCCTTTTTTGGCACACATTGCACCGGTGATACCCACGAACTATCCGAGATGGGATAGATGATCCCGGCGTCAAGCCACTTAATGATCTCCTTCTTCACCACTTCTTTCATTGGTGGATTGAGGCGACGCTGGGGTTCGATCGATCCCGTAAACGATTCTTCCAAGAGTATCTTATGCATACATAGTGAGGGGCTAATCCCTCGGATATCCACTATGGTCCACCCTATGGCCGTTTTAAATTGAGTTAGCAGTTCCAAAAGCTTTTGATACTGATCAGTTGATAGTTTAGAATTGATAATAACCGGTAATGTGTTATCTTTTCCTAAATACGCGTACATGAGGTGGTCTGGGAGAGGCTTCAATTCAAGAGTCGGCGGATTAACAATAGAGGGCTTGTCCGCCAACGCCTTGTCCGGCATCTCAAAAGGTTCCGGTCTCCTAACGAAAACAGCTTGTGACTCAAATACCTCTAGGAAATCACGTATTTCCTCATCATCGTCCGAAGTCTCCTCGTGTATCAAAAATCGAGTCAATAAGTCATCTTGCCTAGTGGATTCCATATTCAAATTATAGTCTTGAAGTGAAATTTGATTTACCGTCTCCATATGATCTTCTTGACCTCGAGGGAATTTCATAGCTTCAAGTACATTAAAGGTGATTTGTTCGTCGTTAACTCTCATGGTCAACTCCCCCTTCTGTACGTCTATTAATGTCCGACCTGTGGCGAGAAATGGTCTCCCTACTATAATGGGAACCTCTCTATCCTCTTCCATATCTAAGACAACGAAGTCTGCTGGAAAAATAAACTTGTCCACCTTAACTAGGACATCTTCAACTATTCCTTTCGGGAACGCAAGGGTTCTATCGGCTAGTTGCAAGGTGATGGAGGTCTTGGAGATGTCTCCTAAACCAAGCTTCCTATATATCGAAAATGGCATCAGATTGATGCTTGCACCTAAATCACATAGAGCCTTACCCTCGAATTGATAACCTATAGCGCACGGTATGGTGAAACTCCCCGGATCTTTCAATTTAGGCGGGAGTTTCTTCTGGAGGATGGCACTGCACTCTTGCGTGAGTGCCACCGTCTCATGCGTTCCAAATTTCCGCTTTTTAGAAAGGATGTCCTTCATAAACTTCACGTAGCTTGGCATTTGCTCCAAAGCCTCCGCGAAAGGGATGTTGATTTGCAGTTTTTTAAATAATTCAACAAATTTTTGAAATTGTTGATCGAGTTTGCTCTTCTTTAACCGTTGTGGAAACGGCGGTGGTGGATAGATTTTTATATTAGTGTTCTTCTGTTTATCTTCCGCGACAAGTTCTCTCTTACTCTCTCCGGATCTTTCTTCTACTTCTTCCTTTCTCTTATCATTTTCTTTTAACTGGTTGTTCGCAACATTAGAGCCAATAATATCCAACTCTTTTTGCTCACCAACTTGGATCCCACTCTCATTCATAGTCTCACCCACTAACTCCTTACCACTCCGTAGAGTGACCGCTTTACAGTGCGGATTATCTCCCTTCGGATTTGGTGTTGTATCCGTAGGTAGCGAACCTTGGGGTCTAAGACTTAAAGCATTAGCGATTTGTCCCAACTGAGTTTCAATTACACGTAAAGAGCCCTCTAGGCTAGAAATGCGAGCATCCCTCTTCTGCATGGATTCAAGGAGTAACTCATCAGATAATTTTCTAGAGGACCCCTGTTGATTATAATTATTATTCTGGGGTGGATGAGGGTTCGAGTTGAATCCGGGTGGGTGTGCCAAACCTGAATTATTCTTCCATGAAAAATTAGGGTGATTTCGCAAATCCGGGTTGTAATGAGTTGGAATTGCATTATGGTTATTATTGTGATTCATGAATCTCGGTTGACCACCTATATAGTTGACCTCCTCGTTACTACTGATGAGTTGCTCCACCGTGAGTGAAGGATTCATACTAATCGGAGGAGCAGCTATACTATTAACTTGGGGGTTCATTTGAGCTTGATTTTGATATAGAGTTAATGCATCTAACCGCTTATTCATCGAGTTGAATTGTGCGGTCATTTGTGCAGCGAAAGCAGTGAGTTGGTCAACTTGGTGCACCCCTCCCGTAGATGAAGAACCTTGACGCTCAAATGAATGGTAATTATTGGATGACAGATCCTCTAAGATTTCATACGCATCCTCGGGATATTTATTCATTAAAGACCCTCCCGCAGCTCCATCTACTTGGATCATGGTAGACGTCTGGAGACCGTTATAAAAGGTCCATACCTGTTGGTGTATGGCTAGACCATGGTGCGGACACTTACGCAATAGTTCCTTAAACCTTTCCCATGCGTCATAGAGTGTCTCTCCATTCCCTTGCATGAATGTGGATATGTCTCTCTTAAGTTTTGCAGTTTTCGATGGAGGAAAATATTTAGCCAAGAATTTCTCTATCAAAGTTACCCAAGTAGTGATGGAACCGTTGGGTAGTGAATTCAACCAATCCTTTGCTTTTCCCTCCAAAGAAAATGGGAATAACCTAAGTTTTATAGCCTCCTCAGATGCGCCATTGATTTTAAAAGTGTCGCATATTTCGATGAAGGTCCTTAAGTGAGAATTAGGGTCTTCATGGTTATGGCCACCAAATTTATTATGTTGAACGAGTTGCATTGTCATAGAATCTATTTTGAAGTTGTTAGCTTCAATTGCGGGTCTAGTAATGCTAAAATGCAATCCTCCTTGTAAGGGCATATTGTAGTCACGACACGTTCTTCTTTGTTCAACTGGATGACCGTTTTGATCTACCTGGCCTCCTAAATCCTGACCTTCTTGGTAATTTTCATTTTCCACGTTTTGGTTATTGTGATCCATTGTTGAAGAGTTAGTACGTCCTATACGAACCGCTCTCCTATTTTGTCTACACGTCCGTTCGATTTCTAGGTTTAGAGGCAGTAGTTCTGGCGATCGAAAACGGGACATGCACTAAGGAGAAAGGCAATACAAAAATAACAAAAAAAACAATCACAAGATAAACAAACAAGATTACAAACTTGAACTCTAAATACTAAGGGTTCACTAATATCGCAAGAAAGAAACACAGAATACGCCGCACCTCCCCGGCAACGGCGCCAAAAACTTGATACGCCCGAAACAGGTATGCGTATTACACGCAAGTGCACGTGCCGGTTCAAGTAATAAAGAGTGAATAAAGATCGTTTCCACGGAGAGGTGGTGAATTCGGTGCTTGCAATTACTAGTTATACCTTTTCTCTAAATCCAAGTGGATCAAGATGATGATTTTGATTTAGAACTAGATGGTGACGAATTTATAAAATAAGTTGAAATAAACTATCGTGCCTTAGGAGAAAACTTGAAGATTCAGATTGGAGAAGTAATCTTGTGCGGTGATTTCCTATGTCTACTGTAATGAATTTATAAATGATGCTTTGTGAAAATGACCGGTGGAAAACCTTGCAACGATTTTAAAGTAGACAACCGTATCTCTCGATATCGGAGGTCCCTAGTCCTCTATTTCCCCTCGGGTGAAATAGGAAACCGATTAGAGATTGAAAACCCGAGTTGCTAACACTAAGGGGAAATCTCTTTCTCCCTTTAAGTGCTATATGGAATCCATAATGCACTTGCGCAACTCCTCTCTCGATTTATGAAGCGCAGTAGAAAGATGAAACCGTGATCAAAGGCTTCAAAATATAGATTATGAATTCAATAAAAATAAATCCACCATACAATTACAAAGTTAAATCTAAAGAACATTCATCACACAAGACATAGTACTTTCACAACACAAGATCGAGAAAATTAGTTCATGACGGCGAAAGAAAACCACAAGTATGAGTAGATCTTACAGCACATGATGTTAGAAATTAAAAACTTGCAGCGTTTCGCTCTCCGATTCGGCCGAAATCCGTCCGTCTTCCTTGCCCGGAACTAGCCCTAGAGGAAGAACTCTTCTTTTCCTTTTCTCCCCACTTCCCTTGATGATGATTATGGAATGAATGTAACTTCTGAATAATCCTCAAAAAAAAAACGTTCAGCCCTTTCCCCAAGGGATGCCTCTTTCCATCTTTGCATATGGCGCAATTTTCAAATTTTAAAATTTGAAATTCGTCAAGAGGTTGCAACCTTTTTTCAGAAGTTGCAACCTTTTCTCCAGGACAGCATATTTTGACCAAATCCCTCTTCCCAGCCATTCTCCTTAGCTTTTCTTGCATGAACACCTAGGAAAAAGACCACATTAGTCATTAGTAAAATAAAAGTGGATTTACTTGCAATTAGACTTCAATTAAACGGGTTTTTCTCCCGAATCAATGAGCAAAAAGGGTCCAAAACTTGAGCTAAATAACTTCTTTTTGAGAAGTTATCAACGACATTTGTCATGGGCGCGATATTTGTCGAGGGCGCGACATATGTCATGGGCGGCATCATTGGTCTTGGGGGAAACATTAGTCATGAGAGGCGTCATTGACCGTGAGTAGTGACATTGGTCGTGGGCGGCGACATTGGTCGTGGACGACCCATATTAATGAATAATGATAGATAGTTTACAATCAACCATTTTTATAACAGACACATATTAATGAATAACGACAAAGCATGATGTATAAGGGAGCAAAATAACCCATACATGAACAAAGCATGGTGTATGAACAATCAATCGAAGCAAAGCTTAAACCGAAGCATGGTGTATGAACAATCAACCCAGACATGAACAAAGCTTAAACCTGAACAAAGCAGTTGATTTCTCAAACATCAACTTAAACCTGAACAGTGCACGGGGGGGGGGGGGGGGGGGGCAACAGTACACGGCTCGCATTGGCGGGCTTCGCCCGCCCCCAGTGGCAACTCGGGTCATGAGGGCGACATTGATCGTTGGTGGCAACATTGGTCATGTGCGGCAATATTCGTCGGGGGCCAGCCTTGGGATATCAAATATGTCAAAATCAATTAGTTTTTAACACATCCTTCATGACCCAATCCTAAAATTTGTTATTGTTGTGAATTATTGAAATATGATAGTGTGTAACTGGAATATCATTAAGGCTCCGTTTGTGTGTGTGTGTGGGGGGGGGGGGGGGGCTTATTTTCACCTGTCAAGCGGTGACGACCGCATGAACTGGACCGTAATTAAGGTCCGGTTCATGCGGTCGTAACCGCTTGACTGGTGAAAATAAGTCCCCCCAAATGGAGCCTAAGACAAACAAAAATAAAACAAAGAGATGCAATCAAATTGAGAAATGCAAACAAAGAAATAATAGAAAAGGCCATGTAACCTGATGTTTACGGGCCTTAAAGGTGTGTGATGGTCGAGTGAAGCGAGATTCGGCGGACGCGAGCACGGAAGTTGTAATGAAATGGATTGCCATGAACTGAGATTAACTTTTACGCCATCCCTAATTCTCCACAGAGCCCACCCTGCACCCAAATAAACAAATAAAAATGTGTAAACATCAGCCAAAATCCCTGCATTTCAGTCTTCTGATAAAATTGCCTTCATCTAAAATTCCTCATAAATACTTTTTATGTCCAATCTTCCTATTAACTATTATTATCTATTTTTTCTGCAGAAAGACGAATATAAAACCAGAAACGCTTGATCAGAAGCAAAATGGAGTATAAAATATAAAGGCAAAATCATTTAACAATGAAAGGTTGAGATCATTTATCTACTATAAATATGCATTCTAAGCTTATAAACAGTTTTGGAAGATCGAATTGTATGCTTTGATTTATAGAATTTCATGGCGACGAACTCATCATTCAAAAAACTGACTACTTCCTAATTTCCAAATATTGCAGTAAGCCATGGTATTTCTTATATTCCATGCAGGAACTGCCTGTACAGGGAAGTTCACTAATTTAATGCGTCCTAAGCCCAGTGGAAACCCATTACATTAAGACAGAAGACAGTCAATATGCATGCAATCAATATATACCCAGATTTATAAACTATCGGACACAGATACAAACTGATATCAATTCTATCAACTTGAAAATAAAATTCAAATTCTGGACACCAATACAAACTGATAGAGTGCTAATTTCAAAACATGTAGGTTGCAGTTTACATCTTTGCACCTACAACATCTTATGTTCATTGCTAAAATTCATCTAAGAAATTACCTTGGCTGCATCTAATTTTTGCGAGAGGCTGCAAGGTAAACCTGAATATAAATTACCCCTAAAAAATATGGTTTGATTGAAATATTAATGCAGAAGAAGAAATTCCCTGCCTGCAGTGAGCATTGCACCTACAGGAAGCTGTCGCTTTACATAAACTGTGCAGCTTCTGCATGCACAATTATAGCTATCCGATCAATTATTGACCAAGATAGAGTGCAGTTTGATAGGCTATTACGATGTTTTAACAATACACATGCCTGCAGTTATCAAAAATTGAATAGACACATATAGAGACTCAGATTTAAACAGAGAAATCTAATTATGAATCAGATCACATATATGGTCTAAGCGCACATTGAAACTTTATTTCATATGCTGAAAGAAGCCTATATTATAACACTTGGCAATGCCAAAATGATACTCTTCGTGCTAAAATGATCCTCTTCGACTTGCCAAAATCGTAAACAAACAACAGGAATAAACTAAGTAGTGAGGTAGAAGCGGATCATTTTGGATTCTTCTTAAGAGCCCTTAGGAAGAAACATTTACATAGCAGGAATATCAAGATTAACTTCAACAGATATTGTCTAGCGACATTCATGACTTAAAAGGGTAAATATCAAGATCCTAAAAGCAATCGTACATCTGTTCACCCAACTGAAGCTTCCGTCCAATTGTTTACAGTTTGATTTTCTATAAATCAAGACCATATCTAGGTGAATCCTTCAGATTGCACAATCTGACAAAATCTCTTGATTCAAGGAACACAGTTGCGCGAAATCACATATACAGAGCAAGCTATCTTCCTCTACATTTTAAAAAAATACAGATTAAGGTGCTGGGAAGGAGAAAAACAAAGGCTAGAAAACGTAACCTGCAACCAAAAAAGCTCGAGATGGGGCTGGAGAAGAATCAAAATGAACGTTAGCGATTGAGGGAATTAGATCGAGAGAAAGCCAGATTGCTAGGATTTGTTTGCTTGCGATCTAAGACGCTTGCTACCAGAGATTCAAGATGCTCCCAACTAGGAGGCTGGGATAGAGAAGGACTCGAGAGAGCAGCGACCGTCTTCGCGAGTTAGCGACTCGCGCCAATCACTGCGATGGGGAGGAAGAAGCCAAGCAACGCGTTTAGGAAGACCTAACCTGCGCGCGTTTAGGAGAAGAAGACCTAACCTGCGGAGGCGCCCATTGCTACGATCGGGAGGAAGAAGCAAAAAAGCGCAAGACCTAACCTGCGGAGGCTCTCGCCATCGGCAGAAAAAATGGGTATCGCGATTTTGAGCCGGATGAATAGTGCAGGAAAGATGAAAACTATATTAATTAAGCTCAAATACGACCAAAAGATCGAAATACCCCTCCATTAACTTATAAAAGCTGATTTTATGGGGGTATTTTGGGATTTAAATGTTACACGTGGTCTAACATATCTCATTGCTTATAGTATAAAGATATACGAATTGGAAAATTCTGATTGAGACATGTTTTTCATCGCCCGTTTTTTTCATCCGGGCCCCCATTTTTCGCTCGGTACCCCGTTTTTAGCCCTGAAGGGAGTATTTCATCAGAGCGAGTATTTTTCGCCCGCGCGTGAGTTTTTGGCCCAGACGCGCATATTTGGCCCGATCGCGTGTTTTTCAACCGGGCGCGCATTTTTCGCCTGATGCGCGTTTTTCGCCCGGGGCGCGTTTTTTACCCGTGGGCTTGTTTTTCGTCGGGGCCCCGCTTTTTTTCACCCGTGCACGTTTTTTTTCCTGTGGTCTCGTTTTTCGCTTGGGGTGCGTATTTCTCTCAGGGTCGCGTATTTCGCCAGGGAGTGCTTTTTCGTCCTGGCGCACGTTTTTCGCCCGGGCATAAGAATTTTCTATTGGGCGCTCGTTTTTCGCCAGGGGAGCGGCACGTCTATTTCACTCGGGCGTCCGTTTTGTCGCACAGACACACGTTTTTTTCTCTCGAGCGCACGTTTTGTCGCATGTGCGCATTTTTTTCGCCCGAGCACATACTATTTTTGGGGCACACTTTTGTATACCCAGATGCTCTTTTCTACCCGGGCGCGCATTTTTTTGTCTGCACGTGCGTTTTTCGCCGGGGCGCAAGTATTTTCTCCCATGCACTCGTTTTTCGCCCCAGTGTAAGTATTTTTTCCCATGCGCTCGTTTTTCGCCCGAGCGGGCTTATTTCTCCCGGCCTCCAGTTTTTCTCTCGGGCCCCATTTTTTCCCGGGTGCTCGTTTTTCGCCCGAGCGCCCGTTTCTCGCCCGGACACCCGTTTTGTCAATGTGATGCTTGTAACTAATGAACGAATGTGATTGCTTTTGCCCCGCCACTTTCAAGAGAAGCGGTATAAGGTGGAGTTTGTATAGATCAATCAAACAGGGGGTTGATCTTGAACTTGTAATTTTGCTAGCATGAGGCATGCTGGGTTCGCGTGGGTTCTCGATCTTTTTAGATGAGCATGACGTAGCTTCCGATTTGTTTTTGTTGAAATTTGTGAAGTGGAAGTGGTTGATGGGTAGGCCGGGCGGCCTGAGCGGACATAGTCGGCGGACTGGGTGGACTGGGCAGACTGCTGTTATGCGGCCTGGGGATAGGCCTGAGATGTTGGCTGTTCTGTGCGGCATGTGCGGACTAAGTCCGCGGCCTGGGCAGATTGTTGTCTGCGGATAGGGCGTTGGCTGCCTTGTTGGACTGGACTTGTTGAGCGGCCTGAGCGGTCTGCGTTTGCGGCCTGGGCGGACTGCTGTCTGCGGACAGGGTGTTGGCTTTCTTGGAAGCTTGGCTGATTAAGGAGCGGCCTGAGCGGACAGAGGGTTGCAGGCTGTAGGCAGTGCTCTGTTCAGGGGCCGCATTGCAAGCTTATGTTTTACCGGCGGATTGGATCCTATTCGCGGGTGGCTTGCGGACTGGCGTGTCCGCGGTGTTCGCAGTTTCAGACTGGCCTTAGGAGTTTGGTTGTGGCCTTGCCGAGCTCTGGTAATACAGCAGTTGCAGATTGCTGTGGAGGTCTCTGACAGTTGGCCGTTTGGGTAGCCATGCGAGGTACTTGCGGACTCTACCTTGACATTGGAGGAGTGTTGGCAATTTCGCTTGAGTGGTTGGCGGACTGAGTCTTGTCCGCCAAGCTCGCGTTAGGCCCTTTATGTTTACTGGACTTGGTCATATTCTGTGACAAGTCCAGTGTGTCCGCTTTATCCGCCGAGTCCGCTGTGACCGGGCGGACTGTTGCTAACTCTGCCTTTGGTCGTGGGCTTGTGGCGGATGGAGGCTTGGGTCTTGTACTATGTAGACTGCATCTGTTTGTGTGCGGACTGTGCTGAAGGGGTGGCTGTCCATTTGGTGATGTTGCGGACTGTGCCTTGTCTGCATAGTGTGAGGCAAGTCCGCCTTGTTGTGACTGTGTCTTGCTCCTGGCTGTTTCTTCCTTGGAATCCGGCTAAGTCCTTGCGGACTCGGCGGATGGGTGTTTGTTAGTGCGCGGGCTGGGGTGGTGTCTCTATCCACTAGGGCGGTGACCACACTCCTCACCTCGCCTATAAATAGGACCCCCCGGCACGTCTACAGTAACTGAGTGAACAGTAAGTGGAGGCTCGTCAAAGTGCTGCGGTCTCAGTTTTCTGTCCGCGCGGATTGAATCAGAGTTAACTGTTTGCTGTGTGCAGGTCGCGCGGTTAGCTTCAAGGAGCCAGGAGTTTGTCTTTGTCTTCGGTAAAGTACTTGGAAGTGTGCGGTCTCTGCTGTTTCAGCAGGTCGCTCTGCGGCTTGTCAGTTCTCTGCTTTAACTTTGCAAGTTCCAATAACTTGTCCGCCAGTCTCAGGCGGGTAGGCGGTCTGTTCTTCAGTTCCTCAGCAGGAGGCGAATAACGGTGTGTCCGCGCAGCCTCGCGGCTTCGGCGGACTCCGTGTCTATTCGGCATATTGCAGCTTCATCTTGGGCGGCTTTAGCGGACTTGGCGACCTCGGCGATTTCCAGTGTTGTCCGCCCGTCCTGTTTTTGAGCTTTCTGTTATAGCTGAGTGTACTAGCGAAATCATGTCTCGCTACGTATACCTTGTCTTGGAAAGAAGTATAATGAATATAAGATCTGCTTGTTCTTCCATGTGCTTGGTGTGTTGAGCTTGCTCCGTGGGTTTCCGCTAGATCAAAGTGTGAACTGGGTAGTGCCGAGTGTTAAAATTCAACAAACCCGCAGAGGCCTTCTCGGATACCCTGTTGAAACTCAACAAACCGGCTTCTCCAAGGCCGGACTCCAATATCCAGCCCGCCTTGCCGCCAGAGGCCAAGCCAGGACCACCACAGCCAGACTCCACAACAGTCGTGTCCGCCAATCTGCGGACAAGGCATCAGTCCGCAAACCCCGAGCCCGCAGCCTCGCCATCACGGCACCTGCCGGACTCAGCGGACACCCGGCTACAGTCCGCACCTCCTAAGTCCATTGCCTCCATCTCCAAGGCACCGCCGGACTCAGCGGACACGCCGATCCAGTCTGCTTACACAACAAACTCCAATCCGCATTCCTGAGTTCATAACCTCATCACAAGGCTAAACCGAACTCAGCGGACTCCAGCTCCAGTCTGCACGCTCTTGCACAGGCAATCCTCCAGTCCGCATACCCCCAAGCTAGCAATCAAGGCAACATCACTTCTACTAGGCTTGGCGGACTGAGAAAGCAGCCCGCGCTCCACTGCGCGATCTCCCCGGACTGAGCCAACCTGGACTTGGTTCAGATCAAACCAAGTCCAGTCCACTGGCCACATGGGCCAGTCCGCACTTACTGGCAGACACTGGATCTAGTCCGCCATACCGGGCGACCTCCAGTTTCTGTCCGCGCTGACCGGCGGTCTCCGCGGCTTCCACTTGCTGCTGCACTAGAGCAAGACCAAGGCAACTGCCAAACTGGTCTGCCGAGCTCCAGTTCATCAGTCCGCTTCATGTCGGACTCCGCGGATAGGATTTCTATCCGCCCGGTTACTTCCTGGGAACAAACTGCCTGCTGAGTAATCCCCGGCCTGACAGACCGCCACTGCTATCCGCGTAGTCCGCGCGAATAGACCGCCCAGGCTGCCACAGAGCAAACCGCCTGCAACATCCCTGCCAACTTAGCAGTCCGCAAACCCTGTCCGCGTAGTCCACGCGGATAGGTTGCCCAAGCCTTCCATTCACCCACTTTCACTTCACAAGTTTCAACACTCCCCCTTGAAGTAAGAAGTGGTGAATAACTCCAGCAGCTCCCGTAACCTTGCACCTGGTCCCTCCGATAGCATCTACGAAGAAATGTCCAATACATAGTCCTCGCCCTGCATATCGTGGACCATGAGGGAGCCCTCCAGCATCTCCCAAAAGGAGCCATGCTTCCCTCTGCCTTCTTCAGCTTCAACCTCCACTCATGCATCATAGGAGTATCACCAACTTCCTTGGGCACAAAAGCCCAAGCCTTACTACCTCTGAGAGAAGTCACCTCTTCAGCCTTGGTGTCAACCACCTCCTTGATTCTAGTGGGGTCATCACAACCAGAAGTACCTTGCTCGACTTGAGGGCTAACAAGGAAACACGGGACCAAGTCCGCCGTGTTCCCTTCGCTATATCGAGCTGGTGGCTTACTGATACTCTTCGATCTCCAAAGAACCGGATCACGGCTAACCACCTCCACTGCTTCTGAACCAGCTCCATTCCCGGGCAAACCCGGAACAATGCTCCCCTTGCTCCCTGAACAAGACGCCTCCTTACTGGAACCAGAAGCACCTAAAGCAACGCTCTCCCTGCTACCTGAACCAGAAGACTCCCCTCTTGAACAAGAACTTCTTGGAACATCGCTCCCCTTGCTTCCTGAACAGGAAGCCTCCGCCTTCGAGCCAGAAGTACCTGGAGCATCGCTCCCCCTACTTCCTGACCCTGACGCCTTTGCCCCGGAGCTAGAACAACCTGGAGCACCTAGTGACTCAAGCAACTCCACTTCCTTAGCAGCAGTCTCCTTCAGCCCAACATCTGACCTGCTTATCTCTAGCTCCACATAAGAGCTACCCCAATACGACGTCAACTCATCAAAAACAATGTCTCTCGACACTATGAGTTTCTTCATCGCAGGATCCATACACCTCCATCTTCTTTTCTGCTCATCATACCCAATAAAGACTAACTTTATCTTGAGAGCACCCGGAGAGTGTATATAGCAGGTAGATCCAAACACCCGGAGGTGCTTCACTGAGGGCTTCACTCCGAACATCAGCTCATAAGGAGTCTTCACTATGATCGGATTAAGAGGCATCCGGTTGATGACATGAGCAGCACAGGCCATTCCTTCAGCCCAAAGAGCCTTCAGAACGCCTTTACTCTGAAGCCAACACTTGCAGGTCTCCGTTAACCAACGGATCATCCGAGCTGCAATACTACCTTGTTGTGAAGTATGTCCACAAGAAAGCTCCTTCCGGATCCCTTGCTTCCTGCAAAAGTGTGAGAACTCGGTTGAGCCAAACTCACCACCGATACTTGTCCTCAACACCTTGATCCTCCGGCCAAGCTGGCCTTCCACAAGCTTCTTGAACTCCACAAACAAGCGTACCATGTTGGACTTCTTCTTCATGAAGTATACCCAAGTATACCTAGAATAGTCATCAACCAATATCAGCATGAACCTGCTGCCTCCAAGACTGGCCGTGACGGTCGGTCCCACCAGAGCACAATGGACAACCGCCAATGGTGCTTTACATCTGGATTGTGCTTTGTCAACCATGAAGCGATAGGCTCCACTTTCCTGACATCCCGCACACCCCCGACCATCGCCATAGGATGACAATCTAGGCAAGCCTCTTACGAGTCTTCTTTCCGCCATTGCTTTCAGCTTGTCCATCCCTACATGCCCCAGTCTTTCATGCCAGATAGCCGCACTATCACTGGCATCCCTCCGATCAGATCCAGAACTTGTTGATAACCCAACAAGGTTCTTCTCCTTCCTCCCTACCTGAGCAACGTTCGCCTAGAGCAAGGCAACCTTGCACTCCTTCCGAAGATGACCATGCTGCTTGCATTTATAGCACTGTGGTCCTTCCTTCCTCTTCCTATCACGCCTAGGAGAACTACTCCTTTCTTCCTGATATGAAGTAGAGGGACCATCGTCAGCAGCAATCTTCACCTTCTTCCTGAACAACCCATCAAGGGAAGTCCAAACCTCCGCAGCTGACCGACATCCACTGATGTGGTCCAAGAGCTCCGATGAGATCACCTGCTTGAGAATAGACTCCGCTTTTGCATTTGTCTCCTTCCAAGCTCTCATCGCCTCATCATTGCCAGCAGTATCCTCTTGTCTTCCTGCTCCGCATACAACCTCCCAAAGGTCCTCGCCAAGAAGAAAGCTCTTCATACAGGACTTCCACCTTTCAAAGTTCGTCTCTGTAAGGAGATCAATTCCAAGACAACTTGCATCATCCACTGCCATGGTTCTACCACTGGTTTCCTCTTCAGAAGAGCAACTACTTCCATTGAGCACTGCTTGACCACTCCAACAACCTCGCTCTGATACCATGTTAAAATTCAACAAACCCGCAGAGGCCTCCTCAGATACCCTGTTGAAACTCAACAAACCGGCGGAGAACACCCCACTTATATTGTTGAAAGTTTTCCCGGATCGTGGAGTTTAGCAGGGGTTATCTCAACAAAGCAGTAACAACCAGCAACACATGCAGCACAAGCTTCTTTATTGATCAAGAGCAAACTTCTTTACAAGGCGAGGCATACATGGCGAGACATGCTTCACCAAAACCCAACACCGGGCGAGCAGAGAAGTTACAAAGACAAGAACAAAAAACAAGCCGCGCGGACTCAATCAACAAGCCGCCGACCTACTGCTGTGGAGTCCGCTCAGTCCGCCAGGTCGCCAGACCGCAACCCAAGCCGCGCGGACTACCCCTTATTCCAATGCTTAGCTCTTCACCGCCGATCTGCAGGCCGCCTGACCGTGAGGTCTCCTAGCCGTCATACCGCACAAGCTGCGTCATCGAATGGAACAGTCTGCCTGAAGCAGGCAACTTCCTGAACTCCGAACCAAGTTGCCAAAGAGGAGACCGCCTGGTCGCTATCCGCGACCTGCTGTTTACCGCCTGTTGCTTAACCGCAGAGTCCGCACTGTCCCTGACCGCAATCAGAGCCAAGTCCTGGCTTTCCAGTGCTATCCGCACAACCTGCACAGCACAACCGGGTCAACTCTCAAACCGCGCGGACACCAAAGTCCAGACCGCAGCAACTTACGCGAGCTCAATTACTGTTCACTTACTTCGGTTCAGGTTAGTTACTCCTGCTGTGACATGGGTCCTATTTATAGGCACGATGATGAGTATGGTCACCACCCTAGCCGATAGGATCACCGCCACATCCCGCAGCAAGAACAAGTGTGTCCGCAAGCCCGCGGACACAAATTCCAGTTTGCCGCTCCTGTGCAGATAGACAGTCCGCCCCAGCTTCTCCAAGGCCGGACTCCAATATCCAGCCCGCCTTGCCGCCAGAGGCCAAGCCAGGACCACCACAGCCGGACTCCACAACAGTCGTGTCCGCCAATCTGTGGACAAGGCATCAGTCCGCAAACCCCGAGCCCGCAGTCTCGCCATCACGGCACCTGCCGGACTCAGAGGACACCCGGCTACCGTCCGCACCTCCTGTGTCCATTGCCTCCATCTCCAAGGCACCGCCGGACTCAGCGGACACACCGATCCAGTCTGCTTACACAGCAAACTCCAATCCGCATTCCTGAGTTCATAACCTCATCACAAGGCTAAACCGAACTCAGCGGACTCCAGCTCCAGTCCGCACGCTCTTGCACAGGCAATCCTCCAGTTCGCATACCCCCAAGCTAGCAATCAAGGCAACAGCACTTTTACTAGGCTTGGCGGACTGAGAAAGCAGCCCGCGCTCCACTGCGCGATCTCCCCGGACTGAGCCAACCTGGACTTGGTTCAGATCACACCAAGTCTAGTCCACTGGCCACATGGGCCAGTCCGCACTTACTGGCGGACACTGGATCTAGCCCGCCATACCGGGCGACCTCCAGTTTCTGTCCGCGCTGACCGGTGGTCTCTGCGGCTTCCACTTGCCGCTGCACTAGAGCAAGACCAAGGCAACTGCCAAACCGGTCTGCCGAGCTCCAGTTCATCAGTCCGCTTCATTCCGGACTCCGTGGATAGGATTTCTATCCGCCCGGTTACTTCCTGGGAACAAACTGCCTGCTGAGTAATCCCCGGCCTGACAGACCGCCACTGCTGTCCGCGTAGTCCGCGCGAACAGACCGCCCAGGCCGCCACAGAGCAAACCGCCTGCAACATCCCTGCCGACTTAGCAGTCCGCAAACCCTGTCCGCGTAGTCCGCGCGGATAGGTTGCCCAAGCCTTCCATTCACCCACTTTCACTTCACAAGTTTCAACACCGAGAATATTAATTTGGCTTTGGGCTATCTTGCTGACCACTTTGGGAAATTTTAACATGGTATCAGAGGGAGGTTCAGTTGCTTGAGTGGTGTTCAACCAGTGTTATTGCTCTGTGTTTGAGTGGTGATCACCCTGTGTTGATGCTCTGTGCTTCTGAAGGCTTAACCAAGCGGTTGTTGTAATGAAAGGGAGCTATGCAAGGGGTCTTGGCATTGAACTCTTGACCCCGACTAACTTTAAGAAGTGGAAGTCGTGTATGAAGAGTTTTCTTCTTGGCGAGGAGTTGTGGGAGGTCGTCGGTGGTGACGACAGTGAAAGAAATTGTACCTAATCACCTAGAGGGGGGGGGGGGTGAATAGGTGACTTAATCTTTTTAAACTTTTAGGCAGATTTAAGCACAGATTTCACAGAACATAAAACACAGCAACCACAGAATCATTCACACACAGAGTACACACTGTTTTATATTGGTTCCCCAAGGTTTGGGTACATCTACTTTCCCCCTTCGCCTATCTAGTAGTGTACTAGATTTGGCCAAACTCCTCCACTATTCCTCAGATCCTCAGATCTTACACTCAGAACCCCAAATGGTTCCTACAGCTCAGGCCCAAGGCCCTACAACTCAGTCTTCACAAAGACCTACACTCAGCCTTCAACAAGGCCTACACTCAGCCATAAGGCCTACACTCAGAGATATGGATCTCCTACACTCAGGCACACAAGCCCTACCACTCGGCCTTTATAATTACAGGCTTACAACTCAGATTCCTAAGGATCTTACAAGAAATTAAGAATACAATGTGTAAACCTACAACTCAGAATGAGAGATAAGAGTTGATAGGTTTCTTGATGAGTTCTTGGAAGAACTCTGCTGAGATCAACCACACTTGGCTTTCTTCAAATCTTCTTGAATGTAGAACACAATAGGGTTGATACTCTCTACAGCTGATCTTCAATCACTGCAACTTAAGTTTCAGATCACAATCTGAAACCTTCTTCACAGCCTGGTTCCAACAGCTGTCTTCTTGGAAGGAGCTCTCTCTCTCCAACTACTTAGATCTTCACTTGAATTAATTCTTCAATGAATTGCTTGATCTTCTTCTCTTATTGATGTTGATCCTCTTCTTCTGTTGACAGAATAAGCCTATTTATAGGCCTTCTTCATGGTGACCGGCTGATCCGGTTTCTAACAGCTTTCTGACAACTCTGACAGTTGCAGTAGACTGGCTGGAATGGCAGCTGTCATGTCATCCAGTCATTTCTTGAAATATCTGAAACTGTCTGAAAGTGTCGAGACAGTCTGTCCTTAAGTGTCGACACTTATAGACTAAGTGTCGACACAAGTTGACTAAGTGTCGACACTAGCCTTCAAGGTGTCGACAAAACTCCTTGTGTTGTAGAATTTACTTCTCGACACTGCTTCTTCAATATGTGTCGACACTGATATTGTGTGTCGACACAACTCCTTGTTCTTCAGTACTTAGTTGAATTTTGCCAAGTGTCGACACTACTCCTTTGTGTCGACACATCTTCTTGTGTTGAACTTGTTCAGTGTCGACACAACTTCTTGCTGTCGACACATGCCTTCTGTGTTGATACTTGCTGAGTGTCGACATAGCTCCTTGTGTCGACACATTCTTCTTCTGTTGAGACTTTGGCTGAGTGTCGACACATCTCCTTTGTGTCGACACTTGTACTTAGAATTTGTTGAACTTTGCTGAGTGTCGACACAACCTCCTAGTGTCGACACTTTCTTTATGTATTGAGTCTTCTGCTGTGTGTCGACACATTCTTCATTATGTCGACACTTATACTTGGACTTTGTTGAAATTTGCTGAGTGTCGACACAGCCTCCAAGAGTCGACACTTTCTGATGTAGACACAGTTCCTCTGGGTGTCGACACTGCTTCTAAGTGTTGACACTGCTTCACTGGACATTTCTTCATTGAGTGTCGACACAACCTGTATGTGTTGACACTTTCCTTCTGGGTGTCGACACATGGACTTAGAAACTTTTCAGCTTTCCCTGCAAATACTTAACCTGCACAACTCAACTCAAAACACATCAAATACATTTTGATGTATATCATTGAGTAGGGTGGGGCTTCTTCAAATCAGGTACATTTATTCCAATGTACCCAACAATCTCCCCCTATTTGGAGAAGTCATAACCCTTAGTCAATGATATACACCATACATAACAAAATTACAGTATTATGTAAAGCAGGATTATATAACAGGGTAAGTTCATAAACATGTATTAAACAAACATGTATATACAATATCTCAGAACAATAATGTAATAGAATGAACACACATCACATAGTTCTAAGAACTTCAATATTCTCATTATCCAAAAGTTTACAGAAAGTTTTAATACAAGTGATTACACATAGTAAACTTAAGATAATTCAATTCTATTTCTACTCAGCCTCCTTGATAACTATGCCCTTTTCAGATTGTATCTTTGCTTAAACAAGGGCTTCAGCATCTTTAGCAGCAGCAGGCTTCTTGCCTTTAAGATCCTTCTTTTTCAATTCTTCAGCCTTGATCTTTTGTCTTTCAAAGTATTGATAAGGCTTAGGTGTAACAACCCCATCCGTTCATATGATATATTCTAGAAGGTCCGGCCGGGGCCCCACAGGATATATCACAAAATAGTCGGTGAAGGTAAAGGATGATACCAGAGTCGCGCATCGCACCTAACACAAAGCATTCTAGCGGAAGCCTAGACTACAACTGGAACTCCTCATGAATGTCCAAACATAAAACTCCACATTTTATATCATATAGGAATGTCTGACAACAAGTCAAAAGAGTTGGTCTTATGGCCTACATGGCTTTCACACAGTGGCCTAAACAAATTGGCGTGCAGGCCGGCCACAAGAAAAGAAAACACACAAAAGAACACAGCTAGCCTTCGAGGGCTAGCAGCAGCAGCAGCAACAACACCAGCAGGAACATCAGCCTCTATGCGATCCGCTCGGCTCTCCAGCACCTGGAAAGGGACAATCCACCCACCGGTGGCAAACAAAAGCAACGGTCAGCGTTCAGCTGACCAAATTATAACGACCCTACCCCTTCTCTCGGGGCAGGGGATTCTTCCCTGCAGGCATATTAGATCACAAGTATGGCAAGCTATATCATCAAAATGTGCTTTCACGCACACAAGCCATCACAACCGTTCGCCACCCGGCCCAACGGTCCGTGCACTCAGGGCACATTCTTGGTGTTCTGGCAACCTCTTGCCCACCACCGTATTAGGGTTACAACCCAACGGTAACTCTCTTGAGCATTTACTCCATGGCGTGCAGCCGGAGTTAGTCTTCCTACACCGGGATGGCCCGTAGCCCCCCATTGTGTCATGGCGCGTAGGCCGAAGACTCTTGCTATGCGCTCCAACAGACCGCACTTTTTGGTCTCACGTAGGACGGACATAGCGCAGGTCGGATCCTCCACCCCCCGTTGCTCAAATCGCCTTGCCTTCTCCGAGTACAGCGTACTCATGGCTATATCAAAGGCGCGGGTCGGTCTCACCAATCCTGTTCTTGGCATTCAAGCCTGGGTATTTCTCTATACCCATTTCTCTCACAGCAACGGCGGGTCTTTCCTGGGCACACCAGTACTTCCTGTGACTCGCTCCACAGGTGGACACCGCACAAGCACAAATGTCAGGGGTCTTTCCTAGCTATCATGCCAGTACTTCCTGTTACTCGCTTCACAGGTGGACACCCTACGACATCAAGCATCACAAAAAGGGCCTTTCCTCGTCACACCAGTACTTCCTGTGCCTCATTCACAGGTTGGACCCAAAACATCACATGGATATTTTTCCTGGGCTACCACTCCAGTACTTCCTGCTACTCTTTTTCGCAGGTATAACCCGTAGACTACTTACACTACACGTTTATCACGGAGTCTTCTCCGGTTCGTATGCAACATCACCAATCCAGACCAACCTGTCCAGATGGGCTTCACACAGCATGCCTATTCCGTACTCCATTTCCGGATCTATATGCTACCAAAGGGGATTTCAAGCATCCACCCAAAGATTTCCAAAATCAACCACCTCTTGGTGGGGGAAATCACAAAATATGCCAAAAAGGAAGCCTTCACATGGCTAGGAAGAAAAGTCGTTACCCTTGACAACCGCTTCGGTGCCATGGCCTCAAAGCTTGCTTGCAAGACTCGCAAGATTGATTCCTCCGCAATGCCGGCTTCGGATCTCTCGTCGGTAAACCGCAGCACCACCAGCAGCAGCCCCCTTTCCTTCTTCCTCCTCCTTTCTCTCTCTCTTTCTCTCTTAACTTGAAGAAACTCAAGGCCAGGGAAAAATGAGAATTCTTCTCTGATTTCGGCCATTAAGGAAAAAGAGGAGGAAGCTTCAGCCCTTGGATCCAGACTGAAGGAATGGACGGCCATGATTCTGCCAAAAACACAGATTTTGACCCGACACGGCCTCTGACACGGCCGTGTGCCAGGCCGTGTGCCTCAAGTGGTGGTCAACCGACTTATCCAAACCAGTGACACGCCCATGGGACATGCCCGTGTCATGGGCCGTGTCACCAACACGCCTTCAGACACGCCCGTGTCTGTGGCCGTGTACCTGGGTGAAAAAAATCCCAAATCATCCCGAGACTTCACACAGCCTGTGACACGCCCGTGTCCCAGGCCGTGTGCCCTGACACGGCACAAAGATACGCCATGTCGAAATACTTCGGCGGGCTGAATTCGTCGTCCTGATTTGACACGCCCCGTGACACGCCCGTGTCACAGGCCGTGTTCAATCTCACTCAACACTTACGTCTCGACACTCGACGATCGTCGAGTAATAATCGTCGAGCATACGACACGGCCGTGGACACGCTCGTGTCCTGGGCCGTGTGCCCCCTCTCGATGCATCGTCGCGAGAAAAATCGTCGAGACAAAGGCCGATCGTCGACACAACCTCGACACGCCCTGTGACACGCCCGTGTCGCAGGCCGTGTCAGCTGACACGCCCTGGGACACGCCCGTATCCCAGGCCGTATCACCCAACAATTTCCTTTTTCAGAAATTTGGGCTGTTACAATCCTCCCCTCCTACAAGAAATTTCATCCTCGAAATTTAGACATAGGAAAGGCAACAGAAATCAGCAAGAAAAATGTGACAACATATAAAATTTTATGTTACAACATTCTTGCTACAAATTACAAAAATAGCTCAGGGAACTCTTCTCGCATGGTTTGCTCGTGCTTACATGTCAGTTCTTCACGGCCGCAGTTGTCCCACCGGACTTTTACCATACCGACCGTCTTGTTACGCAACTGTTTCTCGGCTCGATCTTCGATCTGAATGGGTCTAACTTTCGTTGTTAGCCCATACTCCACCGACACACGATCATCCGCGATCACTTGAGCTGGATCTTTCACGGCCTTCCGAAGCACCGAGATGTGAAAGACATCATGTAACCCACCCAAGTCCGCCGACAGAGCTAGCCGATAAGCCGCTTCACCAACTCGCTCAACCACTTCAAAAGGACCCAAATATCTTGGACTCAACTTTTTCAATCGTCGAATCCTGGAGACACCTTTGAAAGGCTTGATCTTCCAGTAGACCCAATCGCCAACCACAAATTCTACGTTCCGGTGCTTGGCGTTGTAGTACTTCGCTTGTCGAGCTTGAGCAATAAGCAATCTCTCTCGAATAGTCCGTATGGTTGCGTTTGCTTCCTCCACCTCATTTGGTTTACAAACCCGGGCATTGCCCGCTTCTACCCAAGCCAAGGGAGTACGACACTTCCTGCCATATGGAGCTTCATATGGTGCCATCCCAATGCTTGCCTGGTAGCTGTTATTATATGCAAACTCTACCATATAGAGATGCTCTTCCCATCTCCTTCCGAAGTCAAGGGCGCACATTCAGAGCATGTCCTCCATTGTTCTGTTGGTACGTTCAGTTTGGCCATCCGTTTGGGGATGAAAGGCCGTACTGAAAGTCAATTTTGTGCCCAACAGTCGGTGAACTAGCCTCCAATCATTTGACGTGAATCGCCCATCTCGATAACTTACGATGCTCCGCGGAACACCGTGAAGCCGCACAATCTGGTCAACATATAACTTTGCAACCAATTCGCTCTAGCCGGAACCCGCCGACTCAAGGCATCCGCGACAACGTTTCCCTTCCCGGGCGTATAGTGAATCTCGAAAGTGTAGTCCCCAAGGAACTCCAACCACCTTTGTTGTCGCATGTTCAAGTCTTTCTGCTCCAAAAGATACTTTAGGCTCTTATGATCGGTATAGATCTCTACCTTCACTCCATAAAGGTAGTGTCGCCACAACTTGAGTGCAAAAATCACCGCCGCTAATTCTAAATCATGGACGGGATAGTTTCGCTCGTGCACCTTTAGCTGGCATGAGCCATAAGCAATCACCTTTCCGCTCTGCAGCAGAACGCAGCCTAAGCCGCTCCCTGAGGCATCACTGTAAATCACAAAGCCATCAGTTCCACGTGGCGAAGACAACACTGGCGCCATGGTCAACCGGACCTTCAGCTCTTCAAAAGCTCGTGCGCACTCTGGCGTCCAAACGAACTTCTGATCTTTTCGCGTCAAGGTGGTTAGTGGCAAAGCGATCCGCGAGAAATTTTCCACAAATCTTCTATAGTAGCCCGCAAGTCCAAGGAAACTCCTGACCTCGGCCACGGAAGACAACATTGGCCACTCTTGTATGGCTCTTATCTTCGCTGGATCCACTGCAATGCCCGCTCCACTCACCACATGGCCCAAATATGCCACTGACGATAGCCAAAACTCGCACTTCGAGAACTTGGCATATAGCTGATTTTGCCTCAATGTGTTCAACACCAACCGCAAGTGAATCTCATGCTCGGCTTTGGACTTCGAGTACACCAGGATATCATCAATGAACACTATCACAAACAGATCCAGGTAATCACGAAAAATACGATGCATCAGATCCATAAACACCGAGGGCGCATTGCACAATCCAAAGGGCTTGACTGTGAACTCATAGTGCCCATAACGCGTTCCAAATGCGGTTTTGGGAATATCACCTTCCTGAATTCTTAACTGGTAATAACCAGACTTCAGGTCCAACTTCGAATAGACGGTCGAGCCCACCAACTGATCGAATAACTCATCAATCCGGGGTATCAGATACTTATTCTTCTCGGTCAGCTTATTCAGTTCACGATAATCAATACACAACCGCAATCCACCATCTTTCTTCTTTACAAAAAGCACAGGTGCGCTCCAAGGTGACATACTTGGGCGGATATAACCTTGCTCTAGCATTTATTGTAGTTGAACCTTTAACTCAGCCATCTCTTTAGGCGCAACGCGATATGGCGAGCGGGCCACAGGTTTTGCACATGGCACCAACTCAATTGTGAAGTCAATCTCCCGCTGGGGTGGTAGCCCAGGGAGATCCACGGGAAACACATCTGTAAATTCTGCCACAATCGGAACCTCACACACTGGCCTTAGGCTCAACAGCCTGAATCAGTGCAAAGTAACACTCCGCACCCTTCCGAACAGCTTTGACTACCTGGAGTGCAGACATCAACGTCCCGCCTACTCCTCGCATACCCGCGAACTTGGTCTCCTGTTCGGTATTCTGGCCCAATGTGATTTCTTTGGACTGACAATCAATCATAGCATGCTGCTCCGCAAGCCAATCCATCCCAAAAATCACGTCGAATTCCGATATTGGCAAAACAAATGCAGTTAAACAAAAATCTCGACTTCCTAACTGAACCGCCATATCGCAAGCTTGATCCGCACACATCCAACAGCCATTCAGCAACACCACTCTGACGCTATCTGTCTTTGCACGACTGGGTATTCCAAGCCGCGTCAAAAACTCACTAGACAGAAAAGAATGCGATGCACCTGTATCAAACAGTGCTCGCGCCAGCGTGTCCCGAATCATCACAAAGCCTATGACAAACATGTCACACACACAAACCGCAAACATGGGGTACTAAGAAAAACATACAAACAACTAGCAGATACAAAACTAAACTCATACCTGTGACCACGTCACTCTGCTTGATGGCCTCCTGCAGGCCAAGATTGTAGACTCGGGGTTGCGCCTGCGAGGCAGAAGATGTTGAATTCTGTGAAGTGAAAGTGGGTGAATGGAAGGCTTGGGAAACCTATCCGCGGGGACTACGCGGACAGGGTTGGCGGACTGCTAGGTCGGCAGGGATGTTGCAGGCGGTTTGCTCTGTGGCAGCCTGGGCGGTCTGTTCGCGCGGACTACGCGGACAGCAGCAGCGGTCTGACAGGCCAGTGTATGCTCAGCAGGCGGTTGACTCCCAGGAAGTAACCGGGCGGATAGGAATGTTATCCGCGGAGTCCGGCAAGAAGCGGACTGAAGAACTGGAGCTCGGCAGACCGGTTTGGCAGTTGCCTTGGTCTTGCTCTAGTGAAGCGGCAAGTGGAAGCCGCGGAGACCGCCGGTCAGCGCGGACAGAAACTGGAGGTCGCCCGGTATGGCGGGCTAGATCCAGTGTCCGCCAGTAAGTGCGGACTGGCCCTTGTGGCCAGCGGACTGGACTTGGTGGGAATTGAACCAAGTCCAGGATGGCTCAGTCCGGGGAGATCGCGCAGTGGAGCGCGGGCTGGTTTCTCAGTCCGTCAAGCGTAGTAGAAGTGCAGTTGCCTTGTTTGCTAGCTTGGGGAAATGCGGGCTGGAGAATTGCTTGTGCAGGAGCTTGCGGACTGGAGCCGGAGTCCGCTGAGTCCGGTTTAGCCTTGTGACGAGGTTATGGACTCAGGAGTTGCGGACTGGAGTCTGCTGTTAGCGGACTGGATTGGCGTGTCCGCTAAGTCCGGAGGTGCCTTGGCAATGAGGTAATGGACTTGGGATATGCGGACGGAAGCCAGGTGTCCGCTGAGTCCGGCAGGTGCCTTGATGGCGAGGCTGCGGGCTCGGGTTTTGCGGGCTGATGCCTTGTACGCAGAATGACGGACACGGCTGTTGTGGAGTCCGGCTGTGGTGGTCCTGGCTTGGCCTCTGGCAGCAAGGCGGGCTGGATATTGAAGTCCGACCTTGGAGAAGCTGGGGCAGACTGGCTATCTGCACAGGAGCGGCGAACTGGAATGTGTGTCCGCGGGCTGGCGGACACACTTGTTCTAGCTGCGGGTTGTGGCGGTGATCCTATCGGCTAGGGTAGTGACCATACTCATCATCGTGCCTATAAATAGGACTCATGTCACATCAGGAGAATCGAACCTAGACCGAAGTAAGTGAACAGTAATTGAGATCGCGTAAGTTGCTGCGGTCTGGACCTTGTGTCCGCGCGGATTGAGAGTTGACCCGGTTGTGCTGTGCAGGTTGTGCGGATAGTGCTGGAAAGCCAGGACTTGGCTCTGATTGCGGTCAGGGACAGTGCGGACTCTGCGGTTAAGCAACAGGCGGTAAACAGCAGGTCGCGGATAGCGACCAGGCGGTCTTCTCTTTGGCGACTTGGTTCGGGGTTCAGGAAGTCGCCTGCTTCAGACGGACTGTTCCATTCGGTGACGCAGCTTGTGCGGTCTGGCGGCGTGCAGACCGGCTGTGAAGAGCTAAGCATTGGAATAAAGGGTGAGTCCGCGTGGCTTGGGTTGCGGTCTGGCGACCTGGCGGACTGAGCGGACTCCACGGCAGTAGGTCGGCGGCTTGTTGATTGAGTCCGCGCGGCTTGTTTTTTGTTCTTGTCTTTGTAACTGTCTCTACTCTCCCGGTGTTGGGTTTTGGTGAAGCATGTCTCGCCATGTATGTCTCGCCTTGTAAAGAAGTTTGCTCTTGATCAATAAAGAAGCTTGTGCTGCATGTGTTGCTGGTTGTTACTGCTTTGTTGAGATAACCCCTGCTAACTCCACGATCCGGGAAAACTTTCAACATTATAAGTGGGCGTATTCTCCTTCGGTTTGTTGAGTTTTCAACAGGGTATCCAAGGGGGCGTCTGCGGTTTGTTGAATTTTAACATGGTATCAAAGCGAGGTTGTTGGAGTGGTCAAGCAGTGCTCAATGGAAGTAGTTGCTCTTTTGAAGAGGAAACCAGTGGTAGAACCATGGCATTGGAGGATGCAAGTTGTCTTGGTATTGATCTTCTTACAGAGACGAACTGTGAATGGTGGAAGTCCTGTATGAAGAGCTTTCTTCTTGGCGAGGACCTTTGGGAGGTTGTATGCGGAGCAGGAAGACAAGAGGATACTGCTGGCAATGCTGAGGTGATGAGAGCTTGGAAGGAGGCAAATGCGAAAGCGGAGTCTATTCTCAAGCAGGTGATCTCATCGGAGCTCTTGGACCACATCAGTGGATGTCGGTCAGCTGCGGAGGTCTGGACTTCCCTTGATGGGTTGTTCAGGAAGGAGGTGAAGGTTGCTGCTGAAGATGGTCCCTCTACTTCATATCAGGAAGAAAGGAGTGTTTCTCCTAGGCGTGATAGGAAGAGGAAGGAAGGACCAAGGTGCTATAAATGCAAGCAGCAAGGTCATCTTCGGAAGGAGTGCAAGGTCGTCTTGCTCTCGGCGAACATTGCTCAGGTAGGGAGGAAGGAGAAGAACGTAGTTGGGATATCAACTAGTTCTGGAGTTGATCGGATGAATGCCAGTGATAGTGCTGCTATCTGGCATGAAAGACTGGGGCATGTAGGGATGGACAAGCTGAAAGCAATGGCGGAAAGAAGACTCGTAAGAGGCTTGCCTAGATTGTCATCCTATGGCGATGGTCGGGGGTGTGCGGGATGCCAGGAAAGTGGAGCCTATCGCTTCATGGTCGACAAAGCACAATCCAGATGTAATGCACCATTGGCGGTTGTCCATTGTGCTCTGGTGGGACCGACCGTCACGACCAGTCTTGGAGGCAGCAGGTTCATGCTGATTTTGGTTGATGACTATTCTGGGTATACTTGGGTATACTTTATGAAGAAGAAGTCCAACATGGTACGCTTGTTTATGGAGTTCAAGAAGCTTGTGGAAGGCCAGCTTGGCCGGAGGATCAAGGTGTTGAGGACAAGTATCGGTGGTGAGTTTGGCTCAATCGAGTTCTCACGCTTTTGCAGGAAGCAAGGGATCCAGATGGAGCTTTCTTGTGGACATACTTCACAACAGGGTAGTATTGCAGCTCGGATGATCCGTTGGTTAACGGAGACCTGCAAGTGTTGGCTTCAGAGTAAAGGCGTTCCGAAGGCTCTTTGGGCAGAGGGAATAGCCTGTGCTGCTCATGTCATCAACTGAATGCCTCTTAGTCCGATCATAATGAAGAATCCTTATGAGCTGATGTTCGGAGTGAAGCCCTCAGTGAAGCACCTTCGGGTGTTTGGATCTACCTGCTATATACACTCTCCGGGTGCTCTCAAGACAAAGCTAGTCTTTGTTGGGTATGATGAGCAGAGAAGAAGATGGAGGTGTATGGATCCTGCGACGAAGAAACTCATAGTGTCGAGAGACATTGTTTTTGATGAGTTGACGCCGTATTGGGGTAGCTCTTATGTGGAGCTAGAGATAAGCAGGTCAGATGGTGGGCTGAAGGAGGCTGCTGCTAAGGAAGTGGAGTTGCCTGAGTCACCAGGTGCTCCAGGTTGTTCTAGCTCTAGGGCAAAGGCGTCAGAGTCGGGAAGAAGGGGGAGCGATGCTCCAGGATCTTCTGGCTCGAAGGCGAAGGCTTCCGGTTCAGGAAGTAAGGGGAGCGATGTTCCAGGCAGTTTTTGTTCAAGAGGGGAGTCTTCTGGTTCATGTAGCAGGGGGAGCGTTGCTCCAGATGCTTTTGGTTCCAGTAAGGAGGCGTCTTGTTCAGGGAGCAAAGGGAGCATTGTTCCGGGTTTGCCCGGGAACGGAGCTGGTTCAATAGCAGCGTAGGTGGTTAGCCATGATCAGGTTCTTCGGAGATCGAAGAGGATCAGTAAGCCACCAGCTCGATATTGTGAAGGGAACATGACGGACTTGGTTCCGTGTTTCCTTGTTAGCCCTCAGGTCGAGCAAGGTACTTCTGGCTGTGATGACCCCACTAAAATCAAGGAGGTGGTTGACACCAAGTCTGAAGAGGTGACTTCTCTCATAGGCAACGAGGCTTGGGCTTCTGGGTCCAAGGAAGTTGGTGATACTCCTGTGATGCAAGAGTGGAGGTTGAAGCTGAAGAAGGCAGAGGGAAGCATGACTCTTTTTCGGAGACGCTGGAGGGCTCCCTCATGGTCCATGATGTGCGGGGCGAGGACTATGTCTTGGACATCTCTTCGTAGATGCTATCGGAAGGACCAGGTGCAAGGTTACGGGAGCTGCTGGAGTTATTCACCACTTCTCACTTCAAGGGGGAGTGTTGAATTTTGTGAAGTGAAAGTGGGTGAATGGAAGGCTTGGGAAACCTATCCGCGCGGACTACGCGGACAGGGTTGGCGGACTGCTAGGTCGGCAGGGATGTTGCAGGCGGTTTGCTCTATGGCGGCCTGGGCGGTCTGTTCGCGCGGACTACGTGGACAGCAGCAGCGGTCTGACATGCCAGTGTATGCTCAGCAGGCGGTTGACTCCCAGGAAGTAACCGGGCGGATAGGAATGTTATCAGCGGAGTCCGGCAAGAAGCGGACTGAAGAACTGGAGCTCGGCAGACCGGTTTGGCAGTTGCCTTGGTCTTGCTCTAGTGAAGCGGCAAGTGGAAGCCGCGGAGACCGCCGGTCAGCGCGGACAGAAACTGGAGGTCGCCCGGTATGGCGGGCTAGATCCAGTGTCCGCCAGTAAGTGCGGACTGGCCCTTGTGGCCAGCGGACTGGACTTGGTGGGAATTGAACCAAGTCCAGGATGGCTCAGTCCGGGGAGATCGCGCAGTGGAGCGCGGGCTGGTTTCTCAGTCCGTAAAGCGTAGTAGAAGTGCAGCTGCCTTGTTTGCTAGCTTGGGGAAATGCGGACTGGAGAATTGCTTGTGCAGGAGCGTGCGGACTGGAGCCGGAGTCCGCTGAGTCCGGTTTAGCCTTGGAATGAGGTTATGGACTCAGGAGTTGCGGACTGGAGTCTGCTGTTAGCGGACTGGATTGGCGTGTCCGCTAAGTCCGGAGGTGCCTTGGCAATGAGGTAATGGACTTGGGATATGCGGACGGAAGCCGGGTGTCCGTTGAGTCCGGCAGGTGCCTTGATGGCGTGGCTGCAGGCTCGGGTTTTGCGGGCTGATGCCTTCTCCGCAGAATGGCGGACACGCTGTTGTGGAGTCCGGCTGTGGTGGTCCTGGCTTGGCCTCTGGTGGCAAGGCGGGCTGGATATTGGAGTCCGGCCTTGGAGAAGCTGGGGCGGACTGGCTATCTGCACAGGAGCGGCGAACTGGAATGTGTGTCCGCGGGCTGGCGGACACACTTGTTCTAGCTGCGGGTTATGGCGGTGATCCTATCGGCTAGGGCGGTGACCATACTCATCATCGTGCCTATAAATAGGACTCATGTCACATCAGGAGAATCGAACCTAGACCGAAGTAAGTGAACAGTAATTGAGCTCGCGTAAGTTGCTGCGGTCTGGACCTTGTGTCCGCGCGGATTGAGAGTTGACCCGGTTGTGCTGTGCAGGTTGTGCGGATAGTGCTGGAAAGCCAGGACTTGGCTCTGATTGCGGTCAGGGACAGTACGGACTCTGCGGTTAAGCAACAGGCGGTAAACAGCAGGTCACGGATAGCGACCAGACGGTCTTCTCTTTGGCGACTTGGTTCGGGGTTCAGGAAGTCGCCTGCTTCAGGCGAACTGTTCCATTCGGTGACGCAGCTTGTGCGGTCTGGCGGCGTGCAGACCGGCTGTGAAGAGCTAAGCATTGGAATAAAGGGTGAGTCCGCGCGGCTTGGGTTGCAGTCTGGCGACCTGGCGGACTGAGCGGACTCCACAGCAGTAGGTCGGCGGCTTGTTGATTGAGTCCGCGCGGCTTGTTTTTTGTTCTTGTCTTTGTAACTGTCTCTGCTCTCCCGGTGTTGGGTTTTGGTGAAGCATGTCTCTCCATGTATGTCTCGCCTTGTAAAGAAGTTTGCTCTTGATCAATAAAGAAGCTTGTGCTGCATGTGTTGCTGGTTGTTACTGCTTTGTTGAGATAACCCCTGCTAACTCCACGATCCGGGAAAACTTTCAACATTATAAGTGGGCGTATTCTCCTTCGGTTTGTTGAGTTTTCAACAGGGTATCCAAGGGGGCGTCTGCGGTTTGTTGAATTTTAATAGAAGAATCCACCACCGCCTTTCCTTTTTCCGCATAAGATGCTCCCGCCTTCTTTTCACTCTTTGGCAGTATCCGAAAATCTCGCGCAATATGTCCCATCCGGCCACAATTGAAGCAGATACGAGTGTCTGACTTGGAGGTCGCCCCTGATGTTGCTCCCGTTGCAACTGATGAAGGAGCTTGTCCACTAGGCTTGGACTTCTTACCCCATCTCTTCTTATAAAATGGTTTTCCCGATCGGGGCGCCTTCCACTCCGGTTGCGTCACAGGAAAAGTTCTCTTCCCTTGCACCCTCTTCATATCCTTTTCCAACGCGGTCACAGTGTCAACCAACGCTTGGAACCCTTGGTTCACAGAACTTGACACAAGGAACCTCAGCTCATCCCTCAGTCCTTCATAGAACCGATTAGTCTTCCTCTGTTCATCAGCGAATATAGAACCCGCATACCGCCCCAAGCGAGTAAATTCATGTAAGTATGCGTCAACACTGCCATCACCTTGAGTCAACCGTTGGAATTCATTTTCCATGGCTATCCGTTGAGCCACAGGAAGGTGCTTCGCTAGGAAGAGTCTGGAGAATTCTTCCATCGATACTTGGGTTAACGGACGACCCACCAAGTGATGCAACTCCATCTCATCCCACCATAATCGAGCTTCTCCTTCAAGCAAGAAGGTGGCTAAGGTAACTTTCTGATGCTCCGCCGTTCCTATCGCCGTCATCACTTGCTTGACGCACGATAGCCAATCCTCAGCCTGCGTCGGGGTTCCCGCTCCCGAGAACGTAGGCGGATGGAAACTCATAAACCGCGTTAGCTGCTTCTCAGCTGCTCGAGGAGCCACATCCACGACAGGTTCAGGCCTTACCGCCACCTGTTCTGGCCTCACAGCCGCTTGTTCCTGCCTAAGGGGCTGGCCTTGGATCATGGTAAATAAAGCCTCCGCAACTAAACGCACATGTTCCGCAGACGGTGGAGGTGTATGCACCGCGGCTGGTGCCGTACTTTCATCAGAATGCTGGGACTCAGACGGCCCAGCTCCACTTCGTGTCACCTAAAGGTGGATAAGACACACACATTAGCGGTCGTACCCAAGCAATCAACACAAAATCAGAACACACAGCTTCCTCAAACACACAAATATGCATTCCTATCATGGACATTCAGGAGTTCATTCGTAGACTTTGGTGTGCACAAACACGTGCTCGCCACCACACAAAAGAAGTCGGCCACAACTTCGAGAGGGAACGACCAAGACGACCGATACCAAAAATGTAACAACCCCATCCGTTCATATGATATATTCTAGAAGGTCCGGCCGGGGCCCCACAGGATATATCACAAAACAGTCGGTGAAGGTACAGGATGATACCAGAGTCGCGCATCACACCTAACACAAAGCATTCTAGCGGAAGCCTAGACTACAACTGGAACTCCTCATGAATGTCCAAACATAAAACTCCACATTTTATATCATATAGGAATGTCTGACAACAAGTCAAAAGAGTTGGCCTTATGGCCTACATGGATTTCACACAGTGGCCTAAACAAATTGGCGCGCAGGCCGGCCACAAGAAAAGAAAACACACAAAAGAACACAGCTAGCCTTCGAGGGCTAGCAGCAGCAGCAGCAACAACATAGCAGGAACATCAGCCTCTATGCGATCCGCACGGCTCTCTAGCACCTGGAAAGGGACAATCCACCCACCGGTGGCAAACAAAAGCAACGGTCAGCGTTCAGCTGACCAAATTATAACGACCCTACCCCTTCTCTCGGGGCAGCGGGATTCTTCCCTGCAGGCATATTAGATCACAAGTATGGCAAGCTATATCATCAAAATGTGCTTTCACGCACACAAGCCATCACAACCGTTCGCCACCCGGCCCAACGGTCCGTGCACTCAGGGCACATTCTTGGTGTTCTGGCAACCTCTTGCCCACCACCGTATCAGGGTTACAACCCAACGGTAACTCTCTTGAGCATTTACTCCATGGCGTGCAGTCGGAGTTAGTCTTCCTACACCGGGATGGCCCGTAGCCCCCCATTGTGTCATGGCGCGCAGGCCGAAGACTCTTGCTATGCGCTCCAACAGACCGCACTTTTTGGTCTCACGTCGGACGGACATAGCGCAGGTCGGATCCTCCACCCCCCGTTGCTCAAATCGCCTTGCCTTCTCCGAGTACAGCGTACTCATGGCTATATCAAAGGCGTGGGTCGGTCTCACCAATCCTGTTCTTGGCATTCAAGCCTGGGTATTTCTCTATACCCATTTCTCTCACAGCAACAGCGGGTCTTTCCTGGGCACACCAGTACTTCCTGTGACTCGCTCCACAGGTGGACACCGCATAAGCACAAATGTCAGGGGTCTTTCCTAGCTATCATGCCAGTACTTCCTGTTACTCGCTTCACAGGTGGACACCCTACGACATCAAGCATCACAAAAAGGGCCTTTCCTGGTCACACCAGTACTTCCTGTGCCTCATTCACAGGTTGGACCCAAAACATCACATGGCTATTTTTCCTAGGCTACCACTCCAGTACTTCCTGCTACTCCTTTTCGTAGGTATAACCCGTAGACTACTTACACTACACGTTTATCACGGAGTCTTCTCCGGTTCGTATGCAACATCACCAATCCAGACCAACATGTCCAGATGGGCTTCACACAGCATGCCTATTCCGTACTCCATTTCCGGATCTATATGTTACCAAAGGGGATTTCAAGCATCCACCCAAAGATTTCCAAAATCAACCACCTCTTGGTGGGGGAAATCACAAAATATGCCAAAAAGGAAGCCTTCACATGGCTAGGAAGAAAAGTCGTTACCCTTGACGACCGCTTCGGTGCCATGGCCTCAAAGCTTGCTTGCAAGACTCGCCAGATTGATTCCTCCGCAACGCCGTCTTCGGATCTCTCGTCGGTAAACCGCAGCACCACCAGCAGCAGCCCCCTTTCCTTCTTCCTCCTCCTTTCTCTCTCTCTTTCTCTCTTAACTTGAAGAAACTCAAGGCCAAGGAAAAATGAGAATTCTTCTCTGATTTCGGCCTTTAAAGAAAAAGAGGAAGAACTTTCAGCTCTTGGATCCAGACTGAAGGAATGGACGACCACGATTCTGCCAAAAACACAGATTTTGACCCGACACGGCCTCTGACACGGCCGTGTGCCAGGCCGTGTGCCTCAAGCGGTGGTCAACCGACTTATCCAAACCAGTGACACGCCCATGGGACACGCCCGTGTCATGGGCCGTGTCACCAACACGCCTTCAGACACGCCCGTGTCTGTGGCCGTGTACCTGGGTGAAAAAATCCCAAATCATCCCGAGACTTCACACGGCCTGTGACACGCCCGTGTCCCAGGCCGTGTGCCCAGACACGGCACAAAGACATGCCCTGTCGAAATCCTTCGGCGAGCTGAATTCGTCGTCCTGATTTGACACGCCCTGTGACACGCCCGTGTCACAGGCCGTGTTCAATCTCACTCAACACTTACGTCTCGACACTCGACGATCGTCGTGTAACAATCGTCGAGCTTACGACATGGCCGTGGACACGCCCGTGTCCTGGGCCGTGTGCCCCCTCTCGACGCATCGTCGCGAGAAAAATCGTCGAGACAAAGGCCGATCGTCGACACAACCTCGACACGCCCTGCGACACGCCCGTGTCGCAGGCCGTGTCAGCTGACACGCCCTGAGACACGCTCATATCCCAGGCCGTGTCACCCAACAATTTCCTTTTTCAGAAATTTGGGCTGTTACAATAGGAAAGTACTTGCTAGGCTCCTGGGCAGTAGGAGGTAGCTTTCCCATCTTAGCCTTTCTTCTATACTGCACAATTGCCTCTTGCCTACTCTCATGCTTCCTCCACTCCAGTTCAAAAAACCACTTGTTTCTATCTTGAATATTGTCTTTAGCAGCCTTTCATGCAGTTAAGATAATATTCCTTGAAGTGGGGCTCCACTGTTCAAAGTCAGGCCTGAGTTCAGCTTGCTCTCTGAATCTCTTCTTAGACAACTGAGTCTCTTGTTCTTTCAGCAACAAAGCTTCTTGTTCTTTCAGTATAGCCTCTGGCACTGGCTGAACCACTTTTTCTATGATGACATTCTGCTTTCCCTCAGGATGGCTATACATTGATTGTATTTCTTGATGGATCATATCAAAGTCTGGTGGAGGCTAGATTACTTGAGCCACTTCAGCTTGCTCCCCTCCAAGATAAGCAGGATTAATCCCAGACTCTGCTACATTATCATCATCACGCAATGGAGGATATCCAAGGGTGGCTCTGATGGAATTTGAAATCCATTTTGCATGATCAGAGCTGGCTTTGACTAACACCCTATCCCCCTTTATGACTTCTCTAACAATATGATCCCTCAGATCATCCTTCTGAAATCTTATTTGGGCATCCAAATAGTTGACTCCATCCTTAAAGAAAGGTTTCAAACTTTGTAGCTTGTCAGTTATAGCCTTTTGAGAGTCTTGTATAGCAGTTTTAACAGCAGTTATTCCCTCTTGTAATGCTTTATCAAATTCTGCCTTAGCTGTAGCATTAGCTATAGTTTGACCAGTAGCTATATTCTTCATTTCTGTGACTATTGCATTATGTGAAGCCGTTAAATTAGCATTCATCCTCAGCTGGTTCTCCAGAACATAGCCTTGCTTCACTGCAATATCATCCACTTGAGCTTTGATCTTTTCCTGATGAGTGGCAAGATAGACTACTGCATTTCCTCCCTTATGGAAGAAGTCAGTCATCTCTTTCTTATTTTGATTCATTTCAAATCTTATAGATTTGATATCTTGGGCCAGATCAAATTACAATGACTTATGGCCTTCATCCATATAAGATTGCATTGCCTGTCTTTGCTCATCCATCTTTATCTGTAATGCAACCATCAGAGAACTATAATCTGTAGATGGTGTTGGCTGTGGTGTAGGTTGTGGTGCTATTATTTGCAGAGCTTTCTTATAATTTTGGCTCCTCCTCTTGAAAACTTGAAATTTTCTCTTCTTAGCTCTTGCAGCCTCTTCATCTTCAGAAGCAGATGTGCTTGCAATATCAACCCTGTCCTTAGGGCTTGGAGGTAATTCCTTCTCAGCATCCTTTGTCCTAGGAACCTGCTCAGCATCCTTTGGCAGTTCAGGGTCCTTCCATGCAGTTTCCTCAACAAAAACTACTTGCTCCCCCTCAACAGTGACTTTCTCCCTCTCAGCAGCAGCACTTTCTTTCTCAAAGTCTGTTTGTAGTAGGTCAGGGAATAGCTCTTCCAACGTAAACTCTTGTTGAGGATGGGGTGGAGAATTCCTGATCTCATCAACTACTTGATCAGATACCACTTGATCAACAACAGATGTGTCCTCCATGACAACATCTTGGGGTTGACTATGAATCTGAGGTTGCTGATTAACATCAGATAATTTGTCAGTTATAACTTCACTCTCAATAAGGAAATCTAATTGGTTGATTTCAGTGATTACCTCAAGAATGGTTTGAGTAGCTCTTTCACTTTCTAAGGGAGTAGGCTCATCCACCAGTAGAGACTCCCCCTAGATGGAATCCTGGTGAAGTGGGCTTGCATGTGGTAGCTCCCCCTGCCTCTCTGCATCATCTTGTCTAGCTGGAGACTTTCCAGCAGTTCCAGTGTCTTCTTCATCAGGAGTGAACACTACTTGTTCCTCAGAACTGCTTGATGATTCTGGAACCACAGGGGCTGATTTCTTCTTCCTTTTCTGGGGTGTTACCTTCTCAGGAGTTGACATTTCCTTGGTCAAGACCCTATCCCACCTAGAGAAGATCCTTAAATCCATTCTTCTCATGTGGTTAATTTTGGATCCTGCAGCTTGGGTCATTACCTCTGGTATACAACCAGCTAGGTATAGACTTAGAATCCTACCCAAATTGAGTTTCTTCAGGCTCTCCTTAATCTTCTCAAACACTACTGTAGACCAATCAATTTGTAGTTTGAAAATAATTCTTGTCATGAGACTAAACATATAAGCAGAAACTCTGTCATGCCCTCCAGGCTTGCTCAAGATAACCTTGCCAACAATTTCAGACAAAAATTTGCCTTGGCTGTTCATTCCTTTTCTGTTGAACACAGAACCTATCTTCAGGTTGGAATACAGTCCACACCAACTCAAAGCTTCTCTTGTCTTAGATGCAGAAACATCTTCTTCCTCCTTGGTTCTTGGTAGTTGTAGTACCTTCCTCAGACTTTTAGGAGAAACTTTCACCTTATCCCCATGAACCCTTGACTTAATCTTTAGTCCTGATTCATCTAGGGTTGCGCCATTCAGAAATTCCAGGACCTCCTTCTTCCAGATCTTGATGGGTTCTGAAACAAGGAATTCTAATCCAGATTCTGCAACTAGGGTTACCACACCTTTGATCGCGGGTTCTGCCTCATCAAATGCGTGCCGCACCAGTTCATATCCTTCATTCACGTTCTCTTCGAGCTTGGGCGCCATTAGGGTTTGAAGAATTTTGAATCTAGAGAAGAGAGGTGTCGACACACAAGTTTGGTCTCGAAACTTTGGTGAGCATGTCGACAGACAATGGCGAAATCCTATTTATACCTTTCTAGAATCGAAGATGAAAGGGCGCGACAAAATACTTAAATTGTGTCGACACTGTTGAAAAGTGTCGACACAGACTTATAATATCTCGACAGCTATGTGTCGACACAAGTATAGTCGACAGAATATATGTGTCGACACTTGTTTATGTGTCGACACCACTTAGCTCGACACTTAGTCGAGACTTTACTTGACTAATTCTGTATAAATCTTAAGTGTCGACACCACCTTGGATGTGTCGACACCTATACTGCATGCGTCGACACTAATTCTCTGAAGTGTCGACGCCAACTTCCTAGATGTGTCGACACCTTTTCTCTGAAGTGTCGACACCAATTCTCTGTCTCGACACAGACAACTCTGTGTGTTGACACTATTTTACTTAGCCATTTCTGTAAACTTATTCTAAGTTTATCATACCTAATTCAATTTTAAACCTATTGAATTTGGTTTCTTCTAAAGGCTTAGTAAACATGTCAGCTAGTTGATTTTCTGTATTAACATACTCTAGTGAAATATCTTCTTTTTCCACATGTTCCCTTAGAAAATGATATTTTATTTCAATGTGTTTATTCCTACTATGGTAAACAGGATTGTTTGCAATAGATATAGCACTAGTAGAATCACAAAATAGTGGTGTTCTACTTACTTGAATACCATAATCTTCAAGCTGATGTTGTATCCATAGAAGTTGAGCACAGCAACTTCCTGCAGCCACATACTCTGATTCTGCTGTGGAGATAGCCACACTTGTTTGCTTCTTGCTACTCCATGATATCAGTCTTCCACCTAGGAATTGACAGGTACCAGTTGTACTTTTCCTATCTTCCTTGCAGCCTGCAAAATCTACATCTGAATAACTTGTCAGTTCAAAGTCTCCATTCCTAGGGTACCAAAGGCCTAGATAAGGAGTGCCCTTTAGATATCTCAGAATTCTTTTGACTGCTGTCAAATGAGATTCTTTAGGGCAAGCTTGGTACCTAGCACAGACACATGTAGCATACATGATATCTGGTCTACTTGCAGTCAAATACAATAGGGAGCCAACTATCCCTCTATAAAAAGTCTCATCTACAGGTTTCCCTGCATCATCTTTGCTAAGAGACATACTTGACCCCATAGGAGTTTTCATGGTACAAGATGAATCCATACCATACTTCCTTATCAGTTCTAGGGTGAACTTAGACTGGCATATGGATAAACCATTCTCAGTCTGTCTAACTTGGAGACCTAAGAAGTACTTAAGTTCCCCCATACTGCTCATTTCAAATTGTCCTTGCATTAGTTTTGCAAACGTTTTGCAAAGACTACTTTCAGTAGACCCAAATATGATGTCATCTACATATATTTGGACTAGAATGATCTTGCCTCTGGATTCCCTAAGGAATAGAGTCTTGTCTATTTTCCCCCTTGTGAATTTATTCTCAATGAGGAAACTAGACAGGGTTTCATACCAAGCCCTAGGGGCTTGTTTTAACCCATACAAATCCTTCCTAAGTCTATAGACATAATTAGGTTGATTTGAATCAACAAAACCTGATGGCTGTTCCACATAGACTTCTTCCTTCAGATTACCATTCAAAAATGCTGACTTAACATCCATTTGTTATACTTTAAACCCTTGATAGGTTGCATAGGCCAGGAACATCCTTATGGCTTCCAGTCTGGCTACTGGAGCAAAGGTTTGATCAAAGTCAATACCTTCTTCCTGCCTATATCCCTTAGCAACCAGTCTTGCTTTGTTCTTGATAATTACTCCATGTTCATCCATCTTGTTCCTAAAGATCCACTTGGTTCCAATTATGTTGTGGTCTTTTGGTTTAGGAACAAGCTCCCAGACTTTGCATCTCTTGAACTGATTCAGCTCCTCTTGCATTGCCTCAATCCAATGAGGGTCTAGGATGACTTCTTCAAATTTCCTTGGCTCAACTTGGGATAGAAAACTGGAGTAGAGTACTGAACTTAGATTTCTGCTCCTTGTTTGTACCCCTTGACTTAGATCACCAATAATTTGATTTGCTGGATGATCTCTTAGATGCCTAGTAGCTGGAGGCAGCCTGCCTTCATGTTGAACTCCTTCAGCTTCTTCAACTTGCTGCACTCCTTGGTCTTCTTCTGCATCAGGTGCATCTTGTACTCCCCCTGGACAACAGCCACTATCATCTACATGCTGACTTGCAGTAGATCCTTCTTCAATAGTGAGCTTGTCCATCTTCTTAGTCACACCTGTGGAGCTGCAAATACTTTTAGACAATTCATTGTTAATAAGTCTAGCTTCATCAAATACTACATGTACTGGCTCTTCTATAACTTGAGTAGTCAAGTTGTAGACTCTATAAGCCTTACTGTTGTTGTTGTACCCAACAAAGATCCCCTCTTGGGATTTGACAGCAAACTTGGTTAAGTAAGACTTACCATTGTTAAGTATGTAGTATTTACAACCAAAGATCCTGAAATAGGATAGGTTTGGTTTTCTGCCTTTCACAATCTCATAGGGGGTCTTATTGTGGCTCTTGGTGATAGTAGCCCTATTAATTACATGACATGCAGTGTTAACTGCCTCAGCCCAAAAATATTCTGGGAGAGATATGTCACTTAATAGGATTCTACCAGCCTCAATCAAGGTTCTATTTTTCCTCTCAGCAATGCCATTTTGCTGAGGTGTTCTAGGTGAAGAAAATTCCTGAAATATCCCAAATTCTTCACATAGTTTTGTCATACTATCAGACTGAAATTCAGTACCATGGTCACTTATTATTTTGAACACTGTACTGTCTAACTCATTCTGAATTTGTTTGACAAAGCTATAAAAGATATTAGGTGTTTCAGATTTCTGTCTAAGGAAGAACACCCAGGAAAACCTTGAGTAGTCATCTACAACCACAAATGTGTAGACCTTCCTACCTAGGCTGTGAACTGGCATAGGACCAAAGAGATCCATATGCAATAGGTATAAGCACCTCACAACATCTTTGTTCTCAATGATATTAAAGGTGGATCTAGTCTGCTTGCCCTTTTGACAAGCTGAACATATCACATCTTTAATACACTTAACCTGAGGACCATTCCTCACTAACTCTTTGCTATAGAGTTGGCCAATTGTCTTGTAGTTAAGATGGGCTAGCCTCTTGTGCCATTTGACACAATGAGAGACTTTCTCATCAGCTACAAGACACACTGGAGAAACATTGTTCTCACACATAATGTCTAGGCAATAAACATTTCTCTTTCTATAATCTGTCAGAATGATCTCTTGATCATTTGAACTCCTAATATGACAACCATTTTTGACAAATGAGATGTCATATCCTAACTCACTCAGTTGACTTATACTAATAAGGTTATGTTTCAAACCTTTAACATAAGCCACTTGAGTAATTGTTATAAGGTTGCTAGAAATGTTACCAAAAATTTTGATGATTCCTTTTTCAGAACCACCAAAGGTGACTTTAGGACCATCCTTGATTGGTGTGTAGTCCTTTAGCAATCCCCTAGTTCCAGTCATGTACCTGGAACATCCACTGTCCAAGTACCATATTGGGGCATGGCCACTTGGACTTACCTGCAAAACAGATTAGTTAACCTTAGAACCCAAAGAATTCTCGGGTCCTTGGTGCTGGTTAGTTTGCCTCTTAACAAAGCTACCTGCAGATCTTCCAACAGGCAGTTTGCTACTCATCTTGGCACTAGAATTGTGCCAACAGTCTATGGCAAAGTGGCCTACCTTGCCACAACACCAGCACTCAAATCTATTGTACCTTTTCTTAGGTACAACTCTAGCTGTTCTATCTACAGCAGGCTTATTGAGTACTGGGGCTTTGCCCTTAGACTTGGACTGAACAGTCCTAGCAGGTTTTGTAAACCCTAATCCAGTTTTACCCTTTTGATGTACAAATTCATCAATCAAAGGTAGAATAGACTTTGGTTTAGAAAACCTTGCAACTATATCTCTCTCCTTCTGAAGACTAATCTCCAGATTTCTGATTTGATCATTCTTAAATGTTATAGTTCCCATCTGAATAACAGTAATGTTCTTCAGCCTGGCTATTTCATTTAATTTCTGATCAACTAACTTATCAAAATCAGTTGCAGCCTCTTTGAGACTAGCAATCTCCTTTGCCTGACTCTTGGCCAAGGATTTGCTTTTCTTAAAAGCTTGCAACAGAACTCTATATTAATCAATCAACTGATGAATATCCCCTTCAGATTCAGATCCACTGGCATCACTTGATGCCGATGTAACTGAATCTGAACTAGCACTAGAAATTGAACTTAAAGAACAATTTTGTACCTGACTAGGTCCAGGCTGATCCTGGATTTTGTCACCTTCTGTTAAGGCCATTAGTCCTTGACACTGATTGTCCTCTTGCTCATATATAGAGTTCATTAACTGGATGAACTCATCTTCCTCTTCTTCAGCAAACAGTCCAATGTAAGCTTCTGCTTCTGAGTCAGTTTCTGAAGATGATATGTCTGACAGGCTTTTGTCCTTCTTGGCAACAAAGGACCTTTCCTTCTTGCCCTTGATTTGAGTCTTCTTCTTATCAGTAGACTCTCTCCTTTTCTCTGGACAGTCAACAACAACATGTCCTTGTCTGTTACAGCAATAGCATATAATTTTTGATAAAGTTGCTTTGCTTGACTTGGGCTTTCTTCTGTCTTTCTTTGGTGACTTCTTGTTCTGATAATAGTCATCTTTTCCCTGTGATGTGGATGACTTTGTCCTCCACTGTTTCTTCTTTAGAAACTTCTGAAAGTGTCTTGTGAAAGTTGCAAAATCCTCATCACTCTCACTGCTTTCAGAATTTCTGCTTTCTGAATCATCTGACCCAGTCTCAGCAACCTTTGGAGGTGGAGATGGAGACTTAATTTTGTATTTCTTGGTGGCTTCTGTCTTGAATGACACTGCTCTTTCTTTATGCTCACTTCTTGTAGTCTTCTCCTCCTCCTTCCCTACCATCAACTGAATCTCATAGGATAACAGCTTTCCAAACAATGTTGGAGGAGGAATATCTGCTAACTTGGCCATTTCCCTTATGGCACAGATCTTGGTGTCCCAATCCTTTGTTAGGGATCTCAAGAACTTATCATTCAGCTCATAATTACTGAATTCTCTTCCATAGGACATCAACTCATTGACAATCCTATAGAATTTCTTGTAGCATTCTGTTATACTATCAGACATGCCTTGTCTGAAGCTCTCATATTCTTGGTTTAACAAAGACTTTCTGTCCTGTCTAACTTCTTCTGAACCCTCCATGTACACTATCAGAGTATCCCACATCTCCTTTGATGTCTTACAGTGTATCAAGTTCTGAAATATAGCATCATCTATGGCACTTACAATGATATTCTGAGCCCTCTTGTCCATGGTGGCCAGAATAATCTCATCTTTTGTCATTTCAGAAAAGTCTTTAGGTGTTCTCTGATTTGCATCTAACACAGATACCTTCATAGGCACATATGACCCTTCTTTAACTGTGATATAGATTCTAGGGTCTGAGGCTTCCATAAACAGTCTAACCCTTTCTTTCCAGATGCCAATGATCTCTTTTCTGCAAATTGGCAACTTCATGGATCCAAGTTCCTTATGATTCTCTGTTGAACCCATTTTCTTGATTTTCTTGATTCTGCAGTTTACTTATACTGAATCTGCCAACAAGATCTACTCAGACAGTTAAGTCCTTTTTGAGTAACCTCCCTCTGATACCACTTGAAAGAAATTGTACCTAATCACCTAGAGGGGGGGGGGGGGAATAAAACACAGCAACAACAGAATCATTCACACATAGAGTACACACTGTTTTATAGTGGTTCCCCAAGGTTTGGGTACATCCACTTTCCCCCTTCGCCTATCTAGTAGTGTACTAGATTCAGCCAAACTCCTCCACTATTCCTCAGATCCTCAGATCTTACACTCAGAACCCCAAATGGTTCCTACAGATCAGGCCCAAGGCCCTACAACTCAGTCTTTAATAAGGCCTACACTCAGCCACAAGGCCTACACTCAGAGATATGGATCTCCTACACTCAGGCACACAGGCCCTACCACTCAGCCTTTATAATTACAGGCTTACAACTCAGATCCCTAAGGATCTTACAAGAAATTAAGAATACAATGTGTAAACCTACAACTCAGAATGAGAGAGAAGAGTTGATAGGTTTCTTGATGAGTTCTTGGAAGAACTCTGCTGAGATCAACCACACTTGGTTTTCTTCAAAGCTTCTTGAATGTAGAACACAATAGGGTTGATACTCTCTGCAGCTGATCTTCAATCACTACAACTTAAGTTTCAGATCACAATCTGAAACCTTCTTCACATCCTGGTTCCAACAGCTATCTTCTTGGAAGGAGCTCTCTCTCTCCAACTACTTAGATCTTCACTTGAATTAATTCTTCAATGAATTGCTTGATCTTCTTCCCTTATTGATGTTGATCCTCTTCTTCTGTTGACAGAATAAGCCTATTTATAGGCCTTCTTCATGGTGACCGGCTGATCCGATTTCTAACAGCTTTCTGACAACTCTGACAGTTACAGTAGACTGGCTGGAATGGCAGCTGTCATGTCATCCAGTCACTTCTTGAAATATCTGAAACTGTCCGAAAGTGTCGAGACAGTCTGTCCTTAAGTGTCGACACTTATAGACTAAGTGTCGACACAAGTTGACTAAGTGTCGACACTAGCCTTCAAGGTGTCGACACAACTCCTTGTGTTGTAGAATTTACTTCTCGACACTGCTTCTTCAATATGTGTCGACACTGATATTGTGTGTCGACACAACTACTTGTTCTTCAGTACTTAGTTGAATTCTGCCAAGTGTCGACACTACTCCTTTGTGTCGACACATCTTCTTGTGTTGAACTTGTTCAGTGTCGACACATCTTCTTGGTGTCGACACATGCCTTCTGTGTGATACTTGCTGAGTGTCGACACAGCTCCTTGTGTCGACACATTCTTCTTCTGTTGAGACTTTGGCTGAGTGTCGACACATCTCCTTTGTGTCGACACTTGTACTTAGAATTTGTTGAACTTTGCTGAGTGTCGACACAGCCTCCTAGTGTCGACACTTTCTTCATGTATTGAGTCTTCTGCTGTGTGTCGACACATTCTTCATTATGTCGACACTTATACTTGGACTCTGTTGAAATTTACTGAGTGTCGACACAGCCTCCAAGTGTCGACACTTTCTGATGTAGACACAGTTCCTCTGGGTGTCGACACTGCTTCTAAGTGTCGACACTGCTTCACTGGACATTTCTTCATTGAGTGTCGACACAACCTGTATGTGTCGACACTTTCCTTCTGGGTGTCGACACATGGACTTAGAAACTTTTCAGCTTTCCCTGCAAATACTTAACCTGCACAACTCAACTCAAAACACATCAAATACATTTTGATGTATATCATTGAGTAGGGTGAGGCTTCTTCAAATCAGGTACATTTATTCCAATGTACCCAACAGACAGACAGGAAGTTACTGCTGCGTTTGGTACTGCTGAGCAGATGAGGCTCTGGAGAAAAACAAATGCAAAGGCGGAGTTTGTTCTCAAGAGAGCTGTGTCACCAGAACTATTTGATCACATCATTGGATGTGAGTCTGCTGCTGATATTTGGACAACTATTGATGAGTTGTTCAATAGGAAGAATGTGGCCAGACTTCAGTTTCTGGAGAATGAGTTAGCCAGAACAACTCAAGGAGACCTTACTATCTCAAAGTTCTTCTTTAAGATGAAAAGCTTGTGCGTAGAGATCTCAGTGCTTGACCCAGATGAGCCTATCTCAGAGGCTAAGTTTAAAAGGCACATTATCCGTGGCTTGCAGAAGGAATATGTTACCTTTGTAACTTCTGTTCAAGGGTGGGCAACTCAACCATCCTTGCTGGAGCTTGAGAACCTGCTTGCTTCGTAGGAAAGTCTGTCAAGGCAGATGGCAGGAGTGACTGTCTCTGAAGGTGACAGTGAAGCGATGTTCACAAGCAAGAAGAAGAAGAGATGGGAAGGGAAGAAGAAGAAGCAGGTCGCTGCTGAGAATGAGCCTTCAACTTCTTATCAGCCAGAGAGGAGCGATGCTCCAAAAAAGGACTGGAAGAATAATTTGAAGTGCTACAGGTGCCATCAGCGAGGGCACTTCAAGCGGGACTGCAAGGTCAAGCTGCAGCCTGGGCATGCTGTAGGAAGTATGAAGCTTGCTCTAAGAGCGAGGAAGCAGAATGGGGTGGAGCCTTCATGACGGGCACTTGTGTCCGTGCCTTGTCTGCTGAGGACTTCAACGACGAGTGGATCGTGGACTCTGGGTGTGGTCATCACTTCACCGGAGACAAATCGAAGTTCTCTTCCTTACAAGCATACTCATGTAACGAAGCTATCATAACTGTTGATAACACTGTTTATGCAGTAGAGAAAGAGGGGGTCGTGTCTTTGGGTAGTGATCAGGGGCCACTCACATTAAGGAGTGTGTATCACGTGACGGGCATGAAGAAGAACCTCTTCTCTGTGACCAATGCAGTAGATGCTGGTTATCACGTTCTATTTGGGCCAACAGACGTGAGGTTCCTTCGCAACATATCAACGGTTAAGGCTGATGTTGCTCATATAGGAAGGAGAGTTAAGACCTTATTTGTTCTTGCTACTAATGCTTATGTTGATCGTATGCGAGCCAACGATAGTGCTGCTATCTGGCATGAGAGGATGGGGCATGTAGGAATGGACAAGCTTAAGGCTATGGCTAATAGAAGTTTGGTGAGAGGTTTGCCTAAGTTGTCCTCCTTTGGTGACATGCATGTTTGCGCGGGGTGTCAATACGGTATGGCACATCGCCTTCCGTTTGATAAATCACAAACAAGGAGCAAGCAACCATTGGAGTGCATTCATGACGACTTGATGGGACAAACTATCACTGCCAGCCTTGGTGGAAGCAGATACATGCTTGTTCTGATTGATGACTACTCAAGATATACTTGGGTTTATTTCTTGAAGGAGAAGTCAGAAGCCTTCCGTTTGTTTGTGGAGTTCAAGGAGCTAGTGGAGGGCCGACTTGGCTTGCGGATTAAGAAGCTTAGAACTGATAACGGGGGTGAGTTTGTTTCCTCTGAGTTTTCTAACTTCTGCAGGAAGCCCGGAATTCAGAGAGAGCTCACTTGTGCTCACACTCCGCAATAAAATGGAGTAGTAGAGCGGAAGATCCGTCATTTGACAGAGACTTACAAATGCTGGCTTCATACGAAAGATATTCCAAGGTCCTTTTGGGCGGAGGGAATGTCTTGTTCTTCTTATGTCATCAACCGGAAGCCGCTCAGCCCGATCAACATGAAGACTCCTATTGAGTTATTGCTGAAGGAGAAGCCAAGTGTGGGACACCTTCGGGTGTTCGGTTCAACTTGCTATGTGCATGTCCCGGATGCTTCACGGACTAAGCTGGATGCAAAGGTAAGGAAGCTTGTCTTTGTTGGCTACGATGAGCAGAAGAAGGGATGGAAATGCGTGGATCCTGTGACGAAGAAGTTCATTGTATCAAGAGACATTGTCTTTGACGAGCTGACGTCGTATGGAGGTGGCTCGGTTGAGATAACCAGAAGCAAGGTTGATGAAGAACCTATGGTGGCTGCTGAAGGCTTGGAAGAAGAGCTTGCTGTTTCACCAGCAGCTCCTGTTGCTTCAAACTCTGAGGCTGAGCCTTCTGGCTTAGGAAGTAGGGGGAGCACTGCTCCAAGCTTGCCCCAAGTAGGAGTTGAGCCTGAAGAAGCAACGAAGGTAGTAAGCAAGGAGCCGACCCTTCGGAGATCGAAGAGGGTTATTAAGCCACCGGCTCGTAACTGTGATGGGAATCCAGTGAGATTTGTCTCCTGCTTCTTTGCAGGTCCTTTGGAAGAGTGAGAGCCTGCAAACTTCAATGATGCCACTGGAGTCATGGAGTGGGAAGATGCCATGAAGGAAGAGATTGCTGCTCTTAAGAAGAATGAAACCTGAGATCTTGTGCCCAAGGTTGATGACATTACTCCAGTGACTTGAAAGTGGGTGTTTAAGTTGAAGAAGAAGGCTGATGGGAGCATTGATAGATACAAAGCTCGCCTGGTCGCTCGACAATTCTCACAACAGTTTGGAGAAGACTATGAGGAGACGTTTAGTCCGGTTGCAAAGATGACTTCAGTTAGAGTGGTGATCGCCTTGGCTGCTAGCAAGGGATGAAGGATGTGGCAGCTTGATCTGAAGAATGCTTTTCTTTACAAAGAGATTGATAAAGACATCTTCATGGATCAGCCACTTGGATTTGTCTCTGAAGATCAACCGGACTATGTCTGCATGCTCAGGAAGGCTCTCTATGGATTGAAGCAAGCTCCTAGAGCTTGGTATGGAAAGATAGTAGAGTATTTGCAGTTCTGCGGTTATCTTGCCTCCAACTCAGATTCTAGCTTGTTCGTCAAGAAGAAGGGGGAGCTTCAAGTCTTGGTCCTACTGTATGTGGATGACATGATCATCACAGGGAATTCGAAGGAGGAAGTAGCAAGGCTCAGGGCTGAGCTTGCTATACGCTTCGAGATGAAAGACTTGGGAGAGCTTCATCACTTTCTCGGTCTTGAAGTGGAGAGGAGGAAGAGCGATATATTCATTTGCCAAAGAGGATATGCAGATCGCATTGTGAAGCGGTTCGGCATGGGCGAAGGAAAGAGTTGCTCTACTCCACTGGAACATGGGCTGAAGCTTCAACGAGATGAGGGAAGGATTCTTCCTGACCCCTTGGTATTCAGAGCTCTTGTTGGGAGCTTGATCTACCTGACGATTACTAGGCCAGACATAGCTTATGCTGTTGGCCGAATAAGTCGGTTTATGGCTGAACAAAGGAAGTCTCATCTAGCGGCAGCAAAGAGTATTCTGAAGTATGTCAAGACAACTTCTGACATGGGACTTCTCTACCGAAGGGACTCAGATTTTACCTTGCTTGGGTATACGAATGCTGAATATGGCGTTGATTCGGATGATCGAAGGTCAACTTTAGGTTATGTGTTCACTTGTGGATCAGCTAGCATCTCGTGGTGTAGCAAGAAGCACGACTGGGTGTCCGTCTCAACTACGGAGGCAGAGTATAAGGCTTCGACCTTGGCTGCTCGGGAAGCCATCTGGTTGAGGAGGCTTGTAGAGGATGTTCATGAAGAAGTGCAAGGGACAACTTTACTCCGGGGTGACAATGAGAGTGCTCTCAAGCTGGTAAACAATCCAGTGTGTCACGCTAGGACCAAGCATATAGAGATCGATCACCACTTCATAAGGGAGAAGGTGTTGGAGGGATCTCTTCTGGTCGGGCATGTTCGGAGTGAATATAATCTTGCTGACATCTTCACGAAGCCACTGTCAAAGGGGCCTTTTGAGCGGTTGCGCAGCTTGTCGGGCGGCCTGAGCGGACATAGTCGACGGACTGGGCGGACTGCTGTTATGTGGCCTGGGGATAGGCCTGGGATGTTGGCTGTTCTGTGCGGCCTGTGCGGACTAAGTCTGCGGCCTGGGCGGATTGTTGTCTGCGGATAGGGCGTTGGCTGCCTTGCTGGATTGGCCTTGTTGAGCGGCCTGAGCGGTCTGCGTTCGTAGCCTGGCCGGACTGCTGTCTGCGGACAGGGTGTTGGCTTTCTTGGAACCTTGGCTGATTAAGGCGCGGCCTGAGCGGACAGAGGGTTGCAGGCTGTAGGCAGTGCTCTATTCAGTGGCCGTGTTGCAAGCTTATGTTTAACCGGTGGATTGGATCCTATCCGCGGGTGGCTTGCGGACTGGCGTGTCCGCGGTGTTCGCAGTTGTGGACTGGACTTAGGAGTTTGGTTGTACTCTTGCCAAGCTCTGGTAGTACAGCAGTTGCAGACTGCTATGGAGGTCTATGGCGGACTGGTATGTGGAGTCCGGTAGTTGGACGTTTAGGTAGCCATGCGAGGTGCTTGCGGACTCTACCTTGACTCTGGAGGAGTGTTGGCGATTTTGCTTGAGTGGTTGGCGGACTGAGCCTTGTCCGCCAAGCTCGCGTTAGGCCCTTTGTATTTACTAGACTTGGTCACATTATGTGACAAGTCAAGTGTGTCCGCTGTATCCGCCGAGTCCGCTGTGACCGGGTGGACTGTTGCTAACTCTGCCTTTGGTTGTGGGCTTGTGGCGGAGGAGGCTTGGGTCTTGTACTATACGGACTGCCTATGTTTGTGTGCGGGCTGTGCTGAAGGGGTCGCTGTCCATTTGGTGATGTTGCAGACTGTGCGGACTGTGCCTTGTCCGCATAGTGTGAGGCATGTCCGCCTTGTTGTGACCGTGACTTGCTCCTGGAGGTTTCTTCCTTGGAATCTGGCTAAGTCCTTGCGGACTCGGCGGACGGGTGTTTGTTTGCGCGCGGGCTGGGGAGGTGTCTCTATCCACTAGGGCGGTGACCACACTCCTCACCTCGCCTATAAATAGGACCCCCCGGCACGTCTACAGTAACTGAGTGAACAGTAAGTGGGGGCTCGTCAAAGTGCTATGGTCTCAGTTTTCTGTCCGCGCGGATTGAATCAGAGTTAACTGTTTGCTGTGTGCAAGTCGCGCAGTTAGCTTCAAGGGGCTAGGAGTTTGGCTTTGACTTCGGTCAAGTACTTGGAAGTGTCCGGTCTCTGCAGTTTCAGCAGGTCGCTCTGCGACTTATCAGTTCTCTGCTTCAACTTTGTAAGTTCCAATAACATGTCTGCCAGTCTCAGGAGGGTAGGCGGTCTGTTCTTCAGTTCCTCAGCAGGAGGCGAATAACGGTGTGTACGCGCGGCCTCGCAGCTTCGGCGGACTCCGTGTCTATTCGGCGTGTTGCAGCTTCAGCTTGGGCGGCTTTAGCAGACTTGGCGACCTCGGCGGTCTCGGCGGTTTCCAATGCTGTCCGCCCGGCCTGTTTTTGAGCTTTCTATTATAGCTGAGTGTACTAGCGAAATCATGTCTCGCTACGTATACCTCGTCTTGTAAAGAAGTATAATGAATATAAGATCTGCTTGTTCTTCCATGTGCTTGGTGTGTTGAGCTTGCTCCCTGGGTTTCCGCTAGATCAAAGTGTGAACTGGGTAGTGCCGAGAATATTAATTTGGCTTTGGGCTATCTTGTTGACCACTTTGGGAAATTTTAACAGTTTTATCATTGTGCACTGTGGAGTTGTTCTACAGATGATCGCATTAATTTTATTAGATTCAATAGTGCATTGGACCTATGCTTGTTGACGAGGTTTCATATAATTTATAAGAAAATTGGTGTGCAATTAACCGATTCGCCATAACCCCCACTAATTAACTAGGAGTTTACGCGGGCAACCGTCACATGCGTGATCGGTGCGTTCTGTATGACAAAATCCTGCAACCAGTAAAACTTCTTGCGGCCGGCCGGCCAGGCAGACACAGCCTTTAGAAATCCGGGACTGGCCACCGCCCGGTCGGCCTCTGAGAGGCAGGTGTTGGGTGACCGGTGCCCAGCCTTCGTGACGCCGGCTCCAGGCATGGACCGCTTGGCCTCCATGAGGCCGACACTAGGCGGCGTTCGTCCAGTCGGACTCCGAGAGGCTGGCGTCGGGCGCAGCCCAGTCGGCCTCCCTGAGGCCAGCGTCGGACGACCTTTGCCTGGCTGGCATCCGTGAGGCCGTCACCGGGTGGCCTCTGCCCGCCCGACCTCAATAATCCGGCGCTGGACTCCGCCCAGTCAGCCTCCTTAAGGCTGACGCAGAGCTGCCTGCATTCGGCCGGTGCCGGCCGACCGACCTCCACAAGTCCGTCGTCGGGAGGCCTCCTCCCGACTGGCCTCAGTGAGGTCAGCGCAAAGGCTCCACCCGTTAAGCCTCCGTCGGGCGGTCGCCCTCGACCATCCTGATTAAGGGCAGCGGCCTCCTAGTCGTCCTCCCCCGACCGAACGCCCGGTCGACCCTCTCTGGTCGGGCGTTCCCTGTCGGAATCCTCTCGACCACCACTGTCTGATCGCCCTTGAAAGACTTTGATTTCAAGAGTAGCTAAATATTTAAGGGGGGGTATAGGTTTTAATGTCTTTTATGACAATCTTTTACGTAGGTTAGTTGTGACTTAGATTTAGATTAGCTTTCAAGATCACACAATCAACACACAAGGTATTTATAGTGGTTCTCCAAGATCTGGGTACATAAAATATCCCTCCCACCATTCTAACTGTGTGTTAGACAAGGCCAACTTCTCCAAACTCGACTCAATGAGTTTACAACACAAAACCCGCAGGATCTCTCAGACTCGTCCAAGTCTTACCTCAGGCTCAAGGCCCTAAACTAAGATAAATATTCTTCTACAATTCAGTGATCTGCTCCAGAACACATACCCCAGACTTTAACTCAAAGTCCTACACTCAGGTTAGGAGGATATCCTTACACTCAGATCCACCACTAGATCCTACATCAGAGAGAAACTTTACTATAACTCAGATTCTTAAACAGAATCCTACCACTCAGGCACAAAGGCCTTACAGATCAGATTTACAGAAAAGATCCTACCTCAGCCTTTATAGTTTATGCTTACACTCATATCAGTTAAGATCATACAGAAAGAAATGTTGGTTGTTAATGTAGATTGACTCCAGAGAAATAATCTCTAAGTCTACCTCTTCCTAAACTGAGATAACTCAGTCTTGTACAACCCCATATTCGTTGAGTGGATTTTTTCCCCAGGGGTGGTGATTCAAGAGCCTTTCGTTAGGGTAGGCAAGAAGGCTTTCGTACGGGCAGACGAGAAGGATTCTACCTGGGTAGGCGAAAAGTCCACTGGATAGGCAGAACTCTCTGGACCCATAACATTTAGTATAGCTCTATCACTCAATGCTCTCAATGCTCTCAATGCTCTCAATGCTTTTGGACTTGAACATGTCTCTTATAAGAGCAGGCGAGTGGGGCAGGCAAACCCGCACTTGGCCGAATATTGGCCTTTCGACAGGATATGTAGAAGGGATTTCGCCTAAGTATGTGAGAAGCCTCCCGCCCTGTTTGGTTCAGAGGTTAATTTACCTGGTTGCCCCTGTAGGTCTGTATTTAGCTCCTCAAAAAAGCAAAGATTGGCTATTGGAAGACCACTTTGGGCTGCATATAGACCCTTTGAATAGCGGATGTTGGAACACCCTATTACTAATTTGGGTCAGGATCACTATGTCTCTAGGAATCTGTGTTTTGACCTTCTGTATAGCTTAATAGGTCAATTAGAATTGAGTCTAAGGGTCAGGAGTCTAGGATTGGAAGCTGCCCTGAAGACCCAAGTTTTTCTGGAGACTAAGTCCAAATCGTCGAGCTCAGCACGACGTTTCGTCGAACTCCGGTCGACGATCGTCTAACTCAACTTTGACAGATCGTCGAGCTCCATTCGACGATCGCTGAGCTCAAACCTCATAATATCATCGAGCTCTGGTCGACGATCACTGAGCTCAACTTCTCAATATCGTCGAGCTCTGGTCGACGATCGCTGTGCTCAGGTTGACGATTTTGACTCTGCACTGGTTCCATATCTCTGAGCTCAGTTCGACGATCTTTGAGCTCAGATCGACGATTTCTTTGCTGCTTGCATCTTCCAGTTCGCTGAGCTCAGCTCGACGATAGCAGAGCTCAGTTCGACGTTTTCAGTTATCTTTCAGAATTCAAATTCAAATCAGATGGAAGTTATTCTGCATTTAATTCAGAAGATCTGCCAGCCATTTTCATTTACTCCTGGAGCAAGTTTCAAGGGATTTTTCAAGGAACAATTCAATGGACTTTCCTTCAGAACAGATTATGCAATTAAGGCTGTAATCAATGCAGACCAACGGCTATCCTTGACAGAGTAATATTCTATTCAGACTCAGAGAATAAAAGATAGAATGTTTTTTTGAATAAAATGATGGACAAGAATTGGACACCTCAGAATATACAGAGACTCTGAAAAATATTCTGTCAACAAGAATTCAGAAGAACACTCATCATCAAGAGATCAAACTTTCAAACATTCTTCAGATCTCTTCAGCTCTCAAGTGTTCAAGGCCAACATCATTTCAAGACTCCAGACAATCAACATTTCAGCTTGCTGAAATCATCTTCTGCTGGAGATCTATTTTTGGAGGCCTATCACCCTCAGCAAAGCTCATCTTCCTGAAGATCAAGGACTCAGGGGGAGCTTTGAAATCAATCCACTTAGTCTTCTCAGTTGATTGAGAAAGAGAAGACTGCCATAACTCTCTCAACCCCCTCTCTGTAAAGGGTTTTTCAAACTCCCTTCAAAAGTTTGAATCTGGTTTTTGAGCACCTTGTCAAAAGCTCATTGGTGGCAAGACACCTGATCAAAAAATCTGATTTGGTTTTTGAGCACCTTATCAAAAGCTCATTGGTGCCCAGGACACCTGATCAACTCATCCTGCAGTGGATTCCTACCTAGGGTGGTAGAAGAGTGGATGTACCCAAGTTGGGGAACCACTATATTTCCTTGTGTCATCTGGTTCTGCATGTTTTCTTTTTGTTTCTGGCCTAGATTTTCCTGTGTTTTACTTCTGCATAGCTTAGTTTTGTGTTTAGTTTTACTTCTGCTTCCCTGCTTACACCCATTACAACAAGTGTTGTAAAGCTTTGCAAAAGTTTTTCTTTGTGTTTTAAAAAGCACCATATACTTTTAAAAAGCTTTGCCTAGATTTTCCTGGGTTTTGACATTGATCTAGACTCCTTCAACACAACTGATCAAGTCTTCCAGGACATCCTCAGTTTATTCAAAGATCAGCATCTATCTGCCCTTATGACAACAAGAATCAAACTTGCCTCTGATGAAATCAAAGAATGGGTATATACTGCACACAACCTTGACAACAACACCATTATTGGATCCATTGGTGGCACCCAGGTACCTCTGACCCCAACAGTCCTCACAGAGGTTTTTGGTTTAAGGAATGGTGAAGACTCTGCTGAACTTTCTGGAGAAGAATTCTCTGATATACTTGCCAGGATGGGTCATCCTGAGGGGAACCCTAGCAAGCTGTTTAAGAGGAACCTGTCAGTGGAATACAGGTTTCTGGCAGATGTTGTAGGCAAGGTTCTGCTGGCCAAACATTCTGCCCATGACACCATCTCCAGATATCAGCTCTGCCTCATGGGAGCTCTGGTAGATAGGAAAAGCTTGAACTGGGGAGAAGTCTTTTTTGATCTGTTGAAGAAAAAGATAAACAAAACTTTTGTGAATTATGGAAGAATTCTGGGAGTCTTCCTTCAAGCCAAGTGCCCTGCTCTGCTAGTCTCCTCTGGAGTGCACATCAATGCCTCCAAGAGACTGACCTGTGCCCTATTTGGGAAATGGGACAGGCAAATCATCAAGCCCAGCAGGCCCTCTCCATCTGCCCCTTCAGGCACCAGGACTCTAAGAGTCACTCCCCCCAGGTCTCTGCCCCTGCAGAAGACCTGCCTGCTGCTAGTGCTGCTTCTTCTCCTCCTCCAAGTCCAACCCTACCCATTCCATCTACCACTCCAGCTTCATCCATAATTACAATTTCCAGCCCATCTCCAACTTCTATTCCATCTCCAGCAACCATCTCATCTCCACCAGCAGACCACTTCCATCCCCTATTCTCTTATCCCCCACCAGATGTCACCTCATCCCCATCCCTTCCATCCTTCACACTTCTGGATGAATCCTACATGGATGATTCCCCCTCCTCTCCTCCAGAATTACCATCCTCTTCCACCTCTTTCCAAGACCTTCTCCACCACATTATTGCCCAACCCACATTCACTCCATCCATATCCATCCCATTATCCTCCATCTCCACCATCCCCTCTCCTGAGCCATTCATTCCACCCTTCAACCCTCCTCCTCCAGCTCCATCAGCCATCCCTGTACCCTCTACCTCTGCTCCTTTTCTTGAGCAAGTAGATCTCCCAGCCTTGGCTGACCAGTTGTATGAGCTCCTTGCACCCAGGCTCTCTCTTCTCATGGAGGCCTCTTTAGATCCTCTACAACAGTCAGTGGCAGCTCTCTCTGCCAGGCTTTCCTCCTTCCTTACTCCTCAAGCAGCACCCCCAGCAGTGTGCCTTGATACAGCTGTATCTGTATCCAGGCAGGGGGAGATGCCCTATGAAGCCAGCCTTCATGCTACTGCTGCTGCTGCTTCTGCTGCTACTGATGCTGTTTCTGTGTCTGCTTCTGCTACTGCTGCTGCTCCTGCATTTGTTGCCTCTGCTACTCCAGTCCTAGCAATAGACCTAAGGTCTTTGCTATCTACATTTGATACTGCATACTACTGCTGCCTCCCAGAGCCCAATGCTGTCCAGCCATCTGAAGATCTGTCCAAGGCTCTGGTGCCCTTCTCATGCTGTGACCCTAGTATAATTTCTGCTTTTATTCATTCAGTGACTGCTGCTTCTAATGATGTTACTGCTGCTGCTGATGAAGAAAAGGCTGTATCTGCCTCTGAAATTATCCCTGCTGCTGAAGAAATTGTTTCTGTTGAGCCCTTTTCCCAGGATTCTCTGATGATAGAGGCTGCTATTTTTGAGCCTGCTGAAGTTGTTGTTGTTGTTACTGAAGCTGCTGCTGCTGTCTCTCCTGAAGTTACTAGTGCTGTTTCTGAAGTTATTTCTGTTGCTCCATATGCTGTTGCACCTGTTGTTATATCTGTTGCCCCATCTGTTGCTGTTCCTGTTGCTGCCCCTTCTACTTCTGCCCCATCAGCTGTTGTTCAACTGAAAGAAACATTGATGAAGAAGATTGATGCTTTATATGATGCACAGAGTTCTGAATCTGAGGATTATAACACTGCTTCTGATGATTCATCTGCCACCATTGCAAAGAAAAGGAAAGCAAGAAGTAAGGCATTGAAGAGGGTTCCCCTGCCAAAGTTAGAGATGACAATGATGTTCCTTACTATATTCTGCACAACTGCCCAATCACTGAGCATTGGATGCAGTTCTCTAAGAACCAGCTAAAGGCTATGAAGAAGAAGAGGAAGTATGAGAAAGATTCCACTCAGTTCAAGCACCCTCATCCTCCTCCACCACCTCCACCTGATGCAGGTGCAGGTGGCAGCTCAGCAAGTTCAGGCCCTGCTAGAAGCCAGGCTCCCTACCAACCTCATGCTAGAACATATCAAAGGGAAAGCCAGTCTAGGGGCTCTTACTCTAGAAGGGGAGGATATAGGGGAAACCAAAGAGAGACTCAGGTTTACTCCAAAGGGCATTCCAGGCAGCATCCTTATTCCAGGGGAGGACATGTTTCTTCTGACACATCTTCTGGTCCTTTCCCCTATAAGCTCAGAGAAAATGTGACTGCCAAGACTCCTCAAGATACCACTTCCAACAGGTATGAGCCACCTGTTCCATTTGAGGACCCTGAGAAGAATCCTGTGGCTTGGACTGCTAGAATGAAAGAGCTGGCTGCATTAGATCAAATAAAGAAAGCCAAAGAGAAAGGCCTGGACACTTCCAACATCTCCACAATGTCAGAACAAAGACAGAAAGAACTAGAAAGATATGCTTCCAGCAAATTTTTTGATGCAGACAGGTACATGGAGTTGCATCCAGCTGCAGTGGTTCCCAGGACATCAAAGCAAATTTATTTGGGTGCAGCTGATGATACCAGATCCAAACAACAAGCCTTAGATCCTAACAGAGAAATCAAAATGGTAAAAGGCAAAGAAAAGGAATAACTCTGTAAGGTGATAACTCTTGGTTTTTCTGACTGCCTTCTGGATATCATGTTTATATATATATCTCTGTGATGGTTCTGTGATGTCTAGCTGCTGTTGTTTTTATGTTTTTCTGATTGAATGATGTTGTTTGATTTTCAAAAGTCTGTAAATAGTTTTCCTAACCCAAATAGGGGGAGATTGTTGGAACACCCTATTACTAATTTGGGTCAGGATCACTATGTCTCTAGGAATCTGTGTTTTGACCTTCTGTATAGCTTAATAGGTCAATTAGAATTGAGTCTAAGGGTCAGGAGTCTAGGATTGGAAGCTGCCCTGAAGACCCAAGTTTTTCTGGAGACTAAGTCCAAATCGTCGAGCTCAGCACGACGTTTCGTCGAACTCCGGTCGACGATCGTCTAGCTCAACTTTGACAGATCGTCGAGCTCCATTCGACGATCGCTGAGCTCAAACCTCATAATATCGTCGAGCTCTGGTCGACGATCGCTGAGCTCAACTTCTCAATATCGTCGAGCTCTGGTCGACGATCGCTGAGCTCAGGTCGACGATTTTGACTCTGCACTGGATCCTTATCTCTGAGCTCAGTTCGACGATCTTTGAGCTCAGATCGACGATTTCTTTGCTGCTTGCATTCTTCCAGTTCGCTGAGCTCAGCTCGACGATAGCAGAGCTCAGTTCGACGTTTTCAGTTATCTTTCAGAATTCAAATTCAAATCAGATAGAAGTTATTCTGCATTTAATTCAGAAGATCTGCCAGCCATTTTCATTTACTTCCTAGAGCAAGTTTCAAGGGATTTTTCAAGGAACAATTCAGTGGACTTTCCTTCAGAACAGATTATGCAATTAAGGCTGTAATCAATGCAGACCAACGGCTATCTTTGACAGAGTAATATTCTATTCAGACTCAGAGAATAAAAGATAGAATGTTTTTTTGAATAAAATGATGGACAAGAATTGGACACCTCAGAATATACAGAGACTCTGAAAAATATTCTGTCAACAAGAATTCAGAAGAACACTCATCATCAAGAGATCAAGCTTTCAAACATTCTTCAGATCTCTTCAGCTCTCAAGTGTTCAAGGCCAACATCATTTCAAGACTCCAGACAATCAACATTTCAGCTTGCTGAAATCATCTTCTGCTGGAGATCTATTTTTGAAGGCCTATCACCCTCAGCAAAGCTCATCTTCCTGAAGATCAAGGACTCAGGGGGAGCTTTGAAATCAATCCACTTAGTCTTCTCAGTTGATTGAGAAAGAGAAGACTGCCATAACTCTCTCAACCCCCTCTCTGTAAAGGGTTTTTCAAACTCCCTTCAAAAGTTTGAATCTGGTTTTTGAGCACCTTGTCAAAAGCTCATTGGTGGCAAGACACCTGATCAAAAAATCTGATTTGGTTTTTGAGCACCTTATCAAAAGCTCATTGGTGCCCAGGACACCTGATCAACTCATCCTGCAGTGGATTCCTACCTAGGGTGGTAGAAGAGTGGATGTACCCAAGTTGGGGAACCACTATATTTCCTTGTGTCATCTGGTTCTGCATGTTTTCTTTTTGTTTCTGGCCTAGATTTTCCTGTGTTTTACTTCTGCATAGCTTAGTTTTGTGTTTAGTTTTACTTCTGCTTCCCTGCTTACACTCATTACAACAATTGTTGTAAAGCTTTGCAAAAGTTTTTCTTTGTGTTTTAAAAAGCACCATATACTCTATTCACCCCCCTTTAGAGTATATCAGATCTAGTTTCCCCTTTCAATTGGTATCAGAGGGAGGTTGGTTAAACATACCATATCTGTTTGGTTGTACAGGCTAACACCTGAACCCCAAGATCCCAAACTAGATCCTTCTTTTGTATTTTATTATTAGATTTAGCTTGCACAAATCATGGCCCAAAACAAAGATTATGCTAGCACCAGACCTCCAGTGTGCAATCTATCAAAGTTTGCACTTTGGAAAGCAAGGATTAAACTCTACATGAATTCTATTGACGAAGATATTTTTAATTCTGTCTTGACAGTGTGTCCAAGACCTCCAGAGAGCACAAGCACAAATGCTGTTCCACCTCCATCAGGAACAGATGCTGACATCAAAAAGTGGAAAGTAGCTGATGCCAAGGCAATGAACATTCTAGCTCAGACAATGTCAGATGACATTTTTCAGAAGGTAGCTGAATGTAATTCAGCCAAGGAGATCTGGGACAAGCTCTCAGAAATAGTTTCAGGATCAGCTGATGAGAGAAAGGACAGAAGATCCCATCTCATCTCCCAATATGAGAACTTCAAGAAGGGAGAAACAGAGTCAGTGGGAGACATGTACAACAGACTGAGTCTAATTGTCAGTGAACTGAGGACATTAGACAAAGAGATCTCACTAACAGAACTTAATGACAAGATCCTAATGTGCTTCCCCAGCACTTGGGATTCAAGAATCTGGCCAATTAAAGATGCCAGAAGCCTGAATGAGATCACCACTGAAGCCTTGTTGGGTAAGCTCAAATCTTATGAGCTACTCATCAAGAACAGAGAAGAAGAACAGAAGGCTGCTTCACCAGCCACAAGAAAGGAGAAGACTATAGCATTCAAGGCAACTGAGGATCTGCCTGAAGAAAAAGGAACAACCAATGATGAACTTCTCAGCTTGTTGGCCAAAAGATTCTATAAGATGGCCAGAAAGGAGTTCAAAAGAAGATCATACAAGGAGCAGGATAAGCCAAGGTATGACAAGTCCATTGGCAATAGCAAAGACATCATTTGCTTTGTTTGCAGGAAACCAGGGCATATGGTTCCTGACTGTCCAGAGAACAAGAACAAGGACAGAAGGGACAGAAAAGAAAGAAGAAAGGAGAAGGACTCCAAAAGGAATGGAAGTAGCAAACCTTCCTCCAGCAGAAATAAGCACACAAGGAAAGGATTTGTTGCTGAATCCTGGAGTGAGACTGAAGAGGAGTTAGAAGCCTCTTCCAGCTCAAGTGATGATGAGGATGATGCAGAGGAAAAGGAGTTCTGCATGATGGCAATCAATGCCTCACAACACAACTCAGAGGAAGAGGAGTCAGAGTCAGACTCAGAGACTCAACCTGAAGAAGATCAGGTAATCAGCTCTTTTGATTTTACTTCAGAAGATTTTAAACTTGAATTTAAAGCACTATGTTTAGACCTGCTAAAGTCTGAGAAAGAGATCATCTCTCTCAGAAATCAATTATCTGAACAAAGTGGTTTAAAATCAGAAAACCTCAAACTCTCTCAGGAGTTGGAGAACCATAGGGAACAGATAGCTTCACTGAAGAGTGAACTCTCTGAGGCCAAGAAGCTTGAAGAATCTCTCAATGGGAGAAGCATCAAGCTGATGGACATCACAAGCACAGTGAACTCAAGATTCAACAGTACACTGGGCTTGGGTGCCTCATCCAGCCAACCTATTGTTCTAACAACCCCTATCAAGTTCATTTCTGACAAGGGAAAGGGAGTTGTAGAGGTTGCCAGGAAAAATTCTGATCTGCCTCAGAAAACTAAAGTCCAGCACAAATCGTCGAACGGAGATCGACGATCGCCGAACGCAGCTCGACGATCTCAGGAAAAATCGTCGAACGCAGATCGACGATCTCAGCCAAGATCGTCGAACGCTGGTCGACGATCCCATATACCTGACCTCAGCCATAGTCGACCGTCGAACGGAGCTCGACGATCTGACCCACGATCGTCGAACGCAGCTCCAAGATCGTCGAACAGAGGTCAGAGCTCTGGAAATTTTCTCAAGGGCAAGTCAAAATTGAATCCTAAGGGTTCTTCATCCCAAACCTTTAACCCTTATACTGAATGGATTATACCTCCAAGGAGATATCATCCTGAAGGATATAAGAGTCAGCCAGGGATGTCTTTCATTTCTGAATTTAGAGGTTATCAACCTAGGCCCAAGGTAAACTGGGTCAAAAACAAGTAAATTGTTTTATGTGCAGGTGAAGACCTATCCAACATCTAACCAGCAATGGTATTTGGATAGTGGATGCTCTAAGCACATGACAGGGAACAAGGACAACCTCAATTCCTTTAGAGCCAAGCTTGGACCCAAAGTTATCTTTGGTGATTCCAACTTTGGACAAACTAAAAGGATATGGAGAAGTCCAGATTGGTTCTGTAACCTTCAAGAAGGTAGCATATGTGGAAGGACTGAAGCACAACCTAATCAGCATCAGTCAGCTATGTGATGAAGGCTACCAGGTGACCTTCAGCAAAACCTTATGCAAAATCAAGTCAGAGGACAACACAACTGTGTTGACAGGTAAAAGGAAAGGTAACATCTACCTAGTAGATTTTCTTTCAACTTCTATAGATATCTGTTTATTCAATTCAGTTTGTAGACCAAATGTTTTATGGCATAAGAGATTAGGACACCTAAACCTTAGAACTATTGCTAGGCTCTCCAAGGACAACCTTGTTAGAGGACTACCTTCTGGCCCCTACAAGAAGGAAGGACTCTGCAAGGCCTGTCAATTAGGCAAGCAAACTAAGAACAGTTTTAAGTCACTTAATAAGAGTGATTCACCTAGGATATTGTATCTGTTACACATGGATCTATTTGGACCCATCACAGTACAAAGCCTAGGAGGGAAATCCTACACTTTAGTGATTGTAGATGACTTCTCTAGATTCACTTGGGTGTTCTTTCTAAGGAAGAAGTCTGATAACTTTAAGTGTCTGACAGAGTTTCTCAAATGTATAAAGATTGAGTTCAATACTCACATTGCCCTGATCAGAAGTGATCATGGGACAGAGTTTGATTCTCTTCTTATGCAAGAGTTCTGTCAGAGTGAAGGGATCAGACATACTTTCTCAGCTCCTAGAACTCCTCAACAAAATGGGGTAGCTGAAAGGAAAAATAGAACCCTTATTGAATCTGCCACTACATTGTTGTCAGATGCTCATCTACCTCTATCCTCCTGGGCAGAGGCAGTGAACACCTCCAACTATGTGCTGAACAGAAGTCTGATACATAAACTGAAGGGAAAGACTCCCTATGAATTACTCAAAGGGAAGAAACCTAAAGTTGACTATTTCAAAATTTTTGGTTGCATTTGCTATATTCACAATAATGATAAGAAATATCTAGCAAAATTTCAAGCCAAAGCTGATGAAGGAGTGTTTCTGGGATACTCCATGATCAGCAAGGCCTATAGGGTATATAATAAATCTTCATTAAAAATTGAGGAATCTGTTCATGTTTCTTTTGATGAAACTAACATGTCTTTCAAGGAGAAGATCCCTTCTACCATAGAACCTTTGCAGGAACACTCTCTAGTTGAAGATATGAACAAGCTACAGGTTGCTCAAGAGGTTGAAAGCAGTGAAGATGAAAGCAATGCTCAACATATTGAAGCACAACCTGAAGAGCCAGTTGTTGTACCACAAGAGGAAACAACAACACAGGTTGGTGAACAATCAACACCCCCTGTTGATTTAGTAACATCAAGAGACCATCCAATTACCCAAATAATTGGAGAAATCTCAGCTGGTGTGCAAACCAGAAATCAGGTCAACCAAAACCTGTTGCACACCTGCTTCCTTTCTCAAATTGAGCCTCAGTCCATTCAAGATGCAGAGCAAGATCCACACTGGATCATTGCCATGCAAGAAGAGTTGCATCAATTTGAGAGAAACAAAGTATGGGAACTAGTGCCAAAGCCAAAGGATCATTCCATTGTTGGAACAAAATGGGTATTCAGAAATAAACTGGATGATCAAGGAGTAATAATAAGGAACAAGGCAAGGCTAGTTGCCCAAGGATATTCTCAAGAAGAAGGAATTGACTACGACCAGACCTTTGCACCTGTTGCAAGATTAGAAGCCATCAGGATATTTTTAGCTTATGCAGCTCACAAAGGCTTCAAGGTTTATCAGATGGATGTCAAGAGTGCCTTCTTAAATGGAGACATCAAAGAGGAAGTCTATGTCAGACAACCTCCAGGTTTTATCTCTCCAACTCATCCTGATTTTGTTTTTAGACTAATAAAGCATTATATGGTCTCAAGCAAGCTCCTAGAGCATGGTATGAGACCCTAGCATGCTTTCTCTTGAAAAATGGTTTTATAAGGGGTAGAGTAGACCAAACTCTTTTCATTAGAACCCATAAGTCCCATACCCTACTAGTACAAATCTATGTAGACGATATCATTTTTGGTTCTACTGACTCAAAATTGTGTAGAAGGTTTTCTAACCTAATGCATTCTAAATTTGAGATGAGTAGCATGGGTGAGCTATCCTTCTTCCTAGGATTGCAAGTCAAACAACATGCTGAGGGCATCTTTATTTCTCAAACCAAATATGCTAATGAGCTGGTTAAGAAATTTGGCATGTCTGAGGCATCTTGTATGAAAACACCCATGCCTACCAATGCTGTATTGGATGCTGATGAACATGGGAAACTTGTTGATCAGACAACATATAGAGCAATGATTGGCTCTTTACTGTATCTTACAGCTAGTAGACCAGATATAATGTTTGCTACATGTATATGTGCTAGATTCCAAGTTAGCCCTAGAGAGTCACACCTCACATTAGTAAAGAGGATTCTTAGGTATGTTAAAAGTTGTCAAAATCTAGGTCTCTGGTATTCAAAAGATTCAGCATTTGAGTTAACTGGATTCTCTGATGCTGATTATGCTGGATGCAGAATTGACAGGAAAAGCACCAGTGGAACTTGTCAGTTCCTTGGTGATAGACTTGTCTCTTGGTTTTGCAAGAAACAAACATCTGTGTCAACTTCAACTGCTGAAGCTGAATATATGGCTGCAGGCAGTTGTTGTTCACAAATATTGTGGATTCAAAATCAACTCCTAGACTATGGTTACAACTTAGAGAAGTCAAAAATCTTTTGTGACAATACAAGTGCTATTTCCATAGCTCAAAATCCAGTCCTCCATAGTAGGACAAAACACATAGAGATTAGGCATCACTTCTTAAGGGACAATGTTGAAAAGAATAAAATTGAACTGCAATATATCCCAACTGATTTACAAAGGGGAGATATTTTCACCAAGCCTTTGGATGAAAAGAAACATACTTTCTTCCTAAATCAGTTAGGAATGTTAGATGGAGGAAGTCTTAAATAATATCCAAGATTTTGAAAGCTAAAAATGACCAAGACTAGGCAAAATTCTGATTTTCCTTAGTGTCTAAAATTTCTCTGATCTCTGAACTGCGCTCGACGATTTTCCCAAAGATCGTCGAACGGAGTTCGACGATTTCCTGAATCGTCGAACTGAGTTCAGCGCTCCTTTGATAGTATGGACTATCTCTTCTGGTCAACGATCGTCGAACGGCGCTCGACGATTCTGTTCACTGAACGATCGTCGAACGGAGCTCGACGCCTTTCCAAATCGTCGAACGGAGATCGACGATTTTGGAGTCTCTTCAGATTCCTTTAGAAGCCTCGATCGTCGAACTGAGTTCAACGATCTTTCCAATTCTGCGTCGAACCCTAATATAAAACTCTTTTTTCGCCGTCGTTCTCTCTTGCGCTTTCAATTTCTCTGCAGAAATTTTCTTCCCTCCAAACAGTTCTACCTTGGTCGTTTTGTCTGTTGATTTTTGCAGGTACAATGGCCGTTTCAGTTGCTGTACTCGCCGGAATGAAATTTGATGCGGGTTTTGACATTGATCTAGACTCCTTCAACACAACTGATCAAGTCTTCCAGGACATCCTCAGTTTATTCAAAGATCAGCATCTATCTGCCCTTATGACAACAAGAATCAAACTTGCCTCTGATGAAATCAAAGAATGGGTATATACTGCACACAACCTTGACAACAACACCATTATTGGATCCATTGGTGGCACCCAGGTACCTCTGACCCCAACAGTCCTCACAGAGGTTTTTGGTTTAAGGAATGGTGAAGACTCTGCTGAACTTTCTGGAGAAGAATTCTCTGATATACTTGCCAGGATGCGTCATCCTGAGGGGAACCCTAGCAAGCTGTTTAAGAGGAACCTGTCAGTGGAATACAGGTTTCTGACAGATGTTGTAGGCAAGGTTCTGCTGGCCAAACATTCTACCCATGACACCATCTCCAGATATCAGCTCTGCCTCGTGGGAGCTCTGGTAGATAGGAAAAGCTTGAACTGGGGATAAGTCTTTTTTGATCTGTTGAAGAAAAAGATAAACAAAACTTTTGTGAATTATGGAAGAATTCTGGGAGTCTTCCTTCAGGCCAAGTGCCCTGCTCTGCTAGTCTCCTCTGGAGTGCACATCAATGCCTCCAAGAGACTCACCTGTGCCCTATTTGGGAAATGGGACAGGCAAATCATCAAGCCCAGCAGGACCTCTCCATCTGCCCCTTCAGGCACCAGGACTCTAAGAGTCACTCCCCCCCAGGTCTCTGCCCCTGCAGAAGACCTGCCTGCTGCTAGTGCTGCTTCTTCTCCTCCTCCAAGTCCAACCCTACCCATTCCATCTACCACTCCAGCTTCATCCACAATTACAATTTCCAGCCCATCTCCAACTTCTATTCCATCTCCAGCAACCATCTCATCTCCACCAGCAGACCACTTCCATCCCCTATTCTCTTATCCCCCACCAGATGTCACCTCATCCCCATCCCTTCCATCCTTCACACTTCTGGATGAATCCTACATGGATGATTCCCCCTCCTCTCCTCCAGAATTACCATCCTCTTCCACCTCTTTCCAAGACCTTCTCCACCACATTATTGCCCAACCCACATTCACTCCATCCATATCCATCCCATTATCCTCCATCTCCACCATCCCCTCTCCTGAGCCATTCATTCCACCCTTCAGCCCTCCTCCTCCAACTCCATCAGCCATCCCTGTACCCTCTACCTCTGCTCCTTTTCTTGAGCAAGTAGATCTCCCAGCCTTGGCTGACCAGTTGTATGAGCTCCTTGCACCCAAGCTCTCTCTTCTCATTGAGGCCTCTTTAGCTTCTCTACAACAGTCAGTGGCAGCTCTCTCTGCCAGGCTTTCCTCCTTCCTTACTCCTCAAGCAGCACCCCCAGCAGTGTGCCTTGATACAGCTGTATCTGTATCCAGGCAGGGGGAGATGCCCTATGAAGCCAGCCTTCATGCTGCTGCTGCTGCTGCTTCTGCTGCTACTGATGCTGTTTCTGTGTCTGCTTCTGCTACTGCTGCTGCTCCTGCATCTGTTGCCTCTGCTACACCAGTCCTAGCAATAGACCTAAGGTCTTTGCTATCTACATTTGATACTGCATACTACTGCTGCCTCCCAGAGCCCAATGCTGTCCAGCCCTCTGAAGATCTGTCCAAGGCTCTGGTGCCCTTCTCATGCTGTGACCCCAGTATAATTTCTGCTTTTATTCATTCAGTGACTGCTGCTTCTGATGATGTTACTGCTGCTGTTGATGAAGAAAAGGCTGTATCTGCCTCTGAAATTATCCCTGCTGCTGAAGAAATTGTTTCTGTTGAGCCCTTTTCCCAGGATTCTCTGATGACAGAGGCTGCTGTTTTTGAGCCTGCTGAAGTTGTTGTTGTTGTTACTGAAGCTGCTGCTGCTGTCTCTCCTGAAGTTACTAGTGCTGTTTCTGAAGTTGTTTCTGTTGCTCCATATGCTGTTGCACCTGTTGTTATATCTGTTGCCCCATCTGTTGCTGTTCCTGTTGCTGCCCCTTCTGCTTCTGCCCCATCAGCTGCTGTTCAACTGAAAGAAACATTGATGAAGAAGATTGATGCTTTATATGATGCACAGAGTTCTGAATCTGAGGATTATAACACTGCTTCTGATGATTCATCTGCCACCATTGCAAAGAAAAGGAAAGCAAGAAGTAAGGCATTGAAGAGGGTTCCCCCTGCCAAAGTTAGAGATGACAATGATGTTCCTTACTATATTCTGCACAACTGCCCAATCACTGAGCATTGGATGCAGTTCTCTAAGAACCAGCTAAAGGCTATGAAGAAGAAGAGGAAGTATGAGAAAGATTCCACTCAGTTCAAGCACCCTCATCCTCCTCCACCACCTCCACCTGATGCAGGTGCAGGTGACAGCTCAGCAAGTTCAGGCCCTGCTAGAAGCCAGGCTCCCTACCAACCTCATGCTAGAACATATCAAAGGGAAAGCCAGTCTAGGGGCTCTTACTCTAGAAGGGGAGGATATAGGGGAAACCAAAGAGAGACTCAGGTTTACTCCAAAGGGCATTCCAGGCAGCATCCTTATTCCAGGGGAGGACATGTTTCTTCTGACACATCTTCTGGTCCTTTCCCCTATAAGCTCAGAGAAAATGTGACTGCCAAGACTCCTTAAGATACCACTTCCAACAGGTATGAGCCACCTGTTCCATTTGAGGACCCTGAGAAGAATCCTGTGGCTTGGACTGCTAGAATGAAAGAGCTGGCTGCATTAGATCAAATAAAGAAAGCCAAAGAGAAAGGCCTGGACACTTCCAACATCTCCACAATGTCAGAACAAAGACAGAAAGAACTAGAAAGATATGCTTCCAGCAAATTTTTTGATGCAGACAGGTACATGGAGTTGCATCCAGCTGCAGTGGTTCCCAGGACATCAAAGCAAATTTATTTGGGTGCAGCTGATGATACCAGATCCAAACAACAAGCCTTAGATCCTAACAGAGAAATCAAAATGGTAAAAGGCAAAGAAAAGGAATAACTCTGTAAGGTGATAACTCTTGGTTTTTCTGACTGCCTTCTGGATATCATATTTATATATATATCTCTGTGATGGTTCTGTGATGTCTAGCTGCTGTTGTTTTTATGTTTTTCTGATTGTATGATGTTGTTTGATTTTCAAAAGTCTGTAAATAGTTTTCCTAACCCAAATAGGGGGAGATTGTTGGAACACCCTATTACTAATTTGGGTCAGGATCACTATGTCTCTAGGAATCTGGTTTTGACCTTCTGTATAGCTTAATAGGTCAATTAGAATTGAGTCTAAGGGTCAGGAGTCTAGGATTGGAAGCTGCCCTGAAGACCCAAGTTTTTCTGGAGACTAAGTCCAAATCGTCGAGCTCAGCACGACATTTCGTCGAACTCCGGTTGACGATCGTCTAACTCAACTTTGACAGATCGTCGAGCTCCATTCGACGATCGCTGAGCTCAAACCTCATAATATCGTCGAGCTCTGGTCGACGATCGCTGAGCTCAACTTCTCAATATCGTCGAGCTCTGGTCGACGATTGCTGAGCTCAGGTTGACGATTTTGACTCTACACTGGTTCCATATCTCTGAGCTCAGTTCGACGATCTTTGAGCTCAGATCGACGATTTCTTTGCTGCTTGCATCTTCCAGTTCGCTGAGCTCAGCTCGACGATAGCAGAGCTCAGTTCGACGTTTTCAGTTATCTTTCAGAATTCAAATTCAAATCAGATAGAAGTTATTCTGCATTTAATTCAGAAGATCTGCCAGCCATTTTCATTTACTCCTGGAGCAAGTTTCAAGGGATTTTTCAAGGAACAATTCAGTGGACTTTCCTTCAGAACAGATTATGCAATTAAGGCTGTAATCAATGCAGACCAACGGCTATCCTTGACAGAGTAATATTCTATTCAGACTCAGAGAATAAAAGATAGAATGTTTTTTGAATAAAATGATGGACAAGAATTGGACACCTCAGAATATACAGAGACTCTGAAAAATATTCTGTCAACAAGAATTCAGAAGAACACTCATCATCAAGAGATCAAACTTTCAAACATTCTTCAGATCTCTTCAGCTCTCAAGTGTTCAAGGCCAACATCATTTCAAGACTCCAGACAATCAACATTTCAGCTTGCTGAAATCATCTTCTGCTGGAGATCTATTTTTGGAGGCCTATCACCCTCAGCAAAGCTCATCTTCCTGAAGATCAAGGACTCAAGGGGAGCTTTGAAATCAATCCACTTAGTCTTCTCAGTTGATTGAGAAAGAGAAGACTGCCATAACTCTCTCAACCCCCTCTCTGTAAAGGGTTTTTCAAACTCCCTTCAAAAGTTTGAATCTGGTTTTTGAGCACCTTGTCAAAAGCTCATTGGTGGCAAGACACCTGATCAAAAAATCTGATTTGGTTTTTGAGCACCTTATCAAAAGCTCATTGGTGCCCAGGACACCTGATCAACTCATCCTGCAGTGGATTCCTACCTAGGGTGGTAGAAGAGTGGATGTACCCAAGTTGGGGAACCACTATATTTCCTTGTGTCATCTGGTTCTGCATGTTTTCTTTTTATTTCTGGCCTAGATTTTCCTGTGTTTTACTTCTGCATAGCTTAGTTTTGTGTTTAGTTTTACTTCTGCTTCCCTGCTTACACCCATTACAACAAGTGTTGTAAAGCTTTGCAAAAGTTTTTCTTTGTGTTTTAAAAAGCACCATATACTCTATTCACCCCCCCTTTAGAGTATATCAGATCTTGTTTCCCCTTTCAGCGGAGATACACTGTTGGTAGACCAGATACTGGGAATCTATAAATAGACCCACAGGGTACCTCAGAAGGCAAGCTTTCGCATTTTCTGAACTCTTGTAGCACATTCTAAGGTATCCTTAGTTTAACACTTGGCTAAGGACTGAAAGCGCTTTGAGATCTATCGGGTTAGTGGAGGAACCTCCGTGCTGTAGCCCAGTGTCAGTTCTTTAGTTCTCAGAAACTGGTCAAGGGGCTGAGTTTGGGATAAGTAGGTGTCCACTATACCCCAGGGTCCAAACTCTCGTTGGGGCCAAATTTTGGTTCCAACATTGCTGGTGCGGTGAGCATGGACCGTAGCTGATATAATAAAATCTCAAGTTAAGTCTCCTGGCAATAGGTGAGGAGGAGGAGAAGGCTCGGGAGGTTCTCCACCTCCGACAAGTGGGGTGACAAGGGGGATGCTGGAAGATTTCAGGCGGGAGGTCTTTCAGACCGTCCAGTTTGTTGGGTACATTGGAAACAATGTACCTGATTTTAAGAAGCACTTTCAACTCGATGATATACAAAAATTTGTATTTGATATATGTTGAGTTTACTTGTGCAGGTCCTATATTGAAGAAAATAAACTAAGTACAAATGTGTCGAGACACTAGACAAGTGTCGACACCTTTGTAAAAGTTGTGCTGAGACAGGAAACAAGTTGTGTCGACACTCATGACTAGTGTCGAAACCCTTACTCAAGTTGTGCTGAGACAGGAAGCAAGCTGTTTCGACACCCAGGATTTGGGTCGACACCATTAGTCAAGAAACCAGTAGTGTCGACACTCAGGACTAGTATCGACACATTTTATACAAGTTGTGTTGAGACAAGAAGCTAGGAATGTTGACACATTCGATTATTGTCGACACCCCTATATGGGAAGTGTCGACACCCAGGATTGTTGTCAACAAAATCTAAGTACAGAAGTGTTAACACCCAGAACAGGTGCCAACACCTTTATGCAGAAGCTCTCAAGACAGCAATTCTTCTAAGTCAAAAATTTGAAGCCTGAAGTACTGACAACCGTGAGAACTATCAGATGTCAATGGATTAACCGGGGCAGCCGGTCACTCTTGCCAAATCCTATATAAGGAGACCAACACAACAAAAATGACATAAATTTTTCTCATTCTTCTCATCTCAGTCGGTCAGATCAAATCAACAAAATTCCGAAGGTGGAGAGGAGGAAGATCGTGGATCAACTCCAATCTTCTACAACCATGTTCAACCCTACCTTCTCCTTCAAGAAGCTTTGAAAAATCTAAGAAGGGTTGAACTATTTCTTCTCAATAAAGTTCAAGGAAGAAAATTACCCATCAAGATCTGATTAAGAAGAAGTCACCAATTTCTTTCCTGCTGGGTGATTTATCAAAACTCAATTCTAGTCTACTTTAATTCATATTTTGTAAGATCTGATAGTAGATCTGAGGGGTAGGAGATATATATATCTCTAAGCTGTAAGCCTAAATTATAAAGGCTGAGGTGATGAAGGCTATGTCTCCCGATGAACCGTAACGGACAACGACACCAAATCGTTCTCTCACGTTCCAATTCTACGTCGCACAAATCAAATGGTTTAGTTCTTAATTGAGGTCTTTTAACACACGAGATTAATTTAACATGCATAATCCTTGTTTGCCAAACAATACCACAACATTCACAACACCTAAAATTATGACTCCTAACCGCTCCAATATTTGTCGTGTATAACACAACGTCACAACCACAATTCGAGAAGAACTTGACAAAAAAGTACGATACAAAATTAGTCTTGTTCGCTCCCAAAAATCAGAATATAACATTAAGGTTCGCCAATCCTTTAGAGATCTAATAAGGGCTATTTGCCAATATTTGGATCAAGCGAAAAGGATCCACCCGATCCGGATTCGATTAATGAAAATGAAGAACATAAACGATAAAATCAGATTTTTAAAATGACGGATTCAAAAGACGCGGATAAAAGTCGATGTCTCGAAACCTCCGACTAATTAACAAAGGAATCACACAAGAGTAGATATTTTTGTTACCCAATCCCAAGCAATAGACCTTCAAATCTTCCACTAGGATGAGTGGAGGAATAACACGATGAAGGTGGAAAGATACACTTCCACGAAATTCCACAGAGCCGCACCGGAAGGAAAAGACGCACGTCGTTTTCTTCAAAGTCACCGGAGAAGATCCACGGAAGATGATACATGAAAGTTCGTTAGGATTCTTCAAGAGGGAAGGGAGGGGATTAGAGAGAAGGGGTCGGCCACAAGGGCTTAGAAGAGGAGGGAAGATATGTGGCCGGCGGACAAGGAGAGGGGGGAGGCGGCGGCTAGGAGAAGGCCAGAGAAAGAGGGGGGCTGAATTTTGCCTAAGGGGGAAGAGAGAGATAAGTGGGAAATTTAAATTTTAAATTCAAGTTTCAATTTTTCATTCTTCTCTAAACAAAATGAAAACAATCCATGCCTATATATAGGCTACACCACTCAATCTCCACCTTAGAAAATTAATACACTCATGATGGTTATATGCACCCATCATGAATTAAATAAAACACAGAGTTTGCATGAAAATAAAAATACAAGATGGTTATAGGCACCCATCATGCAATATAAAATTAAAAATGCTTGAAATAGAATTGCTTAAAATAACAATCGATAAAATAACAATTAATACTTAAAAATATATAATTATAAATATATAATTTATAACCATATATTTTTATGTGACAGTAACGGAGGACGACATGCATAACATATAGAGGAGATTTGGCGTGGCGTTGGCAATGGATGTCGCGGTAGAATCTCATCTTCAAGCTTGCGACAACGAGCGTCCTAATCAACAAACTCTCTGTGGCAGAGATCAGCAGCCTTATCAGCAACGTCATCATGAAGAAGTGGCTGGACTTAGTCGCCAACAATCAACCGATCACGAGCATTATGAGCACATGACCGGACCTCTTCGCCATCACGAGGTAGAGCTGAGAGCCTTAGATAGGAGAAGAAGGGCTTTCTCTCAGTTGTAGGAACAGTTGTGTTCTGAGGGTGTAGGGCAAGGATTTTCCTGAGGTGTAGTAGTAAAGCTGCACTCTGAGGTAGGATTCTTGAAGGGAAACTGAGTTGTAGGAGCTTGCTGGGCTCTGAGGTGTGAGGATCTGAGGAAAAGAAATGAGTTTGGCAGAATCTAGTTCATTACTAGATAGGCGAAGGGGAAGTGGATGTACCCATTGTAACACCCCCATCCGTCGTATGACATATAACAGAAGATCCAGCTGGAACACGACAACATATACCATGGACAGTCGGAAGGGTTACATAAGAATACCAAAACCATACAACTATAACTACTCGCCCTAACACAGAGCATTCTAGCGGAAGCTTTTAAACATTTATAAAGAACCCATAATTGAATAATCAATTAACATGAATGTCCACAAACTACCACAAGAATGAAATAACAAATACACTGAAAGTACGTGGCCTTATTGCCTTACAAGAGTTTCACTTAAACAAATAGTGTCTTACATACATCGGCTCGCATGCCGGCCACACAAGACAAAAATAAATTACAACTGTTCGCTTTGGCCTTCGAGGGCCAGCTCAGCAACATGAGCTTCAACCCGCTATTTGGTGCTCGTCTCCGCAGCATCTGCAAGCAACATTCCACCACACAGTGGCAAACAAAGTAACGATTAGCCAAAGCCGACCAAATTATAACGACCCCGCCCCTTACTCGGGACAGCGGTGCTCCTTCCCTGCATTTCATTAGCCCAGATAAACAATAAATGTGCGAATATATTATACCACAGGTGTAGGATCTCACGGCCCAAACACCACGTGCACTCAGGGCACATTAACGGTGAATCCTGTCAATTCAGTGTCTTCACCACCATCCCCGGGATGGCAACAACGTGAACATTTTAGCCTTTCTGACCACTGTCTAAGGCTCCAGACTATGCCAATGGCTAGTCCCTCTTTGGGTCTCTCGCACCAAACCACATAGCCCAGGTCCGATTCCACTTGCCCGTTGCTCACAACACGTAGTACACCTTAAGACGTACGCACGAGCCAAGCTTCTCTCGGATCCCGCCACAATCCAAACAACACATAACCCAGTTATGTACAAGGGCGGCTCCCAGGCCGCCAAATTAGCAGAATTACGTTTCCGCTCAGTTTTCCGGGTGTGCCTTGGAGTTAATCCCCAAGGATCCCTGCTGCATTCTACCGTGTAGAAACCCGAAAACACAAAACACGGAGTCTTCTCCGGCAAGCCATACAAAATGCAACTTCACTAATCCAAACCAACACGTCCGGGTAGGCTTCACACACAATGCTTATGTCCGTACTTCGATTCTGGACTCTATATGCAACACACGGGGGACTATTCCTGTCAACGCCAAGGAACACCGCACACTCACCGCACACTCGCGGGAGCGGGTCTACTTATGCAAAAGAAGGAGAGCTTCACACGCTCAAGTAGAGAATCGTTACCCTTGTTGTACGCCTCTGCGCCATGGAAAAACTATACGGAGAGAAGGCTTCGCAATGGAATTTCCTCCGCAGATCCACTCTCGGTTCTCAAAACGGTGCTCCGATGCTTCACTAGCGGCCGGAATCCTCCCTTTCCTTCCTCCTCTCTCCAACAACTTAGAAAGAGAATGGTGAAGAGAAAATGAGGAGTTAAAACCTCCATTCCCGATCTTATCAGAGCAGGAACACATCTGGGCTGTTGGATCTTAATTAAAGAAAATAAACGGCTCAGATCTGTCTAGAAATCAATAAACCAGGGCCGAACACGGCTTCGCACACGGCCGTGTCCCAGGTCGTATGCCTCGATCCAGACACGATCAGCGAGCAGAGAAGAGGACATGGGTCGAGACACGCCCGTGTCTCAACCTGACACTCCTATGTCGGTTTCCGACACGCCCGTGCACTAGGGCCATGTCACCAATAACCGCCACGCCAATCGACATGACTCTTGGGAACACAGGTGGTGACACGGGTATGCACATGCTCGTGTCGTTTGACATGCCCGGGTCACGCTGCCGTGTTTCCTGCCGTGTCCTTCTATGGAAACAACCGACCAACACAAAGAACCACACGGCCTTGGACACGCCCGTGTCCTAGGCCGTGTACCCCTATACAGGCATCAAAAATTCTCTTGGACACGACCAGCTCGATTACGATTTTCAGGGCGTTACAAATCTCCCCCACTTAAAGAATTTCATCCCGAAATTATGTAAAGGTACACAAAAATTTAAATGTTACCAGAGTGGAATAACTCGGGGTATTCTTCCATCATATTCTGCTCTCGCTCCCAAGAAAACTCTTCACATCCGCAGTTATCCCAACAGACTTTGACCATTTGGATTTCCTTATTGCGGAGTCGTTTAACCTCCAAGTCTTCAATGCGTACTGGCTTGACCTTCGTCGTCAACCCATAATGAACCGGCACTTGATTGACCGCAACGACCTGCAAAGGCTCTTGCACCGCCATCCGCAACACCGATACGTGGAACACATCATGTAGCCCACTCAACTCCACTGATTGCTTCAATCGATAGGCGGCTTCGCCAACACGCTCTTGGATTTCAAACGGTCCAAGGTATCTCAGACTCAGCTTCTTCAACCGTCGAACCCGCGAGACACCCTTGAACAGTTTGATTTTCAAATAAACCCAGTCGCCAACACCGAACTCCACGTTCCTATGCTTGGAGTTATAGTATTTTGCCTACCTGTCCAGAGCGATCTTCAACCTTTCCTAAACTGTACGTATCATTGAAGTGGCGTCTTCCACCGCTTGACGTTTGTATAGCTTCGATTCGCCTGTCTCCAACCAAGACAATGACGTGCGACACTTTCTCCCATACAAGGCCTCGAAAGGCGCCATTCCAATACTCGCCTGAAAACTGTTATTATATGCAAACTCCACCATGTACAGGTGATCTTCCCACTGCTTTCCGAAATCCAAGACGCACATACGAAGCATGTCCTCCATCGTCCGGTTGACCCTCTCGGTTTGCGGATGAAAGGCTGTGCTGAAACTCAACTTATTCCCAATAGACTATGCACCAACCTCCATTCGTTCGACGTGAAGCGTCCATCTCGGTCACTAACAATACTGCGAGGCACACCATGTAATTGGCTAACTTCTCCACCGGATCTTCCTTCCTGTTCGGAATAAAATGCGACACCTTTGACAACCTATCTACGACCACCCATATGGCGTCGTTTCCCCTCTATGACTTTGGCAAACCATGCACAAAATCCATAGAAATGTCGTCGAGTTTCCACTTCGAGATAGGTAGGGACTTCAAGAAATCTCCGGGCTTCTAACACTTCGCCTTTACCAAGGCACACGTCTGGCACTTGGCCACATAAAGTGCTACATCTTTCTTTGATCCTGGCCACCAGAACAACTTCTTCATGTCTTTATACATCTTCGTGCTCCCCGGGTGGATTGAGTACTTGGTATGGTGTGCCTTGTACAACAACTCCTCCAGAAGATTACCCGCACTAGGAACGCATAGGCGATCGTCCCTCCTTAGCAGTCCATCCTCAATAGCAAATTGGGAATTTGACCCATCCAAAGATTCATCTAAGATATGCTTCATGCTGCTATCTTGAACCAATGCCCGTCGAACTCTATCAGCTAAGTCATACTGCATCTCTGTCCAAAACAATTTCGCCTCAGCACTAGACTGCTTGTCGACACAAGTTATCTCCAATGCCTCCAATTCACGAACCAAACTCTCATCATGTACCGACAACCAGCTGGCTCACGCTGGAACCCTGCGACTCAACGCATCCGCCACTGCATTTCCTTTCCCAGACACATAATGTATCTCAAAGGTGTAGTCCCCCAGGAACTACATCCACCTCTGCTGCCTCATGTTCAGGTCCTTCTGATCCAACAGGTACTTCAGGCTCTTATGATCAGTGTAGATGTCGACCTTTACACCGTACAGATAGTGCCTCCACAGCTTTAGAGAAAATATCACGGCCGCTAACTCTAAGTCATGGACCGGATAATTCCACTCATGAACCTTCAATTGTCATGAACCATATGCTATCACGCACCCATGCGGTAGCAGAACACAACTCAAACCACTGCCCGAAGCATCACTATAGATTTCGAACCCTTCAGTCCCACTCGGCGAACATAAAATAGGCGTCGTGGTCAACTGCCTCTTCAATTCTTCAAAAGCCTGCTCGCACTCCAACGACCACATAAACTTTTGGTCCTTCTGATGCGTGTAAATTGGCAAGCGCACCGGTCGCACAATTAATAAAGTTTGGGAATAAATCCTCGAGTGTCGGTCTCTTGAGGAATGCAATTAGCATAGAACGACAACACTTCGAAAAATATTGTTATGAGGGTTATACTTAGAAAAAGAGTAAAAAGGGGACTTGAGAGATTGTGGTTGTTTGATCTAATAAACTAATAAAAGCTATGCGGGTCGAAGGCACCGCTTCGCAAGGTGAAGTGAGTTTTTCGACCGCGATGCCGAACTTCGATTGGGCGAGTGGACGGAAAGCTAATGGATGGAATTGTTCTTGTGTGGAGTGCAATCGGGTGAGACACAGGTATGGAGTGGATGTGGAGTTAGCGAGGCGCATTCACAAACACTACTCGCAAGCATAAGAAAACTACAAACATACCATTAGATATAGTATAAAGCTTGATGTTCATTACAATGTTAAATAATCCCATACTACAGAGGAAGGGGAAGAGGAGTAAACCAAAAGAGAGTGAAGATCCACCGCAGGTCGTGGCCGGAATAGCGAGTTGTCAAACCGCTTCCGGGCTCAGTCCGAGGAGGCTAACGGTACCAACGAGCAATCACCTCAAAGGCCTTTGAGTCCGTTCTCTAGGTTGTCTTCTTCACCAACTCCAGTGGAAAGCTTGAAGTTGAAGTCGTCAATGGCTGGGGGCTTTGCCAGAGAGTTTGAAAAGCTTTGGAATAGCCGACTATGGACTCACTATGAAGGTGGAGGTGATGGAGCAGCTGGAGAAGTAAAATGGCGATTCCCGCGCACTCCCCGATCGCAGAAAAATGACGGGCGTTGAGCTAAATCGCGGAGTAGGGCCTTAAATATGGAGGCAGCAAAAGCAGAGCGCACGATCAGTGGCGCACGACCAGTGGTCGTGCGCACTGTCGGTCGATGATCGTGCGCCATTTCCAATTAGACCAGCAACCTGGATAGAAACATCAACATATATGTGCACGATTAGTGGCGCACGACCAGTGGTCGTGCACACTAAATCCACTGATCGTGCGATTGGCAGGGACAGAATTGCCGAAAGCAAGGGGAAAACGCGCACGAACAGTGGCGCACGACCACTGGTCGTGCGCACTACGACCAGTGCTCGTGTGATTACCCGGGCAGAATTAGGAAAAATGAGAATGTAATGTGCACGATCGGTGGCGCACGACCAGTGGTCGTGCGTAATAAGTCCAGTGGTCGTGCACAATAAGATCGACGAACAGAGAAAAGTTCTTGAGAAATTCGTCGAACGGAGATCGACGAATGTCATGCGCACGACCGGTGGCGCACGACCAGTGGTTGTGCGCAATAAGTCCAGTAGTCATGCGCAGTATTCCTGCATCGTCGGGGTCTCCTGAATGGTTCCGGAGCATGCACACGAACCATGCACCAGCAGAAGAGGCAGATAGGCCACCAAACGTGCACACCACATTCCCAAGACAAGGCTAAAGAACAACAAAAACACAGAAACAAATAAAGCACACAAAATAGGCCTATAGTGCACTTAATCGTGAAATAGGCACATAAGCAAATATAAGTAGTTATGGCTCTCAAGTGTAGTGCTAAGACGATAAAACTGGCCCAGATGAGTCCAAAAATCAGTGTAAAATTTGGACTCATCACACCCCCAGACTTAACCATTTGCACGTCCCGAGCAAATCATCACTCCGTGGACTAGAAAATAGCTAGCTGGCTCAGAAATTTCAAAAAGAAGTAAGACGAGAAATCAAATACATCATGAGAATAGAAGATATAATAGAAAAACTTTTTAATTATACTACATAGTTTAAACTATTCGACAGACGTAAATAAATATTGTGTTTGCTCAAAATTAGAATTCTGGAGAATCTTGCGATCATGTGTAGGAAGAAAGTAGGCAGACCACTAAGGTGAGCATTGCCAAAGATCGGGGCTCAGGATCACCTCCAAAGGAATCCACCAATGTCGGGGACCATACACTTTCACATTCACACTCTCTCCACGGCGCGAGTTAGACTCAAGCGTGAATCAGTAGGACTTGTTGGAGAGAATGGGGCTTAGGATAAGGTTTGGTAGTCAATGATAAACATGAAGGCTACACGCAACCAAAGCGAGCGAATAAAAACCTAAACCAATATAGCCACTTAGAAATGAATGGGTAACACACCCCCAGACTTAGCTTGAAAACCGGGTGTGTACACGGCCTAACCCGACCAAAATCAAAAATAGGATGGGGATAGAATTCTCAAAGCAATTCTTTCAGATTTTTCTTTTTTTTTTCTTTTTCTCTTTTCTTCTTTTTCTTTTCTGCACTAGCAATCCACAAACGTAGTAATCAAAACCTGTATGAATTCAGCACCACATTAAACGATTTCCACATATCACAACCTTGGCAATATAGTACATACAAACAAGCTCAAGCATTTGATTGCGATGGTGGGATTAGCTTCAGGCCTTGGTGAATGTGAGTGGAGCTGGATCAAAGAAGGGGCAGGCACAAATTTGACATGTAATAGTTAACGAGTAGGAAAGGCAAAACAAGACTCAAACTAGCCAAAATGAGGGCCTATGTCATGCTCACGCTTGACTAACCGTACACCAATGCTTTGAGAGTAGCTTAGGGCAAGTTCTTAGCCACCGAGAAAGAGGATACTTCCTCCTGACTCGAGCAATACGAGTCTAGTGGCGGCTACACACATTCTTACATTATCGTTCGATTACTCCAGATTCAGATTTTGAGTAGTACAAACAATATCTACGTCTGCAGGAAAATATAAATCTACGAGCATAAAGAAAAATTAATTCTATCCTAGTTCTACACAAACCATGAGTACTCGATTAGGAGCACTGCATGAGTTTCGAACTACTCAATCCTGAAATCCTAAGCCAGCACCACTATTTTAAAGTTTACACAAAAACAATACATTTGACTCGGGCTGTGCGCGTGGATAGGAGCGCACTCGTGTGGGTGACTCAGTGTGTGCAACAGAGATCAAGAAATAACTAAACAAGAAACTGGTATGCAATAGAATGTGTTGTGTAGTGACCACATGCATGTTCTTCCCCCCAGACTTAAATTCGCCAACTAGTAAAAATAAGCATTCCAAATGGGATAAATAGCTAGGGTAGGAAGTACCTATGCTCAAAATTGAGCATACCAGTCGTGCAATGAGATGTCCAAGTGCGGCCAAGTTGCCGCGCCTCAAAAATTCCTGCACCTGCGATTGAAATATGCACGCCAAACAAAATATGGACACATATATATGAATATATAAAAAGAATTCAAAACACAGCATAAGACCAAACGGTCCAACTTGGGTTGTCTCCCGAAAGCCCTTTTGTTTATCGTCATTAAGGTGGACCAAATACCTGTATTAGTAGTTATAATAAAGAGTTATTTGCAGTCTGAAGAAAAATAAATAAATACAAAAGCTCAAATAGGTTCAAGAGGTAAAAAATTTGGTGAAAAACGTGCAGGGGAGCTGCAGAGTGGAGTGGTGGTCCTCATTTGTCGGTGCTGCCATTGTCGATCAAGGAGTGTCGCTATTGCTTTGCATGGGGTCGGCGAGCTGCAGGCTTTGAGAGTCGCCGGTGGTTGCACCGCCATCATATAATTTTAGCCGGTGCCCATTGACTTTGAAATTGTCTCCGCTTTTCCCGGCTATTGCGATGACGCCAAAGGGGGAGACTCCGATCACTGTGAAGGGGCCGCTCCACCGCAATTTGAGCTTGCTGGGAAATAAGTGGAGGCGGGAATTGTATAGCAGGACTTGGTCTCCTGGTTGGAATTCTTTGGGGATGATGTGACAGTCATGCCATTTTTTTGTTCTTTCTTTGTATATCCGCGCATTTTCGTATGCGAAATGCCAGAGCTCCTCTAATTCGTTCCGTTGAGTGCGGCGCTTATCTGCTGCGGCTTCGATGTCCATGTTTAGTAATTTGGTTGCCCATAGCGCTTTGTGTTCTAGCTCGACCGGTAAGTGGCAAGCTTTTCCGTAGACGAGTTGAAAAGGAGTCATACCGATACGGGTTTTGAAGGCGGTTCTGTACGCCCATAAGGCGTCGTCGACCTTCTTGGCCCACTCTTTTCTGGTTGAATGGATGGATTTTTCGATGATTATTTTGAGCTCGCGGTTGGAGACCTCTACTTGCCCACAGGTTTGTAAATTTGCTAAAAATGCTAAAGATCACGGTAGTGAACCGGCCGCAAAAGTAATATAAAATGGGGGCTTTCCCAAGTATCGATCTCTCAAGGAACATAGTAAGGTGGAGTTAATTTCGAGGAGGACTTGAGATTGAAGTCCTCAAGTTCGGCGGTAACGATGGGGGTTTTGAAATTTGCGGAAAAAGAAAGTAAAAATCTAACAACGACTCCTATGCAACGCCGTTATGCGATGCTTCGCCAGGCGCGATGGAAAACTAGTCGGGCCGCTATGCACCGAATCACTAGGCGGATGGACGAGTAGGCTTGCGGATGAGGTGATGAGAATGGCGGAATGAGGGTCGAAAGCACCTCTTCACTACGCACGCCACTATCAATTGCTAGTGCGGCAAGGGTGGCTGGTGGTGGATGGAATATGGCGCACCTCAAGAAAATAACAAAAATATGAAATCATAGAGACATGATTTGATACAAATGTATATCAAAATAAGTACAACTTCATCAAAAATAAGAGATCAACTATACTATTCAACAATAAGAGAAGAAAAGTGTGTGAAATCAACCAGATCCGAAGTCTTGCTGAGGATTCACGGTTGGAATCGTCGGGTTGTCAATCCGCGTCCAAGCTCGGTCCTCAACTGCGTAAGGGTAGAGAAGGGCTGTTACCACCTTCCAATGGCCTGTCTTCTTCGTGTCACGATCCGGTGGAGGATGGCACAACTTCTCCTAGCTTGATGGAGAAAGCTAGGTCAAGCTCTTATTGAAGCTCAAAGATGAAGGAGGAGGCTGAGAGGAAGCTCCGGCTAGGATTTGGCGTTGAAAGCTTGCCCGGAGCACCTCCCTATGGTGGAAGATGAAGGAGGATGGCGGAATCCCTCCTCGGAGATGAAAATGGCGGAGAAATGTCGAGCGATGTCAGCTCTCCTAAATTAGGGCGAGACCTGCAATATTTATACAAAGCAGAAATGAACAATGTGCACGATCACGGGCGCATGACCAGTGGTCGTGCGCACTATGTCTAGTGATCGTGCGCACTGGCATGGCAGATTAGGAAGAAGAACTGGGATAACACGCACAAGCAGTTGCGCACGACCCGTGGTCGTGCACATTAAGTTCAATGGTCGTGCGATTACCCCAGACAGGACTCCAGAAAAGACGAATCAATGCACACGATCAGTGGCGCACGATCGGTGGTCATGCGCAATAGGTCCAGTGGTCGTGGGATTACCCCAGGAAGATTTTGGAAAACGAAGAGTAGTGCGTATGATCAGGGGCGCACGACCAGTGGTCGTGCGCATTAGATCCCATGATCGTGCGCAGTATTCCTGTTTCACAACCATCCCGGAACACGCACACGACCCCTGTACCGATAGGAAAAACAAATCACTAATCTGTGCAGACATTCCAGACAATCACAAAAAGAAGTACAAACAATAAAAGTAACAAAATACACAACCACGAGCATAAATGTGCACTTACTCATAAAAAAGACATAATAACAAATATGAACAAATAAAGCTCTAAAGTGAAGTGCATCAATGAGAAAACAAGCCCAGATGAGTCCGAAAATAGGTATATTAAATGGACTCATCACACCCCCAGACTTAACTGTTTGCGCATCCCGAGCAAACAAAATCTAAGCAGATAGGGAAAACTACTTGCTAACTAAGAAATTGCGATACGGAGTACCATGTGAAGTCGCATGCTCGCACACGTAAAAATATAATAGAAGAAATTTCTAAGTATGCAAAATAGTTTATATTTTTCACAATGCGTATCAACATTTTATTATTACTCAAAAATGAAATCACGGTGAATCATCCGGTCACACGTAGGGAGAAAGTAGACTAATCGCTAGGCGAGCATTGCCAAAGATCGGGGCTCGGGATAACCTCCAAAGGAATCCACGAATGTCGGTGACCATATGCTTGGCCTTTCGCATTCTCTCAACGACACTGGTTTGGTTCACACACGAATCAGTAGGACTTTAGGTGAAGAGATGGGGCTTGGATTTCAGTGAGGTAAACAAAGATAAACAGGAAGGCTAAACACCTATCCCAAATGAGCTATCAAAAAAAAAAAGAATCCATCAGCTAACCAAAATATATCCGGGTACACCACACCCCCAGACTTAACTTATAACATATGAGTGTGTGCACCGCCTACTCCAAAAATACTCACATCTCAAATAGGATTTTCAATTTTACTTTTACTTTTCACTTTTTCACAATTAACATCATTTTTTTAACTTTTCTTTTTCTTTTTCAAATTACTTCTCTTTTAACAATTTCAGCAAAAATAAGCTTTGGAGCACATCCACATATTCACATGTAAAAGCACCACATCAACACCCCAAAATGAAAAATGTAAAACTCTAAAGCTCGACTTGGGAGTGCGACTAGGATCAGCTTTGAGGCTTTGGTGAAATAAAGGTGGAGCTGAATCAAAAGAATGGGTAGACAAAACGGGGCTAGCGAGGATATGATGTTAGGAACGGTACAAAGCTCAACCGGGCCAAAACGATGGCCTACATCACGCTCATGCGAGTGAACTAACCTATACCCATGCTTCAAGAATAGCTTGGGGCAAGTTCTTAGCCAACGAGAAAGACTATCCATCCTCCCAACTCGAGCAATACGAACCTAACGGCCGTCTACACACATCCCTAAGCTACTGCAGGATTCATACCGGATTCACCAATTTTTGAGTAGAATAAAAAGTATTTACGCAATTAGAAAAATATAAAACTATAAGCATATAGAAAAATTAAATTTACTCAAATTTCTACATGAGACGAGAGCACTCGACTAGGAGCACAGCAAGGTCAACATTTTACTCCGTCTCACAATCCTATGTCAACAACATAATTTTCCCAAATCATACAAAAGAAAGGAGTTTAACTCGTAGCACGCAAAAAGCTAAGCACATGCTCATGTGGGTGCAGTGGTGTGTGATGCAATGAACTAATCAAAATATAACAATAAAAGCTTCTAGTATGCACATGAGATGTGCACGTGCAAAAGGCAACAAAACTGGCTCTCCCCCAGACTTAAACTAAACTACACATCATATGATAGAGAAATTAAAATCATAAAGAGCTAAGGGAAGAGGTTACCCAATGATCAGCTAGTGAGCATACCAGAAGATGCATGGAAACCTGAAGCAGGTCCGCCATATGAAGAATCACAACCCCGCCAATGCGATTTGCTATGAATACCTGCAGGGGTGAGGTCCGCAAAAACAAAACAAAAATATACAAACTAAAAAGAAATACTAAAACTAACTAGACATGAAAAACAAAATGCATAAAATGAAAGATAAGTACTGGGGTTATTGTCATCCCAGCACGACTTATTCGGCTACGAAAAGGTTCTAGCTAATGGGCCTATGAAAAGAAAAATGCACAGGCAACTGTCCTAATATCCGTTTCAGTAACGGGTACCGATACGGCGATAGAACAGTTACCCCTCTACCTAAATAATAATACCTGCCCAACACAGGTAGAGGAAATAGGAAGTAAGAAGAGAAGAAGCACTGGACCTCACTCTTCTCACCACAAAATGAATCATTGCCCAGTAAGGTATCATCTACTACAAGGAGAAGGCAAGAGGATAAAGCAATCAATGGAGCTTTCTCAACAGAGGAGGAATCAACCTCCTCGCGAGAGAGGATGCTACCATCGATGACTCGAGCTGAAAGCTCCAAGTCCTCCAGAAGCTCCTGCGGAGACTCAACCCGCCCAGGCTCAGATAAAGAAGGGGAATCAAGAAATAAAGGAGAAGAAGAACTAAAATAATCAGAAATAGGGGGAGTGGTCCCGGTCTCACTCCTAGCAGGATCCAAACATAGCTCATTGTCGGCGTCATATGAGTCATGTCGAGGGGAATTCGCGAGCTCGAGGTCCTCGGTGGTGGTTTGGACCTCCTCATCCATAAAGGAAGTGGAAACTTCCTCAACAAAGAGGATCTCCTCATCAACTCACCTCAGTGCGTCCACATGTTCCAAGACGTAATACTTTCCATTAATGAAAATAATATCCTCGTCAAACATGGGCACATCCTCAGGCTCAGAATCACAATCCGACCGAACATCATCAACCGACTCACTAAAAATAGGGATAGATAATTCTTGCAAAGAAGGCGGAGGAACAACAGCATCAGAGAAAATATGTGCAGGTTCCTCCGGGGGTGAATAAACAAGAGGGGAATAGTGCATGGGGAGAGACAGCGCCACAATGTCGTCACACCGATCAGCAGAAAGTCTAATGGGCATATCTGCAGCAGTCCCCCATAGACAAGGTGGTGCTGTAAATATATCATCAGAATCAGAAGGGGCGGCCATTTGAGAGGGTGATAGAGTGAATCAGATACCCGGTTCATCATCCTCCTCCAACTGGCGCTGAAATTCTGCGCAATCTTTCAACAAGTGGTCGGTGCTACGACAACACAAACACCATTTTCCAATACTCCTCGGTCTAGGTGGGACCGGAGAGGAATTAGAAAACAATGAATGCGTAGAAGAGGAGTGACCATAAGACCTGGGTTGGGTGATGAAGTACCATAGGAAGATGGTGCTCCATACACAGAACCACGAGAATTTTGCTCCCAATCTTCAGTGGGGCACTCATCACTACCATGCCTATAATCCCCGCACCATCGGCAACGAATATTCATATACGAATATATGGTGCAACAAGAAGATTTCACCAACAGAAAGTTTCCAAGCAACAATTAACTACACATAACAGATAAAAGAATAGGAAAACCTGCTACAGAAAAATTAAAACAAGAAAAAGATTTTAAAAATAAAAGCAAAGAAGAAACATGAAATAAACAAATGGAAAAGGGCTTCTATCTCCTATCTCCCTCTCCAAAAACTCACACGACTGTGTTCCCCGGCAACGGCGCCAAAAACTTGATGCGTGTAAATCAGCAAGCGCACCGGTCGCACAAGTAATAAAGTTTGGGAATAAATCCCCGATTGTCGGTCTCTTGAGGAATGCAATTAGCATAGAGCTGCAATAGTTCAGAAAATATTGTTATGAGGGTTATACTTAGAAAAAGAGTAAAAAAGGGACTTGAGAGATCATGGTTGTTTGATCTAATAAACTAATAAAAGCTATGCGGGTCGAAGGCACCGCTTCGCAAGGTGAAGTGAGTGTTTCGGCCGCGATGCCGAACTTCGGTTGGGCGAGTGGACGAAAAGCTAATGGATGGAAGTGTTCTTGTGTGAAGTGCAATCGGGTGAGACACATGTATGGAGTGGATATGGAGTGAGCGAGGCGTATTCACAAACACTACTCACAAGCATAAGAAAACTACAAACATCCCATTATATATAGAATAAAACTTGATGTTCATTACAATGTTAAATTATTCCATACTACAGAGGAAGGGGAAGAGGAGTAAACCAAAAGAGAGTGAATATCCACCGCAGGTCGTGGTCGGAATAGCTAGTTGTCAATCTGCTTCCGGGCTCAGTCCGAGGAGGCTTCCGGTACCAACGAGCTGTCACCTCAAAGGCCTTTGAGTCTGTTCTCTATGTTGTCTTCTTCACTAACTCCGGTGGAAAGCTTGGAGTTGAAGTCGTCAATAGCCGGGGGCTTCGCCGGAGAGTTTGAAAAGCTTCGGAATAGCCGGCTATGGACTCCCGATGAAGGTGGAGGTGATGGAGCAGCTGGAGAAGTAAAATGGCGGTTCCCGCGCACTCCCTGATCGCAGCAAAATGACGGGCGTTGACCTAAATCGCGGAGCAGGGCCTTAAATATGGAGGCAGCAAAAGCAGAGCGCAAGATCACTGGCGCACGACCAGTGGTCATGCGCACTGTAGGTCGATGATCGTGCGCCATTTCCAATTAGACCTGCAACCTAGATAGAAACATCAGCATATATGCGCACGATCAGTGCCACACGACCAGTGGTCGTGCACACTAAATCCACTGATCGTGCGATTGGCAGGGACAGAATTGCCGAAAGCAAGGGGCAAACGCGCATGAGCAGTGGCGCACAACCAGTGGTCGTGCGCACTACGGCCAGTGCTCGTGCGATTACCCGGGCAGAATTAGGAAAAATGAGAATGTAATGCGCACGATCGGTGGCGCACGTCCAGTGGTCGTGTGCAATAAGTCCAGTGGTCGTGCACAAAAAGATCAACGAATAGAGAAAAGTTCTTGAGAAATTCGTCGAACGGAGATCGACGAATGACATGCGCACAACCGGTGGCGCATGACCAGTGGTCGTGCGCAATAAGTCCAGTTATCGTTCGTAGTATTCCTGCATCGTTGGGGTCTCCCGAACGGTTTCGGAGCACGCACACGAACCCTGCACCAGCAGAAGAGGCAGATAGACCACCAAACGTGCACACCACATTCCCAAGACAAGGCTAAAGAACAACAAAAACACAGAAACAAATAAAGCACACAGAAACGGGCCTATAGTGCACTTAATCGTGAAATAGGCATGTAAGCAAATATAAGAAGTTATGACTCTCAAGTGTAGTGCTAAGACGATAAAACTGGCCCAGATGAGTCCAAAAATCAGTGTAAAATTTGGACTAATCACCTTCCTTGTCAACGTCATGAGTGGTAGCGTTATCTGCGAGAAGTTCTCTACGAAGCTCCTGTAGTAGCCGGCAAACCCCAGAAAGCTCCGGTCTTCGGCCACTATAGTCAGTACAGGCCACTCCCGTATAACCACTATCTTCGCCGGATCCACCGCTATCCCTTCTCCACTAACAACATGACCAAGGAAAGCTACCGCGGATAACCATAACTCACACTTAGAGAACTTAGCATACAACTGATTTCTTCTCAACATCTCCAACACCATATGCAGATGCTTGTAGTGCTATTCCTCACACTGCGAGTACACCAGGATATTGTCGATAAAAACTATCACGAAACGATCCAGGTACTCTCTGAACGTCCTGTTCATGTTGGGTACATTGGTTTAAATGTACCTGATTTGAAGAAGCCTCACCCTACTCAATGATATACATCAAAATGTATTTGATGTGTTTTGAGTTTAGTTGTGCATGTTAAGTATTTGCAGGGAAAGCAGAAAAGATTCTAAGTCCATGTGTCGACACTCAGAAGGAAAGTGTCGACACTTAAGAAGACTTGTGTCGACACCCAGGCAAGCAGTGTCGACACTTGTAGTAATTATGTCGACACCAGGGATGCAGAGTCGACACCAGACATAAAGTGTCGACACATGAAGGCTGTGTCGACACTCAATGAAGAGAAGTCCAGTGAAGAAGTGTCTACACTTAGAAGCAGTGTCGACACCTAGAGGAACTGTGTCTACATCAGAAAGTGTCGACACTTGGAGGCTGTGTCGACACTCAGCAAAAGTCAGTAGAGTCTAAGTATAAGTGTCGACATAATAAAGAATGTGTCGACACTCAGCAGAAGACTCAACACTTGAAGAAAGTGTCGACACAAGAAAGAATGTGTCGACACTCAGCAGAAGACTCAATACATGAAGAAAGTGTCGACACTAGGAGGCTGTGTCGACACTCAGCAGAGTTCAACAAAAAAAAAATTCTAAGTATAAGTGTAGACACAAAGGAGATGTGTCCACACTCAGCCAAAGTCTCAATAGAAGAAGAATGTGTCGACACAAGGAGCTGTGTCGACACTCAGCAAGTATCAACACAGAAAGCATGTGTCGACACCAAGAAGATGTGTCGACACTGAACAAGTTCAACACATGAAGATGTGTCGACACAAAGGAGTTGTGTCGACACTTACAAGAATTCAACAAAGTACTGAAGAACAAAGAGTTGTGTCGACACTCAATATCAGTGTCGACACATATTGAAGAAACTGTGTCGAGATATAAATTCGACAACATAAGGAGTTGTGTCGACACCTTGAAGGCTAGTGTTGACACTTAGTCTACTTATGTCGACACTTGGTCTATAAGTGTCGACACTTAAAGACAGATTGTCTCGACACTTTCAGACAGTTACAGTTATTTCAAGAACTGACTGGATGACTTGACAGCTGCCATTCCAGCCGGTCTACTGCACCTGTCAGAGTTGTCAGAAAGCTGTTAGGAACCGGATCAGCCGGTCAACATGAAGAAGGCCTATAAATAGGCTTATACTGTCAACAGAAAGAGATGATCATCAACAGACGATTCAACACAGATTAACACAAATCAGTTGAAGTGATCTAAAGATCTAAGTAGTTGGAGAGAGAGAGCTCCATCCAAGAAGATAGCCGTTGGAACCAGGCAGTGAAGAAGGATTCAGACCTAGTTCTGAATCTTAAGTTGCAGAGATCAAAGATCAGCTGTAGAGAAGATCAACCCTATTGTGTTCTACATTCAAGAAGCTTTGAAGAAAAGCCAAGTGAGGTTGATCTCAGCAGAGTTCTTTCAAGAACTCATCAAGAACCTATCAACTCATCTCTCTATTCAGAGTTGTAGGTATATACACTTTGTATTTTATATTTCTTATAGGATCCTTAGGGATCTGAGTTGTAAGCCTGCAATTATAATGGCTGAGTGGTAGGGCCTGTGTGCCTGAGTGTAGGAGATCTGTTTCTCTGAGTGTAGGCCTGTTGTGGCTAAGTGTAGGCCTTGTGGCTGAGTGTAGGCTTTGTGAAGAAGCTGAGTGTCAAAACCCGCATTTTCTCAACGATAAAATCGTACCAGAGCAGGAGAAAACACGTGCCGTGATGCCACGTCGTGCAGGGGATAACTGCACACGCTAAGGCAAAACTCCAGACCTTTGTTTTTAAGGAAAACGTTGATTAATTATGGTAGAAAAACAGTTATGTTGAAAACGCCGTATCCCTCGGCACGGTAGATCAGCTAGACCACAGATCACAGTATATTTATACGCAGCGGAAAATACTTTGGTTCGAATAGAATGACACCCTAAACGAGCATAGGTGTCCCCGGGGGACGACCCATGGAATGCACGACTCTAAGGTGAATATAGTATACATAAAAAAAGTAGTCTTTACGCTATAAGGAAAAATAGTGCCTTAGTTTTGCAAATATGAAATTCATGAGTACATATAATAACATTTTAGGGTTTAAAATAACTGGAATGCACCCTAGCATAAATCCTTCCCAGAAGAGCAAGAACCACCAGGTAAAAAAAAAGTAACAGTAGTGAGAGCAGTAAGCAGTCTAACACAGAAAAGCTAAAGTCTATGGGCGTCAACATCTGACACGAACCCATAGAAAGAAGAAAGAAACAGCCAAGTCTAAACAATGCAACTACCTCAAACTCGGAGGTGGAAACAAAGAGCCACAGGAACCAGCAGCGCCAGAAGCCCAAGCCTGTTAGCTAAACCAACTACAACTCTGATCCTGAGGCATTCAAAAGAAGAACACCTCAGAAGCAAGTCACAAGTAGAGCAAGAGTAAAAGAAGACTACACAAACCTCTAAGTAGAGGAGAATAAAAGAAAAGGTGACTGTAACAAAACGGTCAACAGTGTAAAAAAAAGTGGGCAACAGTAAAACTAGCCGAGCAAGACATGCTAAGCATTAAATATACAAAAGAAAAGGAGCAAGCAACAGCAACCGAAGTCCAATCTTTCATTAGCAATTATCATGCCGAGGGAGGAACCCCAACGCGCACAGCCTATCCAAGTATAAAAAAATACTATGCCGAGGGAGGACCCCAACGCGCATAGTTCATCTGAATATAAAACACTATGCCGAGGGCGGACCCCAACGCGCATAGTTAATCTGAATATAAAACACTATGCCGAGGGAGGAACCCAACGCACATAGTTCATCTGAATATAAAACACTATGCCGAGGGAGGAACCCAACGCGCATAGTTCATCTGAATTTCCTTAGTTACATAATTATACAAGCAGTGTTCATTTACACTCATTCATCACCATAAACTCCAGGGATAGCCGACCAAGTGGTCTGCATAAGGGCATTTCAAAGAACCGCAAGATTTTGAGATTTAAAAACTTAAGGGATATCAAGTCACAAATTCCAGAAATAGAGGGGAAAACAAGTTAGGAGTTCAGAACAAGTATCTCTACCGTCGAAATATGCTAAGCTCAACAAGTGTCGAAACAAAAAGGAAGGTAGGAATTTAGAATTAAGAACAAAGGGAAAGCAAGGACACTACTTGCCTCGGTTTACCGGAAAAACCCTCCAAATCTCCACGCATCGCGATAGGAGCCGAAATCTGGACGAAAGACTGGAGAAACGGTTAGGGCCGAAAACCCTACCAAGAAAAACTCGAGGAACGGGCAAGAAATTACCCCGAGGGCGTAGCTCTCGACGAGAGCCTTCCAGATCTACGATCGGCGGGAAAAACCGAGCACCGGAGCTCCGTCGGTGATCGCCGGGAGAGGCACGGACGGCAACCTTCTCCGCGCACGCCGTTCTGGGACGGAAAACAGGAGAAACCTAGGTCGGCTAAAGATAAGGAGAAGCAGGGTATAAATACTCAACAGCTGCAAGGACCGAGTTTGACTACACCGGACCGGTGGTGCCGACGCACCACAGAACAGTGGTGTTGACACGCCTGTGTCGACACCAGCCGGCAGTGTCGATACATCAGTGTCGACACCCGCCAGCCAGCGGTGTCGACACACCTGTGTGGACACCGGCGGGCAGTGTCGACACAGTAGTGTCGACACTGACAGCCAGCGGTGTCGACACACTGTGTCGACACCGGCCGGCAGTGTCGACACAGCAGTGTCGACACCATACGGCCCCGCTCGACGACTCGTCGAGCCAGCACGACTAGCGTGGAGCTCGACGATCGTCAACCTCCGACAACGCCCAGAAAAACTAACCATCGACAAGCTCGAACCCAGAGGATAAAATAAGATAAAATCGACATAGCAAGTTTGGTTCGACGAACTGGACGAGCAAGACAGAAAAAGACAATCAATTAAGCTCTCCAAATGTGAAAATTTCCGTTTCTGCCAAAGATTCAAGAATTCGGCCGACTGAATCGACGAGACGTGAAAGCGCACTAACGACGACGCGCCACCAACTGAACGCTAGAGTAACGCCCTTACGTCACAAAGATGCCAACCAGGGGAGACAATAATGCCGAAAAAAGCAGGGGCGTTACACTGAGTGTAGGTCTTTGGAGAAGACTGAGTTGTAGGGCATTGGGCCTGAGCTGTAGGAACCTGTTTGAGGTTCTGAGTGTAAGATCTAAGGATCTGAGATAGTGGAGAAGTTTGGCCGAATCTAGTACACTACTAGATAGGCGAAGGGGGAAAGTGGATGTACCCAAACCTTGGGGAACCACTATAAATCTGTGTGTTCACTGTGTGTATGTGTGATTCTGTGATTGCTGTTTGATTTCTGTGAAGTAGTAATTATAAATCTGTGATATAATCTGCAATCTGCCTAAAAAGGTTTAAAAAGATTAAGGCAGATATTCACCCCCCTCTAGGTGTTTAGGTACAATTTCTTTCAAGTGGTATCAGAGGGAGGTTCCTCAAAAAAGGACTTAACTGTCTGAGTAGATCCTGTTGGCAGATTCAGTATAAGTAAATTGCAGAATCAAGAAAATCAAGAAACATGGGTTCAACAGAGAATCATAAGGAACTTGGATCCATGAAGTTGCCCATTTGCAGAAAAGAAATTTTTGGCATCTGGAAGGAAAGGGTGAGACTATTTATGGAAGCCTCAGACCCTAGAATATATATCACAGTTAAAGAAGGGCCATATGTGCCTATGAAGGTTTCAGTCCTGGATGCAAATCAGAGAACACCTAAGGACTTCTCTGAAATGACAAAAGATGAGATAATTCTAGCCACAATGGACAAAAGGGCTCAGAATATCATTGTGAGTGCCATAGATGATGCTACCTTTCAGAATTTGATACACTGTAAGACATCTAAGGAGATGTGAGATACCTTGATAGTGTATATGGAAGGTTCAGAAGAAGTGAGACAGGACAGAAAGTCATTATTAAACCAGGAATATGAAAGTTTCAGGCAAGGTAAGTCTGATAGCATAACAGAATGCTATAAGAAGTTCTATAGGATTGTGAATGCGCTAATGTCCTATGGAAGAGATTTCAGTAATTATGAGCTGAATGATAAATTCTTGAGGTCCCTAACAAAGGATTGGGACACCAAGATCTGTGCAATTAGAGAAATGGCCAAGTTAGCAGATATCCCTCCTCCAACATTATTTGTGAAACTGCTATCTTATGAAATGCAGTTGATGGTAAGGAAAGAAGAGGAGAAGTCTACCAGAATTGAGAATAAAGAAAGAACAGTGGCTTTCAAGACAGAAGCCACTAGAAAATACAGAAGTAAGTCTCCATCTCCACCACCAAAGGTTGCTGAGACTGAGTCAGATGATTCAGAATGCAAAAGTCTGAAAGCAGTGAAAGTGATGAGAACTTTGCAGCATTCACAAGACACTTTCAGAAGTTTCTAAAGAAGAAATAATGGAGGACAAAGCCATTCACATCACCGGGTAAAGATGACTATTATCAGAACAAAAAGTCATCAAAGAAAGACAGGAGAAAGCCCAAGTCAAGCAAAGCAACTCTATCAAAAATTATATGCTATTGCTGTAATAGACAAGGACATGTTATTGCAGACTGTCCATAGAAAAGGAAAGAGTCTAATGATAAGAAGAAGACTCAATTCAAGGGCAAGAAGGAAAGGTCCTTTGTTTCCAAGAAGGACAAAAGCTTGTCAGATATATCATCTTCAGAAACTGAGTCAGAAGCTGAAGCATACATAGGACTGTTTGCTGAAGAAGAGGAAGAAGAGTTCATCCAGATAATGAACTCTATATATGAGCAAGAGGACACTCAGTGCCAAGGACTGATGGCCTTAACAGAAGGTGACAAAATCCGGAAGCAGCCTGGACCTAGTAAGGTACAAAATTGTTCTTTAAGTTCAATTTCTAGTACTAGTTCAGATTCAGTTACATCAGCATCAAGTGATGCCAGTGGATCTGAATCTGAAGAGGATATTCATTAGTTGATTGATGAATATAGAGTTCTATTGCAAGCATTTAAAAAAGCAAATCATTGGCCAAGAGTCAGGCTAAGGAGATTACAAGTCTCAAAGTGGCTGCAACTGATTTTGAGAAGCTGTTTGATCAAAAATTAAATGAAATAGCCAGACTGAAAAACATAACTGTTATTCAGATGGGGACTATAATATTTAAGAATGATCAAATCAAAATTCTGGAGATTAGTCTTCAGAAGGAGAGATACATTGTTGCTAGGTTTTCTAAACCTAAGTCTGTTCTACCCTTAATTGATGAATTTGTTCATCAAAGAGGTAAAACTGGATTAGGGTTTACTAAACCTGCTAGGACTGTTCAGTCCAAGTCTAAGGGCAAAGCCCCAGCTTTCAACAAGCCAGCTGTAGATAAAACAGCTAGGAATGTACCTAAGCAAAGGTACAATAGGTTTGAGTGCTGGTGCTATGGCAAGGTAGACCACTTTACCATAGACTGTTGGCATAATTCTAATGCCAAGTTGAGTAGCAAACTGCCTGTTGGAAGATCAGCAGGTAGCTTTGTAAAGAGGCAAACTAACCAACACCAAGGACCCAAGAATTCTTTGGGTTCTAAGGTCAACTAATCTGTTTTGTAGGTGAGTCCAAGTGGCCATGCCCCAATATGGTACTTGGACAGTGAATGTTCCAAACACATGACTGGAACTAGGGGATTGCTAAAGGACTACACACCAATCAAGGATGGTCCTAAAGTCACCTTTGGTGGTTCTGAAAAAGGAATCATCAAGGGTTTTGGTAACATTTCTAGCTCCCATATAACTATTACTCAAGTGGCTTATGTTAAAGGTTTGAAACATAACCTTATTAGTATAAGTCAACTGAGTGATTTAGGATATGACATCTCATTTGTTAAAGATGGTTGTCATATCAGGAGGTCAAATGATCAAGAGATCATTTTGATTGGTTATAGAAAGAGGAATGTCTATTGCCTAGACATTATGGTTGAGAACAATGGTTCTCCAGTGTGTCTTGTTGCTGATGAGAAAGTCTCTCATTGTGTCAAATGGCACAAGAGGCTAGCCCATCTCAACTACAAGATAATTGGCCAACTCTATAGCAAAAAGTTAATGAGGAATGGTCCTCAAGTTAAGTGTATTAAAGATGGAATATGCTCAGCTTGTCAGAAGGGCAAGCAGACTAGATCCACCTTTAGTAGCATTGAAAACAAAGATGCTGTGAGGTGTTTATACCTCTTGCATATGGATCTCTTTGGTCCTATGCCAGTTCACAGCCTAGGTAGGAAGGTCTATACCTTTGTGGTTGTAGATGACTACTCAAGGTTTTCCTGGGTGTTCTTCCTTAGACAGAAATCTGAAACACCTAGTATCTTCTATAGCTTTGTCAAACAAATTCAGAATGAACTAGACAGTACAGTGGTCAAGATAAGAAGTGACCATGGTACTGAATTCCAGTCTGATAGCATGACAAAAGTTTGTGAAGAATTTGAGATATTTCAGGAGTTTTCTTCACCAAGAACACCTCGGCAAAATGACATTGCTGAGAGGAAAAATAGAACCTTGATTGAGGCTGGTAGAACCCTATTAAGTGATACATCTCTCCCAGAATATTTCTGGGCTGAGGCAGTGAATACTGCATGCCATGTAATTAATAGGGTACCATTACTAAAAGCCACAACAAGACTCCCTATGAGATTGTGAAAGGCAGAAAACCAAGCCTATCCTATTTCAGGATCTTTGGTTGTAAGTGCTTTATACTTAACAATGGAAAGTCTTACTTGACCAAGTTTGCTGCCAAATCCCAAGAGGGGATCTTTGTTGGGTACATCAATAATAGTAAGGCTTATAGGGTCTACAACCTGTCTACTCAAGTTGTAGAAGAGTCAGTACATGTAGTATTTGATGAAGCTAGACTTATTAACCATGAGTTGTCTAGAAGTATTTGTAGCTCCACAGGGTTGACTAAGAAGATGGACAAGCTCACTATTGAAGAAGAATCTACTGCAAATCAACAAGTGAATGATAGTGGCTGTTGTCTAGGGGGAGTACTACATGTACCAAATGCAGAAGAAGATCAATGAGTGCAGCAAGTTGAAGAAGCTGAAGGAGTTCAACCTGAAGTCAGGCTGCCTCCAGCTAATATACATCTAAGAGATCATCCAGCAGATCAAATCATTGGTGATCTAAGACAAGGGGTACAAACAAGGAGCAGAAATCTGAATGTAGTACTCTACTCCAGTTTTCTATCCCAAGTAGAGCCAAAGAAGTTTGAAGAAGCCATCCTAGACCCTCATTGGATTGAGGTAATGCAAGAGGAGCTGAATCAGTTCAAGAGATGCAAAGTCTGAGAGCTTGTTCCTAAACCAAAAGACCACAACATAATTGGGACCAAGTGGATCTTTAGGAACAAGATGGATGAACATGGAGTCATCATAAAGAACAAAGCAAGACTGGTTGCTAAGGGATATAGGCAGGAAGAAGGTATTGACTTTGATCAAACCTTTGCTCCAGTAGCCAGACTGGAAGCCATAAGAATGTTCCTGGCCTATGCAACCTATCAAGGATTTAAAGTATTCCAAATGGATGTGAAGTCAGCCTTTTTGAATGGCAATCTGAAAGAGGAAGTCTATGTGGAACAGCCATCAGGTTTTGTTGATTCAACTCAACCTAATTATGTCTATAGACTTAGGAAGGCTTTATATGGGTTAAAACAAGCCCCTAGGGCTTGGTATAAAACCCTATCTAGTTTCCTCATTGAGAATAAATTCATAAGGGGAAAATAGACGAGACTCTATTCCTTAGGGAATCCAGAGGCAAGATCATACTAGTCCAAATATATGTAGATGACATCATATTTGGGTCTACTGAAAGTAGTCTTTGCAAAACGTTTGCAAAACTTATGCAAGGGCAATTTGAGATGAGCAGTATGGGGGAACTTAAGTTCTTCTTGGGTCTCCAAGTTAGACAGACTGAGAATGGTTTATCCATATGCCAGTCTAAGTTCACCCTTGAACTGATAAGGAAGTATGGTATGGATTCATCCAGTACCATGAAGACTCCTATGGGGTCAAGTATGTCTCTTAGCAAAGATGATGCAGGAAAACCTGTAGATGAGACTTTGTATAGAGGGATAGTTGGCTCCCTTCTATACTTGACTGCAAGTAGACCAGATATCATGTATGCTACATGTGTCTATGCTAGGTACCAAGCATGCCCTAAAGAGTCTCATTTGATAGCAGTCAAAAGAATACTGAGATATCTAAAGGGCACTCCTTATCTAGGCCTTTGGTACCCTAGGAATGGAGACTTTGAACTAACAGGTTATTCAGATGCAGATTTTGCAGGCTGCAAAGAAGACAGAAAAAGTACAACTGGAACCTGTCAATTCCTAGGTGGAAGACTGATATATTGGAGTAGCAAGAAGCAAACAAGTGTGGCTATCTCCACAGCAGAATCAGAATATGTGGCTGCAGGAAGTTGCTGTGCTCAACTTCTATGGATACAACCTCAACTTGAGGATTATGGTATTCAAGTAAGTAGAACACCACTGTTTTGTGATTCTACTAGTGCTATATCTATTGCTAACAATCCTGTTTCCCATAGCAGAACTAAACATATTGAGATAAAATATCATTTTCTAAGGGAACATGTAGAAAAAGAAGATATATCACTAGAGTATGTAAATACAGATAATCAACTAGCTGACATGTATACTAAGCCCCTAGAAGAAACCAAATTCAATAGGTTCAAAATTGAATTAGGTATGATAAACTTAGAATAAGTTTACAGAAATGGCTAAGTAAAAAGGTGTCGACACACAGAGTTATCTGTGTCGACACAGAAAAGTGGTGTCGACACTTCAGGGAAAAGGTGTCGACACATCTAGGAAGTTGGTGTCGACACTTCAGAAAATTAGTGTCGACACATACAGAGTCGTTGTCAACACATCCAAGGTGGTGTCGACACTTAAGATTTACACAGAATTAAGCAAGTAAAGTCTCGTCTAAGTGTCGAGCTGAGTGGTGTCGACACATAAACAAGTGTCGACACATATGTTCTGTCGACTATACTTGTGTCGACACATAGGTGTCGAGACATTATAAGTTTGTGTCGACACTTATCAACAGTGTCGACACAATTTGAGTTTATTGACGCACCCTTTCATCTTCAAACCTAGAAAGGTATAAATAGGATTTCGCCATTGTCTGTCGACACGCTCACCAAAGTTTCGAGACCAAACTTGTGTGTCGACACCTCTCTTCTCTCCATTCAAATTCTTCAAACCCTAATGGCGCCAAAGCTCGAAGAGAACGTAAATGAAGGCTATGAACTGGTGCGGCATGCGTTTGATGATGCAGAATCGGAGATAAAGGATGTGGTAACCCTAGTCGCAAACTCAGGGTTAGATTTTCTTGTTTCATAGTCAACCAAAATATGGAAGAAGGAAGTATTGGAATTTCTGAATGGAGCAACCCTTGACGACTTTGGACTCAAGATAAAGTCAAGGGTTCATGGAGAAAAGGTGAAGGTATCACCTAAGAGTGTGAGAAAGGTACTAAACCTACCAAGGACAGAGGAAGAAGATGAAGTTACTGCTTCTAAGACCAGAGAAGCTTTAACATGGTGTGGACTGGATTCCAAGCTGAAAATTGGATCAGTATTCAATAGAAAAGGGATGAACAGCCAAGGCAAATTTCTCTTAGAAATTGTTGGCAAGGTGATCTTGAGTAAGCCTGGAGGGCATGACAGGGTATCAGCACATATGTTCAATCTTATGACAAGGATTATCTTCACATTGAAAACTGATTGGTCTGTAGTAGTCTTTGATAAGATTAAGGAGAGTCTGAAGAAACCCAATTTGGGTAGGATACTCAGTCTTTACTTGGCTGGTAGTATACCAGAAGTAATGAGTCAAGCTGCAGGCTCTAAAATCAATCATATGAGGAAGATGGACATGAGACTCTTCACAAGATGGGATAGGGTCTTGACAAAGGAATTACCTACTCCTGAGAAAATAACTACACGGAAGAAGAAGAAGACAGCCCCAGTGGCTCAAGATTCCTCTAGCAGCTCTGATGAGCAAGTTGTCTTCACTCCTGATGAAGAAGACACTGGAATTGCTGGAAAGTCTCCAGCTCAACAAGATGATGCAGATAGGCAGGGGGAGCTACCTCAAGCTAGCCCAGTACATCAGGATACTATCCAGGGGGAGCCTCTAGTAGTGGAAGAGCCAACTCCACTAGAAAGTGAGCAAGCTACAAACACCATACTTGAGGTACTCACTGAAATCAATAACTTAGTTTTCCCTATTGAGGATACAGTTTTGTCTGATTCATTAAATAATGTTAATCAGCAACCTCAGATTGACAGTCAACTCCCAGATGTTGTCATGGAGGATACATCTATTGTAGCTCAAGTTGTACCTGATCTAGTTGTTGATGAGAAAAGGGATTCACCATCACAACCTCAACAAGAGTTTACAATGGAAGATCTCTTCCTTAATCTGGATCAAACAGATTATGAGAAAGCAAGTGCTGCTGCTGAGGGGGAGAATGCTCAAGTTGAGGGGGAGCAAGTGGAAATTCTAGAAGAAACGGCAAGGAAAGAGCCTGATAAGCCAAAGGAAGTTGAGGAGCTCCCTAGGGAGAGGGTAGACATAGTCAGCACCTCAGCTTCTGAAGATGAGGAGGCTACAAGAGCAAAGAAAAGGAAATTTCAAGTCTTCAAGAGGAGGAGCCAGACTTATAAGAAAGCTCTGCAAACAATATCACAACAGCCTGCACTACAGCCAACACCAACTATAGACTACAGTGCTCTGATGGTTACTATGCAAATTAAGCTTGATGAGCACAGGAAAGCCATAGAAACATATATGGATGAGGTGCATAAGTCTTTACAGTTTGATCTAGCCCAAGACATTAAGTCTATAAGATTTGAAATGAATCTCAATAAGAAGGAGATGACTGACTGCTTCCACAAGGGAGGGAATGCAGTGGTTTACTTGGCTATATAATAAGAGAAAATAAAAGCTCAAGTGGATGACATTGCACTGAAGCAAGGATATGTTCTGGAGAACCAGCTCAGAATGAATGAAAATTTGACTGCTTCACACAATGCAATTGTCACAGAGATGAAGAATATAGCTGCTGGACAGACTACTTCTACTGCTACTGCTAAGGCAGAGTTTGATAAAGCTTTACAAGAGGGTATAAATGCTGTTACTTCTGCTATTGAAAACTCTCAGAAGTTGATAACTGAAAAACTCCAAAGGTTGAAACCTTTCTTTAAAGATGGAGTAAACTATTTGGATAACCAAATAAGATTTCAAAAGGATGATCTAAGGGATCATATGGAAAGAGAAGTCATAAAGGGGGAGAGGGTGCTAGTCAAAGCCAGCTCTGATCATGCAAAGTGGATTTCTAATTCTATCAGAGCAACTCTTGGTTATCCTCCTTTATGTGATGATGATAATGTGGCAGAGTCTGGGATACATCCTGCATATCTAGGAGGGGAGCAACCTGAAGTGGCTCAAGTAATCTACCCTCCTCCAGACTTTGATATGGTACAGGCAGATATAAAGTCCATGTATAGCCCACCTGAGGGAAAGCACAATGTCATTATAGAAAAAGTGGTTCAGCCAGTATCTGAGGCTATGCAAGAAGCTTTGCTGAAAGAACAAGAAGCCAAACTGTCTAAGAAGAGGTTCAGAGAGCAAGCTGAACAAAGGCCTGATTTTGAGCAGTGGAGCCCCACTTCAAGAAATATTATTTTGACTGCTTGGAAGGCTGCCAAAGATAATATTCAAGACAAAAACAAGTGGTATTCTGAACTAGAATGGAGAAAGCATGAAAACAGGCAAGAAGCCATAGTGCAATATAGAAGAAAGGAAAAGATGGGAAAGCTACCTCCTACTGCCCAGGAGCCTAGCAAGTACTTTCCCAAGCCTTATCATTACTTTGAGAGGCAGAAGATTAAAGCTGAAGAGCTAAAGAAGAAGGAGATGAAAGGGAAAAAGCCTGCTGATACTGAAGATGCTGAAGCCCCTGTACAAGCCAAGATACAGTCTGGAAAGGGAATAGTGATCAAGGATGCTGAGCAAACATAGAGTAGCATTATCTTAAGTTTACTATGTAATCACTTGTATTAAAACAGTCTGTAAACTTTTGTAAAATGAATATGACAAAGCTGTTAGAACAATGTGATGTGTTATAAATCTATTTCATAATTGTTCTGAGATGATATCTGTGTATACATGTTTTGTTTGATACATGTTTATGTACTTTCCCTGATTGCATAATCCTGTTTTACATCATACTGTAATTTTGTTATGTATGGTGTATATCATTGACTAAGGGTTATGACTTCTCCAAATCGGGAGAGATTGTTGGGTACATTGGTTTAAATGTACCTGATTTGAAGAAGCCTCACCCTACTCAATGATATACATCAAAATGTATTTGATGTGTTTTGAGTTTAGTTGTGCAGGTTAAGTATTTGCAGGGAAAGCAGAAAAGATTCTAAGTCCATGTGTCGACACTCAAAAGGAAAGTGCCGACACTTAGGAAGACTTGTGTCGACACCCAGGCAAGCAGTGTTGACACTTGGAGTAATTGTGTCGACACCAGGGATGCAAAGTCGACACCAGACATAAAGTGTCGACACATGAAGGCTGTGTCGACACTCAATGAAGAGAAGTCCAGTGAAGAAGTGTCGACACTTAGAAGCAGTGTCGACACCCAGAGGAACTGTGTCTATATCAGAAAGTGTCGACACTAGGAGGCTGTGTCGACACTCAGTAAAAGTCAGCAGAGTCTAAGTATAAGTGTCGACATAATAAAGAATGTGTCGACACTCAGCAGAAGACTCAACACTTGAAGAAAGTGTCGACACAAGAAAGAATGTGTCGACACTCAGCAAAAGACTCAATATATGAAGAAAGTGTCGACACTAGGAGGCTGTGTCGACACTCAGCAGAGTTCAAAAAAAAAAATCTAAGTACAAGTGTCTACACAAAGGAGATGTGTCGACACTCAGCCAAAGTCTCAACAGAAGAAGAATGTGTCGACACAAGGAGCTGTGTCGACACTCAGCAAGTATCAACACAGAAGACATGTGTCGACACCAAGAAGATGTGTCGACACTGAACAAGTTCAACACATGAAGATGTGTCGACACAAAGGAGTTGTGTCGACACTTACAAGAATTCAACAAAGTACTGAAGAACAAAGAGTTGTGTCGACACTCAATATCAGTGTCGACACATATTGAAGAAGCTGTGTCGAGATATAAATTCTACAACACAAGGAGTTGTGTCGACACCTTGAAGGTTAGTGTCGACACTTAGTCTACTTGTGTCGACACTTGGTCTATAAGTGTCGACACTTAAAGACAGATTATCTCGACACTTTCAGACAGTTACAGTTATTTCAAGAACTGACTGGATGACTTGACAGCTGCCATTCTAGCCGATCTACTGCACCTGTCAGAGTTGTCAGAAAGCTGTCAGGAACCGGATCAGCCGGTCACCATGAAGAAGGCCTATAAATAGGCTTATACTGTCAACAGAAAGAGATGATCATCAACATAGATTCAACACAGATTAACACAAATCAGTTGAAGTGATCTAAAGATCTAAGTAGTTGGAGAGAGAGAGCTCCATCCAAGAAGATAGTCGTTGGAACCAGGCTGTGAAGAAGGATTCAGACCTAGTTCTGAATCTTAAGTTGCAGAGATCAAAGATCAGCTGCAGAGAAGATCAACCCTATTGTGTTCTACATTCAAGAAGCTTTGAAGAAAATCCAAGTGAGGTTGATCTCAGCAGAGTTCTTTCAAGAACTCATCAAGAACCTATCAACTCATCTCTCTATTCAGAGTTGTAGGTATATACACTTTGTATTTTATATTTCTTGTAGGATCCTTAGGGATCTGAGTTGTAAGCCTGCAATTATAAAGGCTGAGTGGTAGGGCCTGTGTGCCTGAGTGTAGGAGATCTGTTTCTCTGAGTGTAGGCCTGTTATGGCTGAGTGTAGGCCTTGTGGCTGAGTGTAGGCTTTGTGAAGAAGCTGAGTGTAGGTCTTTGGAGAAGACTGAGTTGTAGGGCCTTGGGCCTGAGCTGTAGGTGTTGGGTTTCTCTATGTGGATGGCACAACGCTTGTGCACGCAGCGGAAAAATAAACATCAAGAAAAACCCAAAGAGATGTGGATCGGGCTATGAACGTTGAATCAATAAGTTAGCAAAACACGAGGCAAACATTACCTCGGTGGCGTTGAGTCACAACTCAACGGAGATGCTCCAAACTTTGATTTCTGCTGGTGGCGAGTTCTTCGTGGAATAGTGTCCACGTTTCAGCAGAAGTCCACACGAGCGGGAGAACGCCGAGCTTTCCATCGCACGGAAGATCGGGAAGGAGAAGACCGCACCTCGGCTATTCCACGGACTGCTAGGTCCGCGCCAGGAAGAGCAGCACCAGCGACAGTTGCTGGAGAAGAGGCGGTCGACGGAGCAAACACGGCGATGGAGGAACTCTTCCGTCGGCGGCGGGGATCGGGATCGGCGGATCGAAAGGCGGAACGGCTTCCGTCGGGTTTCGATCTACTACAGGAGAAAATCGCGAGAGAGCGATCCTGAAAACCCTAAGTGTCCTATTTATACCAAAGGTATAAATAAACCCAGGAAAATCGCTATCCGCAGACCACCCAAAAATAGGGTTCAGAATCGGCGAGTATCAATCGGTGAGAATCGGCGACAATCGGCGAGAATCACTGAGCAGGTTCGGCGAGAATCAGTCGACGAGTATCATACAGGATCGGCGAGAATCAGAGTACAATACTCGACGATTCTCGCCGATCGTCGAGCCGCGCTCGACGATACACAATGATACTCGACGATCATCGAGCCGCGGTCGATGACAATTGTCGAAGTAGTCGATCGTCGAGAATCAACAATTGATTCTCGACGATTCTCGTCGATCGGCGAGAATCAGAGAGACGATTCTCGCCGATCGGCGAGAATCAGAAGACGATTCTCGACTAATGTCATCGACCCTCGGACGACAATCCCAACCAGCCCTTCAAGGCAACATTTGCCCAACCCGATGATCCTATAAGGCAACACTTTGCCCATAACCCTATTCAGGTCGGTGATTGGTAACCTTTACCAACACAGTCAGTCATCCAACTTCTCCACATCTCTTATGTGCGACCCTGCAGGCTCATATCACATTGGCAGTGAGATTACATGCTTGATCACTTCTAGATCACAATGGTAACTCCAACAGACTCCCACTTGATCTCGAAAGTATCAAACCAAAAACCTCACAAACAATGAGCGGCATCTAGCAATGCATCATTGCTCCCCAAGCAATATGAGTTTATAACTCATAAGCCTTTATGACCAATGTATCAGCGTTGTCTTTGTCCCTTTGTCCTTTACATCCGGAAAGAACTAGAGGTATGGACCGTGTCACCCTCGTAATAGCTCAATCCAAGTTTCTTGATCCAGGACGGACTTCCAGAGAATGGTGAGTCCAATATCACATATTGACTCAACCAAGCATGGCCATGCATTTCTCAGTCCAGTTCCATCAAAGGCCCATGGATGCAACTCCTGTCATACAGGAGGACAAATCCCATATCTGCTCACACACAAACACCCAAATGATTCGTAACATGCCCAACAACCACCCTTATCATCAACCTTTCTCAAGGAAGACTTTAGATGACATCAAAGCACGCTCTTCCTCACTTGATGAATGCTGTGACTTCAGGTCAAAGGATCACAACACCATTGTCAATTGAGCCCTACTCGTGACACGATTGGATGACAATCTACAGAGTAGTCTCAGGTTGGGTCTGTCCAGTACAACTTGTTCACTAACAAGTACCCACGTGATGACTTGATATCACAATATCATGACCTGTGAGAACCAGTCATCAGTCAACACACATGCTAGTCTTCATGTACCATCATCACCCTTAGCTTCTATGATGATACTCGACCAGGGACCTTTAAGAATGAAGCTTCAAATAAATCATAGGCTCTCACATTCAAGTCACGTACTTGATGTCCCATGGAAGCGAACATTCTAAGGGTATCTATTATGTTAACATTTAACTATCATATATAGAAAAATTCATAATAAAAGAATTTGCCATTAATTATAAAAGAAAAACTAGGTACACAGTTCATCATATGAACAAACATCCAACAAAATACAAGATTGCATGCAACCCACAAGATTCTCGCTAGAGTTGATCATTTAGGTATCGTATACCCATCGATCTAGTATGACCATCATGCTTTCTCTGCGCGAGAGGCTTTATCAGCGGATCCGCAATATTTTCCTCAGTCGACACTCTGCAAATGTTTACATCTCCTCGTTCGACAATCTCACGAGTAAGATGAAAACGCCGGAGTATGTGCTTGGAGCGCTGATGAGATCTAGGTTCCTTAGATTGTGCAATTGCACCATTGTTATCACAGTAGAGAACTACGGGACCAACAATGCTAGGAACTACATCAAGCTCGCCGATGAATTTCCTAATCCATACAGCCTCCTTCGCCGCATTAGCTGCTGCGATATACTCGGCCTCTATTGTAGAATCAGCAACTGTCTCTTGCTTGGAACTCTTCCAGCTCACAGCTCCTCCATTCAGGCAAAACACAAAACCTGACTGAGACTTGGAGTCATCTCGATCAGTTTGGAAGCTAGCATCCGTGTAACCACTTACAACGAGCTCTTCCTCTCCACCATACACCAAGAACACGTCCTTAGTCCTTCTCAAGTACTTCAGGATATTCTTGACTGCAATCCAGTGACACTCACCGGGGTCTGACTGATACCTGCTAGTCATGCTCAAAGCAAAGGAGACATCGGGTCGAGTACATAACATCGCGTACATAATTGATCCAATTGCCGAAGCATATGGAATCAACTTCATGTGGTCCTTATCTTCACAAGACTTTGGACACTGGTCCTTAGAGAGATTCACACCATGAGACATGGGCAAAAATCCTTTCTTGGACTCAAGCATGTTGAACCGCTTCAACACCTTTTCGATGTACGTACTCTGGGTCAAACCCAGCAACTTCTTCGATCTATCTCTATAGATCTTAATACCGAGTATATAAGTCGCTTCACCCAAATCCTTCATTGAAAAGCAGTTCCCTAGGTTGTTCTTAACAACTTTCAGGGTAGGAATGTCATTCCCGATCAACAGTATGTCATCTACATACAATATCAGGAAGACAACAATGCTCCCACTGATTCGCTTGTAAACACAAGGATCATCTTCATTCTTGATGAAACCAAACTTTTTGATTTTCTCATCAAAACGAAGATTCCAACTTCGAGAGTCCTGTTTCAGTCCATAAATGGACTTATTCAGCTTGCATATTTTAGTGGCTTCATCTGGGGATACAAAACCCTCGGGTTGTGTCGTATACACTTCCTCAAGGAGGTTTCCATTAAGGAAATCCGTTTTGACATCCATCTGCCAGATCTCGTAGTCATAATACGCAGCAATAGCAAGCAATATCCTAATGGACTTTACCATGGCAACAGGGGAAAAGGTCTCATCATAGTCAATACCATGAATTTGCTTGAAACCCTTAGCCACTAGTCGCCCTTTGAATGTCTGTACATTCCCATCCATGTCGGTCTTCTTCTTGAAGACCCACTTGCACCCTATGGGTCGTACCCCTTCAGGTGGTTCCACCAAGTTCCAAACTTGGTTTGCATACATGGAGTCCATTTCGGATTTCATAGCCTCAAGCCATTTGTCGGAGTCCGGTCCATTCATAGCCTCTTGGTAGGTTGCTGGTTCATCATCATGATCCATGAGCAACACATTACCTATTTGAGACACGAGAAATCCATATCTCTCAGGCTCAAACCTCGGTCTACCAGATCTACGTAGGACTTGTGTTCCCTGAGCAGGTTCTCTAGCTACAACATCTTGTAGTCCTGTCTCAGAATCCAATTCCGGTTCATTCACTACATGTGGTTCTTGAACTTCTTCAAGCTCTACCTTTTCAGTCTTTCTTGATAAGAACTCTTTCTCCAAGAAGACACCAGTCCTTGCAACAAACACTTTACCCTCAGACGGTATGTAAAAGTAATACCCTTTCGTTTCCTTAGGATATCCCACCAGATAACATTTATCCGATTTGGGTTCCAGCTTGTCAGGCATTTGACGTCTCACGTATGCCTCACAGCCCCAAATTTTAATGAACGACATACTAGGACACTTCCCAGTCCATATCTCATATAGTGTCTTCAGAGCCGTTTTAGTTGGAGCGCGATTCAATGTCATTGCAGCAGTCTCTAAAGCAAAACCCCAAAAAGGAAACAGGCAAGTCTGCATGACTCATCATCGAACGTACCATGTCTTACAGAGTACGATTTCTCCTCTCAGACACACCATTATGTTGTGGTGTTCTAGGTGGAGTGAGCTGTGATACAATACCACACTCTTTCAGATGATCATGGAACTCATGACTCAGGTATTCGCCACCTCGATCAGATCGGAGTGCTTTAACCCTTTTACCCAACTGGTTTTCTACTTAATTCTTGAACTCTTTGAACTTTTCAAAGGTCTCGGATTTGCACTTCATAAGATACACATATCCGTATCTACTGAAATCATCAGTAAATGTAACAAAGTAGAAATACCCTCCTCTAGCCATGGAACTCATGGGTCCGCATACATCACTATGTACAACACCCAAGAGATCCTCAGCCCTCTCAGTATAACCAGTGAAAGGAGCTTTAGCCATCTTGCCTAACAAACAAGATTCGCATCGCTCAAATGATTCAAGATCAAATGAGTCCAAAAGTCCATCTTTATGGAGCTTGGATATGCGCTTCTCGTTGATATGGCCCAAATGACAATGCTAGAGAAAAGTAGGGTTCGAATCATTTGTTCTTAGTCTTTTATTGTTTTCTACATTACAGATCAGATGGTCCAAGTTCAAAACGTAAAGACCATTAAACAATTGGGCAACAACATAACAAACATCATTCTTAAATATAGAACAACAATTGTTCTTAATTATAAAAGAAAATCCAATCATGTCCAAACATGAAATAGATATAATGTTTCTAGTTATCGCCGGAACAAAATAACAGTTATCTAGTTCTATTACAAGCCCACTGGGCAAAGAAAGACGATAAACTCCTACGGCTACAGCAGCAACTCTTGCTCCATTGCCGACGCAGAGGTCCACCTCCCCTTTACTCAGCAATCTTCTCCTTCCCAGTTCCTGCACATTTGTACAAATATGAGAACCACATCCGGTATCCAATACCCAAGATGAAAGAGCAGAAAGGTTTATCTCTATAACGTAGATATTAGAAGCGGAAGTCATACCTCCCCTCAATTTCTGCAGACCCTCAATATACGAAGGACAGTTCCTCTGCCAATGACCAGCCTTGACACAGTGGTGGCATTTCCCATCCTTCACCGTGCTCTTCTTTTTCATCAGTGCTGAAGACTTGGGCTCAAGATATGACTTAGGTCCTACCTTCGTCTTCTTGGAGCCCTTGGCTTTGCCCTTGCCCTTATGCACCATCAGTATGAGGCTGGCAGGCTTGGCCTTCTTCATATTGATTTTGGCAGTTCTCAACATGCCTAGGAGTTCGGGCAGTGTCTTGTCTATCTCGTTCATGTTGTAGTTCAAGACGAACTGCTCATAACTGTCCGGCAACGATTGCAGGATCAGATCCGTGGCCAACTCTTGACCAAGAGGAAAATCCAGCCTTTCAAGGTTCTCTATATACCCAATCATCTTGAGTACGTGAGTCCCTACTGAGTCTCGAACTCCCATCTTGCACTGAAACAACGCTTTCGTGATGTCAAACCTCTCTTGACGAGCCTGCCCTTGAAACATTTTCTTGAGATGCTCGTCAATCTCCTTGCACCCCATGTTCTCATGTTACTTCTGAAGCTCAAAGTTCATGGTGGCAAGCATAAGACACTCGACATCCAAAGCATCGTCAGTATACTTCTTATAAGTATCTTTCTCCGCACGGGAAGAGTTCCCGGTCGGCACCTCGGGGGCTTCTTCTTCCAAGACATAGAGCTTTCGCTCTTGCCTGAGAATAATTCTCAGGTTCCTATACCAGTCCATGTAATTTGTCCCACTGAGCTTATCCTTCTCAAGGATGGCTCTCAGAGACAACGTGGAGTGCGCAACGCTTGCCATGGAATTCTACAAGAATTTATGAAGAATAAAATCAGTACCTAAATTTCAATTACAATTTATTCTAATTAGGACTTCAATTAAAATACTCCCACTATTTTATTCGAAATGATAGCCCTCACTAACAATTCAGAGAGTTCATGCGAGCTACTCTCTTAGTGGACAAGATCTGTATTTCACCAACACTATGAGTCCGCTTTGGCGTTCCTCTCACGATGCGGTTATTTAGGTAGGCAACGCTTGCCAATTGCATCCTCATGCAATTCTTGTATGGTTGGTGAATAACTCCTTATTCGCATCCATCATATGGTGCATGCCAACCCTATGCCTCTAGGCACTCAACCTTTGAGGTCACCTAGTTAAGCTGGACCCGATGTCGACAGTGGGATATCACAATTATCCGCTCGCACCCTTACCAAGATAGATTAATGCACCTTGCTTTGGCAAGCCCACACTTCATCGATCGAGGCAGGAAGAGTGTCATCCATCGGAAGGCATCCGAACACTTAATATTTGATGAAGGGATTTCAAATATAGGTTAACAATTAACCATGATCAACATTTGATCGACGTGCACATCCAAAGAAAAACAATTCTTCTAAAACCACATGCATCCCTTATGTGCACATCCTGACACCATCAACATTTGATAGAAGGAAGGGCTAAATCTGAACATCCGGAAATTTCCAAATCCTCAGATTTACATGCATTGGACAAAGGCAAAGACAGCTCAACTTAAAGCAGTAGACAAGCTCATCTCTCTTTGTTGGATTCAAAATCCAAAACAAAATCGAGGGATGGTTACTGCTAAGGAGATCACAATTTCTAACACTTAGAAATCCACCGAAATTCCAATCGTTCTTGGCGAGGTACCAAGACTAAATCTAGATATTTAGAACACTTCTAAATCCCTAGGTTTACACGCACTGGAATAACAAACTTCCAAAACAACGATCATGGCCGGAACCTGGCTTTGATACCACTGTTGGGTTTCTCTATGTGGATGGCACAACGCTTGTGCACGCAGCGGAAAAATAAACATCAAGAAAAACCCAAAGAGATGTGGATCGGGCTATGAACGTTGAATCAAGAAGTTAGCAAAACACGAGGCAAAAATTACCTCGGTGGCGTTGAGTCACAACTCAACGGAGATGCTCCAAACTTTGATTTCTGCTGGTGGCGAGTTCTTCGTGGAATAGTGTCCACGTTTCAGCAGAAATCCACACGAGCAGGAGAACGCCGAGCTTTCCGTTGCACGGAAGATCGGGAAGGAGAAGACCACACCTCGGCTATTCCACGGACTGCTAGGTCCGCACCAGGAAGAGCAGCACCAGCGACAATCGCTGGAGAAGAGGCGGTCGACGGAGCAAACACGGCGGCGGCGGAACTCTTCCGTCGGCGGCGGGGATCGGGATCGGCAGATCGAAAGGCGGAACGGCTTCCGTCGGGTTTCGATCTGCTACAGGAGAAAATCGCGAGAGAGCGATCCCGAAAACCCTAAGTGTCCTATTTATACCAAAGGTATAAATAAACCCAGGAAAATCGCTATCCGCAGACCACCCGAAAATAGGGTTCAGAATCGGCGAGTATCAATCGGTGAGAATCGGCGACAATCGGCGAGAATCACTGAGCAGATTCGGCGAGAATAGGTCGACGAGTATCATACAGGATCAGCGAGAATCAGAGTACAATACTCGACGATTCTCGCCGATCGTCGAGCCGCGCTTGACGATACACAACGATACTCGACGATCGTCGAGCCGCGGTCGACGACAATTGTCGAAGTAGTCGATCGTCGAGAATCAACAATTGATTCTCGACGATTCTCGTCGATCGGCGAGAATCAGAGAGACGATTCTCGCCGATCGGCGGGAATCAGAAGACGATTCTCGACTAATGTCATCGACCCTCGGACGACAATCCCAACCAGCCCTTCAAGGCAACATTTGCCCAACCCGATGATGCTATAAGGCAACACTTTGCCCATAACCCTATTCAGGTCGGTGATTGGTAACCTTTACCAACACAGTCAGTCATCCAACTTCTCCACATCTCTTATGTGCGACCCTGCAGGCTCATATCGCGTTGGCAGTGAGATTACATGCTTGATCACTTCCAGATCACAATGGTAACTCCAACAGTAGGAACCTGTTTGGGGTTCTGAGTGTAAGATCTAAGGATCTGAGATAGTGGAGAAGTTTGGCCGAATCTAGTACACTACTAGATAGGCGAAGGGGGAAAGTGGATGTAGCCAAACCTTGGGGAACCACTATAAATCTGTGTGTTCACTGTGTGTATGTGTGATTCTGTGATTGCTGTTTGATTTCTGTGAAGTAGTAATTATAAATCTGTGATATAATCTGCAATCTTCCTAAAAAGGTTTAATAAGATTAAGGCACCTATTCACCCCCCCTCTAGGTGATTAGGTACAATTTCTTTCAGTTCATCAGATCCATAAACATGGATGGCGCATTGGTCAACCCAAATGGCATGACCGTGAACTCGTAATGCCCAAACCGCGTGCTGAACGCCGTCTTTGGGATGTCGCTTTCCCTTATCCTTAATTTGTAGTAACCAGATTTCAGATCTAATTTCGAATATACTGTAAACCCAACCAACTGATCAAATATATCGTCAATCCTTGGGATCAGATACTTATTCTTCTCTGTAAGCTTGTTCAACTCCCGATAGTCAATACAGAGTCGCAAGCTCCCATATTTATTCTTAACGAAGAGGACCGGTGCGCTCCAAGGAGACAAACTTGGACGCACATACCCTTGCTCCAACAACTCTTGCAGTTGCACTTTCAGCTCCGCCATCTCTCTTGGCGCTATCCGATACGGAGAGCGTGACACCGATTTGGCACCCGGCACCAGCTCAACAGTAAAATCAATCCCCCGCTGAGGAGGGGCTCCTGGGAGATCATCCGGAAACACATCAGGATATTCAGACACAACTGGAATACTGCTAAAACTTGGCTTAGGCGTTGAAGTCTGCACTAATGTGAAAAACAGCTCTGCCACAGACAAAACTGCCTTGACCACCTGAAGGGCCGACATCAAAACCTTACCCGAACCCTTCATGCCTGCGAGCATAGTCTCCCGATCAGTATTCAGTCCTAACTTAACCTCTTTTCGGTTGCAATCAATACATGCTCGCTGCTCCGAGAGCCAGTCCATACCAAAGATTACGTCGAACTCTGCTAACGACAGTACGGATGCTTGCAAATCAAACTACTGGTCCCCAATCCGAATCTTAACCATACAGACTCTATCCACGCGCATTGAGCACCCATTGGGCAACAACACATCCAACCTGTCTTTAGCCATTGAGGAAGGGACTCCGATGCGCGATACGAATCGTTCAGACAAGAAGGAATGCGAAGCTCCCGTATCAAATAGGGCTCTCGCTGGACAATCAAAAATCAACACGAAGCCTAGCACCAACAAATGTAAGCTAACATATAAAAAGGTAACAACTACATAAAGTTAAACTGCTAAAATGTAAATCATACCTGTCACCACATCAGCTTGTTTTATGGCCTCTTGCAGACCAAGGTTGTAAAGTCTAGGCTATGTTGGAGCATGGTGGGACACGGTTGACTCCACTGCCTTCCCTTTTTCTTCGTAGATTGCTCCAGGTTTCCTCTCGGACTTTGTAAGTCCGCTCCAACACTCACGAGCAAAATGCCCCATCTTTCTGCAGTTATAGAACGCTCCTGGGACTCGACTTGTGGTTGACCCCGCCGCACCAGACGAAGGTGCTGAGTTCGAAGTATTCAGCTTCTTGTTCCATCTGCAGAAACCCAACTTTGCATTTGGCACCTTAAATTTTGACTTCTTTTCCCCTGGATCCTTCTTTTCTTGCACTTTCTTCACGACCTTTTCCAACGACCGGGCCGAATTGACCAAGGCTAGGAAGCCCTGCGCCTTAGGCCCAACAAGGAGAAGCTGAAGGTCGCCATGTAGACCCTCATAGAATCAGTTGGTCTTCCGCTCCTCTTCCGTAAACATAGCACCAGCATAACGACCCAACCGCGTAAACTTGTGGAGATAATCATCCACACTTCTGCCTCCCTGAGTCAGACCAAGATACCGATTCTCCATCTTAAGCTTCTGAGCAGAGGGTAGATATCTGGCCAAGAACAACCTTGAGAATTCCACCATAGGCACATCCGCAAGTTGCCTTCCCACTAAGAGATGAACCTCCAAATCGTCCCACCACAGCCTCGCCTCACCAGCCAATTGGAAGGTAGCTATAGTGGTCTTCTGCCACTCAACAGTTTCTGTGGCCATCAAGACCCTCTTTATCGTAGAGAGCCAATCCTTAGCTTGAGTTGGCATTCCAATCCCGTCGAACCTTGGAGGATTAAAGCTCATTACATGCTTGAGCTGCTTCTCTGTAGCCCTCCTTGGTGCTACCTGATCAACTGCGCGTGCACTCTACCACTCCCGGCTCTGCCGCCTTAATCGGTTCTTGCTCATTAATAGGTGGTACAAGGTGCATTTGTGATGAGTCCATTTTTATACCTATTTTCGGACTCATCTGGGCTTGTTTTCCTTCGCTTGCACTTCACTTTTAGTTCGTTATCGTATATATTTCATCTTATCTTTATTTCCATAGGAAGTGCATACTTAGGCCCGTGGTTGTGTATTTTTGTACTTTTAATGTTTGTACTCCTTTTTGTGATCGTCTGGAATGTCTGCACATATCAGTGCTGGGTTTAGGGGTCACGTGCGTGTTCCGAGGATGTTTTGAAGCAGGAATACTGCGCACGATCATCGGATATAGTGCGCACGACCACTGGTCGTGTGCTGATGATCGTGCACAATGTACCATGATTTCTAAAATATACCTGGGGTAATCGCACGACCACTGGACATAATGCGCACGACCACTGGTCATGCGCCACTGCTCGTGCGCGTTATCCCAGTTCTTCTTCCTAATTTGCCATGCCAGTGCGCACTATCACTGGACATAGTGCGGACGACCACTAGTCCGGCGCCTATGATCGTGCGCATTGTTCAATTCTGCTTTCTAAAATATCGCAGGTCTCGCCCTAATTCAGAATCATCGCTAGGATCGCTCGACATTTCTCCGTCGTTTTCCGCCTTTTCCGCCGTTCCCCTTCATCTTCCATCATAGGGAGGTGCTCCGGGCAAGCTTTCACCGCCAGATCCAAGCCGGAGCTTCCTCTCGGCCTCCTCCTTCATATTTGAGCTTCAAGAAGAGCTTGAACTAGCTTTCTCCACCATGGTAGGAGAAGTTTTGCCATCCTCCATAGGATTGTGACACGAAGAAGACGGGCCATTGGAAGGTGGTGACAGCCCTTCTCTACCTCGGACGCAGTTGAGGACCGAGCTTGGACGGGGATTGACAACCCGACAATTCCAACCGTGAATTCTCAGCAAGACTTCAGATCCGATCGATTTCGCACACTCTTTTCTTGTTTGGTTGTTGAATGTGTAGTTGAACTCTTGTATATGTTGAAGTGTGCTTAGTTTGTAAAACGTTTATATACACTAATGTCTATGTGATTTTGTATTTCTGTTATATTTGCTAAAGGTGCGCTATAGTCCATCCACCATTATCCATCCTTGCCGCACTAACAATTGCTAGTGGCATGCGTAGCGAAGAGGTGCTTTTGACCCTCATTCTGCCATTCTAACCACCTCATCCGCAAGCCTACTCGTCCATCCACCCAACGATTTGGTGCATATCAACCTGACAAGTTTTCCATCCCGCCTGGCGAAGCATCGCATAGCGGCGTTGTATAGGAGTAGTTGTTAGCCTTTTATTTTCTTTTTCTGCAAATATCAAAACTCCCCTTAGTTAACTCCGACATAAGGACTTCAATCTCAAGTCATCCTCGTAATTAACTCCACCTTACTGTGTTCCTTGAGAGATCGATAGTTGGGAAAACTCTCCCATGTTATATTACTTGTGCGACTGGTTCTCTGCCGTGATCTTTAGCATCAAGTTTTTGGCGCCGTTGCCGGGGAACACAGTCGTGTGAGTTTTTGGAGAGGGAGATAGGAGATAGAAGCCCTTTTCCATTTGTATATTTCATGTTTCTTCTTTGCTTTAGTTTTTAGAATCTGTTTCTTGTTTTTATTTGTTCCTCTTCTAGTTTTAATTTTTCTGTAGCAGGTTTTCCTATTCTTTTATCTGTGGTGTGTAGTTAATTGTTGCTTAGAAACTTTCTGTTGGTGAATTCTTCTTGTTGCACCATGTACTCTTATATGAATATTCGTTTCCGATGGTGCGAGGATTATAGGCATGGTAGTGATGAGCGCCCCACTGAAGATATGGAGCATAATTCTCGTGGTTCTGTGTATGGAGCACCGTCTTCCTATGGTACTTCATACACCCAACCAGGTCTTATGGTCACTCCTCTTCTACGCATTCATCTTTTTCTTATTCCTCTCCGGTCCTACCTGGATCGAGGAGTAATGGAAAACGATGTTTGTGTTGTCATAGCACCGACCATGTGTTGAAAGATTGCGCAGAATCTCAGCGCCAGTTGGAGGAGGATGATGAATCGGGTATCCGATTCACTCTATCACACTCTCAAATGGCCTCCCATTCTGATTCTGATGATATATTCGCAGCACTACCTTGTCTATGGGGGACTGCTGCAGATATGCCCATCAGACTTTCTGCTGATCGGTGTGACGACATTGTGGCGCCGTCTCTCCCCATGCACTCTTCCCCTCTTATTGATTAACCCCCGGAGGAACCCGCACATATTTTCTCTGATGCTGTTCTTCCTCTGCCTTCTTTGCAAGAATTATCTATCCCTATTTTTAGTGAGTCGGTTGATGATGTTCGACCGAATTGTGATTCTGAGCCTGAGGATGTGCCCATGTTTGACGAGGATATTATTTTCATTAATGGAAAGTATTACGTCTTGGAACATGTGGACGCACCGAGGTGTGTTGATGAGGAGATCCTCTTTATTGAGGAAGTTTCCACTTCCTTGATGGATGAGGATGTCCAAACCACCACCGAGGACCTCGAGCTCGCGGATTGCCCTCGCCATGAGTCATATGACGCCATCGATGATCTATATCGGGATCCTGCTGGGAGTGAGACCGAGACCACTCCCCCTATTTCTGATTCTTTTAGTTATTCATCTCCTTTATTTCTTGATCCCATTTCTATATCTGAGCCTGTGCGGGTTGATTCTTCGCAGGTGCTTCAGGAGGACTTGGAGCTTTCAGCTCGAGTCATGGATGATAGCATCCTCTTTTGCGAGGAGGTTGATTCCTCCTCTGTTAAGGAAGCTCCATTCATCGCTTTCTCCTCCTGTAGTCTCCCTGTAGACGATACCTTGCTAGGCAAGGATTTATTTTGTGATAAGATGAGCGAGGACCAGTGCTCCTCCTCTTCTTATTTCTTATTTCCTCTACCTGTGTTGGGCAGGTATTACTATTTAGGTAGAGGGGTAACTGCTCTATCTCCGTATCGGTACTTGTTACCGCAACAGATATTAGGCTAGTTAGCTGTGTATTTTTCTTTTCATAGGCCCATTAGCTAGAACCTTTTCGTAGCCGAATAAGTCGTGTTGGGATGACAATAACCCCAGTACTTATCTTTTATTTCCCGCATTTTGTTTTCATGTCTAGCTTAGTTTTAGCATTTCTTTGTATTTTTTATTTTTCTTTTGTTTTTGCGGAGCTCACCCCTGCAGGTATTCTTGACAACTTCGTGTTGGCGGGGTTGTGATTCTTCGTATGGCGGCCATGCTTCGGTTTTTCATGCGTCTTCTGGTATGCTCACTGGTTGAGCATTGGGTAACTTCTTCCCCATTCTATCTTTGATTTAAATTCCTATATCATATGTTGTGTAGCCTAGTTTAAGTCTGGGGGAGAAATTTGTTACCTATTGCACGCACACATCTCATGTGCATACTAAAAGCTTTTATAGATTTATTATGATTAGTTCATTGCATCACACACCACTGCACCCACATGAGCGCGTGCTTAGCTTTTTGCGTGCTGCGAGTTAAACTTGTTTCTTTTGTATGATTTGGGAAAATTATGGTGCTGGCTTAAAATTGTGAGATGATGTAAAATTTTGACCCTGTTGTGCTCCTAGTCGAGTGCTCTCATCTCGTGTAGAAATTATAGTAGATTTAATTTTTTTGTATGCTTTTAGTTTTATATTTTTCTAATTGCGTAAATACTTTTTATTCGACTCAAAAATCGGTGAATCCGGTATGAATCCGATGGTAGCTTAGGGATGTGTGTAGTCGGCCGTTAGGTTCGTATTGCTCGAGTCGGGAGGATGGATAGTCTGTCTCGTTGGCTAAGAGCTTGCCCCAAGCTATTCTTGAAGCATGAGTATAGGTTAGTTCACTCGCATGAGCGTGATGTAGGCCATCATTTTGGCCCGGTTGAGCTTTGTACCGTTCCTAACATCTTGTCCTCGCTAGCCCCATTGTGCCTACCCATTCTTTTGATTCAACTCCACCTTTATTTCACCAAAGCCTGAAAGCTGATCCTAGTCACACTCCCAAGTCGAGCTTTAGAGTTTTACATTTTTCATGTTGGGGTGTTAATGTGGTGCTGTTACATGTGAATATGTGGATGTGCTCCAAAGCTTATATTTGCTGAAATTATTAAAAGAAAAGTAATTTGAAAGATAAAAAGAAAAGTTAAAAAAATGATGTTAATTGTGAAAAAGTGAAAAGTAAAAGTAAAATTGAAAATCCTATTTGAGATGTGAGTATTTTTGTAGTAGGCGGTGCACACACCCATATGTTAAAAGTTAAGTCTGGGGGTGTGGTGTACCCACATATATTTTGGTTAGCTAATGGATTCTTTCTTTGATAGCTCATTTGGGTTAGGTGCATAGCCTTCCTGTTTATCTTTGTTTACCTCACCGAAACCCAAGCCCCATCTCTTCACCTAAAGTCCTACTGATTCGTGTGTGAACCCAACCAGTGCCGTGGAGAGAATGCGAAAGGGCAAGCATATGGTCACCGACATTGGTGGATTCCTTTGGAGGTTATCCCGAGCCCCGATCTTTGGCAATGCTCGCCTAACGATTAGTCTACTTTCTCCCTACGCGTGACCGGATGATTCACCGTGATTCCATTTTTGAGTAATAATAAAATGTTGATACGCATTGTGAAAAGTATAAACTATTTTGTATACTTAGAAATTTCTTCTATTATATTTTTACGCGTGCGAGCATGCGACTTCGCATGGTACTCCGTATCGCAATTTCCTTGTTAGCTAAATCATTTTCCCTATCTGCTTAGATTTTGTTTGCTCGGGACGCGCAAACAGTTAAGTCTGGGGGTGTGATGAGTCCATTTTTATACCTATTTTCGGACTCATCTGGGCTTGTTTTCCTTCGCTTGCACTTCACTTTTAGTTCGTTATCGTATATATTTCATCTTATCTTTATTTCCATAGGAAGTGCACACTTAGGCCCGTGGTTGTGTATTTTTGTACTTTTAATGTTTGTACTCCTTTTTATCATAATCTGGAATGTCTGCGCATATCAGCGCTGGGTTTAGGGGTCGCGTGCGTGTTCCGGGGATGTTTTTAAGCAGGAATACTGCGCACGATCATCGGATATAGTGCGCACGACCACTGGTTGTGCGCCGATGATCGTGCACAATGTACCCTGATTTCCAAAATCTGCCCGGGGTAATCGCACGACCACTGGACATAGTAAGCACGACCACTGGTCATGCGCCACTGATCGTGTGCATTGATTCCTCTTTTCCTGGAGTCCTGTCTGGGGTAATCACACGACCATTGAACTTAGTACGCACGACCACTAGTCGTGTGCCACTGCTCTTACGCGTTATCCCAGTTCTTCTTCCTAATCTGCCATGTTGGTGTGCACGATCACTGGACATAGTGCGCACGACCACTGGTCGTGCGCCCGTGATCGTGCACATTGTTCAATTCTGCTTTCTATAAATATCGCAGGTCTCGCCCTAATTCGGAATCATCGCTGGGATCGCTCGACATTTCCCTGCCATTTTCCGCCTTTTCTGCCGTTCCCCTTCATCTTCCATCGTAGGGAGGTGCTCCGGGCAAGCTTTCACCGCCAGATCCAAGCCGGAGCTTCCTCTAGGCCTCCTCCTTCATCTTTGAGCTTCAAGAAGAGCTTGAAATAACTTTCTCCACCACGCTAGGAGAAGTTGTGCCATCCTCCATCGGATTGTGACACGAAGAAGACGGACCATTGGAAGGTGGTGACAGCCCTTCTCTACCCCGGTCGCAGTTGAGGACTGAGCTTGGACGCGGATTGACAACCCGATAATTTCAACTGTGAATCCTCAGCAAGACTTTGGATCCGGTCGATTTCGCACACTCTTTTCTTGTTTGGTTGTTGAATGTGTAGTTGAACTCTTGTATATGATGAAGTACGCTTAGTTTGTCAAATTTTTATATACACTCATGTCTATTTGATTTTGTATTTCTGTTATATTTGCTAGAGGTGCGCCATAGTCCATCCACCACCATCCATCCTTGTCGCACTAGCAATTGCTAGTGGCGTGCTTAGCGAAGAGGTGCTTTTGACCCTCATTCCGCCGTTCTAACCACCTCATCTGTAAGCCTACTCATCTATCCGCCCAGCGATTCGGTGCATAGCGGCCCGACTAGTCTTCCATACCGCCTGGCGAAGCATCACATAGCGGCGTTGCATAGGAGTAGTTGTTAGCCTTTTATTTTCTTTTTCCGTAAATATCAAAACCCCCCTTAGTTAACTCTGACCTAAGGACTTCAATCTCAAGTCCTCCACGAAATTAACTCCACCTTACTGTGTTCCTTGATAGATCGATACTTGAGAAAACTCGCCCATTTTATATTACTTGTGCGACCGGTTCACTGCCAAGATCTTTAGCATCAATTTGCCCTGCAGGTTGGGCATTTATCATAGCAAAGACTGCTTCAGCAACCAATCTGATGGTTTCCGCTGAAGGAGGTGTTGTAGGAACGTCCCTCGGTGCACTACTTTCCGTCGACTGCGGGTGTTCCGATTGCCCAACACCGCTCCTAGCCTCCTATAATAGCAAAGACCCTTGATTAGACGACAAACAGATTGCTAAAAACAATCATTGGAACACTCAGATTCCACAAAACAAGTGTATTTTTCATTCCTAAGTGGGCATTCAGGGTTCTTTTTGATGTTATAATGATGACGCACACATGTGCTCACCACCCCTTAATAGAATTCGTCCACGAATTCATTTAAGTTGGCCGGAACCAAAAGTATGATACCAAATTATAACACCCCCATCCGTCGTATGACATATAACAAAAGGTCCAGCTGGAACCCGGCGACATATACCACAGACAGTTGGAAGGGTTACAAAAGAATACCAAACCCATACAACTATAACTACTCGCCCTAACATAGAGCATCCTAGCGGACGCTTTTAAACAGTTATAAATAACCCATAATTGAATAATCAACTAACATGAATGTCCACAAACTACCACAGGAATGAAATACCAAATACACTGAAAGTACGTGGCCTTATGGCCTTACAAGAGTTTCACTTAACAAAATAGTGTCTTACATACATCGGCCCGCAGGCCGGCCACACATGACAAAAATAAATTACAACTGTTCGCTTTGGCCTTCAAGGGCTAGCTCAGCAACATGTGCTTCAACCCGCTATTTGGTACTCGGCTTCGCAGCACCTGCAAGCAACATTCCACCGCTCGGTGGCAAACAAAGTAACGGTCAGCTAAAGCAGATCAAATTATAATAACCCTGCCCCTTACTCGGGACGGCGGTGCTTCTTCTCTGCATTTCATTAGCTTAGATAAAAAATAAAAGTATGAATATACTACGCCACAGGTGTAGGCTCTCACGGCCCAAACACCCCGTGCACTCAGGGCACATTAACAGTGAATCCTGTCAATTCAGTGGCTTCACCACCATCCCCGGGATGCCAACAATGTGAGCATTTTAGACTTTTTGACCACTGTCTAAGGCTCTCTACTATGCCAATGGCCAGTCCCTCTTTGGGTCTCTCGCACTGAACCACATAGCCTGGGTCCGATTCCACTTGTCCGTTGCTACCAACGCGTAGTACACCTTAAGATGTACACACGAGCCAAGCTTCTCTCGGATCCCTCCACAATCCAAACAACACATAGCCCAGTTATGTACAAGGCCGGCTCCCAGGCCACCAAGTTAGCAAAATTACGTCACCGCTCAGTTTTTCGGGTGCGCCTTGGAGTTAGTCCCCATGGATCCCTGCTGCAATCTACCGTGTAGAAACTCAAAAACACAAAACACGGAGTCTTCTCCGGCATAGCATACAAAATGCAACATCACCGATCCAGAATAACAGGTTCGGGTACGCTTCTGATGAATTGTAAATATATGTATTTTTGTGTACATTAATTTAGTCGCTTTCATTTATTTTTGTCATTTTTACTTATTTTTATTCAATAAAATACTCCTATTTTTGTAAATATTTTACTAACTTGTATTATTTTATTTTTCAGGAAAAAATTAAAATCTGCAAAAAATTGCCATGTCACTCCCGTGACAAATTGGTCATGCCCGTGACTCGGGGCGTGACATGTCAAAAATAAGCCCGTGTCCATTCAGCTCGACGATTTCAGTTCAACGATCGTCGAACCCGCGACACGCCTAGAGTCATGCCCGTGACCTAGGGCGTGACTCAAACTTTCCGCTCGACGATTTCAACTCGACACTTACCGCTCGACGATTGTCGAGTGTCGACACCAACTGACACGCCCAGCGTCACGCCGTGACCTGGGGCGTGACCATTCCACCTTGTTCGACAAGACCCACGCGGCGACTTTCTGTGCAACCCGCACCCAGTTCTACCTCGCCGACACGCCCACCGTCACGCCCATGACATGGGTCGTGACCTTGGCGTGACCGACACGTGTCCAGCCCGAAGTCAACTTTGCCGTCAAATCGCCGGCCTCTTTTGCAAACAGTAGTGACACGCCCACCGACACGCCCTTGTCGGAGGGCGTGTACTTAGCTTTTTTTCCTATAAATTCCCCACTTCTATAATGACCAGGGGTTCACATTTTTGAGCCACTTTAGTGTGTTTTGTGGGCTGCATCCGTGGATTCCCTTGCTATGTAAGGAGATTTCTCCCCCCTTTTCTTTCATGTTAGTTTTTGCTTTAGCTTTAGCTTTGTAATAGTCTCTTTTAATCAATAAAAATGTTAGTTTTTCTCTTCTTAAATGACTTTGGAATGAACTCATGTGCCCACTTTTCTTCTCATTTTATCCTTAGTTTCTTCTTTGTTTTTCTCTTTATGAAAAGTGTGTGTGTGTGTATGATGGTAACATGTTAATTATTCATGTTTTTAACTTGTCTTCATGTTAGGTATGATAAGTTTTCCTAATTTTCATCATGTCCTTTTCTTAAGAGCCTTATGCTTTCATTCTTATGTATTTATAAAAGAGTATTGAATGTGATTTTGATTTTGTTTACTTAGTTTTTTTTGTAGGATTGTAAAACCTTTTTTTGTTCTTTTCAATTTCTTTTCACTTTTCTATCACTTTTATGAAAACATAAGAATGAAAATATTGTTATTTTAATTTTTAAAGAACTTTGGTTTTTTGATTTGTTTTGAAAAACTTTTGTTCTCTTAAAATTTTATTTTGGTCTTTTTATTTGTTTTTGATAAAACCTAAGTATAGCAAAGTAGTAGTTTTAATTTTTAGGTTACTTTCATATTGTTTTCAAATGTGTGTGTGAGTGTATGAGAATAATCTTTATGCTTTCTTTAATTTATGAAGAGTGTGTGAGTATAGGTGTTAAATTTTCATGCTTTATTTTCATGTTTTATTTTATTGCTTTCTTCAATTACGTAGAGTGTGTGTGTGTAGGAGATAGATTTTCATGATTTATTTTATCGCTTTCTTCAATTACGTAGAGTGCGTGTGTGTAGGAGATAGTTTTATTGCTTTCTTTAAATTATGTAGAGTGTGTGTGTTAGCGTTTATTTCCGCCTACTCGCTAGGAGTTAAATGACCGGATTTTGTTTACCGCCTGCTCATTTGAGTTAAATGGCTGGTCTTTTATTTTTCTGTAATTATTTTATTAGGACTTGTAATTGTTTTTATTTCCGCCTACTCGTTAAGTGTTAAATGGCGTGCCCTTTATTTCCCGCCTACTCGTTTGAGTAGGACCTGTAATTTTCCTTTTTTGTAACTTAGTTTCTGTTTTATTTATAATTTGGAGTGTGCGTGAGTTCTTGTTTTAGCTAACTTTTCAGCTTTCTAAATGTTTGTTATTTTTTATGTCCTCTTCTTTTAATCATTTAGCGTTTATTTTCGAACTCGCGCCTCATCAAATTATAAAGCCGTCCCCATACCGATGTGTGGCTAATCGCTATTAACCTCGGCATCGAAGAGCATTGGGACATTTAAAATGATTTGAAATAATTAAAGCTCATTATTTTCACTTTAATTTAAGCAATTAATGTTTACCCCGGGTTAACGACGCGTAGGACTACAAATCAATGCGTGGGGCCTATTTCCGTTATACATACGTTAGCTAGTCGAGAGGCCGTGCGTATGGACAGATCACCCCTGGGTAAAGAGAGTTGCGTGCATACCCTCGAGAGAGGACAAGCGTAATTCTTCCGGATTGAGTTCCCCACCCAATAGCGGGGTTCTTAGCGTAAAGCGAGTGTTAAGAGGAATCCTTCGTCGGACTAACGTTCGGTCGAATAGTCTTAACATTCAGGTGTGCGATATCCCTATAGCTATGTGAGCTCACATTTGTGGAACCTCCACGGCCAAGTTGTCTTTTATTAATTTGAAAACTAAGTCCTATAATTATTAAAAAAATTTTTTGTCTTAATCTGATTCGATGCCGAGCGTTAACCCTTCATCGAATTTCTCTAAATCATTTTTTCGCTCTTTTACTTTTTCCGCCTTTACTTAATTAAAATCTCCACCTTATTTTCAGAAAAATAATAGTCCTCCCGGAGGTGTAAGAATAGTCAACACGACCCCGAGAACAATACGACCTCGGTATTCCCCCGAATATCGAGTACTACTTGCGATAGGTGTGCTTGCCTCTTCTAGCAAGCCCGCGGAGATCGACTCACCGAACCAACCACAGTAAGAGTCTGTTCGCGGGCCAATCAAGTTTTTGGTGCCGTTGCCGGGGAATCTTCGAGTTGCTATTTCGAATTCCGGAGTCTATTACTTTTACTTATTTTCTATAAACTAAAAAAAAACTAAAAACTTTATTTTAAATAAAAAAAGAGTTTATTTTTTTTTTCTCTTTGGGTATATGACCCGTGGACAACCCTCCGAGTCTGAAGATTTTGAATTCAACCCTGAGATCGAATGCTCCCTTGTGCGTATTAGATCTCAACGCCGAATTCCTTCTTTATACACTGAAGAATCTATCGGAGAACCCTCTGTTGTAGTTATGGCCGCCCCTAACCCTGCCCCAGCGGCCGAGTGTACTATGTCTTATTACGCCCGGCCTAACCTGGATGATTCTGGGTCTAGTATTGTTCGCCCTGCGGTGGCGATTAATAATTTTGAAATAAAATCGAGTGTCATTCAAATGGTCCAAAACACCATGCAGTTTGATGGACTGCCGGATGAGGACCCGAATGTCCACTTGTCCAACCTTTTGGAAATATGCGACACCTTCATGATTAATGGCGTCACTGATGATGCCATTCTCTTGCGCCTATTTCCTTTTTCCCTTAAGTCCAAAGCCAAGGTGTGGTTGAATGCCCTCCCGCGAGGATGTATCACCACGTGGGCTGAGTTGACGGAGCGGTTCCTGACGAAGTACTTTCCGCCCGCAAAAACTGCAAAGTTGCGGGCGGACATTTCTTCGTTTGTGCAAAACGATCCTGAGTCTCTATACGAGACTTGGGAACGATTTAAGGAATTCCTCCTCCGGTGCCCGCAACATGCACTGCCGACGTGGTTATAGGTATAAATTTTTTATAATGGGCTTAATTTTCGGACGTGTCAAATGATTGACGCGGCTGCCGGGGGCACACTAAACAACAAGACCCCTGAGGCTGCCCAGGCTTTATTCAAAGAGATGGCTATGAACGCATATCAATGGAACGTCCCGCGGGGATGCCCTAAGCCGGCGGCTGGTCTTTTTGAAGTGGATGCCACTGCTCTCTTAACCCTTCAAGTTGAAAGGTTAACAAAGCAGGTGGCGGAGATGTCTGCTGCCTCCTCCATTCTGCCTTGTTTTATTTCCCCCAACGTCTGCGTAGCCGATGAGTTCGTGGATTTCATGGGAAATTCGGGTCGTCCTTCCTTCAACCCCAACAACAACCCTTATAGTAATAACTATAATCCGGGTTGGAGGAATCACCCAAATTTATCTTGGAGCAACCCGAACAATGCGCAGCGTCCCCCACTTTCTTATGCGCCCGGATTTCTGCCGCCTCCTCCTCTTCCAAAACCCTCCCCGATGGAGGAAAAGTTTTCGAAGTATATTGCGTCCAACGAGTCAAAAATCCAGAACATCACAGGATCGCTAAAAACTCTCGAACAATAGGTTGGACAACTAGCGAGGATGATGTCCGAGCGCGCGCTTGGGGCACTGCCGGGAAACACGGAGCCCCATCCGCAGGAGAACGCCAACGCTATAACCATCCATAGTGGAAAGGAGGTGGTCGATCAAAAACGGACCGACCCGCAGGTACATATTTCACCTCCGACCCCTCTTCCCCTTTCTTCGATTACACCGCCTTTACCGATTTTAAAAGAAAAAATTATTTTAAACAAGGCTTTACCTTATCCGCAAAAATATGATAACGAGCGTAAGGACGCACAATATGAAAAATTTATTTTATTATTAAAACAAATTCACATTAATGTTCCTTTTTGCGAGGCTATCTCGTAAATGCCCAAATATGCGAAATTTTTAAAAGACTTACTTTCTAATAAACGTAAATTAGAGGATATTTCACATGTATCTCTCAACGCAGTCTGCTCGGCGGCCCTTACTAATAAATTGCCCACAAAACAAAACGACCCGGGACGGTTTTCCATCCCGTTCCTTTTTGGCGATATATTAGTAAAGTACGCCTTAGCTGATTTAGGGGCTAGCATTAATCTGATGCCGTTCTCACTCTTTTCATGTTTAGGTTTGGGTACTCCTAGTCCTACGAATATGCGCATCCAATTAGCGGATCGCTCGGTTAAGTTCACTATCGGGATAGTGGAGGGCGTCCTTGTCCGAGTAGACAAGTTTACCTTCTCGGTAGACTTTGTCATCTTAGACATCGAGGAGGACGCCGAGGTACCAATAATACTCGGTCGCCCTTTTCTCGCCACCTCCCGCGCACTAATAGATCTTAGTAATGGCTGTCTTCTCCTCCGGGTAGGATATGACCAAGTTACTTTCTCTATTAATCCCTCGATGGACAATTTGTCATCGAGCGATGATTTCTGCTATTCTTTAGATACCTTTTTTGGAGATCGTTCTTCTCCCATTTTCGAGTCCGTGTTTTTAAACGATGATATTTATGCGCTCGAAAATTTTAAATGCGATGAGGATACCTCTTTATACTTGCCTTTCGAACCAATTGGTAAGAAAGACATAGACATTAAAAGCTCCCTAGAAGAACCGCTCATCCTAGACCTCAAACCCTTACTCGCATCACTCAAATACGCATTTTTGGGAAAAGGCAATACGCTTCCCGTTATTATTTCTTCGGACTTGAGTGATTCAGAGACTTCCGATTTATTGGAAGTTTTATTTAAACATCGCCACGCAATAGCGTGGCAAATCTCTGACTTAAAGGGGATTAGCCCCTCCTTTTGCACCCATAAGATCTTTCTTAACGATAATTACCATAAAACGATTCAGCCGTAACGTCGTCTTAACCCAAACATGAAAGACGTCGTTAAAGCCGAAATTATTAAGTTATTAGATGCGGGGATTATCTACCCTATTTCGGACAGTGCATGGTTTAGTCTCGTGCATGTCGTGCCCAAGAAGGGCGGTCTAACCGTAGTGGCGAATGAGCATAACGAGCTCATCCCAACTCGTACTATTACGGGTTGGCGAGTGTGCATCGATTATAGAAAACTTAATGATGCCCCCCCGCAAGGACCATTTCCCTCTACCTTTTCTGGACCAGATTTTAGAGCGTTTATCCGGTCATCCATATTATTGTTTTCTTGACGGTTTATCGGGGTTTTTCCAAATCCCCATTTCCTCCGATGATCAAGAGAAAACAACTTTTACTTGCCCGTTTGGCACCTTCGCATATCGAATAATGCCATTTGGACTCTGCAATGCGCCGACTACATTCCAAAGATGTATGCTAGTGATCTTTGGCGAGCTAGTAGAAGACATTATGGAAGTCTTTATGGATGACTTTTCTATTTTCGGACGCTCTTTTCCCGATTGCCTTCACAATTTAGATCGTGTCCTTCAACGTTGCGAGGACACAAGCCTTGTATTAAATTGGGAAAAATGCAACTTTATGGTTCGAGGAGGTTTGGTCCTCGGCCATATGATTTCGTCTAAGGGGATGGAGGTGGATAGGGCCAAGATAGAAATCATAGAAAAACTACCGCAACCAACAAACGTAAAATCTATTAGGAGTTTCTTAGGCCATGCAGTCTTTTACCGACGCTTTATTCAAGATTTTTCAAAAATAACAAAGCCGCTTACTCACCTCTTGGAAAAGGAATCACGTTTCATCTTTAGTAGCGAATGTGAGTCCGCCTTTAATTTAATAAAACAAAAACTTATCACTTCACCAATTTTAGTGGCCCCTAATTGGTCCCTTCCATTTGAAATTATGTGCGACGCTAGTGATATTGCCTTAGGTGCCGTTCTTGGCCAACGCGTAGAAAAACATTTTCATCCAATTTATTATGCTAGCAATACGCTCACTTCCGCACAAGTAAATTACACGACAACGGAAAATGAACTCTTAGCCGTCGTCTTCGCTTTTGATAAGTTTCGCTCGTATATAACGCTTTCTAAAGTTATCGTATTTACCGATCACTCCGCGCTTAAATATTTATTAGTTAAAAATGATACGAAGCCCCGCCTTCTTCGATGGATTCTCCTCCTACAAGAGTTTGATTTGGAGATCCGAGATAAGCGGGGAGCGGAAAATCTAGCGGCAGACGACCTCTTCCATTTAGAAAATCCGGGTGCGGAAGCGCTCATTGAATCTGAAATAAATGACAGATTCCCCGAGGAATGCCTCCTTGCCATTCATCATTCTTCATCATCTTCGCCTTGGTTCGCAGACTTTGCAAATTACTTAGTAGCGCGGGTGCTTCCAAAAGAGTTTTCAAGTTATCAAAAGAAGAAATTCTTTTCTGACTTGAAAAATTTCTTTTGGGAGGACCCATTTCTTTTTCGTATCTACGCAGAACAAGCAGTACGAAGATGCGTTGCGGGTGTGGAGTGCTTACAAATTCTTAAGCACTGCCACGAGGGTCCATCCGGTGGGCATTATCAAGCCAACCAGACTGCTCGGAAGGTGCTAGAGGCGGGCTACTTTTGGCCCACTGTCTTCAAAGACGCGCATACTTTTGTGCGCGCATGCGATAGCTGTCAGCGGTCGGGTAACATCTCTCGTCGAGATGAGATGCCCCAAAACATGTTTTTAGAGTGTGAAGTCTTCGATTTATGGGGCATAGATTTTGTTGGCCCCCTGCCTCCGTCTTTCAAAAATATTTATATTTTAGTGGCGGTCGACTATGTATCGAGGTGGGCGGAAGCGCAAGCTCTCCCCACCAACGATGCGCGAGTCGTCGTTACATTTCTTAAAAGACTATTTTCTCTCTTCGGCATGCCTCGCACAATTGTTAGTGATAGGGGAATGCATTTCTATAACGCTCTTATGGCTAAGGCATTAGCTAAATACGGAGTCACGCACAAGCTTGCCACCCCCTACCACCCGCAAACAATTGGCCAAGTTGAGGTAGTAAATCGAGAGATTAAGCGAATTTTAGAAAAAATTGTTTCACTAAATAAGAAAGATTGGTCCGTTAAACCCGACGATGCGTTGTGGGCGTATCAGAGGGCATACAAAACTACAATTGGTTGTACGCCGTTCCGGTTAGTCTACGGCAAAGCGTGCCATTTACCCGTAGAATTAGAGCATCGCGCTCTTTGGGCTTTAAAACTCTTAAACCCCGACTCCAACTTAGCCGCTCAGAATAGAAAACTACAACTAAACGAGATCGATGAATGGCATGCAAACGCTTACGAGAGAAATAAGTTCTATAAGGAGCATTCTAAGTTATATCACGATCGAAAAATCAAGTCCCAAAAATTATTTTCTCCGGGCGATCTTGTCCTTCTTTACAATTCACGTCTTAGGCTTTTTCCGGGTAAACTAAAATCTAGATGGTCCGGTCCCTTCCTAGTTGAAGAAGTTTTTCCATATGGGACCGTACTCGTCTCCCACCCGGAAAAAGGTTCGTTTAAAGTAAACGGTCATCGGTTAAAGTCTTATATAGCAGGCGATCCAGTGATCGGTTTTAACGAAACCATAACTTTCCTCCACATTATAAACCCGCCAAAATAGTCAAGCTACACGACTATAAACAAAGCGCTCCTGGGAGGCACCCCTCGCTTATCTTTTTCGCTCTTTCCTTATTTTCTTTGCTGCTTTTTCTAATAAATGTAGGGTTTCTAATGGACTTCCCCGAACGCGCATCAGGGACGTTTCTACCCCCCTCTCTTTACTTTTGTACATATCGCATTTTATTTAATTTTTGTTCCGCATACTTACGTTACAACATTGGGGACAATGTTGGACTTAAGTATGTGGGTATTTTCGTGCTTTACTCTCTGTACTTCTATTTTCTGCATTTCAAAAACCCAATATATATATATATAACAAAAAAAAACAAAAAAAAACGTTAAAATGAAAAATCCAAAATTTTTTCTTTTCCTTTCTTTTTATTAAAAAAAAACAAAACAAAAAAAATCACAAAAAAATTATAAAACAAAAATTCAAAAAATATTTAGTTTCATTTTGTAAATATATATATTTTTTTGTAAATACTCTTTTCTCTCTCCCCCTTCCTCATTCTTGTAAAAACCTCTCTTTTTCTCCCATTTTTTGTACATAGAATGAAAATGTTCTTAAAAAATACAAAAAAAACAACTTTATATATATATTAATGACATAAACTTAAAAAAACCAAAAAAAAAAGATAATAGTTCAAAAAAATAATTCAAAAAAAATTGAGAAACAAAACAAAACAAAAAAAGATAATAAATGAAAAACACAAAAAAATGATGATAAAAACTATATATATATAAAATGTTTTGAAACAAATAAATCAAATATTTCATTCTTAACTTTCCTGCTATCCAAAAATTCTGTTTTGAGTTTATTTATATGTGAATTTGATTAATTCTTTGTTCACTACCCATTTGTAAATTATTGATTGAAAAATTTAAATAGCCGGGGTTAAGTTTTAAAGAATTCATTATGCTTTGTTAAAAATAGCGAACTTGTTTTAGGCACTACTTCTAATTTTTCATTGATAGGAGTACGTGTATTATGTTAGGAAATAACGACTATAGAATTCAATTATACTTACTTTTAGCTTTCTGAAAAATTGGAACGTACAATTTATTAAGGTTGCTCTCAAACATTTTTAGGATTAAAAATCTTGTTTTCTTTTCTCCCCTTACTTATCATGACCTACTTGGCATGATAAAATTTTTATCCTTAAAAGATTCTATGTCAATGGGAATAAGATTTCGTTCCGTAAACATAGGCACCCAATAATTTAAAAAGATTATATGTTATGGAGTAAGTGGATAAAATTCATTACTCCTAGACATATACATTGGGATATTTTTATTCTTATGAAGTTGAAAAACAAAAATCATATTAGGAAAATAAGATTTCATTTTCCTAATAATCCAAAAGAAAAAAATGGAGGTTTGAGAAAAAATTACCTCACCTCAAAATCAAAACCCACTTCATAAACCCACTACCCCCTTATAGCAAATTACACGATTCTAAAATTAATTCAAAAATCTATTTGAGAGCATAATTAGTAAATTGTATTATTTCCAGTAACACTCGTATAAGCTAGAGTTCATATAATTCCAAACTATTTTCATTAATCTAAACATTATAAATATTACCTTCTATTTGATTACATCAAGAAGTCTTTTGGCCAAAACTTTTGCGCTATTTAAATCATCTACATAATTCTAGGACTTAACTCTTACACCCCGTATATTTATTTAGATCTCTCTTTTAATTGATTAAGCGGTAGCTAAACTTAGAGTTTTTCCTATTCCTTATAAGTTCACCTCAAACATTTGCTCTGGAATAGCAAAAGCTTAAGTATGGGGGTATTTGATGAATTGTAAATATACGTATTTTTGTGTACATTAATTTAGTCGTTTTCATTTATTTTTGTCATTTTTACTTGTTTTTATTCAATAAAATACTCCTATTTTTGTAAATATTTTACTAACTTGTTTTATTTTATTTTTCAGGAAAAAATTAAAATCTGCAAAAAAAATTGTCATGTCACACCCGTGACAAATTGGTCACGCCCGTGACTCGGGGCGTGACACGTCAAAAAGAAGCCCGTGTCCATTCAGCTCGATGATTTCAGTTCAACGATCGTCGAACCCGCGACACGCCCAGAGTCACGCCCGTGACCTAGGGCGTGACTCAAACTTTCTGCTCGACGATTTCAACTCGACACTTTCCGCTTGACGATTTCAACTCGACACTTTCCGCTTGACGATTGTCGACTGTCGACACCAACCGACACGCCCAACGTCACGCCGTGACCTGGGGCGTGACTATTCCACCTGGCTCGAAAAGACCCATGCGATGACTTTCGGCGCAACTCGCGCCCAGTTCTACCTCGCCGACACACCAACCGTCATGCCCATGACCTGGGGCATGACCTTGGCGTGACCGACACGTGTCCAGCCCGAAGTCAACTTTGCCGTCAAATCGCCGGCCGCCTTCACAAACAGTAGTGACACGCCCACCGACACGCCCTTGTCGGAGGGCGTGTACTTAGCTGTTTTTTCCCTATAAATTCCCCACTTCTGTAATGACCAGGGGTTCACATTTTTGAGCCACTTTAGTGTGTTTTGTGGGCTGCATCCGTGGATTCCCTTACTATGTAAGGAGATTTCTCCCCCTTTTCTTTCATGTTAGTTTTTGCTTTAGCTTTAGCTTTGTAATAGCTTTGTAATAGTCTCTTTTAATCAATAAAAATGTTAGTTTTTCTCTTCTTAAATGGCTTTGGAATGAACTCATGTGCCCACTTTTCTTCTCATTTTATCCTTAGTTTCTCCTTTGTTTTTCTCTTTATGAAAAGTGTGTGTGTGTGTATGAGTGTAACATGTTTATTATTCATGTTTTTAACTTGTCTTCATGTTAGGTATGATAAGTTTTCCTAATTTTCATCATGTTCTTTTCTTAAGAGCCTTATGCTTTCATCCTTATGTATTTATAAAAGAGTATTGAAGGTGATTTTGATTTTGTTTACTTAGTTTTTTTTGGAGGATTGTAAAACCTTTTTTTGTTTTTTTCAATTTCTTTTCACTTTTCTATCACTGTTATGAAAACATAAGAATGAAAATCTTGTTATTTTAATTTTTAAAGAACTTTGGTTTTTTGATTTGTTTTGAAAAACTTTTGTTCTCTTAAAATTTTATTTTGTTCTTTTTATTTGTTTTTGATAAAACCTAAGTATAGAAAAGTAGTAGTTTTAATTTTTAGGTTACTTTCATTTTGTTTTCAAATGTGTGTGTGAGTGTATGAGAATAATCTTTATGCTTTTTTTAATTTATGAAGAGTGTGTGAGTATAGGTGTTAAATTTTCATGCTTTATTTTCATGCTTTATTTTATTGCTTTCTTCAATTACGTAGAGTGTGTGTGTGTAGGAGATAGATTTTCATGCTTTATTTTATCGCTTTCTTCAATTACGTAGAGTGCGTGTGTGTAGGAGATAGTTTTATTGCTTTCTTTAAATTATGTAGAGTGTGTGTGTGTTAGCGTTTATTTCCGCCTACTCGCTAGGAGTTAAATGACTGGATTTTGTTTACCGCCTGCTCATTTGAGTTAAATGGCTGGCTTTTATTTTTCTATAATTATTTTATTAGGACTTGTAATTGTATTTATTTCCGCCTACTCGTTAAGAGTTAAATGGCGTGCCCTTTATTTCCCGCCTACTTGTTTGAGTAGGACTTGTAATTTTCCTTTTTTGTAACTTAGTTTCTGTTTTATTTATAATTTAGAGTGTGCGTGAGTTCTTGTTTTAGCTAACTTTTCAGCTTTCTAAATGTTTGTTATTTTTATGTCCTCTTCTTATAATCATTTAGCGTTTATTTTCGAACTCGCGCCTCATCAAATTATAAAGCTGTCCCCATACCGATGTGTGGCTAATCGCTATTAGCCTCGGCATCGAAGAGCATTGGGACATTTAAAATGATTTGAAATAATTAAAGCTCTTTATTTTCACTTTAATTTAAGCACTTAAGGTTTACCCCGGGTTAACGACGCGTAGGACTACAAATCGATGTGTGGGCCCTATTTCCGTTATCCATACGCTAGCTAGCCGAGAGGCCGTGCATATGGACAGATCATCCCTGGGTAAAGAGAGTTGCATGCATACCATCGAGAGAGGACAAATGTAATTCTTCCGGATTGAGTTCCCCACCCAATAGCGGGGTTCTTAGCGTAAAGCGGGCGTTAAGAGGAATCCTTCGTCGGACTAACGTTCGGTCGAATAGTCTTAACGTTCAGGTGAGTGATATCCCTATAGCTAGGTGAGCTGACATTTGTGGAACCTCCACGGCCAAGTTGCCTTTTATTAATTTGAAAACTAAGTCCTATAATTATTAAAAATTATTTTTGTCTTAATCTGATTCGATGCCGAGCGTTAACCCTTCATCGAATTTCTTTAAATCATTTTTTCGCTCTTTTACTTTTTCCGTCTTTACATAATTAAAATCTCCACCTTATTTTCAGTAAACTAATAGTCCTCCCGGAGGAGTAAGAATAGTCAACACGACCCCGAGAACAATACGACCTCGGTATTCCCCCGAATATCGAGTACTACTTACGATAGGTGCGCTTGCCTCATCTAGTAAGCCCGCGACGATCGACTCACTGAACCAACCACTGTAAGAATCTGTTCACGTGCCAATCAGCTTCACACACAATGCCTATGTTCGTACTTTAATTTCAGACTCTATATGTAACACAAGGGGGGACTATTCCTGTCAATCCCAAGGAACACCGCACACTCACCACACACTCGCGGGAGCTGGTTTCCTTATGCAAAAGAAGGAGAGCTTCACATGCTCAAGTAGAGAATCGTTACCCTTGTAGTATGCTTCTGCTCCATGGAAAAACTATATGTTAGAAGGCTTCGTAATGGAATTTCCTCCGCGGATCCGCTCTCTGTTCTCAAAACGGTGCTCCGATGCTCCGTCGGTGGCCGGAATCCTCCCTTTCCTTCCTCCTCTCTCCAACAACTTAGAAAGAGAATGCTGAAGAGCAAATGAGGAGTTAAAACGTCCATTCCCGGCTTTATCAGATCAAGAACACATCTGGGCCGTTGGATCTTAATTAAAGAAAACGAACGGCTCAGATCTATCCAAAAATCAACAAACCTAGGCCGAACACGGCCTCACACACGGTCGTGTCCCAGGCCGTGTGCCTAGATCCAGTCACGATCGTCGAGTAGAGAAGAGGACATGGGTCGAGACACGCCTGTGTATCAACCTGACATGCCCGTGTTGGTTTCCGACACGCCCGTGCACTGGGTCTGTGTCACCAATAACCGCCACACCAATCAAAACGAAGCTTGGGAACACGAGTGGGGACACGGGTATGCACACGCCCGTGTCGTTTGACACGCCCGTGTCACGCTGCCATGTTTCCTGCCGTGTCCTTCTCTGGAAATAATCGGCCAACATAAAGAACCACACGGCCTTGGACAAGCCCGTGTCCTAGGCCATGTACCCCTATATATGCATCAAAAATTCTCTTGGACACGACCAACTCGATTACGATTTTCGGGGCGTTACACCCATAACTTGGGAAACAACTATAAAATTCCTATGTGTTGTGATGTGCTTTATGCTGTGAATGTTAGAATAGATCTATGTTGATATTAGTTTATTTGTTTTCTTGAGTGTTGTGGCTGTGTTAAATTCCTCAATAAAAAAATTCTTCAAGTCCATAAGTAACTAAGATTTGAATAAATTTGTATGGGACCTATTCACCCCTTCTAGGTTAATCAGTTTCCTTAAACAAACACTTTAAAAATGGTGTCCGAGGGAGGTTCACTATGAAGGCATAACAGCCTAGTGAGAATCCTAAGGATTAACTGAGATCTAATCATGGCTCAAAGATAAAACCATTCCATCATACTCTCAATCTGTTCTAAAGAAAACTTTGGGATCTGGAAGGAAAAGGTTAGACTTTTATGGAGGCTGCGGATTCAAGAATACATCACTGTATTAGAAGGACCTTTCATACCTATGAACGTGTCATGTCTTGATGCCAATATAAGGACACCTAATGTAACACCCCAAAATTTGAAAGAAGGACGAGCAGGGTCGAGAGCCAAGTTGGGTCTTGGTGAGGGTCACACGGCCTAGGACATGGGCGTGTCCATGTCCGTGTCATACCGAGTTCGTTGAGAGCTCGGGAAGTTGATGATTTTTCGCTCAGTTCGTCGACTAATGGGGGACACGGCCTCCGACACGCCCGTGTCGGAGCCCGTGTCGCAGGCGTGTTCTCTCGAGTGTCGACATAGAGGTGTCTACATGGTGGTGTCGACACAATGATGTCGACACAGAGCTGTCGACACGGTGGTGTCGACACAAAGGTGTCGACACGGTGGTGTCGACACAGTTGTGTCGATACAGAGGAGGTGTCGACACAGGGAACACGACCTAGGACACGAGCGTGTCCATGGCCGTGTCTTTCCGGGTACGTCGAGTGCCTGTGGTTTCGATGTTTTTCGCTCATTGAAGTGTCGAGGCGGTGAAAATGGTTCGGGACACGGGTGTGTCCAGGGCTGTGTCGAGCGTGTTCGATGAATTCCTGCGAGTTCGACGAAGAGGCAGTAGACGATTGTCGAGACGTCGAACACGGCCTGAGACACGGGCGTGTCCCAGGCCGTGTCCTTCTCGGGTTGTGATACATGACTTTTGATGGGTTGGACACGGCCTGGAGCCCAGGCGTGTTTAGGTTGGACACGGCCATGTGAAAAGTGACACGGGCATGTCAAGGGCTCGTGTCCTGTTTTGGGTGCAACGGTTTCGGCGTCGATTGGGGAACACGGCCTTGGACACGGGCATGTCACAAGCCGTGTTCGGCCCAGGTGTTTTGTTTTTCAGTTCGGATCGTGGCCGTTCTTTCCCTTCTTCTTGGATCTAATGGTCCAGGGTTGCCCTTGCTGAGTTAAGTCCGAGAATAGGGTTATAAACCCTCATTTTTCTCCAAGCAATCTCTTTCTAAGATCTAGAGAGAGGGGAGAGCAAGGAAGAAGGTGAAGGAGAGATCCAGCTATTGGAGAGGCTTCGGTGCTCCAAATCGCGAGCCGAGTCTGGATCCATGGAGGCAAGACTGTTGCGAAGGTTTTCATCCAGCTAGGTTGCCATGGCGAGGAAGAGGGGTCGGAAGGTAACGACACTTCTCCTCTTGGTTTTAGGATGCATGTTCTAGCATCTTTTATTTTCTAGGTTTTGGGCACCAAACTCTCAAATGAGAGCGGTTTGGGTCGCCAAGGTTCAAGAGGAACCTCCGGGTCGATTGAGTCCGTCCCTGACATGTTTTTGCATTAGAGATCCGCTCCGTTAGAGGATTAGACATGGTGGGTGAAGCCGTAGTCGCGACCGTTAGTCCGACTTGGTGATGTTGCATACGAGCTTTAAGGATTCATAGAGATCCGTTGCGGCAAGATGCCATTTATGATGTTTGTGATGTTTTCCTCCTTTTTTCGAGTGCGTACGTGTAGTCAGAACCGGACAAGATTAGCTCCTCAATGGCGATAGATGGTTTCCTTGGTGAACAAGGTTAGCTCCGCTTTGGTGGTTGATGGTTTCCTTGGTGCGCGAGAACGTTGCAGTACGAATGAGGGTCTACGGTGGATTTGTCTTGGATTGTGATGTGCTAAGGCGTGGCTGTGTCTCCGTGGTCAGCTGGCTATCCCGTTACGTGCACGTCATGTGTGGAGAGTGTCCAGGCGAGACTAGTCCCCTTCTGTAAGACTAACGAGAATGCCAAGCATGGGCCAAGCCCGGGCAATGAGGCCATGAGCGGGTGGGGCCCAACAAGGCTTCTTAGAATCGGTCAGTGTGTTTGCTAGAATTCTGACATGAGAAGTCAGAGCTTTCAGGCAACCTCGGGTCTAAGACCTTGAGCCGGTGGGGCCTTTGCAAGAGTTCCGTCTGGCGGCTTGAGTGACATTGGGGGAATGTTGGTAACCCCCCTTTATTTGTGGCTTTATGCCAATGGGGAAAATGATGAGTACCCATATGATATGATGATGTGTTAGTTCCATACGCGATAGGGTGCCTTGGGTGAAGCCCGAGGTTTTGCATACATGCTGCATAAGTAGGCCCTTTCATTATATCCTCAACAATAGAGAACGTGTATGTTGTTTGAGACATCCAAGCCTGTTCTTAGTGCCTTGTTTATTTATATATTGCATACGAAGTGCTGTATTGCAGGTTGGAGTGGTTTACCGGGGTCCGTTAGGGGCGGCCGGGAGGAGATGTGTTGGTTACACAGTTTGAGGTCAACCTTTGCTGACCCACGTTACAATCAAATTTTTACAGGGCAAGGATCGCAAGCAGGAGCTAGTTCGTCGGCCAAAAGGGCCTAAGCCTCATGAAGTGTCACCGTTTTACTGTAGCTATACTTTTATGATATTGTATGTTTGATGCTCATGTTTTCCGGCTTGCATGCCGAGGTAGTCTAGCAGTGCTTATGTATATTTATGACTGGTGTTATTATTTGAGTTTTGGACTCACTTTTGTTGTAAGGCCTTAAGGCCGCTTCGATACTCCTATATGTTGTGGATAACTTCTAGTCTGTTTTTTTTTTCCGCTATGCTTTGGTTATAAGTTTTGAGATTGGATAGTTATATCAACTTATAATACTGAAGCTGTGGCGTCTGTATGTTGTGGGGCCCCGACCGGACCCATATTATACGGTCATTACAGGGGAGGTGTTATAATTTGTTATCAGAGGGAGGTTCGGTTCAAGGTCAGTGCGTATAGAAGTTATCCATATATGAGTAATGCGGGACCATGAGGGTCCTTATGTTTGAGTCTTGCGATTAGAGACTGACTCCTTGTTTTCTTGCTTCCTTGAAGAGTGCAAGCAACGAGGCGGGTACGTCGAGACCAAGAGAAGAGCTCAGGGTCCTTTAGGCATGGGTGTAAACCTGGCCGACTTCTGCCGCATGCTTGCAGAAGCAATGGTGGCAACCCAGGATGCATCAACAGCTCAGGTAGCAACCCCTGCTATACCGGATACGGTGACGGCAGTGCAGGGAGGAGAAGCCAGGCGAGTAGAGCTTTTGACAAAAAATGGTGGTTGTCGAGCATGGAGACCGGCAGATGAAGTACTTTCTGAGTTTCCATCCCCCGACATTCAAGGGTATCAGTACTCCGACTGATGCGGAGGATTGGTGGGCATAGATTCAAGAGCTTATGAGGGCAGCAGAGGTGCCAGAAGAGAAGAAATTTGAATTTGCGGCCTTCATGTTGGAGGGAGACGCAAAGTTGTGGTGGGTGAGCCATAGCAACCGCCAATTTCCTGGACGCAACCCGTCGATGGAAGAATTTGGGGATGCTTTTCTAAAGAGGTACATTCCCGTTTCTACGAGGTTGGCCCTTCAGAGGCAATTTCTACACTTGATGCAGCGAGACAAGACAGTGGACGAGTATGTGCAGGAGTTCACCCGTTTGGGTCGTTACGCGGGAACGACGATGGCGGATGATGTAGAGAGGGATAACCTCTTTTACCAGAGGTTGATGGAGAATCTAAGGCAGCCCCTCATTGCCATGAAGAGAGCTGGTTTTAACGAGCTAGTTGAGGCTGCCAGGACGTTGGAGAGTGATTTAGAGCGAAGCCAATGCCGCAAGGGTTTTGCACCCAAGCAAGGAGAAGGGAAGCCTTCTCAATCCCATGAAAAGTCGGAAAGGAATAGATGGAGGAAGAAGCCTCATCCGTACAAGTCCAGTGAGAAAAGCAAGTGGACGTCCGAAGGGTCTCACTCTAAGGGGCCACCGACGTGCTTCAACTATGGCAAGGTGGGGCACATAGCTAGTTTTTGTAACCAAGGGGGTGCGGAGCAGGAGACAAGGCAGGAGCAGACTGTGCGCTCCGGCCCCAGTGCTGCAGAGAAAGGAAGATGGCGGAGTCGAGCGCTTCTCGGTTACAACTGGTGTAACCAAGGGCTTACAAACTTGGACAGCAAGAAGCGATTCGCCAACCCAACGTGGTGACAGGTATGAGGAAGTTTAAGTTTAACCTTGCGCTCATACGTTTAGACCATTATTGTTGATGTCTATGTTGTAGGCTTTGTGTTGGTTTCCGGTTACCCCGCTAGAGTACTGTTTGATACGGGAGCGTCACACTCCTTTCTTGCGGAAAGCTTCATCCGGAGGATTGGAGTAGAGTAATTTTTGGCGGACGCGGAGCTGAAGGTGCTCATGACCAATGGGTCATCCATGACCACCGGAAAGAAAGGGCGCATTTGTTGGGAGCTAAGCGGAGTTGACTTCGTGTTTATAGCAGCGGTCTTACCGTTGGTCGAGTTTGATGTGATTTTGGGAATGGACTGGCTAGCGGAGCAACGTGCCAGTATTGATTGTCTATCCAAGGTGGTGACCCTAAGAAGCGAAGGGCAGTTGGAGGTCAAATTTGAGGGCCTCAATGGAGTGGCCTATTCTCTGATTTCGGCCTTGTAGTTGGCGCGGGCAGTTAGCCAGGGTGGAGTAGCTCTTGTAGCATTATTGGAGGTTCGCCTTTCCAGGTTATCGCTTGGGGAGGTGCCAGTGGTGGCAGAGTTCGAGGATGTATTCCAGGATGAACTACCTGGAGAGCCTCCTCGATGGGAGATCGATTTCTCAATTGAGTTAGTACCGGAGTCTATGCCGGTGTCACGTCCTCCGTATAGGATGGCACCAAAGGAGTTGGCTGAACTCAAGGTACAGTTGCAGGAACTGTTGGAGCAAGGGTATATCAGACCCAGTTCTTCACCGTGTAGCGCGCCGGTGTTGTTTGTAAAGAAGAAAGGCAGTAGTATGCGGCTATGCATAGACTACCGAGAGCTGAATAAACTGACCGTCAAGAATAAATATTTGATTCCTCGGATACACGACCTGTTCGACCAGTTGGTGGGGTCGGTAGTGTATTCAAAGTTGGACTTGAAGTCAGGATACTATCAGTTGAGGATTCGGGATGAGGACATACCAAAGACAGCGTTTGGCACGAGGTATGGACACTTCGAGTTCTCGGTGGTGCCATTCGGGCTGACGAACGCACCATCTATATTCATGGATTTGATGAATCGGGTATTTCGAAAATACTTGGTGTAACGCCCCCGATTTTTCTGTGTTTTGCTTGATCTTTGGCTGGCGTTACGATGGCGTATTTCCGGCTTTTTGCCGTTGTAGAGCGTGGTCTTAGCTCTTAGGGTTCCCTGTGTAGCCTGTTTGTAGCCTGTTAGCAAGATTCCCTAGCTAGCCGGAGTCCGTTTGATGACTCGGCTGGGCCTCTTAGGGAATGCTTGTGTTTTGGCTTCGGGTGGTGTTATCCCGGGATTTGTTCGTCGAATGCTAATTTCGACTTCGCAGTTGTGTTCGTAGCGTGGGTTTTTAGCTGCGATGCGAATTTCGTCATTTTCCGTGATGTTTCGGGTCTCGTGTTGTTTTGATTTTGCGTGTAAGTAATTAATATGTTGATTGTTTATTATTAAACTGCTGTATATATATATAGCCTTAGGTTAGAAATAGGGCTCGGTTCTTTTGTTTCCTTTCTTTTCTCTGTTTGGAAGCCGCCGTATGTGCGAGAGGGAGAGAACCGCCGGACTACCCTAGCCTTCGGACGCCGATTTCCTGGAGATTTAGCGGTCGAATTTCGATTTCGAGAGTGGATCTGGACTGCCCTCGCCTGGATCTGTATTCTTTCTGCTCCTCAGCTGGTGCTCTGCGGCTAGATCCGAGAGTGGGGGATGCCGCCGACCAAGCTTTTCTGGTATTGAGGCAAGTGATGTTCCCTCATCCTTGCCAAAGTTGATCTTTGTCTTTTCTTTGATTTAATTCTATCTCTTTCCTGCTTAGATCCTAGGTGTACGCTAGGGTTCGTTCCCGATCATGCCGTGGTTAGTGTAGAAAGTTCCAGTTAAAATCTCAGTTTTCCTGAGGGATTGCGTCTATTAGGGACAAATTTGGTTCGGTTTAGGTCGAGTAGTTGCTATTGTCGATGGATTTTGTACCCTAGAGAGAGACCTCGTTCTCGTTTCTGGTTGCTTGCTGGATCTGGCGCCTGTAGCCAGTCCGGGTGTCGACACCGTTGTGTCGACACCAGCCAGTCGTGGTGTTGACACTTGGTGTCGACACCCGCAGCGGCAGTGTCGACACCTTGTGTCGACACCAGCCGCAGTGGTGTCGACACCTTGTGTCGACACCAGCCGCAGTGGTGTCGACACTTGGTGTCGACACCCGCAGCGGCAGTGTCGACACCTTGTGTCGACACCGGCCGCAGTGGTGTCGACACTTGGTGTCGACACCCGCAGCGGCAGTGTCGACACCTTGTGTCGACACCGGCCGCAGTGGTGTCGACACTTGGTGTCGACACCGGCAGCGGTTGTGTCGACACCTTGTGTCGACACCGGCTTGTCGTGGTGTCGACACATCGTGTCGACACTGGGTGCTGCGCTTGTTTTGGGGTCAGGTAGACTCGGGTTTGGTTCTGGTTAGGCGTGCAAGGCCGCGTCGGTTGGACCCGACATTTTTGCCTTGGGTTCGTGTGTTTCTTAGGATTGTTAGTGAGACTTTTCCTCGGGGGGGGGGGGGCATTGGGTGTTCGGCTAATTTCTGCATTCCGAATCTTGGGTTGTGGCAGGTGGTGGAGTTTTGCTGGCCTCTGGAGGGGTGGTTTTATGTGGAGAGCTGTGGCCACCGCCTTTTGCCCCGGTTTGGGTTGGTGTGTGTGGGACCCTAAAGCTGCCACTATTTGACCCCTTAGCCCTTCTTGGGTCTGATTTCGGTTATGTATTCAGATCCATGTTTTGACCACTGCCACTTACCCACGTGTTAGGACTGTTAGTCCCTTCCCTGTTTATGCTTTCCTTTCTTTTGACATATATGTATATGTCTTGTTGTTGTTGCAGACTCTTTTGGTAGAGCATAATTGTTTTAATGCTCGCACTTGGTGTGCTCTGCTGTACTTTAGATAGTACTCTTTTCTTACTGTCATCCCCTTTTCTTTTGCTTATTGCAGTTTGTTGCCGGGTTGGTAAACCCTTCTTCTTATTTGCTAATTAATCTATTGCTCTATTTTTTTATTTACCTTTTGATTGTTTCCTTGCTGAGGTGTTCTTTTCTTGAATGCCTTAGGTACAGGTTGTAGCCAGTTTAGCGGCTAGTTCTTTTGGAGGGGCTTGTTGGTGGCCTCTAGGGTAGCTGAGTTAGCTGATCCCCGTTTTGTTGTGAGGTAGGTTCTTTACTTTTCCGTATAGACATACATACTCGCCAGTGGGTTCGTGTCAGGTTGTTGACGCCCACTGGTGGCTTCTTATGATGCTGAGTATGAATTTAAACTGCTGATTTTGCCTACTCATGGTTGGTTACTTACTTCTGGGAAGGATTTATGCTAGGTTGCATGTCAGATATTTTAAAACCTAAAAGTATTATTATATGTACCCCATGCATAACATGTTTCTAAATCAAAGACACTATTTTTCTTCAACGTAAAACACTATTTTTCATACCTACTATATTCACCTTAGAGTCGTGCACGCATAAGTCGTCCCCCGGGGACACTTAAGCTCATTTAGGGTGTCAACTTAATTGAACCAAATTATTTTCTACTGCGTATAAATATAATTTTAACTATGGACTAGCTGATCCACCGGGCAGAGCGATACGACCATTCAACATAACTGATTTTCTTTCCTATTTAATCAACAATTTTCCTTAAAATCTAACGTCTGGAGTTTTGCCTGAGCGTGTGCAGTTATCCCCTGCACGACGTGGCATCACGACACGTGTTTTCTCTTACTCTGATACGATTTTTACCGTTGAGAAAATGCGGGTTGTGACAGTTGGTATCAGAGGGAGGTTGCTTGACAAAAGGTCGGGCAACCTTTCCCTTGTCTGCTTTAGTGGTTAACATCATACCATTCACACACCGATATGTCATCAGCACGTCTTGGCCAAAGCACGAACACTACACTCATGAGCATAAAGAAGTATACAGGGCATATTATGTAGTATGGGATGCATAATATGTGTTTGTATATGGATCCACCATAGGAGGCAACATGTGAGGGTTATGTAGTATGGGATGCATAACCTCACCACATCAATGCAGCAAGCACATTTTCTTTTTTTCGTTACATGGGAATGTTATGTAGTATGGGATGCATAACATTTTCATGTGTACGCCGCCCATGGCATGCACTAAGGCTTTTCTTTAGAATGCATAGCACATCATGCGTAGCATAACATTTCATAAGCACAACGTGCCAAGCTAAATATTTGCAAGATGACATATGTACACACATGGTTTTGAGTCAAAAAGAATACAAATACATGCATTCATGGTTTAGGCACCTGAGATGGTGGTGAACCACCTTAGGTTAAGCATAACATCATCATGGTAAAAAAAATAACTCCCAGAGCAAGTTTTGCAGTTGAAGTTCATATTTAAGTGTGTTTGTCCGTACCGGGTAGTTTTGTTCTAGCTGATGGGCTAGGTTTTGTCTAAAGCTTGTGCGATTTTAGGATGGCGAGACGTCCTGCGACGTGATCGACCCCCCAATCCGAGGGTGAGACGTCAGGAGCGCAGAGCGATGCATTGGTAGAAAGCCTGCGACAGAGTAATGAGGAGTTATCGAGGCAGGTACTGGCTATGCAGGCTCAGATTCAGTCCCTTGTAGCAGTGGTGGCGGGACAGACCCCGAGAGCTCAGAACCCCGCTGAGGGGGTAGCTGTTCCTGCCCCTCCTGCTCCTCCCATGCCTTTGGTTGTGGTGCCCCCGGAGATGGCGTTCATATCCCAGTTTCAGCGGCTGAGACCCCCTACCTATGATGGGCAGGCAGATTTCATGATTTTGGATGACTGGCTGATTACCATTGAGGAGATGTTCTCTTACTCAGGGATTACGGACGATCAGAGAGTGATGCTCGCTGCCTACCAGCTCAAGGTCTTAGCAAAGAATTGGTGGCTAAGGGAGAAAGAGAGCTTAGTGGCAGGTTGCACTTGGGAGTCATTTAAGGTGATGTTGTTAAGTAAGTTTCTGCCTTCAGTCGAGCGGGACCGACTAATGAATGACTTTCTTCATTTAAAGCAGAGGAAACTCACGGTTAGTGAGTATGAGATTGAGTTTAGTAAGTTGAGTCGGTTTGCTCCGGGTCTGGTAAGTGTTGAGGCAGACCGAGTTAAGCGATTTCTGGGTGGACTAAGAAGCGACATTCAGCAGTTAGCGAATGCCTATGAAGCAATCAGTTATGCCAGCATGGTTGAAGCTTCCTTGAGATTTGAGGCCATTGAGAATGCCAAGAATAGAGGCCAGCAGTTAAGGAAGGATAAGCGGAAGTCCGGTGGAGGGAAGAGCCCTCAGGAACCTGATGCTGTCTCAAGAAAGAAGGTCAAAGAGATTTGTAGCTTTTGTGGCCGGCCAGGCCACCCCTTTGAGAAGTGTTTCAAAAGGTTGGGAGCGCAGAAGAAGGAACAGGTGCACACGATTCAGGGTGTTTCCAGGGGAGACTTGGGGTGTGCCTTGTGTGGAAGGAATGGGCATGAGGCTGTCCGTTGTTGGTTAAAAGATAAGGTCTATTTTCAGTGCGGCCAGAAGGGTCATCTCAAGACAAGGTGCCCTCAGACCCAGTCTATTCTGCAGCCAGTTCCCCTCCAGGCTTTCCCACCGCCTCAGCAAATGGATAAAGGAAAGGGGAAGCTGAATGTGCTTTTGGCAGACGAAGCGCAGACCTCGACCCAGGTTATCTCAGATTCGACTCCTCCCCAGTCGTTTCGTTATGTTCCCTTTTTGGTTGTAGTTTTCGTTTTAGCGCTTGTTGCCTTAGATGCGTGTGCAATTCGTCGGACGATTTAAGGTAAAGAACCGATGGGCGCGCGTTCTCTTCGATTCAGGCGCTACCCACTCGTTTGTGGCTAGAGCCTTCGTGGAGCGGTTCAGTTTGGGCCTAGATAGTGTTGGTGGTGCCTTCTGTGTTAAGTTCCCCTCCGGTGACTCTGTGGTTACGGACCTGGGTGTCCTAGATTGTCCGATATTGTTGGGAAATTTTCTAGCCAAGGCAGATTTGAAGGTGATTGACCTGGAGGACTTCGACGTTATTTTGGGAATGGACTGGTTGTCAAGGTACGATGCTGTGATCCAGTGCAAGGGTAAGCGCTTGGACTTCGTCAAAGACAACGGTCAGCCAGGGAGCGTTTATGGATATTCTCTCCAGGAGTCTCCAGTCATTTCTGCGGTGCATGCTCGGAAGTTGCTTGTTTCTGGCTGGTTTGCCTGTGTGGCTTCTCTGGTAGGGATGATTGTTAGTGTGCCCCGCTTGGAAGAGATTCCTGTGGTGTGTGATTTCTCTGATGTGTTTCCTGACGATCTTCCCGGTCTTCCACCCGATCGAGATGTCGAGTTTGCCATAGATTTGGAGCCAGACATGCGTCCTATCGTAAAGGCGTCGTACCGGATGGCCCCGCGGGAGCTGGTAGAGTTGCGAATTCAGCTGGATGAGTTGTTGGCAAAAGGCTTTATAAGGCCGAGTTCTTCTCCTTGGGGTGCACCAGTGCTGTTCGTTAAAAAGAAGGATGGGTCGATGAGGTTATGCATTGACTATAGAGAGCTTAACAAGGTTACTATTAAGAACATGTACCCTTTGCCGCAAATCGACGATTTGTTTGACCAACTGCGTGGTAGTGCCGTGTTTTCCAAGATAGATCTTCGATCGGGCTATCACCAATTGAGGATTCGGGAGTCAGATGTTCCGCGGACGGCGTTCCGCTCTTGTCATGGGCATTTTGAGTTTTTGGTTATGTCTTTCGGTTTGACTAATGCGCCCTCAGCTTTTATGGATTTGATGAACAGGGTTTTCAAGGATTTTCTAGATAAGTTTGTGATTGTCTTTATAGGCGATGTTTTGGTGTATTCTAAGGATGCGGAGGAGGATGATCGACATTTACGGCTGGTCTTGGCGACTCTGAGAGACCATAAGTTATACGCCAAGCTGAGCAAATGTGAATTTTGGTTGCCTCAAGTTTCTTTTCTAGGCCACGTGATTAATAAGGAGGGAATATCGGTGGACCCAGAAAAGATCGCTGCTGTTATGGAATGGGCGAGACCTGCTACCCCCAAAGAGATCAGAAGCTTCTTGGGTTTGGCTGGTTACTATAAAAGATTTGTAGAAGGTTTCTCTACCTTGTCCGCGCCATTGACCAGGTTGACGCAGAAGAATGTAGCCTTTATATGGGATGGCAAGTGTGAGAAGGCTTTTGAGGAACTAAAAAGAAGGCTATGTTTGGCTCCAATTTTGTCTTTGCCTACGGAGGATAGTGAGTATGATATATATGTGGATGCGTCGCATGTCGGTCTGGGCTGCGTTTTGATGCAGGGCGGGAAGGTGATTGCGTACAGGTCAAGACAGCTAAAGACTCACGAGAGGAATTACCCTACGCATGACCTGGAGTTTGCAGCTGTGATCTATGCGCTGAAATTGTGGAGGCATTTTCTATATGGCGCGCAGTGCAAGATTTTCACGGATCATAAGAGTTTGAAGTATGTCTTCACTCAGAAAGAATTGAATCCGCGCCAGCGGCGGTGGTTGGAGTACGTGGCTGACTATGATGTTGAAATTCAGTATCATCCGGGCAAGGCAAATGTGGTGGCTGATGCCCTGAGTCGGAAGTCAGGTAAGATTTTTAATCTTTCCGCCGAGCGTCTAGTGGAAGAGTTTCTTTTGATGGACATTTCTGTGGGAAGCTGTGATTCGCAGAGTAGCTTAGCAGTAGCAGAACCTTCGTGGATTGCGCTTACGAGACTGCATCAGAAGGACGATCCCAATCTTCTGCATTTGTATCTTCGAGCTGAAAAAGGTGAATTAGCAGACTTCTCTATAGATGATGCGGGTACCTTGAAGTATCGTGGCAGGTTTTGCATCCCCGCAGTTGGAGATATCCGGGATATGGTGTGCAGAGACGCCCACGGATCTAGTGTTGCCTACCATCCAGGGTCTACCAAGATGTATCATGATTTAAAGCAGATTGCCTGGTGGTATGGGATGAAGAAGGACATAGCCAGATTTGTTTCAGAGTGTTTCACTTGCAGGCGTGTGAAAGCCGACCATGGGAGGCCTGGTGGCAAGCTGACTCCCTTGGAGATTCCGATGTGGAAGTGGGAGAGTATCTCAATGGATTTCATTACCGGCTTACCGAGATCTCCTAAGGGGCATGATTCAGTTTGGGTAATTGTAGACAAATTGACGAAGAGCGCTCATTTCGTACCATTTAAGATCGATTATTCGATGAGGAAGATAGCCGAGCTGTATCTGGAAGAGGTCGTCAGATTGCATGGTGTACCCGTAAGTATCATATCAGATCGAGACTCCAGGCTCACGTCTCGTTTTTGGAAGAGCCTTCAAGAAGGGTTGGGTACAGATTTGAGATATTCCACGGCTTATCATCTGCAAACCAATGGTCAGACGGAGCGAGTATATCAGATTGTGGAAGATATGATCCGATACTATATTCTGGACCACGGAGGAGCGTGGGACGAGCGCTTGCGGCTTATGGAATTCTCATATAACAACAGTTATCAAGAAAGCTTGCAAATGGCTCCTTTTGAAGCTTTGTATGGGAGGCGCTGCAGGACTCCCTTGTTTTGGGCTGAGCTTGGCGAGGGACCTTTAATGTGTCCAGAAGCGCTCGAGGAGATGGAAACCGCTGTGAAGCTTATTCGAGAAAAGCTTCGGATAGCCCAGGAGAGATATGAGAAGAACGCCAATCGGCGTAGATCGGACTTGGAATTTGCTGTGGGGGACTCGGTGTTCTTAAAGGTCTCCACATTGATTGAAGTCAAGCGGTTTGGCAAGAATAGGAAGTTGGACCCGAGGTACGTGGGGCCGTTTCCGATTGTTGAGCGGATTGGGGTATCAGCCTACAGGCTGGCTTTGCCCGCAAATTTCCCTGGGGTGCATGATGTCTTTCACGTCAGTCAGCTGCGAAAATGTGTGATAAATGGCAGGCAGGTTTTGGATTCTGTGCCTCAGTTGGAGCCGAATCTTTCTTATGTGGAGGTGCCTGTTCGCATTTTGGATTCTAAAGTTCGGGCGTTGCGGAAGAAGACTATTCCTATGGTTAAAATTTTATGGAGGAATCAGGATGTGGAAAGCGCGACTTGGGAGTTGGAGTCGGCTACGAGGGAGGCTCACCCTCATCTGTTTCCCTGATCTTGTGCTTGGTATGCTCTGTTTTATTATATAGCCCTTTCCTGGCTCTTTCTCTCTCCTTCTTTATAGGAGTGTTGTGAGTAAAGTTTCGAGGTGAAACTTTCTTTTAGGGGGAGTGGCTGTAACGCCCCCGGTTTTTCTGTGTTTTGCTTGATCTTTGGCTGGCATTACGATGGCGTATTTTCGGCTTTTTGCCGTTGTAGAGCATGGTCTTAGCTCTTAGGGTTCCCTGTGTAGCCTGTTTGTATCCTGTTAGCAAGATTCCCCAGCTAGCCGGAGTCCGTTTGATGACTCGGCTGGGCCTCTTAGGGATTGCTTGTGTTTTGGCTTCAGGTGGTGTTATCCCGGGTTTTGTTCGTCGAATGCTAATTTCGACTTCGCAGTTGTGTTCGTAGCGTAGGTTTTTAGCTGCGATGCGAATTTCGTCATTTTCCGTGATGTTTCGGGTCTCGTGTTGTTTTGATTTTGCCTATAAGTAATTAATATGTTGATTGTTTTTTATTAAACTGCAGTATATATATATAGCCTTAGGTTAGAAATAGGGCTCGGTTCTTTTGTTTCCTTTCTTTTCTCTGTTTGGAAGCCGCCGCCTGTGCGAGAGGGAGAGAACCGTCGGACTACCCTAGCCTTCGGACGCCGATTTCCTGGAGATTTAGCGGTCGAATTTCGATTTCGAGAGTGGATCTGGACTGCCCTCGCCTGGATCTGTATTCTTTCTGCTCCTCAGCTGGTGCTCTGCGGCTAGATCCGAGAGTGGGGGATGCCGCCGACCAAGCTTTTGTGGTATTGAGGCAAGTGATGTTCCCTCATCCTTGCCAAAGTTGATCTTTGTCTTTTCTTTGATTTAATTCTATCTCTTTCCTGCTTAGATCCTAGGTGTACGCTAGGGTTCGTTCCCCATCATGCCGTGGTTAGTGTAGAAAGTTCCAGTTAAAATCTCAGTTTTCCTGAGGGATTGCGTCTATTAGGGACAAATTTGGTTCGGTTTAGGTCGAGTAGTTGCTATTGTCGATGGATGTTGTACCCTAGAGAGAGACCTCGTTCTCGTTTCTGGTTGCTTGCAGGATCTGGCGCCTGTAGCCAGTCGGGGTGTCGACACCGTTGTGTCGACACCGGCCAGTCGTGGTGTCGACACTTGGTGTCGACACCCGCAGTGGCAGTGTCGACACCGTGTGTCGACACCGGCCGCAGTGGTGTCGACACTTGGTGTCGACACTCGCAGCGGCACTTGTGTCGACACCAGTGTCGACACCTTGTGTCGACACCGGCCGCAGTGGTGTCGACACTTGGTGTCGACACCCGCAGCGACAGTGTCGACACCTTGTGTCGACACCGACCGCAGTGGTGTCGAAACTTGGTGTCGACACCGGCAGCGGTTGTGTCGACACCTTGTGTCGACACCGGCTTGTTGTGGTGTCGACACATCGTGTCGACACTGGGTGCCGCGCTTGTTTTGGGGTCAGGTAGACTCGGGTTTGGTTCTGGTTAGGCGTGCAAGGTCGCGTCGGTTGGACCCGACGTTTTTGTCTTGGGTTCGTGTGTTTCTTAGGATTGTTAGTGAGACTTTTCCTTGGGGGGGGCATTGGGTGTTCGGCTAATTTCTGCATGCCGACTCTTAGGTTGTGGCAGGTGGTGGAGTTTTGGTGGCCTCTGGGGGGTGGTTTTATGTGGAGAGCTATGGCCATCGCCTTTTGCCCCAGTTTGGGTTGGTGTGTGTGGGACCCTAAAGCTGCCACTGTTTGACCCCTTAGCCCTTCTTGGGTCTGATTTCAATTATGTATTCAGATCCATGTTTTGACCACTGCCACTTACCCACGTGTTAGGACTATTAGTCCCTTTCCTGTTTATGCTTTCCTTTCTTTTGGCATATATATATATATGTCTTGTTGTTGTTGCAGACTCTTTTGGTAGGGCATAATGGTTTTAATGCTCGCACTTGGTGTGCTCTGCTGTGCTTTAGACAGTACTCTTTTCTTACTGTCATCCCCTTTTCTTTTGCTTATAGCAGTTTGTTGCCGGGTTGGTAAACCCTTCTTCTTATTTGCTAATTAATCTATTGCTCTATTTTTTTATTTACCTTTTGATTGTTTCCTTGCTGAGTGTTCTTTTCTTGAATGCCTCAGGTCCAGGTTGTAGCCAGTTCAACGGCTAGTTCTTTTGGAGGGGCTTGTTGGTGGCCTCTAGGGTAGCTGAGTTAGCTGATCCCCGTTTTGTTGTGAGGTAGGTTCTTTACTTTTCCGTATAGACATACATACTCGCCAGTGGGTTCGTGTCAGGTTGTTGACGCCCACTGGTGGCTTCTTGTGATGCTGGGTATGAATTTAAACTGTTGATTTTGCCTACTCGTGGTTGGTTACTTGCTTCTGGGAAGGATTTATGCTAGGTTGCATGTTAGATATTTTAAAACCTAAAAGTATTATTATATGTACCCCATGCATAACATGTTTCTAAATCAAAGACACTATTTTTCCTCAACGTAAAACACTATTTTTCATACCTACTATATTCACCTTAGAGTCGTGCACGCATAAGTCGTCCCCCGGGGACACTTAAGCTCATTTAGGGTGTCAACTTAATTGAACCAAAGTATTTTCTGCTGCGTATAAATATAATTTTAACTGTGGATTAGCAGATCCACCGGGCCGAGGGATACGACCATTCAACATAACTGATTTTCTTTCCTATTTAATCAACAATTTTCCTTAAAATCTAACGTCTGGAGTTTTGCCTGAGCGTGTGCAGTTATTCCCTGCACGACGTGGCATCACGGCACGTGTTTTCTCCTACTCTGATACGATTTTTACCGTTGAGAAAATCCGGGTTGTGACACTTGGACTCTTTTGTAGTTGTCTTTATTGACAACATCTTGGTGTATTCCAAATCGGAAGTGGAGCATGAGACTCACTTGAGAATGGTCTTGCAAGTATTGAGGGAGAACCAGTTGTATGCAAAGTTCTCGAAGTGCGAGTTCTGGTTAGAGAAGGTGGAATTTTTGGGCCACATGATTAGTGGGGATGGGGTGGCGGTAGATCCAACAAAGGTGGAAGCCATCAGAGATTGGCCGATTTTGAGAACCGTGGCGTAAGTCCGAAGTTTTCTTGGACTAGCCGGGTATTATAGGAGATTCGTGGAAAACGTTTTGCGGATAGCTCTACCCCTCACCTCACACACTCGTAAAGACCAGAAGTTTGTGTGGACTCAAAAGTGCAGTCAGGCATTCGAGACGCTGAAGGAAAGACTGATGACGGCTCCAATCCTAAGTCTACCGAAAGGGACCGAAGGATTTCAGATCTTCAGTGACACATCGGGATGCTGTTTGGGTTGCGTGTTGGTGCAACATGGCAGTGTAATAGCCTTTGGGTCTAGACAGCTGAACCCTCATGAGAGGAAATACCCCGTTCATGACTTGGAGTTGGCAGCGGTAATTTTTGCGTTGAAAATATGGCGACACCATGTCTATGGTGCGAAGGTAGACATCTTCACGGATCATAAAAGCCTGAAGTATCTCTTAGATCAGAGGGACTTGAATATGCGGCAGTGCAGGTGGGTCGGGTTCCTTGGAGACTATGAGGTGGTGATTCAGTATACGCCAGGCAAGGCCAATGTTGTGGCCGATGCATTGAGTAGAAAATACTCCGGGCAAGGGAATTGGATTGACGCTCATGATGAGCGGTTGGTGCGGGAATGGGATTCCCTCGGCTTAGAGTGCATAGCAAGAGGCGAGCCCAATGTGGCTCGATTAAACTGGATTGAAATGCAGAATGACTTGTCCGATCGTATACGGGAAGCGACCCGTTTGGATGTGGAGTTTCAAACATTCATGATGGAAGCTCAAAAAGGCGAGAGCTGTGCCTGGGAGATGATTGACGGGATTTTGAGGAAGGACGGAAGGATTTGTGTACCGCAGTTTGGCAAGCTTCGCGAAGAGTTGATGTTTGAGGTTCAATTTATAAAGTACTCCATTCATTCGGGCAGTACAAAGATGTACTTGGATATGAAGAGATCCTTTTGGTGGCCTGGACTGAAGCGGGACGTAGCTTTGTACGTGAATCTATGTCAAACTTGTGCCTTGGTGAAGGCCGAGGTCAGAAGCCGGGCGGGTTCCTGAAGCCTATTCCAATCCCCGAGTGGAAATTTGATGACATCTCCATGGATTTTGTGCATGGGTTACCTATATCACAGCAGGGTAACGACGTGATTTGGGTAATTGTGGATCGCTTAACCAAAGTGGCTCACTTCATCCTAAACTAGAAGGAGGACAGTGTGTAGAAGCTGGTGGAGTTGTATGTTCGCAACATTGTACGACTACATGGGATTCCTAAAAGTATAGTCAGCGATCGTGACAGACATTTCACGTCCAAGGACTGGAGGTTGGTTCAGAAGAGTCTGGGCACGAAGCTAAAGTTCAGTATGGCTTTCCATCCTCAAACTGACGGTCAAACTGAAAGAACGAACCGACTATGGAGGATATGCTGAGGATGTGTGTTCTTGACTTTGACAAGAAATGGGAGGATCACCTCTTCATGGTGGAGTTCGCATATAACAACCGTTACCAAGCAAGTATAAAGATGGCGCCATACAAAGCTCTGTATGGGAGGCGGTGTCGAACACCGATGTTCTGGATAGAGGCTGGAGGCACCAAACTATTGGGAAAAGAAGTGGTGGCGGATGCTTGTGAGTTGCTACGGACCATTCAAGAGCGCATGAAGGTGGCTCAAGATCAGCAAGCAAAATATTTTAATGCGCGCCATAGGAAATTGGAGTTCGCGGTAGGAGATTGGGTCTATTTGAAGATCAAGCCGTTCAAAGACGTTTCACGGGTTTGCCGACTCAAGAAATTGAGTCCAAGGTTTTTGGGCCCTTTTGAAGTTGTTGAACGAGGGGGAGAAGCAGCGTACCAGTTGGCGTTTTCCGCAGAGTTGAGTGGATTGCATGACGTCTTCCATGTTTTTGTCTTGATGAAAGCCTTGGTAGAGGCTAGTGTGGTGATCGAATCGGCATCGGTACCGATAGAGGAAGACTTGAGGACGTGAGTTCGTCCAATTGCTATAGAGGACTCAGAAATTCGGCAGTTGTGGAACAAAGAGGTCAAACTCGTAAAAGTCCGATGAGACAACTACAGCCGTGAGGAGCTCTCTTGGGAGCGAGAACAAACCATGCTGGAGGAATATGCAGAGTTTTTCCGTTCAATTATCATTTAAATTTTGTGTACCTCTTCTTGCTTTTTGATAATTTCGGGACGAAATTCTTTTAAGGGGGAGAGAGTTATAACGCCCCAAAATTTGAAAGAAGGACGAGCAGCGTCGAGAGCCAAGTTGGGTCTTGGTGAGGGTCACACGGCCTAGGACACGGGCGTGTCCATGGCCGTATCGTACCGGGTTCGTCGAGAGCCTAGGAAGTCGACGATTTTTCGCTCAGTTCGTCGACTAGTGGGGGACACGCCCTCCGACACACCTGTGTCGGAGCACGTGTCGCAGACGTGTTCTCTCGAGTGTCGACACAGAGGTGTCGATATGGTGGTGTCGATACAGTGGTGTCGACACAGAGGTGTCGACACGGTGGTGTCGACACAGAGGAGGTGTCGACACAGGGAACACGGCCTAGGACACGGGTGTGTCCATGGTCGTATCTTTCCGGGTACGTCGAGCGCCTGTGGTTTTGATGTTTTTCGCTCGACGAAGTGTCGAAGCGGTGAACATGGTTCGAGACATGGGCGTGTCCCGGGCCGTGTCGAGCTTGTTCGTCGAATTCCTGCGAGTTCGACAAAGAGGCAGTCGATGATCGTCGAGACGTCGAACACGGCCTGAGACACGGGCGTGTCCCAGGCCGTGTCCTTCTCGGGTTGTGAGACGGGACTTGTGAGGGGTTGGATACGGCTTGGAGCCCAGGCGTGTTCAGGTTGGACACAGCTGTGTCAAAAGTGACACGGGTGTGTCAATGACCCGTGTCCTGTTTTGGGTGCGACGGTTTTGGCATCGATTGGGGAACACGGCCTTGGACATGTGCGTGTCACAAGCCGTGTTCGGCCCAGGTGTTTTGTTTTTCAGTTTGGATCGTGGCCGTTCTTTCCCTTATCTTGGGATTTGATGTTCCAGGGTTGCCCTTGCAATCTCTTTCTAAGATCTAGAGAGAGGGGAGAGCAAGGAAGAAGGTGAAGGAGAGATCCCGCTATTGGAGAGGCTTTAGTGCTCCAAATCACGAGCCGAGTCCGAATCCGTGGAGGCAAGACCGTTGCAAAGGGTTTCATCCGGATATGTTTCTATGGAGAGGAAGAGGGGTCGGAAGGTAACGACACTTCTCCTCTTGGTTTTAGGATGCATGTTCTAGCATCTTTTATTTTCTAGTTTTTGGCCACCAAACTCTCAAATGAGAGGGGTTTGGGTCTTCAAGGTTCAAGAGGAATCTCCGGGTCGATTGAGTCCATCCCGGCATGTTTTTGCTTTAGAGATCCGATCCATTAGTGGATTAGGCATGGTGGGTGAAGCCGTAGTCGCGACCGTTAGTCCGACTCGGTGATGTTGCATACGAGCTTTAAGGATTCGTGGAGATCCGTTGCGGCAAGATGCCGTTTGTGATGTTTGTGATGTTTCCCCCTTTTCTCGAGTGAGTACGTGTAGTCGGAACCGGACAAGGTTAGCTCCTCAATGACGGTAGATGTTTTCATTGGTGAACAAGGTTAGCTCCGTTTTGGCGGTAGATGGTTTCCTTGGTGCGCGTGAACGCTGCTGTATAGATGAGGGTCTACGGTGGATTTGTCTTGGATTGTGATGTGACAAGACATGGTTGTGTCTCCGTGGTCGGCTGGCTATGCCGTGACGTGCACGTCATGTGTGGAGAGTGTCCCGGCCAGACTAGTCCCATTCTATGAGACTGACGAGAATGCCAAGCATGGGGCAAGCCCGGTGTAACGCCCCGAAAATTGTATTTGAGCTGGTCGCGTCCAAATAGGATCTTTGAATTCTGTATAGAGGTACACGGCCAGGGACACAGACGTGTCCATGGCTGTGTCAGGCTGGGTGTGTTGGTCGGCTATGTCCCGAGAAGGACACGACAAGAAACACGGCTGAATGACACGGGCGTGTGCCTAATCGTATTTGTACCCGTGTTCCCAAGAGTCGTGTCGGTTGGCGTGGCGGTTACTGGTGACATGACCCCGGGACACGAGCGTGTATTGAACCGTGCCCGTGTTCTGCATTCGACGATCGCGCCTGGTTCGACGATCGTGCAAGACGATTGAGTTCGACAAAAAGTGTTCGGGAGGAACACGCCAGGCGACACGGGCGCGTCGGGAGGGAGTGTCCCCCTGCGTTCGACGATCGACGAAAGGCACTCGACGATTGTCGAGTGACCCTCTGCATTCGACGATCGATGATATTTGCTCGACGATTGTCGAGTGACACAGGCATGTTCATACCCGTGTCTCTTCCCGTGTTCAGTTGGGTCATGTCCGTTGTCATGGCGGTTATATGTGACACGCCCCTAGTCACGGGCGTGTTGAGGATCCGACACGGGCGTGTCAAGTTGAGACACGAGCCTGTCTTAGCCCGTATGGTTTTTTGTGTTCAACAATCGTGCCTAGATCGAGGCACACGGCCTGGAACACGGCCGTGTTCGGCCCAGGTCTGGGGATTTTTGTGCAGATCTGAGCCGTTCATTTTCTTTAAGTAAGATCCAATGGCCCAGACGGTTTCCTGCTCTGTTAAGGCTGGGAATGGGGAGTTAAATCTTCATTTTCTCCAAGCCATTCTCTTTCCAAGGAGTTAGAGAGAGGAGGAAGACGGAGGAGGATTGCGGCCTCCGGCGGAGCATCAGAGCACTGTTTGGAGAACCGAGAGTGGATCCGTGGAAGAAATTCCGTTGCGAAGACTTCTATCCGAATAATTTTTTAATGACGCAAAAGTGGACTGTAAGGGTAACGATTCTCTACTTGAGCATGTGAAGCTCTCTTCCTTTTTGCATAGGGAAACCCGCTCCCGCGAGTGTGCGGTGAGTGCGTGTGTTCCTTGGGGTTGATGTGAATAGTCCCCCTTGTGTTGCATATAGAGTCCGGAATCAAAGTACGGGCATAGGCATTGTGTGTGAAGCCTACCCGAACGTGTATTGTCTGGATCAGTGATGTTGCATTTGGTAAGTTTTGCCGGAGAAGACTCCGTGCTTTGGGTTTTCGGATTTCTACGCGGTAGATTGCAGCAGGGATCCTTGGGGATTAACTCCAAGGCGCACTCGGAAAACTGAGCGGAAACGTGTTCTGCTAACTTGGCGGTCAGGGAACCGGCCTTGAACATAACTAGGTTATGTGATTGTTTGGAAAAGTTTTTGGATCCGAGAGAAGCTTGGCTCGTGCGTACGTCTTAAAGTGACTACGTGGTGTGAGCAACAGGCAAGTGGTATTGGACCTACGCTATGTGGTTCGATGCGAGAGACCCGAAAAGGGGACTGGCCGTTGGTATAGTCGGGAGCCTTAGACAGTGGTCAGAAAGGCTAATTGCTCACGTGGTTGTCATCTTTGGGATGGTGGTGAAGACGCTGAAGTGTCAGGATTCACCGTTAATGTGCCCTGAGTGCACGGGGTGTTTAGCCATGCGAGCCTACACCTGTGGCATAGTATAATTGCGTTTTATTATTTTACTGGGCTAATGATATGCAGGGAAAGAGCACCGCCGTCCCGAGTATGGGGCGGTGTCGTTATAATTTGGTCGGCTTTGGCTGACCGTTGCTTTGTTTGCCACCATGCGGTGGAATGTTGCTTACAGGTGCTGCGGAGCCGAGTGCTAGATAGCAAGCTGGAGCCTATGTTGCGGTACTGGCCCTCGAAGGTCGTAAAGAATAGTTGTTTTTATTTTGTCATGTGTGGTCGGCCTGCGAGCCAATGTATGTAAGACACTATTTTGTTAAGTGAACATTTGTAAGGCCATAAGGCCGTGTACCCTTTCAGTGTATTTGGTTTTCATTCCAGTGGTGTGGTTGTGGACATTCATGATTATTGGATTTAAGTTTTTGGTTCTTTCAACTTTTAAAAGCTTCCGCTAGAATGCTCTGTGTAGGACGAGTAGTCTTAATTGGATAGTTTGAATATTCTTATGTAACCCTTCCGACTGTCTGTGGTATATGGCGTCGGGTTCCAGCTGGACCTTCTGTTATATGCCATGCGACGGATGGGGGTGTTACACCCGGCCAATGATGCCATGAGCGGGTGGGGTCCAGCAAGGCTTCTTAGAATCAGTCAGTTTGTTTGCTGGTATTCTGACATGAGAAGTCAGAGCTTGTAGGCAAGCCCGAGTATAATACCTTGAGCCGGTGGGGCCTTTGCAAGAGTTCCGTGTGGCGGCTTAAGTGCCGTTGGGGCAATGTTGGTAAGCCCCCTTTGTTTGCGGCTTTATGCCAATGGGTAAAATGATGAGTACCTATATGATGTGATGATGTGCTAGTTGCATACGCGATAGGGTGCCTTGGGTGAAGCCCGGGTTTTTGCATACATGCTACATAAGTAGGCCCTTTCATTATATTCTCAATAATAGGGAACGTGTATGTTGTTTGAGACATCCAAGCATGTTCTTAGTGCCTTACTTGTTTATTTATATATTGCATACGAAGTGGTGACTTGCAGGTTGGAGGGGTTCCCCGGGGTCCGTTAGCGGCGGTCGGGAGGAGATTTGTTGGTTACACAATTTGAGGTCAGCCTTTGCTGACCCATATTACAATCAAATGTTTACAGGGCAAGGATCGCAAGCAGGAGCTAGCTCGCCGGCCAAAAGGGCCTAAGCCTCATGAAGTGTCACCGTTTTGCTGTAGCTCTACTTTTATGATATTGTATGTTTGATGCTCATGTTTTTCGGCTTGCATGCCCAAGTAGTCTAGGAGTGCTTATGCACATTTATGACTGGTGTTATTATTTGAGTTTTTGAAAGTCCACCTAGTGTCAACTACCTTCACCTATGGGGGGGGGGGGGAATAGGTGACTTGCAGCGTTTTTGCGGAATTAAAATTGTACCTGCACAAGATAACAAAATAGCACAACAAAGAAAGGACACAAGCAATTTATAGTGGTTCCCCGATTTGGGTACATCCACTTTCCCCCTTCGACCTATCTCCCAACAAGGGACGACTCGGTCACTTCACCAACAGGATTGAAATCCAATCCTTGCACCATCGGAAGGAACCCTTCCGCACGTAGGAGACAACACTCCCACAACACGGGTTGCACCCAACCCTTACAACTAGGAACCAACGTTCCTTTACAACAAAATGAAACTAGAATGTACAAGAAATACAAACAACTTTTGGAGACTAAGGTGTCCCTCTTCGTTCGATGACGTGTTCTTGAAGTCAACGAAGAGTCCACAACCCTAGATCTCTCTTGGAGAGAATCTCCCTGAAACCGGCGGCGGCAAGAAGGGCAACGGCTTGGTTCTCGGGATCGGCGGCGACAACGGTGTGCAGCTGCTATACTTTGGAGATTCAAACTTCATAGCAAAGCTAGCAAGATCTACCAAGGGTCACACTAGGATCGATCGTCTCGATCGATTCAGAAGGGGAAGGTTTTCCTGATCAACGAATCAAGAGACAAAGGATCTCTGGTTAGACGCGTGAGACGCTATGCTTGGCTAAGCTTCTGTCGCCGGAAGATCTGGAAGAATCACGATCAAAAGCGGCGAACAACTAGCACGAGCGGCGACGACGGCGGAGCAGGTATCGCGATCTAGGTCAAGGTCGGTGGTGCGGCTTCGTCTTTTTCTATGTATCTTACTGTTCAAAATACGCGTGTATTTATACGGTAGAATACTCCTTTATGACCGTTATGGGTCCCACCTGAAGAAACCCTAAAATCGGTTCAAATCAGCGTCTTAACGTTTGATCCGGTCCAGCGGGATCCAGAAAATCGTCCAAGGCAAAATCGACGAGAATCGAAGGTGATTCTCATCGAATCGGCGAGAATCGAAGCTGGTTCTCGTTGATTCGGCGAGAATCAAAGGTGATTCTCGTCGATTTTGACTTATTGACACGCTCTGATTTAGCCGACGAGAATCAGCCAGTGATTCTCGACGATTCGGCGAGAATCACTAGTGATTCTCGCCGAATCGGCGAGAATCACTTGGTGATTCTCGTCGATTATCACTTAGACGATTTTTCGTCTTTCCACCCATGAGCTGCTCCTTGACCCATCCTTGCTCCTTGTCTGCTCTTGCATTAACACAGCCCTGTACTTGAAAATAAGTACACTCCAATAGAGAGAGTACACGTAGGCCAACACACTGGTCTGCTCAACGAGGGATTACGTCATGCAGACCCGTGTATATTGACCTACTGCACCCTGACATTGGAGTGCACTTAGCGTGGAATAACTGCAAGCACAACTTGAAAGATTTCATCAAATACATTGTCTATTTACCTTAGCTTGTTCAGGGGCTTCTTCAAATCAGGTACGTTGTAGATACAATACCCAACAATCTCCCCCTATTTGAAGAAGCCTAAACCCTACAAGCTAAGGTGAATAGAGCATATGGGAATGAAAAACATGAACGTAACATGGAGTTGAGAGAGATATTCATTACCAATACTAATTTATTGAGAGCAAATTTGGAGCCACCTTAGCCTTAGCCGAGAGGGTAATATATCTCCCCCTTTTCGGCTTCTACAAATCTGGGTCTGTTGCATATGACCCCTTGCACCCCCTCAGTTCTTGCACTTGTGCGCACACTAGAGTTCCTGACAGAGGCTCCCCCTAGATGCATGAGCCTGGAGCTGCTGTAGTCTTCATTCCTCATAGTTTAGCATCCTCAATTCAGTTTTGAAAAAACTGAACTTGGCTTCGTCTAAGGGCTTTGTGAAAATATCTGCAATCTGCTTGTCCGTGGGGACATAACAGAGAGAGATGTCCTTGTTCTCCACGTACTCCCGAATGAAGTGGTAGCGCACTTCAATATGCTTCGTTCTGCTGTGCGATACCGGATTGTTGGCAATTACAATTGCACTGGAGGAGTCGCAGTATATTGGTACTTCGTTGAACTGAAGGTCATAGTCGGCTAACTGGTTTCTGATCCATAGGAGTTGTGCGCAACAGCTGCCTGCCGAGATGTACTCAGACTCTCCTGTGGAGGTTGCTACACAATTCTGTTTCTTGCTATTCCATGAAATAAGCCTTCTTCCGAGGAATTGACACGTCCCGGAAGTGCTTTTCCTGTCATCCCTACTCCATGCAAAATCAGCATCTGAAAAACCTATTAGCTCGACATCATTGTTTCTCGGGTACCACAAGCCAAGATTCGGAGTACCTTTAAGGTATCTGAGAATTCATTTTGCAGTGACATAGTGAGATTCCTTAGTGTTCACCTGATATCTGGCACAGACACATATGGTGAACATGATATCCGGTCTACTGGCAGTAAGGTAGAGAAGGGATCCAATGATGCTTCTGTATTTGGTTTCATCGAAAGGTTTGCATTTCTCATCCTTATCCAAAGACAACGTGGATCCCATTGGAGTCCTCATAGAGGTTGCATTCTCCATACCGAATTTCCTGAGGAGTTCATTTGTGAACTTCGTCTGAGAGATGAAGATTCCATCCTCAGACTATTTCACTTGAAGTCCCAAGAAATACTTTAGCTCTCCCATACTGCTCATTTCAAACTTTCCTTGCATAAGTTTAGAAAACTTTTTGCAAAGATTGTTGTCCGTTGAGCCGAATATAATGTCGTCGACATAGATTTGCACCAGCAAAATCTTGCCTTTGACTTCCCTGAGAAACAATGTCTTATCTATTTTACCTCTAGAGAACTTGTTCTCAAGAAGAAAACTAGATAAGGTCTCATACCAAGCTCGTGGAGCTTGTTTTAAACCATATAGAGCTTTATTAAGAAAATATACATGATTGGGATAAGTAGGATTGACAAAACCTGGGGGTTGAGCGACATATACTTCCTCTTTCAGGTCTCCGTTCAAGAATGCTGATTTCACATCCATTTGATAGACTGTGAATCCTTTGTGCAAAGCATACGCCAGGAACAATCTGATTGCCTCGAGCCTTGCCACTGGTGTAAAGGTCTGGTCGAAGTCAATCCCCTCCTCCTGTCTGTAACCTTGAGCCACCAGCCTGGCCTTGTTCTTTATGATGACACCATGTTCATCCAGTTTATTTCTGAAGATCCACTTGGTGCCAATCACATTCTGCTTTTGTGGTCTGGGAACCAGCCTCCCAACGTTGCATCGTTCGAATTGATGCAGTTCATCTTGCATGGCCAAAATCCATGCTGCATCTTTGTTCGCCTCGGCGAACTTCTTTGGCTCAACGTGCGACAGGAAACTAAGATGCAAAATCTCGTTAATAGTACCTCTTCGAGTTCTGACACCGTCACGAGGATCTCCAATGATCTGATCTCTAGGATGATCCCTCACGTGCCGGAGCTCTAGAAGTCTGGCGTCTGGAGCCACGACTACTTCTTGGGCTTCTCCTTCTTCTAAGAGATTTTCTTCATTTTGATCTTCAACATTCCCAGTTGACGTTGAGGTGGAAACTTTGACGTACTTAGGAGTTTCATCTTTAGCGGTCTCATCGAGACACAGCTGTTCAAGTCGTGCACCTGCATCTTCAAGGATACCGCTGGAAGAGTTACTGTTAAGCAAGCTTCCTTCATCAAATACGACATTAATTGATTCCTCTACCACTAGGGTTTTCTTATTGAAGACCCTATATGCCCGACTGTTGGTACTATAGCCCATGAATATGACTTCGAAGCATTTCTCACCAAATTTAGTACGCGGGTACTTCCCATTATTCAGTACATAACATCTGCAACCAAAGATCCTAAAGTAGGACATGGTTGGTTTCCTGCCTCTTAGTAGCTCATAAGGCGTCTTACGATGATGCTTGCTGATCAATGCTCGGTTTTGTACATGACAAGCTGTATTGACCGCCTCTGCCCAGAAGTATTCTGGGAGAGAAGCGTCTTTCAACATTGTCGTGCAAGCTTCAATGAGAGTTCTATTTCTCCTCTCCGCAACTCCATTTTGCTGAGGAGTGCGCGGGGAGGAAAACTCATGAAAGATACCTTGTTCTTCACAAAACTCTGTCATAGCACCAGACTCGAATTCTGTTCCATAGTCACTTATGATTTTGACCACTGAGCAGTTAAATTCGTTCTGAACCTGCTTGACAAAACTAGTGAAGATGTCAAACGTATCGGAATTTCATTTTAAGAAGAACACCCATGTAAACCGAGAGTGATCATCAACTATCACTAGTGTATAGGACTTGCCTCCCAAGCTATGAACTTGCATTGGACCAAATAAGTCCATATGCAGAAGATAAAGACATCGGGAAGAGTCTTTATCTACAAAGCTCTTAAAGGTAGCCCGAGTCTGTTTGCCCATCTGGCATGCAGGACAGGGGCTATCTTTGATGCACTTGATAATGGGAGCATCCCTTACTAAGTTTTTAGAAAACAACATACTAATTATTTTGAAATTAATATGTGCCAATCTCTTGTGCCATTGTTCACAAAGAGATGCACTGCCTGCTGCCACTAGGCATACGGGGGTAGATGAATCTAAACTAAGAAAATTTAAGCAGAAGATATTTCTGCTCCTAATGCTTGTTTGTATCGTCTCAGAAGAGGCACATGATATTATCAGACATTTATCCTTGCAGAACTTAACGTCATAACCTTTATCACATAACTGACTTACACTGATCAGGTTATGGTTTAACCCTTCAACATAAGCCACGTCGGAGATAGAGATTATACCGTTGGAGATCATACCATAACCTCTGGTAACTCGTCGATCTGAACCCCCAAAGATGACTTTGGGACCATTCTCGACTGGAGTGTAATCACGCAGCAGGCTTCTTGTCCGAGTCATATGCCGGGAGCATCCACTGTCTAAGTACCATATTGGCGTTTTGGTGGCCTTTGGACATTCCTACAAAACAAAATTAATTTCCCTTAGGAACCCAATCAAACTTGGGTCCTAGATTCTTGGTTAGCATACTCCCCCTCGGGTGGTTAACCTTACGAGTGGTCGGCCTCGCATTGCTAATATTGGGAGTCTCGTTATACCTCGGATTAAACCAACAATCCACGGCAAAGTGATCGACTTTGCCACAACACCAACAGTCAAATCTGTTGTACCTCTTCCTAGGCTCCTGCTTTACCCTGAGAATGGTGGGTACAGCCGGGGCCTTGGATCTGGAGGTGGAGACATCATAGTGATTGCAGTCACATGACTTCTTCACCTTCTGTTTCTTTAGTACAACAGGCTTGGATTTTGGTGCCTGCTTTCCATTATGGCCGCTGGAGAATTGACCATAATTTCCCATGTGGATTTACTCATAAGGTGCCTTGAAGACACTCTCACTGAAGTTGCGGGGGAAAGTCCAACTATCATATCGGCTCTTTGGCTTTGCAACCGAGGTCCGGAAATGATGACCAAAGGTTGACTCAAAGTCATGTTGGTTGCAAGGAAAGCCAGACTTTCTGAACGCAACAGGACTGAGGGGAGCTTTTCCCTTTTCAGCAGAAGAGGCCTTCTTGGCGGCCTTATTCTTTCTCTGGTTCCTGTTTCTCCTGGATGAGGAACCAGGTACCCCTACATGCCCCAAGCCAGCTCCTTTGGCCTGAGCAGAGAAGGTATCAACAACTGGAAGAACTGTTTTTGGCATAGAGAAGCTCTTGACGATCTTCCATTCTGCCGCAAGTTGTTCTTCCAACTTGTCAACTTCCTCCTGCTTAAGATCAAGGAGCTTAAGAGACTCTGAATGCTTTGAAGTCAGGTCTAGGTGCTCCTGTCGAAGAGAGATCAAACTGGTGATTTCTTCCCTTAGGGAGACACTCTCACCCTTAAGGAATTTCACTTCCTTTTTCTCAGCCTTCGATCTCTTACGGCACTCCTCGAAAGTGTTGAGCAGAAGTTCATACTTCTCGAGGAGCTCCGCTTCGCGGGACGAAAGGCTATCCTCAGGGTCATCATCCTGAGACTCAGGATCAGAATCAGAGTCGGAGAGAGGGGTGTGAGCTTTTACCTTCCCAGTAAATGGGGGGCATTCTCCTTCTGAGTCGGAGCGACCCACCAGCCCGAAGTAGGCTTCCTCATCATCACTGAAGTCTGAGGAATCAGATTCACTCAGTGTCTTTGGCTTTTTGGCGATGTAGCTCCTTTCTTTCTTCTTATCTCTAGAGGACTTGTGCTCCTCTCCCTTCCCATTTTCTCTCTTGCCTTGGTGGCAGTCGGCCACGACGTGTCCTGGCTTATTGCATCCAAAACAAATAATGTCAGAGGAGCGATGTTTGTTCGGTTTAGATGCGTACCTGTCAGAAGAATAATTTTTCTTCTAAAGCCTGGAGGAGGAGCCGTCACTCTTTCTTTGATTCCTCATCTTGAGGAACTTCTTGAATTCTCGGGTGATGAGGGAGAAATCTTCCTCAGACAAATCTGAGCTGGAGGAGCATGGCTCGGAGTCCTCCTCCTCATCCTTTTTCCTGGCACGGTATGAAACCGCACCCTTGCCCTTCGTGGAGTGAATGGCTTTTAGAGCCACAATCTTTTCCTTGGCTGCAGCCTTCTCTGCTTCTTCTTCTGCTTTCTGGGTGTTCAGTTGAAGCTCATAGGACATCAACTTCCCAAACAGAATTTGTGGGTCTGTTTCAGCAAGTCTACCAATCTCTCGGATGGCGCAGATCTTTGTGTCCCATTCTTTAGTAAGGGACCTAAGGAATTTATCATTAAGTTCACCATCAGTGAACACTCTTCCATATCCTTTGAGGGCATTGACAATCTTGAGGAAGTTCTCGAAGGTGACTCTGATCTCTTCCTTAGGCCCTTGTCTGAAGGCCTCATATTTCTGGTTCAGGAGGGATCTCCGATCATCCCTCACTTCATCAGTGCCGTCCATTAGGATAATCAGGCAGTGCCAGATCTCCTTTGCTGTCCTGTAGTTGCAGAAGTTCTGCATCATTGAGTCATCGACCGCGCTGACCAGAATGTTCTGCGCCTTCTTGTCAAGTCCCACCAGCACCATCTCGTCCTTGTCCATTTCAGAAATTTTCTTTGGCACTTTCTTCGTAGGATCAATGGTGGAGACCTTAGTGGGGACATAAGGTCCCTCCTCCACGATCATGAAGAGTCGAGGATCAACTGCTTCCATGTAGAACCTGATCCTTTCCTTCCAGATAGGAAAGTTGATCCTGGTGCACACTGGGATCTTGCCTGTGTACTTGAGCCCGTCCATGGTAGATGTTTTCCTTCTTCTTGACACTAGTGGCAGGATTCTACTCAATGTGTGAACCTTTTTGATGAGTAACCTCGCTTTGATACCACTTGAAAGTCCACCTAGTGTCAACTACCTTCACCTATGGGGGGGGGGGAATAGGTGACTTGCCGCGTTTTTTGCGGAATTAAAATTTTACCTGCATAAGATAACAAAACAGCACAGCAAACAAAGGACAAGCAATTTATAGTGGTTCCCCGATTTGGGTACATCCACTTTCCCCCTTCGACCTATCTCCCAACAAGGGACGACTCGGTCACTTCACCAACAGGATTGAAATCCAATCCTTGCACTATCGGAAGGAACCCTTCCACACGTAGGAGACAACACTCCCACAACACGGGTTGCGCCCAACCCTTACAACTAGGAACCAACATTCCTTTACAACAAAAATGAAACTAGAATGTACAAGAAATACAAACAACTTTTGGAGACTAAGGTGTCCTTATTCGTTCGATGATGTGTTCTTGAAGTCAACGAAGAGTCCACAACCCTAGATCTCTCTTGGAGAGAATCTCCCTGAAACCGGCGGCGGCAAGAAGGGCAGTGGCTAGGTTCTCGGGATCGGCGGCGACAACGATGTGCGGCTGCTGTACTTTGGAGATTCAATCTTCGTAACAAAGCTAGCAAGGTCTACCAACGGTCACACTAGGATCGATCGTCTCGATCGATTCGGAAGGGGAAGGTTTTCCCGATCAACAAATCAAGAGACAAAGGATCTATGGTTAGACGCGTGAGACGCTATGCTTGGCTAAGCTTCTGTCGCCGGAAGATCTGGAAGAATCATGATCAAAAGCGGCGAACAACTAGCACGAGCGGCGACGGCGGCGGAGCAGGTATCGCGATCTAGGTCAAGGTCGGCGGCACGGCTTCGTCTTTTTCTATGTATCTTACTGTTCAAAATACGCGTGTATTTATACGGTAGAATACTCCTTTATGACCGTTATGGGTCCCACCTGAAGAAACCCTAAAATCGGTTCAAATTAGCGTCTTAACGTTTGATTCGGTCCAGCGGGATCCATAAAATCGTCCAAGGCAAAATCGACGAGAATCGAAGGTGATTCTCGTCGAATCGGCGAGAATCGAAGGTGGTTCTCGTCGATTCGGCGAGAATCAAAGGTGATTCTCGTCGATTTTGACATATTGACACGCTCTGATTTAGCCGGCGAGAATCAGCTAGTGATTCTCGACGATTTGGCGAGAATCACTAATGATTCTCGCCGAATCGGCGAGAATCACTTGGTGATTCTCGTCGATTATCACTTAGACGATTTTTCGTCTTTCCACCCATGAGCTGCTCCTTGACCCATCCTTGCTTCTTGTCTGCTCTTGCATTAACACAGCCCTGTACTTGAAAATAAGTACACTCCAATAGAGAGAGTACACGTAGGCCAACACACTGATCTGCTCAACGAGGGATTACGTCGTGCAAACCCGTGTATATTGACCTACTGCACCCTGACATTGGAGTGCACTTAGCGTGGAATAACTGCAAGCACAACTTGAAAGATTTCATCAAATACGTTGTCTATTTACCTTAGCTTGTTTAGGGGCTTCTTCAAATCAGGTACGTTGTGGATACAATACCCAACAGTTTTGGACTCACTTTTGTTGTAAGGCCTTAAGGCCGCTTCGATACTCCTATATGTTGTGGATAACTTCTAGTATGTTTTTTTTTCTGCTGTGCTTTGGTTATGAGTTTCTAGATCGGGTATTTATATCATCTTATAATACTGAAGCTGTGGCGTCTGTATGTTGTGGGGCCCCGACCGGACCCATATTATACGGTCATTACAGGGGAGGTGTTACACCTAAGACCTACATGGAGATGGACATGGATGAGATAATTTTGGCCTCTATAGACAAGAGGGCTCAAAATATAGTTGTCAGTGTCATAGATGAATCCACATTCCAAAATCTGATTCATTGCAGAACAACGAGAGAAATGTGAGAATATTTGATAGTGTACGTGGAAGGCATTGATGAGGTTATAAATGACAGAAAATCTCTATTAAACCTGCAGTATGAAGCCTTTAGGCAAGGCAAAACCGACACAGTAACTAAGACCTTTGAGAAATTCTTCAGAATTGTGAACAACCTGAGAACCTATGAAAGAAAATTTAAGACCTATGAACTGAATGATAAAATCTTGAGGTCCCTAAATAAGCAATGAGACATCAAGATATGTGCCATCAAGGAAATGAGTAACTTAGCCAATATAGACCCCCAGACGCTATTTGGCAAGCTTCTATCTCAGGAAATGCAATTGATCCTCAAAAAGTCTGAAGAAAACACAGCTAAGGCTCACAGTAAGGAGAAAATACTGGCTTTAAAGGCTAATTCATCCAAGAAAAACAAAGAAAAGACCGCACCTACAGTTAGAAAAGAAACACAGTCAGAAGACTCTGAAACTACTTCATCTGGAGAAGATATAACTGAGGAAGAATTATCATTACTCTCCAGGCAGTTTAAGAACATTCTGAGAAGAAAAAGGTAAGGCAGATGGAAGCTTCTTGGTGGAGTTTCTTCTCACAAGAAGACTGACCATTCAGAGAATCCCATGAAAAAGAAATCTAGGGACAAGTATGACTCTTCTCAGAACAAACAGTTTAAGACTATTGTTATTTGCTATTGTTGTAACAGCTCAGGGCATGTCATTGCTGAGTGCCCTGTAAAAATAAACGAAAAGAAGACTAAAAACATGAAGTCTAATGTACATAAAAAGGTTGACAATTGTCTGTTAGCTAAGAAGCAGTCAACACTTTTAGAAAGTGAAACTAAATCTTCAGAGGCTGAAGAAGGGGAGGCTCTAATGGCCTTGATAGACACTGAAGACTCAGACATGAGAATAAGAGATCCACTCTCCACATTTGACAATGACTCTGAAGAGGAGGGAGTCATGGCCAACACTAATGAAAAGGTTCAGGATGAACACCATCACGATGAGGTAAAATCTCATAAAGAAGTATGGGATATTGTTGAAAGCTCTTATGAACAACATAGAACTTGTTAAAAAACAAGCAAAGGAAATTATCAATTTTAGACCAGTTGCTTTTCAGTTTAAGGATGCGACCATAAAGTTGGATCATCAAAAACTTGAAATGATAGAGTTAAATCACAGACTAGATGAACAAACTAAAATCATTGCTGAACAAGCCAAGACAGTCAATGTAACGCCCCGAAACTCAAAAGAGCGACGAGTGGCGTTTTGGGCCAAGTTTGGAATATGGCAGGGGGCACACGGCATGGGACACAAGCGTGTCCCTGGGGTGTGTCGTGCTCGGGTCGACAATCTGGCTAAGTGGTCGACGAATTTGGAGTCGACCATCGTCGAGCAGTGAACATGTCCTGAGACACGGGCGTATCCCAGGCCGTGTCCTTCACGGTTTGAAGCCGGGCCGTGACGGGGTGATACATGTGGTCAGCGCATGGGACGTGTCAGGTAGACATGGGCATGTCAAACTGCGACACGGGCGTGTCGAGTCCCCATGTCCATTTCTGGCATTTTCAGTACTGTGTCGATGGAGTAACACGACACACTACACAGTCGTATACTGTATGACACGGGCGTGTCAAGTATGACACAGGCATGTCGGGTGCCCGTGTTCATTTCTGGACTCCTCGGTTTCGACGGCGAATGGGGAACATGGCCTAGGACACGGGCGTGTCACAAACCGTGTTCGGCCCAGGTTTTGGATTTTAAGTCCGAATCGTGGCCGTCTGTTTCCTTATTTTGGGATCTAACGGCTAGGGGCTGTTCCTGCTGGGTTTATACCGGGAATAGGGTTTTGAGTCCTTCATTTCATCCAAGCATTCTCTTTCTAAGCCTCTAGAGAGAGGGGAGAGCAAGGAAGAAGAAGGGAGTTAGATCCGGCCATCGACGGAGCTTCGGAGCTCCAAATCGCGAGCCGACTTCGGATCTGCGAAGGCGAGGACATTGCGGTGCTTTTCATCTGCATAGATTTCCATGGCGCCAAGGAAAAATGCTAGGGTAACGATTCTCATCCTAAGACATGTGAAGTCCTCTTTTCTTTGCATAGGAAGCCCGCTCTCGCGAGTTTGCGGTGAGTTTGAGGCGTTCCTTTGGGTAGACATGAATAGTCCCCGTTGTTTAGCATGTAGAGTCCGTAATCGAGAAATGGACATAGACATGATGTGTGAAGCCTACCCGGACAAGTTGGTCTAGATCGGTGATGTTGTATTGCATGAATGGTCGGAGAAGACTCCGCATAATTGATTGTTTTTTGGGTTTTCTATGCGGTAGATTGCAACAGGTAGCCTTGGGGATTAACGCCAAGGTACACCCGGAGAACTGGGCAGATACGTGATTCTGCCAACATGGTGGCCTGGGAGCCAACTTGCACATAACTAGGTTATGTGAAGTGTGTGATCGGATTGGGACTCGGGGAAGTTTGACCCGCACCCTGTTGAAATTTGTGAAGTTGAAGTGGTTGACGGGACAGGCCGGGCAGCCTGGGCGGACAACATTGGCGGACTAGACGGACTGGGCGGGCTGTTGTGTGCGGCCTGGTGGAAAGTCTAGTGGAAGCCGACTGTTCTTCTGAGCGGGTTTATTTGCAAGTAGTCCACGGACTGTGCGGCTGGTATCTGTGGATAAGGCGTTGGCTGATTGGTTTAGCCAAGGAGCGGCCTGAGCGGATAGAGGCTTGCGGACTAGTGCATTGCTCAGTGGCCGTGGTGCAAGCTTGTGCATTGGCGGTTTGGCTCATGTTCGCGGGAAGCTTGCGGACTGGCGTGTCCGCAGTATGGGCTGTTGCGGACTGGGCTTAGAGATTGGCTGAGGCCTTATCGAGCTCTGGTGATACAACAGGTGCTTTGCTGTGGAGGTCGTTGGCGGACTGGTGTGTGGAGTCCTGGAGATGGCTGCTGCGTTGGGCAGGTGTGCGAGTAGCGTGCGGACTGCTGGCGGTCTGTGTGCTAGGGTGTTTGGCGGACGAGAGTTATGTCTGCCATGCTCGCATTGGCCTTTGATGGTTTTGGACTTGGTTTCACTCTGTGACAAGACCATGGTGTAAGCAGTATCCACCAAGTCCTCTATTGACCGGGCGGACTTGCTATCTGCCTTTGGTTGTGGACTTGTGGCAGATTGAGGTTTGAGTCTTGCGGACTGCCTCGGGTTTGTGCGGACATCCATTGAAGGGGGTTGCTGTCCTGCAGTGGTTGGAGGCTTTGCGGGCTGATGCGTTGTCCGCATAGCTTGGGCTGACTGACGAGGGTTCGCCAATGTTGCCTTGCTCCTGGAAGTTTTCCTTGGTATCCGGCTAAGTCCTTGCAGACGTGGCGGACGGTGTTTTGCTATCGCGCGAGCTAGGGCGGTGTCTCTATCTCGAGGGCGGTGACCACACTCCTCACCTCGTCTATAAATAGGACCCCCCTGGTAGGTCTACAGTAATTGAGTGAACAGTAAGTTGGGTTCGGCGAGGTGCTGCGGTCTCAGTTTTTCTGTCCGCGCGGATTGATTCAGAGTTAACTGTGTGCTGTGTGCAGGTCGCGCGGGTAGCTTCAAGGAGCCAGGAGTATGGCTGTGACTTCAGTCAGGTACTTGAAAGTTGTGCGGTCTCTGCAGATTCAGCAGGAGGTCGCTCTACGGCTTGTCAGTTCTCTGTTTCAACTTTGCCAGCTTCAATAACCTGTCCGCCGGCTTCAGGCGGGTAGGGGGTTTGTTCCTCAGTTCAGCTTCAACATGAGACGAATAACGGTGTGTCCGCGCGGCCTTGTGCGGGCGATCTCAGCAGACTCGGCGACCTCGGCGGTCTCAGCGGACTCCGATGCTGTCCGCCCGACTTAGGTTTTGGTGCTTTCTGTTTACAGCTGTTTATACTAGCGAAATCATGTCTTGCTATGTATACCTCATTTTGTAAAGAAGTTAAATGAATATAAGATCTGCTTGCTCTTCCATGTGCTTGGTGTGTTGAGCCTGCTTCTTGAGGTTTCCGCTGGTTCAAGGTGTGAACTGGGTAGTTCCGAAGATATTAATTTGGCGTTTGGGCTATCTTGCTGACCACCTTGAGAAAATTTAACACACCCATGTCTTAAGGTGACAGGGCAGTGTGAGCAACGGGTTAGGCGGAACCGTACCCGCTCTATGTCATTCGGTAAAGAGACCTAACAGTACATGGCACATGTCGTTGGCATAGATGGAGGGTCTTAGGCAGTGGCCAGAAAGACCAAATGCTCACAAGATATTGCCACCCAAGGGATGGTGGTGAGTCAACGGACTTTGACCGTGTTCACCGAGAATGCTCCCTGAGAGCACGGGGTGTGTGGCCATGTGTGCCCACGCCTGTGATGAAGTGTTTATTCATTATACTTCTTGGTTATGCTAACAAAGTGCAGGTAAGGAGCATCGCCGCCCCGAGTATGGGGGCGGGGTCGTTATAATTTGGTCAGCATAGCTGACCGTTGCTTTTGTTTGCCACCGTCGCGGTGGATTGTGCTTGCAGGTGCTGTGGAGCCAAGTGGTAAATAACGGGCAAAAGCCCTTATTGCTGAGCCAGCCCTCGAAGGCCTAATATGAGTGTTTACTTAATTTATTCATGTATGACCAGCCTGCGTGTCGAGGTTTGGGAAACACTGTAATTTGAGTAAACAATTGTAAGGCCTTAAGGCAATTGTACTTGTGTATTGTACGTTCATTCCTATTGGGTTTTGTAGTGGACATTCATACTTATGCTGGGTTCTTTATTTTGCAACCTTTTAAATTGCTTCCGCTAGAATGTACTCAGTGTAGGACTTTGTTTCTTAGTTGGATGGTTTCCATTGAGTAACCTTCTGGTCTGTCTGTGGTATATGTCGTCGGGCCCCGGCCGGACCTAATGTTATATGCTATGTGACAGATAGGGGGTGTTACAATTTGGTATCAGAACTACTGGTTTCGGTCAGGCTTAAATGAATTCGTGGACGAATTCTTTTAAGGGGTGGTGAGCACATGTGTGTGCATCATCGTTATAACATCAAAAGAACTGATGAATGTCCATTTAGGAATGAAAATACACGTGTTTGAGGAACCTGCGTGTTCCTATAATTTCTTTTTGAAATTTTGTTTGGTCGCTTAATGGTGTTTTGTACAACTATAAGTGACTAGAAGTGGTGCAGGGCCGTCATAACGCCCGATTTCTAAGGCTAGTAGCGCACCAAATGATATGCCTGCAACACCTCACTCGGCTGAAACCATATGATTGGTGGCCGAAGTAGTGTTTGCCATGATCAACGCACAGCCTGCAAGGCAAATGCAGCAGCCTGATCCTACGATGGTGCATGTACCGCTTCAAGCGGATGGACCAAGAATGGTGGAGTAGGTGGTGGTGGAGCCTTTGGTGCCTAGGAGAGAAAATGAAAGACAGCTCAAACATGTTATGGGCTTCAATCCTCCTGTGTTCTCGGGGTTGGGAACCCCATCCAAAGCTAAAGATTGGCTCTCCCGAGTGAAGAGAGTCTTGACAGCAACCGAGATGGAGGAGTGGCAGATGACTACTATAACTACATTCCTGTTGGACGGGGATGAGAGTCTGTGGTGGGAAGGTTTAAGGCTGCATCACTTGAGAGGAAGGCAACTCATGGACGTCTCGATGGAAGAGTTTTCGAGATTGTTCTTGGCAAGGTACCTCCCTTCGGCTCAGAGGATATCATTGGAGAATATGTTCGAGAGGTTGGTACAAGGAGAGAGTAGCGTGGATGAGTATCTCCACGAGAAAACTCGATTGGGTCAGTACGCTAGCTCCACATTCGCGGATGAGGAGCACAAGGCAAACCGATTCTATGAAGGTTTGAGAGATGACTTAAGGCTATTGCTCTTGGGGCCTATGACGCAGGGATTCTTGACCCTGTTCAATACGGCTCGGATGTTGGAAAAGGATATGAAGAATGTGCTGGCGAAGAGAGACTTTGGGGCTAAGAAGACGGAGTTTAAAGTGCCGACTACTTCAAAGTCCGATTATCGTAAGTTCTTCAAGAAGGCTAGGACTTCGGGTCCAGCCCCCTCTTCTGGTGCTTCTAGGGCGACTACGGGTCGAACCCCGAGCGCATGCTTTACTTGTGGAAAGACGAGGCACTTTTCCCGGGACTGCTGGAGAGGACGTCCCAAGTCCGTGAGGAAGCCGGAGCACGCTATGAAGAGAAGGGCAAGGAGGTGGAGTCAACCACATCTCATTATGCTCCGATTCAACCTAGAGTTTATAAACTTGGCCAGCAGGAGGTCATTAAGTAAGCGGATGTGGTGACAGGTACAGTTTAAATTTATAGCAAGTTAATTTTTAAATACTTGTAATGCCCCGTATGTCGAATGGCATATAACAGAAGGTCCAGTCGGAACCCGACGCCATATACCACGGACAATCGGAAGGGTTATATAAGAATATCAAAAATCCAACTATAACTACTCGTCCTAACATAGAGCATTCTAGCGAAAGCTTTTAAACAGTTGGAAAGAACCCATAATTGAATAACAACTATCATGAATGTCCACATACTACCATCAGAATGAAATAACCAATACACTTAAAGTACTTGGCCTTTTGGCCTTACAAGAGTTTACTTAACAAATTAATGTTTTACATACATCGGCTCGCAAGCCGGCCACACATGACAAAAATAGAAACAACAATTCGCTTTGGACTTCGAGGGCCAGCTCAACAACATGGGCTTCAGACTGCTATTTGGTACTTGGCTCTGCAGCACATGCAAGCAACATTCCACCGCACGGTGGCAAAAAAAGTATCGGTCGGCAAAAGCCGACCAAATTATAACAACCCCGCCACATACTCGGGACGACGATGCTCTTTTCCTGTATTTCATTAGCCTACATAAACAATAAAGCGCGAACGTAATACGCCACAGGTGTACGCGCACACGGCCAAACACCCCGTGCACTAAGGGTTATTATCGGTGAATCCGGTCAATTCCGTGGCTTCACCACCATCCCCGGGATGGCAACATCGTGAGCATTTTTTAGTCTTTCTGATCACTGTCGAAGACTCCCGGCTATGCCAACGACCAGTCCCTCTATGGGTTTCTCGCACCGAGCCACATAGCCCAAGTCCGATTCCACTTACCAGTTGCTCACTCCGCATAGTCACCTTAAGACGTATGCACGGGCCAAGCTTCTCTCGGATCCCAAATCATTCCAAACATCACATAACCCAGTTATGTTCAAGGCTGGCTCCCAGTCCGCAAAGTTAGCAGAATAACATATCCGCTCATATTTCCGGCTGCGCCTTGGAGTTAATCCCCAAGGATCCCTGCTGTAATCTACCGTGTAGAAACCCAAAAACACAAAGCACAGAGTCTTCTCTGGCAAACCATACAATATGCAACATCACCGATCCAGACCAACACGTCCGCGTAGGCTTCACATACAATGCCTATGTCCGTACTTTGATTCCGGACTCTATATGCAACACAAGGGGGACTATTCCCGTCAACCCCAAGGAACACCGCGCACTCACCGCGCACTCGCGGGAGCGGGTTTCCTTATGCAGAAGAAAGAGAGCTTCACATGCTCAAGTAGAGAATCGTTACACTTGTAGTTCGCTTTTGTGCCATGGGAATCTATCCATATGGAAAGCTTCGCAAGGGAATTTCCTCCGCTGATCCGATCTCGGTTCTCGATGCGTTGTTCCGATGCTCCGCCGGCGGCCGAAATCCTCCTCTTCCTTCCTACTTGCTCTCTCCTCTCTATAACTCCTTAGAAAGAGAAGGCTTAAGAGAAAATGAGGAATTAATCCTCCATTCCTGGCCTTAACAAAGTAGGAACAAACCTGGGCCGTCAGATCTTAATTAAAGAAAACGAACGGCTCAGATCCGCCTAAAATTCCTCAATCTTGGGCCGAACACGACCTTGCACACGGCCGTGTCCCAGGCCATATGACCCGATCCAGGCATGATCGTCGAGCACAGAAAAGGACACGAGTCAAGACACGCCCGTGTCTCAACCTGACACGCCCGTGTTGTGTACTGACACGCCCGTGACTAGGGGCGTGTCACAGATAACCGCCACGCCAACCGTCACGTCTCTTGGGAAAACGGGTAGTGACACGGGTATGCACATGCCCGTGTCACGCTTCACACGCCCGTGTCAATACCATGTTTCTGGCCGTGTCCTTCTCTAGACACAGTCGGTTAACACAGAGAACGACACGACCCTTGGACACGCCCGTATCCCAGGCCGTGTACCCCTATTAAGGCACCAAAAATTCCTTAGGATGTGACTGGTTCGAATACGATTTTTGGGGTGTTACAAATCTCCCCCCTTTAAATAATTTAGTCCCGAAATTATATAAAGGTACACAAAATTTAAATGTTACCTGAGTGGAATAACTCGGGGTATTCCTCCAACATAGTCTGCTCTCGCTCACATGAAAGTGATGCATTGCACGACAAGTGTACCGGTCGCACAAGTAATATAAAATGGGATGTCCCCAAGTATTGATCTCTTCAAGGAACACAGTAAGGGGGTAGTTAATATCGAGGAGGACTTGAGATTGAAGTCCTTAGGTCGAAGTTAACTAAAGGGGGTTTTGATGGTTGCGAAAAAGTGAAATAAAATGCTAATAACTACTCCTATGGAACACTGCTATGTGATGCTTCGCAAGGTGGGTTTGAAAACTACACGGGCCGCTATGTAGTGAATCGCTGGGTGGATGGACGAGTAGGCAAGCGTAAGAACCAGAATTTTAGGGTCGAAAGCACCTCTTCGCAACGCACGACACTAGCAATCGCTAGTGCGGCAAGAACGGATGGATGGCGGATGGAAATGCGAGTGCAACTCAAGCAACTTAAGAAGTAAAATGAAATAGGAATCACATAGACATGAAACACATAACATATACAACCAAAGTGCAAATCATCTACATAGAAATATTTAGCAGCACATATACACCAATAAAGGCAGAACAAGGCAAGAGATCGACTGAATCCGAAGTCTTGTTGAGGGTTCGCGGTAGGAATCGCCGGGTTGTCAATCCGCATCCAAGCTCGGTCCTCAACTGCGTCCGGGATAGAGAAGGCTGTCACGATCCTCTAGTGGACCCGTCTTCTTCGTGTCACGATCCGGAAGAAGGTTGCAAGATTCCCTTTACTTGATGGCAATGGCGTCAAAGCTTGAAATAGAGCTTAGAAGATGAAGGAGAAGGCTGAGAGCAAGCACCAGCAAGGTTTAGGCTTCACGAGCATGGCCGAAGCTTCTCTCCTTGGTGGAAGAAGAAAGACTTAGGTGAAACGGCGGAGTTTCACCCTAAAAATGCGGAGGAAAATGGCTGGAATCGAATCTCGATCAAATGGTTTAAAATATGCGCTTAAATAGAAAACGATTAGAAAAATGGTCACGCACTGTCCCGCGCACGACCGTGCGCTAACCGTGCATTATTAACTTCCAGATCTGGATCGAGGAAGAAGAAGCGTTGACCCGTGCGTTTTACTCTCGCACAGGCGATTCCGCCCGTATGTGAAGGAAATTGTACGGGTAAACACAGAGCGCAGGAATGCAGGAGAAAATAGTGGAACCATGCGTTTTACTCGCGCACGGGCGCTTCCTACATTGTGTGAACAAATTGCACGATTAACCACAGAATGAAAAAACAAGAAGCTACAGGAAAACCGTGCGTTTCCTTCGCGCACGGTTCCGAAGAAACCGTGCGTTAACTGTGCGTTGAGATCGTCGAGCTCAGTTCGTTGAGCTCAGCTCGACATTTCTCCTGCACAAACAAAACGCACGATCACAAAGGACCGTGTGCTAACAAAAAACACGACCGTGTGTTTTCCTCAAACCTGCAATCCAGACTTGGGGAAAACGCACCACCTGCACAGAAAAATCATAACATGGAGCACCAACATCCAACAACAATACACAACATAAAATTAAACAAAAAGATCCATGGGGAGCACCATGTGCTTACCCCCAACAAGAGAATGCGCAATTGCACACCCATGGGCCAAAATAGAGCACTTAGCGTGAAAATAAAGCTAGAAGAAATATGAACGATATAGAGCTAAAAGTGAAGTGCAAATGCGCGAAAACTAACCCAGATGAGTCCGAAAAACCGTATATAAATCGGACTCATCACACCCCCATACTTACCTATTTGCGCGTCCCGAGCAAACAAAATCATGGTGGAGCTGAATTAAAAGAAGGGTAGGCACAACGGGGCTAGCGATGATAAGACGTTAGGAACGGTACAAAGCTGAACCGGGCCAAAATGATGTCCTACATAACACTCATGCATGACTAACCTATACCCATGCTTCAAGAATAGCTTGGGACAAGTTCTTAGCCAACGAGAAAGACCATCCTTCCTCCCGACTCGAGCAATACGAAACTAACGACCGTCTACACACATCCCTAAGCTACCGTTCGATTCACACCGGATTCATCAATCTTTGAGTAGAATAAAAAGTATTTACGCAATTACAAAATATAAAACTATAAACATACAAAAAATTAAATTTACACAAATTTCTACATGAGACGAGAGCACTTGACTAGGAGCACAACAAGGTCAACATTTTACTCCGTCTCACAATCCTAAGCCAGCAACATAATTTTCTCGAATCTAATAAAGAAACAAGTTTAACTCGCAGCACACAAAAAGCTAAGCATGCACTCATGTGGGTACAGTGGTGTGTAATGCAATGAACTAATTAAAATAAAACTATAGAAGCTTCTAGTTTGCACATGAAATGTGCGCGTGGAAAAGGTAACTAATAATGGCTCTTCCCCAGACTTAAACTAAACTACTCAGCATATGTTACAGAAATGTATATCAGAAAAAGATAAGGGAAGAGGTTACCCAATGCTCAGCCAATTAGAATACCAGAGGACGCATGAACACATAAGCAGCTCTGCCATACGAAGAATCACAACCCCGCCAATACGAAGTAGCCAAGAATACCTGCAGGGGTGAGCTTCGCAAAAACAAAAGAAAAATATACAATATATAAAGAAATACTAGGCTAAGATAGACATGAAAAAAATGCAGGAAAATAAGATAAGTACTGGGGTTACTGTAATCCCAGCACGACTTATTAAATTCTATATAGTTCTAGCTAATGGGCCTATGAAAAGAAAAATGCACAGGCAACTGTTCCACTTTCCGTTTCGGTAACAGTTACCGATACAGTGATAGAGCAGTTACCCCTCTACCCAAATAATAATACCTGCCCAACACAGGTAGAGGAAATAGAATGTAAGATGAGGAGGAGGCCTGGTCCTCACTCATCTCACATAAAAATCCTTGCCCTGCAAGGTATCATCCACAACGGGTCTGCAGGAGGAGAAGACAACAAATGAGGCTTCCTCAATGGAGGAGGGATCAACCTCCTCGCATATAAGGATGCTATGATCATTGACTTGAGCAGAGTGCTCCAAGTCTTACTAAAGTACCTGTGGAGACTCAACCTGCACAAGCTCAGATAGAGAAGGGGGATCAAGAAATAAAAAATACGAAGAACATAAGGAACTAATCGGGGGAGTGATCCCGGTCTCACTCCCAGCAGGATCCAAACATAGATCACCATCGGTGTCATATGAGTCATAGCGAGGGGAATCCGAGAGCTCGAGGTCCTTGGTGGTGGTTTGGATCTCCTCATCGAATAAGGAAGTGAAAACTTCCTCATCAGAAAGGATCTCCTCATCAACACACCTCGGTGCGTCCACATGTTCCAAGACGTAATACTTTCCATTAATGAAAATATTATCCTCGTCACACATGGGCACAATCTCAGGCTCAGAATCACAATCTGGCCTATCATCATCAACCGACTCACTAAAAATAGGGACAGATAAATCTTGCAAAGAAGGCGGAGGAACAACAACATCAGAGAAAATATGTGCGGGTTCCTCCGGGGGAGAATCAACAAGAGGGGAAGAGTGCATGGGGAGAGACGGTGTCACAATGTCGTCACACCGATCAGTGGAAAGTCTGATGGGTATATCCGCAGCAGTCCCCCATAGACAAGGTGGTGCTGCAAATATATCATTAGAATCAGAAGGGGCGGCCATTTGAGAGGGTGATAGAGTGAATCAGATACCCGATTCTTCATCCTCCTCCAACTGGCACTGAAATTTTGCGTAATCTTTCAACATGTGGTCGGTGATACGACAATACAAACATCATTTTTCATTACTCCTCGGTCCAGGTGGGACCGGAGAGGAATAAGAAAAAGATGAATGCGTAGAAGAGGAGTGACCATAAGACTTGGGCTGGGTGTAAGAAGTACTGATTGATAATTTCGCATCAAGTTCCCGGCAACAGCGCTAAAAACTTGATTGATTATTTTCGCATCGGGTCCAAAAACTTGATACGGTTAAAACTCCAAAAATTGGTGAGTATTCCCGCGGCACCCCGGGCGATTTATTTAAGGAAAACGGGTGATTGGTTTTATTTAGAAAAATGGGGCGTGCCGATTTATTATTTGGATATGAAACAGATAAGTCAAGTTTTAACGAAAGGAGGCAAGTGCATGTATCACGTGTAGTACAGGATATTCTGGTGTGGAATATCAATGTCGTATTATTCTCGGGGTCGGGTGGATTATTTCTACTCTTCCCTGGAGGAGACTATTATTTTACCGATAATTACTTATCAGTTATTTTATATATAATAAAAAATGAAAGAAAACAGAAAGCATAAAAGAGAAAGCAATAAAGGTGGGGCCGATGAAACGCTTAGCACAACGGCATCAAATCGAAATTGAACTAAAATAAACTTTTAATAAAAAGAAATCCTAAGTTTCAAATTAATTAAGGTGGAGACTTGGCCGTGGAGGTTCCACTAGAATGAGCTCACTTATCTCTAGGACTATCGCTCACCTGAACGCTAAGACTATTCGACCGGGCTCTCATCCGACGAAGGATTCCTCTTAACGCCCACATTATGCTAAGAACCCCGCTATTGGGTGGGGAACCCAATCCGGTAGAGTTGGCGCGCCTCCTCTCTCGAGGGTTAGTGCGAAACTCTCTTTACCAAGGGGCGATCGGTCCATACGCACGGCCTCTCGGCTAGCTAGCGTATGGACTATGGAAATAGAGCCCATACATTGATATGTGGTTCTACGCTTCGTAAACCCTAGGCAAACCTTAAGTTAATTTAATTAATTAGAAAAATAGGACCTTTAATTATTTAAAGCTATTTTATCTCTCCCAATGCTCTTCGATACTGAGGGCTAAGAATGGTTAACCACTCATCGGAATATGGACGGTAGATAGTGAAAGCAATAAAAAAAGCAGTATATGAAAGCAGGAAAAGAAAGCAGTAAAGGAAAGCAGTAAATAAAGCAGTAAATTTCAAGTCTTACTCAAACGAGTAGGACTGAAATGAAAGCAGTAAAGTGTGAGTCCCGGCGCAAATGCATGGGCGGGAGAAATGAAAGCGAGTCCTACTCAAACGAGTAGGAGGAAATAAATGCAATGCACGCATACACTCGACATAAGTTAAAACTCACGCACACACTCGACATGAAATGAAACACACGCACATAACAGAATGTAAAAAATCACACACTCTACTGAATGAAATAAAAACAATGTGCTATTTAACTCTTAACGAGTAGGCGGAAATAAATGTGCACACGTATAGGAATGAATAAAAACTAAGTTAATGAAAAATTAAAACAACTACATTTCTACCGCTAGAATGCGGTAGAAATACATAAAAAGCTGAAATAAAAATTAAACGAGCAAATGGATTTGCAAATAAACGCAAAAGCTAAGTGCTCGAAAAATTAAAACGAATACATTTCTACCGCTAGAATGCGGTAGAAAAGCGTAAAAAGAAGACAGAAAAATTAAACGAGCAAAAGTTTAAAACGAAAATTGAAATGCTCGAAAAATTAAAACAACTATATTATCATTCCTATAACTACGTAAAAATGCAAAAAAAAAGTGCGAATAAAGGAAAAAGAACGAAAAGGTTTTACATCCTAAAAAAGAAAATCTAAGTTAATGAAAAAAGTAAAACACTTTCAAAACATTTTTACGGATCTATAGGAATGAAATAAAAGCTATAAAAACTAATTCTAAACAAAACTAAGTAGAAAAAATAACGAAAACATAAAACTAAAAAGCTAAACTCATACACACACACACACACCCATTTTAAAAGAACAAAAACAAAACAAAAGAAAAACATGTAAAAATAAGATTGCTAAAGGGAGAGTTGCTTAGATACATTCCAAAGACATATAACGGAGAAAAACTACAATTTTTATTAATACTAAAAGATTATTACAAAGCTAAAATGAAAATAAAAGAGGGAGAGGGGGAGAAAATCCCTTACATAGCATTTGGAATACATCTAGGCAGTATAAAACCTTAGCAAAATGGTTCAAAAAAAACAGAACAGGATTATAAGCAGAAGCTCTGAATTTATAGACAAAATTTTTCATGGGACACGCCCTCTGACATGGGCGTGCCCGTTGACATTTCAGCACTGTACAAAATGTTGTTGGCGAGATTTGACATCGAAGTTGACTTCGGTTGAAATCATGGAGGTCACGCCCCAGGTCACGGGCGTGACGGTGGGCATATCGGGGAAGTAGAACTAGGCGCGGGTCGCGTCGAAAAGTCATGGCGTGGGTCTTGTCGGCCATGTGGAGGAGTACATGCCCGTGTCTCATCTTCACACGGGTGTGTCGGGTTGAGTCGACAAATGTCGAGTGCAAAACGTCGAGCGCGGTGACACTGGCTTGGTCACGGGACGTGTCGGGTTGACACGGGCGTGTGGCCGGGCGTGTCAAGCTTTTTTCATCAAAAATTACTGATTTCACGGGATTTGAGTTGTTACGTCCAGGTCACGGGCGTGACCCATAGTACACAGGCGTGTACTTGACTTTTTTTTTGCAATTTTTCCTGAAAAATTCAGGAAACAAAAATAACTTAAGTCAGAACAATTTTTACGAAAAAGAAGCAATTTATTAAAGAAAAATAAAAAAAAATAGGAAAAATAAACTAAAACAACTTATTTAAGGTACATAAATATATGTATATTTATAATTCATCAAACACCCAATATTTAAGATTTTGCTATTCCATAGTAAAAGTTGGAGATTAACTTATAAGGAATTAAATAAATCCTAAGTTTAGCTACCGCTTGACTTAATTAAAAGTAAGATCAAAATAAACATCCGGGGTACTAGAGTTAAATCCTAATTTATGAAAATGTTATAAATAGAGGAAGAGTTTCAAAAAGATTTCTAGATAAAAAAATAGAAAGCAAAAATTTATTTTTGTTAGTTTAACAAAGATGAATTGAAATTATATAAAAAACTTTAGCTTAAAAGAAGTTAAAAGAAATAGTGCAATTTAAAAATTATGCTCTCAAAAAAATTTAAATTAATTCTAGAATCATTGAAATAGGATAAGTGGTTTGGTGGTTTATGAAGAGGGCTTGGATTTAAAGGCGATGTAATTTTTTTTCGAACCACTATATATTTTTTCTTTTGAATAATTAGGAAAATGAAATCTTATTTTCCTAATATATAAATTTTTTCTTTTTTCATAAATAATTAATAACCCGATGTATATGTATAGGAGTAATGAATTTTATCCTCTTACTCCGTATCATATAATCTTTTTTAAATATTGGGTGTCTTTTTTACAGAATGAAATCTTATTTCCATTGACATTGGATCTTTTAAAGGATAAAATAGGAGTAAGCATGTCAGGTAAGACATGAAAAAAAGGAGGTGGGTTTATTTTTTCAAAAAAAAAACTAGATTTTAATAAGAAAGTTTTCAGAGCAACCTTTTTAAAATGAACGTTCCTATGCTTCTAAAAGCATGAAGTAGAAATAATGGAAATCCATGCTTGTTATTTTCTAACATAAAAGACGAGCTTCTATTTATAAAAATTAGAAGTGGCGGTGAAAAACAAGTTCCCTATTATAATGAAAAGACATAAAAATTCTTTAAATCTTAACCTCAGACACTTAAATCTATCGAACTTTAATTAATAAATGAATAGTAAGAAAAAAATAAAAATAATTCGCTTATAAAATAACTCAAAACTAGATTTTTGGAAAGCAAAAAGGGTTAAGGATGAGATATTCGATTAATTCGTTACATAATTAACAATATATTTTTGGATTTTTTCAGGGTTTTTATCATTTTGTGTGATTATTATGATTATTATCTTTTTTTTTTGAAATTTTGTTAGGGTTTTTGTCTTCTTTTTTTTGATTATTATCTTTTTTGAATTTTTAGAGTTATTCTCTTTTTTGGGACTTTTGATTATCTTTTTTTGGGATTTTTGATTTTCGAAGTATTTTTTTTAGAGTTTTTAGTATATTTTGATAAGTTATTTAAAATAAAGAAAAAAAGTGTTATTTACGAAGTAGAGAGGGGGAGGAAAGAGAAAGATTTATTTTTACAAAAATAATATTTACAAAGTAAAAGAATTTTTTTTTTGAATTTTTGTTTTATTTTATGGTTTTTTTAGGTTTTTGATTATAAAAACAAGAAATTTTTTTTGGAGGTTTTAATTTTTATGCATTTTTTGTATTTTTGATTATTATTATTATTATTATTATTATTATTGCAGAATATAAAAGTGCAGAAATATAACAATAAGAAAACACCCCCATACTTAAATCCAACATTATCCATAATGTTGCTATCTAAGTATGCGGAACGAATAATTTACAAAATAAAATATGCACAAAAATTAAAAAAGAGGGTAGAAGCTTCCCTTAGACGAGTTCGGGGAGGCCCATATGGAACCCTGCATTAGTTAGAGAAAAGAAAGAAGCAAAAAGATAACAAAAAAGGGAAAAAGATAAATTCGGCTAAAAGGTTGCGGGTGACAGGGGGTGCCAAGTGCGTGTGTAACTCGATTAGCTAACGTCTTAGCTATATGAGTGTGATAAAAATGCGATCCCCTAGCGCACACAAAAGTGTGAAGCGCGCCGAATTAAAACAAAACAGGTTAAAATAAAATAAGTTAAACAAAATATATACATTTTTAAAATCAAATTATTATATTGTTTTTGGTGTTTTTAAGTATATTTTTTATTTTTTAGTTGTTTTTTAGGTAGGTTTTGTTTTGTTTGTAGATTTTTTGGTTTTTAAATTTTTTGTGGGTTTTTAGTTTTTTAGGTTGTTTAAGAAAATTTTTTTTTGGCGGTTAGTTTTTTAGATTTTTTTAGAGTTTTTCAGTTTTTAAATTTTTAGGTTTTTGGTTTTTTGTTTTAGTGTTTGAGTTTTTTTTCATAAAAATAATGAAATTTTTTTAAGTTATTTTTATTTTGTAGATTTTTTTGGTTTTATGGGTTTTTCAAGTTTCTATTTTTATAGGGTTTTTTGTGTGGAAACAATGCTATTTCATTTTTGTTTTTTTATAGATCAATATAGATAAAATAATAAGTATAAAATAAGCTCTTTTTTTAATTTTTTTGTAAGGTTTTTTTGGTAGTTTTATTATTATTATTATTATATTTAGTATTATTTTTTTGTTGGTCATTTTAAATTTGTGTTATATATATAGATATAGGTAAAATTAATAGATTTCAAGGGCTCACAATAACGACTCAAAAATTCCCCGACAACGGCACCAAAAACTTGATTGATAATTTCGCATCAAGTCGCCAACAACGGCGCCAAAAACTTGATTGATTATTTTTGCATCGGGTCCAAAAAATTGATGCGGTTAAAACTCCAAAAAATGGTGGGTATTCCCGCGGTGCCTGATGCGGGTTAAAACTCCAAAAATTATTACGAGCTCGCGGTGCCCCGTGTGGTTTTATTTAAGAAAAGCGGAGTTGGTTTTAATTTAGAAAACGGGGCGCACAGATTTATTATTTGGATATAAAAAAGGTTTAGATCGAGTTTTAACGAAAGAAAGTAAGTGCACCTATCATGTGTAGTATAGGATATTCCGGTGTGGAATATCGAGGTCGTATTGTTCTCGGGGTCGGTTCGATTATTTCTACTCTTCCTTGGAGGGGACTATTATTTTATCGATAATTTTATATATATAAAAACAAACAGGCAGAAAATACAACAATTAAAAAGGTGGAGCCGATGAAGAGCTTAGCACGAGAGCACCGAAAAAAATTGAACTAAAATAAACTTTTAATAAAAAGAGATCCTAAGTTTCAAATTAATTAAGGCGGAGACTTGGCCGTGGAGGTTCCACTAAAATGAGCTCACCTAGCTATAGGAATATCGGTCACCTGAACGCTAAGACTATTCGATCGGGCTCTCGTCCGAAGAATGATTCCTCTTAATGCCCGTATTACGCTAAGAACCCCGCTATTGGGTGGGAACCCAATCTGGTAGAGTTGGCATGCCTCCTCTCTCGAGAGTTAGTGCAGAACTACATTTACCAAGGGGCGATCTGTCCATACGCGCGGCCTCTCGGCTAGCTAGCGTATGGACTACGGAAATATAGACCACACATCGATTATGTGGTTTTACGCTTCGTAAACCCTAAGCAAACCTTAAGTTAATTTTAATTAATTAGAAAAACAGGACCTTTAATTATTTAAAGCAATTTTATTTGTCGCAATGCTCTTCGATACTGAGGGCTAAGAACGATTAGCCACTCATCGGAATGGGGACGGCTCGCGAGAAAAAAACAATAAAAAGAAAGCAGTAAATTAAGCAGTAAAGGAAAGCTGTAAAGGAAAGCAGTAAATTTCAAGTCCTACTCAAACGAGTAGGACTGAAATGAAAGCAGTAAAAGTACAAATCCCAGCTCAAACGAGTGGACGAGACAAAATAAAGCGAGTCCTACTCAAACAAGTAGAAGAAAATAAATGCACCCACGTACACACTCTACTGAAAATTAAAACGCACACACACAATTCCTACTCAAATGAGTAGGAGAAAATAAATACCCGCCATTTAACTCAAATGAGTAGGCGGTAAATAAAGTGCTAGTACAAGTACTACTCAAATAATTACAAAAAATAAAGACCTGCCATTTAACTCAAATGAGTAGGCGGTAAATAAAGTCCTGCCATTTAACTCCTAGCGAGTAGGCGGAAATAAATACAACACACTCACTCACTCTACAGAAAGTAAACACACTCTACTGGAATTGAAATACACACACACTATAGAAATGAAAACGCACAAGTACAAGTCCTACTCAAACGAGTAGGCGGGAAATTAAAGCATGCCATTTAACCCTTAACGAGTAGGCGAAAATAAATACAAACACACACACACACACACTCTACAGAATTGAAAGAAAAATATAAAATTTATCTCATACACGCACGCACACGTACAAAAATTAAAAAAAACTAAGTTGCTAAAAAATTAAAACAACTACATTTCTACCGCTAGAATGCGGTAGAAATGCATAAAAAGTGTAAATAAAATTTAAAGGAGCAAAAGTTTTTGCAAATAAACGCAAAGTGCAAGTGCTCGGAAAATTAAAACGAATACATTTCTACTGCTACAATGCGGTAGAAATGAATAAAAAGAGGAAATAAAAATTAATCGGGCAAAAGTTTTTGAAAATAAAAGCAAAAATGAAAATGCTTGAAAAATTAAAATGAGGACGTTTTCATTCTTATGATTATATAAAAAAGCTTAAAAAGTGGAAATAAAGCAGAAAAGAACAAAAAGTTTTACAATCTAATTTAAAAAAACTAAGTTAAAGAAAGATGAAAACCACTTTTCAGATCCCTTTATAACCTCATAAAAATGAAATAGAATGCACTAAATACTAAACTATGAAAATTATGAAAACTATTAAGCATAAACTAAACTCATACACACACACAAGCGTATTAAAAAGACAAGAAAATAAAGCTAAAACAAAGTTAAATAAGATTGTATAAGGGAGGGAGCACATAGAAGCATTCCAAAACCATATAACAGGACAAAAATCTAAACATTTTATTAAGCTAAAACAAGTGTTACAGAAAGCTAAAAATAAACATAGGAGAGGGGGAGAAAGTCACTTTACATATCTTTGAAATGCATCTAACAGCCGACCCTAAGCAAAATGGTTCAGGAAAAGAGGAATAGAAATCCTTACAGTAACTGCTAATTTATAGACAAAAGTTTCCAAGTACACGCCCTCTAACACGGGCGTGTCAGGGGGCGTGTCACTACTATTCAAATGATGGCGGTGATTTGACTGGAGATTTGATTTTGTGACTGAAAATGCGGCTGTCACGCCCCAGGTCACGGGCGTGACAGTGGGCGTGGATGACACTATTCATCATCTGATTTCGGCGATTTGATGACGTTGTTGACTTCGGGAGATCCACGTGGACGTCACGCCCCTGGTCACGGGCGTGACTGTGGGCATGTCTGGGAGGTTGAAGTGGGCGTCTTTTGCGTCAAAAAGTTGCCGACGGCGGTTTGTTGGGCCAGGTGGAGGAGTACACTCCCGTGTCGCAACTTGACACGGGCGTGTCGGGTTGAGTCGACGAACGTCGAGCGCGGTTTCGTCGAGCTTGCTTGACACGGGCGGGGGTCACGGGGCAGTCACGCCCCTTATCACGGGCGTGACTGTAGGCGCGTCGGGACGAACGTCGAGCGCGGTGACACGGGGGTCGGTCACAGCCGTGTCACATTTAACACGGTCGTGCGACAAGGCATGTCACACTTTTTCTTCACTTTTTGCGATTGATTTAACGAGTTTGAATTGTCACGCCTTGGTCACGGGCATGACCCAAAGTACACGGTCGTGACCCATTATTTTTTTGCAATTTTTCCTGCAAATTTCAGGAAATCAAAATAAATTTAATTTAGCATAATATTTATAAAATAACAGCATTTTATTGAACAAAAATAAGTAAAAATAACAAAAATAAATTAAAACGACTGATTTAATGTACATAAAACTAGGTATATTTACAACTCATCAAATACCCCCATACTTAAGCTTTTGCTATTCCAGAGCAAAAGTTGGAGATGAACTTATAAGGAATTAAATAAATCCTAAGTTTAGCTACCGCTTGAATTAATCAAAAGAAAGATCTAAATAAATATCCAGGGTATTAGAGTTAAATCCTAAAGTATGCCAAAAATTTAAATAAATGAAGAGTTTCAGCTAAAAACTTCTGGTATTATCAGATAGATTGCAAAAAAAAATTATTTTTTAGGCTAACAAAAATATATTGGATTTATGAAAACTTGAGCTTGTAAGAATTACAGGAAATAATTTAATTTACAAATTATTCTCTCAAAAAGATTTTAAAATTAAATTTAGATTCTTTTTGAAATTGGCAGAGTTGGATATTGTGTTATATGAAGAAGGCTTTGGATTAGAGGTGAGGGTATATTTTTTCGCTCGAACCTCTAAAAAGTTTTTTTTGAATATGGATGTTAGGAAAACAAAATCTTTTTTCCATAACATAAAATTTTTTTACAACTTCATAATAATCAAATGTATATGTATAGGAGTAATGAATTTTATCCTCTTACTCCGTAACATATAATCTTTTCAAATATTGGATGCCTATATTTACGGAACGAAATCTTATTCCCATTGACATAAGATCTTTTAAGGATCGAAATCATGCCAAGTATGACATGAAAAAGAGGTGATAAGTTTTGTTCAAAAATAAAACTAGGTTTAATAAAAAGCTTTTGAGAGCAACCTTCATAAATTAAACGTTCATATATGTCGAAAAAAGTTTGAAGTAAACATAACTTAAAATCTAAGATTGTTATTTTCTAACAAAAGAAATGTGCAACTATTTAGATAGGTTAGAAGTAGTGCTGAAAACAGGTCTCTATCTAAATAAAAAAAGCATACGAAAAATCTTTAAAACTTAACCATAGATATCTAAATCTATCGATCTCCAATTAATAAACGAATAGTAAGCAAAGAATTAAAAGAATTCGCTTATAAATTAACTCGCAACTAAATTTTTGGAGAGCGAAAAGGGTTAAGAATGAGATAATTGATATATTCGTTAGATAATTAACAAAATATTTTTTGGATTTTTAGGGTTTTTATCATTTTTTTGGATTTTTTTTTTGATATTTAGAGTTATTCTTTTTTTAGGATTTTTGGTTTTTTCGAAATTGTTTACAAAAAAAGTACAAGGTAAAAACTCGATGGCCCGCGAACAGACTCTTATTTACGTGGTTGGTTCGATGAGTCAAACGCCGCAGACTTGCTAAAAATAGAGTTTTTACAAATAAGAAGATGAGGGGGACGGAAGAGAAAGATTATTGTTTTAAAAAAAATATTTACAAAGTAAAAGAAATTTTATTTGAACTTTTTGTTTTATAATTTTTTTGAATTTTGTGGTTTTATGAATTTTTTTTGAAGTTTTTAGATTATTATAAAAAAACAATGAATTTTTTTTTGAGATTTTAATTTTTTTGCATTTTTTTTATTTTTTGCGAAGTACATAATATAGAAAATACAGAATAGGAAAACACCCCATACTTAAACCCAACATTGTCCCTAATATTGCAATCTAAGTATGCAGAATGATAATAGACAAAATATAATATGCACAAAAAAGGAAAAGAGAGGTTAGATGCTTCCCTGAAGACGAGTACGAGGAGGCCCTGGTTGATACCCTGCATTATTTAGAAGAAAAAGCAAAAATATAAAAGAAAAAACAAAAAAGAAAAATTCTGCCAAAATGTTGCGTGAGGTAGGGGTGACAAGTGATGGTGACTCGGAGTAGCTAATGTCTTAGCTACAAGAGTGCGTACAGAAATGCGGAGCCCAAACACGCACAAGAGTAAAGTGCGCCGAAGCGAAATAAAATAAATTAAAATAAAAGAAGTCAAAATAAAGTAAGTTAAACAAAATAGATATATTTTAATAATAAATTATTATATTATTTTTTGTGTGTTTTTAAGTAGGTTTTCGTTTTTTATTATTTTTGTTTTTTTGTTAATTTATTTTTAGGTAGGTTTTATGGGTGTTTTTGATTTTTTATGGTTTTTTTGTTTTTTTTAGTTTTTTAGATGTTAAGGTTTTTTAGATTGTTTTAGATTTTTAGAGTTTTGAGTTTTATAGTCTTTTATTAGTTTTTTTTAGTTTTTAGGATTTTTTAGTTTGTAGGATTTTTTAGGTTTTTTGAGGAATTTTTTTTATGGATAATAATATGATAATAACTTGTTAGTTTTTTTTAGTTGAAAACGACGTCATTTCAAAAAAATAAATTTTATAGATAGTTATATTATAACTTTTAATTTTCTTTTGTTTGTTTTTTAAGTGGTATTATTATTATTATTATTAGTATTATTAGTATTTTTGTTTGTTGGCCATTTTAATTTTTGTTACATATATAGAAATAAGTAAAATTAATAGGTCTCCATAGTTTAAAATAACGACACGAAAAACTCCCTGACAATGACGCCGAAAACTTGATTAATAATTTTGCATCAAGTCCCCAGCAACGACACCAAAAACTTAATTGATAATTTTGCATCAAGTCCCCGACAACGGAGACAAAAACTTGATGGAGGCTAAAACTCCAAAAATTATTATGAGCTCGCGGCGCCCCAGGCGGTTTTATTTAAGAAAAGCGGAGTTGGTTTTAATTTAGAAAACGGGGCGCACAAATTTATTATTTGGATATAAAAAGGGTTTAGATCGAGTTTTAACGAAAGCAGGCAAGTGCACTTATCGTGTGTAGTACAAGATATTCCGGTGTGGAATATCGAGGTCGTATTGTTCTCGGGGTCGGGTCGATTATTTCTACTCTTTCCTGGAGGGGACTATTATTTTACCGATAATTTTTTATATATAAAAACAAACAGGCAGAAAGTAAGAGCAATTAAAAAGGTGGAGCCGATGAAGAGCTTAGCTCGAGGGCACCGAATAAAATTGAACTAAAATAAACTTTTAATAAAAAGAGATCCTAAGTTTCAAATTAATTAAGGCAAAGAATTAGCCGTGGAGGTTCCACTAAAATGAGCTCACCTTGCTATAGGAATATCGCTCACCTGAGCGCTAAGACTGTTCGACCGGGCTATCATCCGACGAATGATTCCTCTTAACGCCTGCATTACGCTAAGAACCCCGCTATTGGGTGGGGAACCCAATCCGGTAGAGTTGGCGCGCCTCCTCTCTCGAGGGTTAGTGCGGAACTCCATTTACCAATGATCGATTGGTCCATACGCACGGCCTCTCGGCTAGTTAGCATATGGACTACGGAAATAGAGACCACACATCGATTATGTGGTTCTACGCTTCGTAAACACTAGGCAAACCTTAAGTTAATTTTAATTAATTAGAAAAACAGGACCTTTAATTATTTAAAGCAATTTTATTTGTCCCAATGCTCTTCGATACTGAGGGCTAAGAACGATTAGCCACTCATCGGAATGGGGACGGCTTACGAGAAAAAGGAATAAAAAGAAAGCAGTAAATTAAGTAGTAAAGGAAAGCTGTAAAGGAAAGCAGTAAATTGGAAGTCGTACTCAAACGAGTAGGACAGAAATGAAAGCAGTAAAAGTGCAAGTCCCGGCTCAAACGAGTGGGCGAGACAAAATAAAGCGAGTCCTACTCAAACGAGTAGGAGAAAATAAATGCACCCACACACACACTCTACTGAAAATTAAAACGCATGCACACAATTCCTACTCAAATGAGTAGGGGAAAATAAATACCTGCCATTTAACTCAAATGAGTAGGCGGTAAATAAAGTGCTAGTATAAGTACTACTCAAATAATTATAGAAAAATAAAGACCTGCCATTTAACTCAAATGAGTAGGCGATAAATAAAGTTCTACCATTTAACTCCTAGCGAGTAGGCGGAAATAAATACAACACACTCACTCACTCACTCTACAGAAAGTAAACACACTCTACTAGAATTGAAATATGCACACACTGCAGAAATGAAAACACACACGTACAAGTCCTACTCAAATGAGTAGGTGGGAAATTAAAGCACGCCATTTAACCCTTAACTAGTAGGCAAAAATAAATACAACACACGCACACACTCTACAGAATTGAAAGAAAACTATAAAATTTATCTCATACACGCAAACACATGTACAAAAATTAAGAAAAACTAAGTTGCTGAAAAATTAAAACAACTACATTTCTACCGCTAGAATGCGGTAGAAAAGCATAAAAAGTGTAAATAAAATTTAAAGGAGCAAAAGTTTTTGCAAATAAACGCAAACTGCAAGTGCTCGGAAAATTTAAACGAATACATTTCTACCGCTAGAATGCTGTAGAAATGAATAAAAAGAGGAAATAAAAATTAATCGGGCAAAAGTTTTTGAAAATAAAAGCAAAAATGAAAATGCTTGAAAAATTAAAATGAGAAAGTTTTCATTCTTATGATTTTATAAAAAAGCTTAAAAAGTGGAAATAAAGCAGAAAAGAACAAAAAGTTTTACAATCTAATTAAAAAAAACTAAGTTAAAGAAAGATGAAAACCACTTTTCAGATCCCTTTATAACCTCATAAAAATGAAATAGAATACACTAAATAGTAAACTATGAAAATTATGAAAACTATTATGCATAAAACTAAACTCATACACACACACACACACACACGTATTAAAAAGACAAGAAAATAAAGCTAAAATAAAGTTAAATAAGATTGCATAAGGGAGGGATCACATAGAAGCATTCCAAAACCATATAAGAGGACAAAAATCTAAACATTTTATTAAGCTAAAATGAGTGTTACAGAAAGCTAAAAACAAACATAGGAGAGGGGGATAAATTCACTTTACATAGCTTTGAAATGCATCTAACAGCCAGCCCTAAGCAAAATGGTTCAGGAAAAGAGGAACAGAAATCCTTACAGCAACTGCTAATTTATAGACAAAATTTTCCAAGTACACGCCCTCTAACACGGGCGTGTCAGGGGGCATGTCTCTACTATTCTAATGGCGGCGGTGATTCGACTGGAGAGTTGATTTTGCAGCTAAAAATGCAGTGGTAGCGCCCCAGGTCACGGGCGTGACAGTGGGTGTGGCGACACTATTCATCATCTGATTTTGGCGATTTGATGGCGTTGTTGACTTCGGGAGGTCCACGTGGACGTTACGCCACTGGTCCCGGGCGTGACTGTGGGCATGTCGAGGAGGTTGAAGTGGGCGCCGTTTGCGTCAAAAAGTTGCCGACGACGGTTTGTCGGGCCAGGTGGAGGAGTACACGCCCGTCTCGCAACTTGACATGGGCGTGTCGGGTTGAGTCGACGAACGTCGAGTGCGGTTTCGTCTAGCTTGCTTGACACGGGCTGGGGTCACAGGGCAGTCACGCCCTTAGTCACGAGCATGACTGTAGGCATGTCGGGGTGAGTCGACGAACGTCGAGCGCAAAATGTCGAGCGCGGTGACACGAGGGTCGGTCACGACCATGTCACATTTGACACAGCCGTGTGACAGGGCGTGTCACACTTTTTCTTCACTTTTGCGGCTGATTTCACGGGTTTGACTTGTCACGCCCTGGTCACGGGCGTGACCCAAAGTACACAGGCGTGACCCATGATTTTTTTGCAATGTTTCCTGCAAATTTCAAGAAATCAAAATAAATTTAATTTAACATAATATTTACAAAATAGGAGCATTTTATTGAATAAAAATAAGTAAAAATAACAAAAATAAATTAAAACGACTGATTTAATGTACATAAAACTAGGTATATTTACAACTCATAAGCGCCCCGGGCGGTTTATTTAAGGAAAATGGGTGATTGGTTTTATTTAGAAAAATGGGGCGCGCAAATTTAATATTTGGATATAAAACAGATGAGTCGAGTTTTAACGAAAGGAGGCAAGTGCACCTATCGCGTGTAGTACAGGATATTCCAGTGTCGAATATCGAGGTCGTATTGTTCTCGGGGTCGGGTCGATTATTTCTACTCTTCCCTGGAGGGGACTATTACTTTACCGATAATTACTTGTTGGGTATTTTATATATAATAAAAAATGACAGAAAACAAAAAGCATAAAAGAGAAAGCAAAAAAGCTGGAGCCGATGAAAAGCTTAGCGCAACGACATCGAATCGAAATTGAACTAAAATAAATTTTTAATAAAAAGAGATCCTAAGTTTCAAATTAATTAAGGCGGAGACTTGGCCGTGGAGGTTCCACTAGAATGAGCTCACTTATCTGTAGGACTATCGCTCACCTGAACGTTAAGGCTATTCGACCGGACTCTCATCCGACGAAGGATTCCTCTTCACGCCCGCATTACTCTAAGAATCTCGCTATTGGGTGGGGAACCCAATCCGGTAGAGTTGGCGCGCCTCCTCTCTCGAGGGTTAGTGCGGAACTTTCTTTACCAATGGGCGATTGGTTCATACGCACGGCCTCTCGGCTAACTAGCATATGGACTACGGAAATAGAGCCTACACATTGATATGTGGTTCTACGCTTCGTAAACCCTAGGCAAACCTTAAGTTAATTTAATTAATTAGAAAAACAAGACCTTTAATTATTTAAAGCTATTTTATCTGTCCCAATGATCTTTGATTATGAGGGCTAAGAATGGTTAGCCGCTCATCGGAATGGGGATGGCAAGCGGTGAAAGCAATAAAGAAAGCAGTAAATGAAAGCAGGAAAAGAAAGTAGGAAAGGAAAGCAGTAAATAAAGCAGAAAATTGCAAGTCTTACTCAAACGAGTAGGACTGAAATGAAAGCAGTAAAGTGCGAGTACCGACGCAAATGCGTGGGCGGGAGAAATTAAAGCGAGTCCTACTCAAACAAGTAGGAGGAAATAAATGCAACGCACGCACACACTCGACATAAATAAAACTCACGCACACAGTCGACATGAAATGAAACACACGCTCACAACAGAATGTAAAAACTCACACACTCTACTGAATGAAATAAAAACAATGCGCCATTAAACTCTTAACGAGTAGGCGGAAATAAATGCGCACACGTACAAGAATGAATAAAAACTAAGTTAATGAAAAATTAAAACAACTGTATTTCTACCGCTAGAATGTGGTAGAAATGCGTAAAAAGCTGAAATAAAAATTAAACGAGCAAATGGATTTGCAAATAAACGCAAAAGCTAAGTGCTCGAAAAATTAAAACGAATACATTTCTACCGCTAGAATGCGGTAGAAAGAGGTAAAAAGAAGACAAAAATTAAACGAGCAAAAGTTTAAAACGAAAATTGAAATGCTCGAAAAATTAAAACAACTATATTATCATTCCTATAACTACGTAAAAATGCTAAAAAAGTGCGAATAAAGGAAAAAAGAACGAAAAAGTTTTACATCCTAAAAAAGAAAATCTAAGTTAATGAAAAAAGAAAAACACTTTCAAAACGTTTTTACGGATCTATAGGAATGAAATAAAAGCTATAAAAACTAATTCTAAACAAAACTAAGTAGAAAAAATAACTAAAACATAAAACTAAAAAGCTAAACTCATACACACACACACCCATTTTAAAAGAACAAAAATAAAACAAAAGAAAAACAAGTAAAAATAAGATTGCTAAAGGGAGAGTTGCTTAGATCCATTCCAAAGACATATAACAGAGAAAAACTACAATTTTTATTAATACTAAAAGATTATTACAAAGCTAAAATGAAAATAAAAGAGGGAGAGGGGGAGAAAATCCCTTACATAGCATTTGGAATACATCTAGGCAGCATAACACCTTAGCAAAATGGTTAAAAAAACGGAACAGGATTACAAGCAGAAGCTCTGAATTTATAGACAAAATTTTTCATGGGATACGCCCTCTGACACGGGCGTGTCAGTGGGCGTGTCAGCACTGTATAAAATGCGGCTGGCGAGATTTGACATCGAAGTTGACTTCGACTGAAATCGTGGAGGTCACGTCCCAGGTCACGGGCATGACGGTGGGCGTGTCGGGGAGGTAGCACTGGGCGCGGGTCGCATAGAAAAGTCGCGGCGCGGGTCTTGTCGGCAAGGTGGAGGAGTACACGCCCGTGTCGCATCTTGACATGGGCGTGTCAGGTCGAGTCGACGAATGTCGAGTGCAAAACATCGAGTGCGGTGACACGGGCTTGGTCACGGGACGTGTCGGGTTGACACGGGCGTGTGGCTGGGCATGTCAAGCTTTTTTCATCAAAAATTGTCGATTTCATGGGATTTGAGTTGTCACGCCCAGGTCACGGGCGTGACACATAGTACACGGGTGTGTACTTGATTTGTTTTTGTAAGTTTTCCTAAAAAATTCAGGAGACAAAAATAACTTAAGTTAGAATAAGTTTTACGAAAAATAAGCAATTTATTAAAGAAAAATAAACAAAAATAACAAAAATAAACTAAAACAACTTATTTAATGTACATAAATATAGGTATATTTACAATTCATCAAGTACCATAGGAAGACGATGCTCCATACACAGAACCATGAGAATTATGCTCCCAATCTTCAGTGGGGCACTCATCACTACCATGCCAATAATCCCCGCACCATCGACAATGAATATTCGTATAAGAATATATGGTGCAATAAGAAGAATTCACCAACAGAAAGTTTCTAAGCAACAATTAACTACACACCACAGATAAAAGAATAGGAAAACATGCTACAAAAAAATTAAAACTAGAAGAGGAATAAATAAAAACAAGAAATAGATTCTAAAAACTAAAGCAAAGAAGAAACATGAAATATACAAATGGAAAAGGGCTTCTATCTCCTATCTCCCTCTCCAAAAACTCACACGACTGTGTTCCCCGGCAACGGTGCCAAAAACTTGATACATTGCACGACAAGTGTACCGGTCGCACAAGTAATAAAAAATGGGATGTCCCCAAGTATCGATCTCTTCAAGGAACACAGTAAGGGGGGAGTTAATATCGAGGAGGACTTGAGATTGAAGTCCTTAGGTCGGAGTTAACTAAGGGGGGTTTTGATGGTTGCAGAAAAGTAAAATAAAACGCTAACAACTACTCCTATGCAACGCCGCTATGCGATGCTTCGCGAGGCGGGATGGAAAACTACACAGGCCGCTATGCACCAAATCGCTGGGCGGATGGACGAGTAGGAAAGCATAAGAACCAGAATTTGAGGGTCGTAAGCATCTCTTCGCAACGCACGCCACTAGCAATCGCTAGTGCGGCAAGAACAGATGGATGGCAGATGGAAATGCGGGGGCAACTCAAACAACTTAAGAAGTGAAATGAAATAGGAATCACATAGACATGAAACACATAACATATACAACCAAAGTGCAAATCATCTACATAGAAATATTTAACACCACATATACACCAATAAAGGAAGAACAAGGCAAGAGATCGACCGAATCCGAAGTCTTGTTGAGGGTTCGCGGTAGAAATCGCCGGGTTGTCAATCCGCATCCAAGCTCGGTCCTCAACTGCGTCCGGGGTAGAGAATGCTATCACGACCCTCCAGTGTACCCATCTTCTTCGTGTCACGATCCGAAAGAAGGTTGCAAGCTTCCCTTTTCTTGATGGCAATGTGGTCAAAGCTTGAAATAGAGATTAGAAGATGAAGGAGAAGGCCGAGAGCAAGCACCAGCAAGGTTTAGGCTTCACGAGCATGGCCAGAGCTTCTCTCCTTGGTGGAAGATGAAGGACGTAGGTGAAACGACGGAGTTTCGCCCTAAAAATGTGGAGGAAAATAGATGGAATCGAATCTCCATCAAATGGCTGAAAACCTGCGCTTAAATATAAAAAAATCAGAAAAATGGTCACGCACGGTCCCGCACACGACCGTGTGCTAACCGTGCGTTATTAACTTCCAGATCTGTATGGTGGAAGAATAAGCGTTGACCCATGCATTTTACTCTCGCACGGGCGATTCCGCCCGTACGTGAAGGAAATATCACGGGTAAACACAGAGCGCAGGAGAAAACAGTGGAACCGTGTGTTTTACTCGCGCACGGGCGCTTCTGCCAGTGTGTGAACAAATCACACGATTAACCACAGAATGCAAAAACAAGAAGCTACAGGAAAATAGTGTGTTTCCTTCACGCACGGTTCCGAAGAAACCGTGCATTAACCGTGCGTTGAGATCGTCGAGCTCAGTTCGTCGAGCTCAGCTCGATGTTTCTCCTGAACAAACAAAACACACGATCACAAAGGACCGTGTGCTAAGAAAACGCACGACCGTGCGTTTTCCTCAAACCCGCATTCCAGACTTGGGGAAAACGCACCACCTGTACAGAAAAACAAAAACATGGAGCACCAGCATCCAGCAACAATACACAGCATAAAAATAAACAAAAGGATCCATGGGGAACACCATGTGCTTACCCCCAACAAGAGAATGCGCAATTGCACACCCATGGGCCAAAACAGAGCACTTAGAGTGAAAATAAAGCTAGAAGAAATATGAACGATATAGAACTAAAAGTGAAGTGCAAACGCGTGAAAACTAACCCAGATGAGTCCGAAAAACCGTATATAAATCGGACTCATCAGAAAGCTCCTCACGTCCTCAGTTATCCCAACGGACTTTAACCATTCAGATTTCGTTGTTGCGGAGTCGTTTTACTTCAAAGACTTCAATGCGTACTAGCTTGACCTTTGTCGTCAACCCGTAATCAACCGACACTTGATCGACCGCAATGACCAGCGAAGGCTCTTGCACCACCTTCCACAACACCGATATGTGGAACACATCGTGCGGTCCACTTAACTCCACTGACAGCTTCAATCAATACCCAGCTTCGCAAACCCGCTCCAGGATTTCAAACGGTCCAAGGTATCTCAGACTCAACTTCTTCAAGCGTCGAACCTGCGAGAAACCCTTGAACGACTTGATTTTCAAATACACCCAATCGCCAACACCGAACTACACGTTCCTATGCTTGGCGTTATAGTATTTTGCCTGCCTGTCCTGAGCGATCTTCAACCGTTCCTGAATTGTACGTATTATTGAAGTGGCGTCTTCCACCACTTGACGTTTGTATAACTTCGACTCGCCTGTCTCCAACCAAGACAACGGCTTGTGATACTTTCTCGCATACAAGGCCTCGAAAGGCACCATTCTAATACTCGCTTGATAGCTGTTATTATATGCAAACTCCACCATGTACAAGTGATCTTCCCACTTCTTTCTGAAATCCAGGAAACACATGCGAAGCATGTCCTCTATCGTCCTGTTGACCCTCTCGGTCTGACCATCCGTCTATGGATGAAAGGCTGTGTTGAAACTCAACTTAGTTCTCAACAGACTATACACCAGCCTCCAGTCATTCGACATGAAGCGTCCATCTCGGTCACTAACAATACTGCGGGGCACACCATGCAATCGTACAATATTATCCACATAGATTTTGGCTAATTTTTCCACCAGATCTTCCTTCCTGTTTGGGATGAAGTGCGACAGTTTTGTCAATCTATCTACGACCATCCAGATGGCGTCATTTCCCCTCTACGACTTTGGCAATCCATGCACAAAATCCATAGAAATGTCATAGAACTTCCACTCCGAAATAGACAAGGACTTTAAGAATCCTCCGGGCTTCTGGCACTCCACCTTCACCAAGGCACATGTTTGGCACTTGGCCACATAAAGTGCTACATCTTTCTTTAACCCTGGCCACCCGAACAACTTCTTCAAGTCTTTATACATCTTTGTGCTCCCCGGGTGGATTGAGTACTTGGTATTATATGCCTCGTACATCAACTCCTCCCGAAGATTATCTGCACTAGGGACGCATAGGCAACCGTCCCTCCTTAGCATTCCATCCTCAATAGCAAATTGGGAATTTGACCCATCCAAAGATTCATCTAAGATCTGCTTCATCCTGCTATCCTGAACAAAAGACCGCCGAACCCTATCAGCTAGGTCATACTGCACCTCTGTCCAATACAGTTTCGCCTCGACACTAGTCTACTTGTCAACGCAGGAGATCTCTAATGTCTCCAAATCACGGACCAAACTCTCATCAAGTACTAACAACTAGCTGGCCCGCGCAGGAACCCTGCGACTCAATGTATCCGCCACTGCAATTCCTTTCTCAGGCACATAATGTATCTCGAAGGTGTAGTACCCCAGGAACTCCATCCACCTCCGCTGCCTCATGTTCAAGTCCTTCTGATCTAACAAGTACTTCAGGCTCTTATGATCGGTGTAGATATCGACCTTCATACCGTACAAGTAGTGCCTCCACAGCTTTAGAGCAAATATCACGACCGCTAACTCTAAGTCATGAACCAGATAATTCTTCTCGTGAACCTTCAATTGTCGTGAACCATAAGCTATCACGCTCCCATGCTATAGTAGAACACAACCCAAACCACTGCCCGAAGCAACACTATAGATTTCAAACCCTTCGGTCCCAGTCGGCGAACATAAAATAGGCGCCGTGGTCAACCGCCTCTTCAATTCTTCAAAAGCTTGCTCGCACTCCAGCGACCACAAAAACTTTTGATCCTTCCTTGTCAATGTCATGAGTGGTAGCACTATCCGTGAGAAGTTCTCTATGAAGCGCCTGTAGTAGCCGGCAAGCCCCAGAAAGCTCCGGACTTCCGCCGCTGTAGACAACACAGGCCACTCCTGTATCGCCACTATCTTCGCCGGATCCACTGCTATCCGTTGTCCACTAACAACATGACCAAGGAACGCTACCGAGGATAACCAGAACGCACACTTAGAGAACTTAGCATACAACTGATTCCTTATCAACGTCTCCAACACCATATGCAGATGCCTATAGTGATCATCCTCACACTGCAAGTACAACAAGATATCGTCAATAAATACTATCACGAAATGGTCTAGGTACTCTCTGAACGTGCTATTCATCAGATCCATAAACACGGATGGCGCATTGGTCAACCAAAACGGCATGACATGAACTCATAATGCCCAAACCGAGTGCTGAACGCTCTATTTGGGATGTTGCTTTCCCTTATCCTTAATTGGTAGTAGCCGGATTTCAGATCTAACTTCGAATATACTGTTGACCCGACCAACTGATCAAATAGATCCTCAATCCTTGGGATCAGATACTTATTCTTTTTCGTAAGCTTGTTCAACTCCTGATAGTCGATACAGAGTCGCAAGCTCCCATCCTTCTTCTTAACGAAGAGGACTGGTGCGCTCCAAGGCGACGAACTTAGACACACATACCCTTGCTCCAACAACTCTTGCAGTTGCACCTTCAGCTCCTCCATCTCTCTTGCCGTTATCCGATACAGAGAGCGTGACACTGGTTTGGCACCCGACACCAGCTCAATAGTAAAATCAATCTCCCGCTGAGGAGGGGCTCCTGGGAGATCATCTTGGAACACATCAGGATACTCGAACACAACTGGAATACTGCCCAGACTTGGCTTAGGCATTGAAGTCTACACTAATGTGACAAACAAATATGCCCCAAACCGAACTGCCTTAATCACTTGAAGGGACGACATCAAAATCTTACTCGACCCATTCATGCCCGTAAACATAATATCCCGATCAGTATTCAGTCCCAACTTAACCTCCTTTCGGTTGCAATCAATGCATGCTCGCTGCTCTGAGAGCCAGTCCATACCAAAGATTACGTTGAACTCTACCAACAGAAGTACCGACGCTTGCAAGCCAAACTCCTGGTCCCCAATCCGTATATTTACCACACAGATTCTATCCGCCCGCATTGAGCATCCATTGGGAAACAACACATCCAACTTGTCTTTTGCCATCGAGGAAGGGACTCCGATGCGCGATACGAATCTTTCGTACAAGAAGTAATGTGAAGCTCTCGTATCAAGCAAGGCTCTCGTCGGACAATCGAAAATCAACACAAAGCCTAGCACCAACATAATAACCCAACCATGAAAACTCATGGAGATACTCATCCACGCTTCTGTCTCCCTGAGTCAAACTAAGGTACAGATTCTCCATCTCAAGCTTCTAAGCAGAGGATAGATACCTGACCAAGAAATGTAAGACCCCCCTCCTGGATCCCAAAACACAGCACGAAGGGGGCTCTTATGCCCGAAACAGCCGCCTTGCGGTAGCATTAGCGCACGACTAACCTGTACCACAAGATGCCTATTCCGCCGGCTACAACCAATATCAATACATACATGCCAACCTAACCATAATATAAGCAAGAAGAAGTCAAATCCACACTAAGCATATGAGTCCCAATACATCAAATAAGAGAAGCTAAAACACACTTCTACAATATCAGAGTACAACTATAAAATTTGCCCAAACGGGCTACAACAGAATCTCACAACATTCAGATCCGTAACCGACGGTAGCGACGACAACATCACATCAGGCCCTATCGTCCTGGCTTGGCTGTCATGCTGCAAAGTCTGCAGCTACTCTACCTGCGGGGTGACCTCCTAAAAAAGGAAGACGTAACAACCGTTAGTCAAAAAACTAAGTGGCTTCACATCCGCTCCCCCGGTGACTCCTCGATACCGGGCAGAGAAAGGAACAAGGGTACAAGTATAATAGAAGTAGTAAAGCAGGTACAAGCAGGTGGAAATAGTGCATGATTAACAACATTATAAACTAGCAGTGTAACACCCCAGTTTTGCAAGAGAGTCAGTGTGCGGTTCTGGAAAATTTTGAGTTTCTGGCAGGAGGCACACGGCCTGCGACACGGGCATGTCGTAGGGCGTGTCGAGGCCGTGTCGACACTCGGCCCAAGTGTCGACACTTTCGCTCGACAAAGTGTCGAGAGTGAGGCACACGGCCTGCGACACGGGCGTGTCACAGGGCGTGTCGAGGCCGTGTCGACACTCGGCCCAAGTGTCGACACTTTCGCTCGACAAAGTGTCGAGAGTGGGTCACACGGCCTGCGACAAGGGCGTGTCACAGGGCGTGTCGAGGCTGTGTTGACACTCGGCCAAAGTGTCGACACTTTCGCTCGACGAATGTCGAGACTGGGGTACACGGCCTGTGACACGGGCGTGTCACAGGGCGTGTCACGCGTGGTCGACGATCTTCGCTCGACGTTTTCCGCGGTGTCGACACAAAGCCTGTCGACGGGTGTCGAGACTTGGCACACGGCTTGGGACACGGGCGTGTCCCAGGCCGTGTCACCTCTCGGGTTGGTTTCGGGGCCGTGTCGTTGGGGGCACACGGCCGGCCACACGGCCGTGCCACTGGGGACACGGGCGTGTCGGATGGAACACGGGCATGTCGGATGACCGTGTGCGGTTCCAGGTGCGTCAATTTGAGACGGCGAATGAGGCACACGACCCTGGACACGGGCGTGTGCCAGGCCGTGTTCGGCCCAGTTTTTCTATTTTCCAGGCGAATCGTGGCCATTCTTTTCTGGTTTTGGGATCTAACGGTTCAGGCCAACTCTTGGGAAGTTAAGTCCGATTTTAGCGTTGCAGACCCTCATTGTTTTCCAAGTCTTCTCTTTCTAAGTTCTTGAGAGAAGCTAGAGCGAGGAGGAAGAAGAAGAAGGTCTTGGGCTGTAGGAAGGGTTTCAGTGCTCCAAATCGCGAGCCGAGTCTGGATCCGTGAAGCTTAGATCGTTGCGAAGATTTCCATCCGACCATTTTTGCCATGACAAGGAAGAGGAGTCGGAAGGTAACGACATCTCTCCTCTCGGTCTTTAGGATGCATGTTTTTAGTATCGTTTCCTTCTAGATTTTGGGTACCAACCATTCGATTGAGAGGTGTTTTGGTTGCCAAGGTTCAAGAGGAACCTCCGGGTCGATTGAGTCCGTCCCCGACATATTTTGCATTAGAGATCCGCTTCGCTAGTGGATTAGGCATGGTGGGTGAAGCCGTAGTCGCGACCGTTAGACCGACTCGGTGATGTTGCATACGAACTTAGGGATTCATAGAGATTCCGTTGCGGCAAGATGCTGTTTGTGATGTGGTGGTGTTTCCCTTTTGTTTGAAAGAGTACGTGTAGTCGGAACCGGACAAGGTTAGCTCCTTGTGGCGGTAGATGGTTTCCTTGAGGGACAAGGTTAGCTCCGTATGAGTTGGAGATGGTTTCCTTGGTGGACAAGGTTAGCTCCGCACGAGTTGGAGATGGTTTCCTTGGTGCGCGGGAACACTGCAGTACAAATGAGGGATTATGGTGATTTTAGTCTTGGATTGTGATGTGCCAAGGCGTGGCTAAGTCTCCGTGGTCGGCTGGCTATCCCGTGACATGTGCGTCATGTGTGGAGAGTGTCCCGGCGAGACTAGTCCCCTTCTGTGAGACTGACGAGAATGCCAAGCTTGGGGCAAGCCCGGGCAATGAGGCCATGAGCGGGTGGGGTCCAGCAAGGCTTCTTAGAATCGGTTAGTCTGTGTTTGTTGGAATCCTGACATGAGACGTCAGAGCTTGCAGGCAAGCCCGGGGCTAAGCCCACGAGCGGGTGGGGCCTTGGCAAGAATTCCATGTGGCGGCCTGTGCGCCGTTTGAGGGAGTTGTGTCTCCCTCATTGTTTGCGGCTTTATGCCAATGGGGAAATGTGAGTACCCAAATGTTGTGATGTTGTGCTAGTTGCATACGCAGTAGGGTGCCTTGGGAAAATCCCGAGTGTTGCATACATGTTGCATAGTAGGCCCTTTTATTACATGCTCAACCAGTAGAGAACGTGTTTGATGATTGAGACATCCAAGCCTGTTTTAATGCTTTTCTATTTATAGATGATTAGTTTTAGTCATCCTTTTTGTGGGTAATTTAGTTTTCAAAATGCCTAATTTTATTTATATTTTATGTTTGTTATTTCATGTTTTAATGTTTCTTTAAAATATTTTAATTCCTAGTGTTATTAGAGTTTTGATATAAAATTCTATATAGTCTTACTTTATGTGTTATGTTATTATATATTATGTTATGTTATGATACATTTTAATTTTAAGGTTGTAATATTTCTATTATGTTTAAAATCTTGTTTTAACTTTAACTTTGTTATGTTATGTTTTAAAATCTATATAGTGTTATGTTATGTTATGTTTTAACTTTGTTTTAATTTTGTTATGACTAATTCATGTCTTGTTTTGTTTTATTTTTAGGTCTAAAGTCCAAGCTTGGTGCAGCCCACAATTTGCATGGCCGGCTTCTTCCCCACATTGGTGCAGCCCACATTGATAAAGCCTACATGATGCAGCCCTCAAGCTCAAGTCCAACCCATTGCATGTAGAACCCGAGCCACAACAAGCCCCTACCCGAGCCACCTAGCCAACCCGAGCCCATGCAGCCCTCAAAGCCCCTACCCGAGCCACCAAACAGCCCCTACCCAAACCCAAAGCAGCCCACCTAGCCTACCCGAGCCCCCTATGTAGCCCATTTAAGCCCACATGGCCGGCCACCCCCTCTCTCTCCTTTATTTCTCTTGCCACCTTTCAATCCATGCATGCATCATAATATTCCCTCTCCCTCCTCATTGATTTCTCTATCATTCAATATTATATTCATGCATTCCTCCTACATGGCCGGCCACCTTTTAATCAATTACATGCATGTTTTCTTTCTCTCTCCCTTCCATTTATTGCATGCATGCACTCATGCTTGGCCGGCCCCTCTCCTCTCTCCCCCCTTTTATTATTTTCTCCTCCATTTATTCCTCATGCATCCCCCACTCATCCCTTCTCTCTCATTAATTTCTCTATCCATGCACCTTGCCACCAATACATTGAACCCACCTCCTCTTTCTTCCCCCAAATTAAATAATGTGCATGCATCTTCTCCATCCTACTTGGCCGGCCACCCCCCTTGCCCCCTCTTCTTCTTTCCATTCTAGAATCTTCCCTCCTCATCTATAAAAGGCACCATGGTCTCATGCTTGGAAGAGTTGGATTTTGGAGAGCAAGTGAAGTTCTAGTTCAAGAGAGTGCTTTCTTTTTGCTTACATGTTGTTAGTGTAATCTTTTCTTTTCAATTAGTGCAAGTTTTCCTTATAGCCTAATCTAGTCTTTTTAATATTTTGTACACTCTTTTTATTTGCAAGTAATGAAATTCTCTTCTATTTGTTTCGTTGTTTCTTTTTGCAATATGCGTAGCTAATCTTCTTTTAGCATTTGATCATGAGGATCCATGATTTGAAATGAGAATTATTTTTATTTCATAGTTTTATTTTCGCGTAATTCTACTCGGTCCTTCTTTGATTTATTTTGTGTCGACTCCGTATTTCTGGTATACGGTAGTAGGCTTATGATCTCATATTCGAGTAGCCGAGAGGCTCGTGGATGTGAAAGATCACTCAAAGAAGGAAGGAGTTGAACGCAACCCTAGAGTTAGGACGACGTAAATCCTCCGGATTGGAGTCAAATCCAATAGTGCGGATCACCTCGATAATGCAACTTTAGGCTTTTTCGGTTTGTAAAGAGATTTCGATCGAAAAGTCTATAAGTTAGGAGACTTAATGCTCTAGCGAGATTTTGTCTTATTTTCGGATCCGTCACGGCCAAGTTGGATTTGCAAATTTAAAACTATGCCCTTTTATTTTCTCGTTTCATTTCATGGTGAATCAATGATCGAATGCTAGCCTTTTTTATATAAGTTTTCGTCTCGCAATTTATCGTTCCTTTTGCTTCTTAAAAAAATTCTCAAATCCCTTTAATTTTCCGGTAGGATAATAGTTAGATCGCGAGTAGAAGTACTTGACAACCCCGTGTTTAAATACGACCTTGGTACTACAATTCGACAGGTACGCTTGCCTGTTCGGGTTTTGGCCCACCAAGTTTTTGGCGCCGTTGCCGGGGAGCTTTCTTCGTCAATATTTTGAAAACGCTTGGCTATTACTTCTCCAAAAAAATCAAAAAAAAAATTATTATAATTTATTATAATCAACCCACCTCATTTTAATTTCTACCCCACCTAAAATCTCTCGAAAAGGGTAAGGGGCTTTAAGTGCCACCATTTTACCTAGTACCGGGCGAACCCTTCACCGGGTAGTCCTCGGGAAGTTCGAGAGCCAAGCCGTCAAAAAATATCTTTTTTTTTCAAAAAACAAAACAAAAAAATTTTCCTTTCTTTTCCTCTTTTTCTTTCTCATCTTCCCTCTTTTTCTTTACTAGTGCATGACCCGAGCGAATCCGTCGCTACTTGTTGATTTGGACCCAGAAATCGAACGCTCCTTTCGGAGACAACTACGATTCGGGGCTTCCACTTCTCAAACAACGGTTGAGGATTCCTTCGGGGATTGTAATTATTCTGAAATGGGAGATACCAACCCAGGAATGGCTCAGCAAAGGACTATGTCCGATTATGCTCGACCCAACCTGGAGGGGACTGAAACAAGTATTGTTCGACCTGCAATCGCGAACAATAACTTTGAGCTTAAGCCTAGCATCATACAAATGGTGCAGCAATATGTACAGTTCGACGGATTACAAGATGAAGATCCGAACTTGCATATTGCAAATTTTCTTGAAATCTGTGACACCTTCAAAATAAATGGTGTCTCAGATGATGCTATAAGGCTAAGACTCTTCCCCTTCTCCTTAAGAACTAAAGCCAAACAGTGGTTGAGTTCTCTTCTAAGAGGCTCAATCACTACTTGGAACATTTTAATTGAAAAATTTCTTGCTAGATACTTCCCTCCCGCCAAAACTGCTAAGTTAAGAAATGATATCACTTCTTATTCTCAAATTGCTTCTGAGACCCTCTATGACACTTGGGAGAGGTTCAAAGAACTTTTGAGAAGATGCCCTCATCATGCTCTGCCTGTATGGTTACAGGTTCAGACATTTTACAATGGGCTAAATCAAGAAACAAAGCAAATGATAGATGCCGCTTCCGCTGGTTCTTTAGACCGCAAAACTCCGGAAGCCGCTCTTGAGCTTATCGAGGACATGGCGATGAACACTTATCAGTGGAATTCGTCCAGGTCTCGCCCATCTAAACCTGCAGGTATCTATGAAGTGGATTCGGTGACGCAACTGGCGATGCAAGTGGAAATGCTGAACAAGAAGATCTCGGAGATGACTGCTCCCTCCGCCGCTAAGGTATATGAAAATGCTGCTGCTGCCGAGCAGGTGGATTATCTGGGGAACATACCCAGGCCTGCTCAAAATAATTCTGCCAATAATTTTTCTACTTTTCGAATTTTTCTTCTCCTCCTGGTTTTAATGCTGCTACGAATTCTTATCATCCTGGATGGCGTAACCATCCTAATTTTTCATGGAATAATAATGCTAACGTAGTACGCCCACCACACGATTTTACACCACCACCACCACCACCACAACAAAATTTTCAAAAACCTTCCCCTTTGGAAGAGATCCTCGCTAAATATATAAGCTCGAACGATGCCACTATTAGAAATTTAACGGGATCAATTAAAAATTTAGAAAATCAGGTCGGCCAACTCGCCAAGGCTTTTTATGAGAGACCACCTGGAACTCTTCCCTCGAACACTGAGCCTAACCCAAGGGAACATGCAAATGCGATTTCCCTTTGGAGCGGTAAAGTTGTTAACGAGCCCACCACAAGGGAAGAGCCAAGGGTGATTGTCCCTCCTGTTTGTATCCCCAAGGAGAATAATAACATAGATCTTGAAAACGAAAAATCTATTTCCATTATTTCTAATTCTGCAAAAGAAAAAAATGGTTTTCAAAATGATGCTCCAATCGTTCTGAAGGAATTTCCGCCACCTCCTTATCCGGCTAGACTTAGGCAAGAAAAATTAGATAATCAATATCAACGCTTTCTTGAAATATTTAAACAAATTCATATTAATTTGCCATTTCATGAAGCGATTAGTCAAATGCCGAAGTACGCCAAATATCTTAAGGACCTATTAACGAACAAGACGAAATTAGAAAATTTATCGCATGTAACCTTAAATGAAGAATGCTCTGCGGTCGTTAACAACTCTAATCTTCCTAAAAAGATAAACGATCCGGGTAGTTTTTCCATTCCATGCGTTTTTGGTGATCTTTTCGTTAAACACGCGTTAGCAGATCTAGGAGCGAGCATCAATTTGATGCCTTTTTCACTATTTAAGAAGTTAGGTTTGGGCACTCTCAACCCTACGCGCATGAGTATTCAGTTAGCCGATCGTTCGATTAAGTATCCGTTAGGAGTCGTTGAGGATGTGTTAGTGAAGGTCGACAAATTCATCTTCCCGGTGGATTTTGTCATTCTCGATATTGAAGAGGACATCGAGGTCCCTCTTATCCTTGGTCGACCTTTCCTAGCCACCGCTCGCGCAATTATAAATGTGAGTGAGGGAAAACTTTTTCTGCATGTAGGAGATGAGGAAGTAATATTTGATATTAATAAATCGATGAAAAACTCTTTACAAAATGATGACTCTTGTTTTTTCATTGATGATTTAAAAGAAGACTCCTATTTCCCTCCAAATGATTTTTCTTCTTCCTTTTTTGGACCCTCATCAACTATTTTTGAAAACACTGTTATGTCCGTGCAAGCACCATTCGAAAATGACTCTGATTTTGGACAACAAAGTCTTATTTTTGAAAATGATGAAAATTTGCCAAATTACTTTGAAAAACCACCTGACCCTGCAGAAAAAAATTATCATGTTAAGAACTTCCGCCAGCATAAAAATTTTAAACCGGGCGATCAGGTTCTTCTTTTAAATTCCCGTTTACGTATTTTCTTTGGAAAATCTAAATCTCGTTGGTCTGGACCGTTTACGATCAAGGATGTTTTTTATGATGGAACTGTGTTACTTTCGCACCCCGATAGGGGGGATTTTAAAGTAAATGGCCGTAGACTTAAACTTTATTTTTCTAATGATTATGTGCCTCCTGCAAAGGAGAATCTGGTGTTGGACTCTTAAACAATTATCTTGTGTGGGACATTTTTTTTATTTTTGGACTTATTATTATTATTCTGAAACTCTTTTATTTGGATGACTGTAATAAAAAACATTATCGGGCATCTGCCCATGGACTCTTTCTCCTTTTCTTTTATTTTGCTCTTTCTACCGGAGGCCAATCAAGTCCATGATCGTGGTCGCCGCTCCGCCGCTGCTGATATCAGATGGATCAAGTCACACCTGCTGACGATCAAGTACTCTACAAAGCAAGCATGGGGGAGCGACATCCGCCTTCATCTCACGAACCCGGGGAAGTCCTGTTCTTTTTTATTATTTTTCCTGCATTTTTCTTTTTCTCTTCTTCTCAGTCCCCTTCTCTTTTTCTTTATGTTTTCTTCATTGAGGGCAATGAAGGATTTAAGCATGGGGGGGTCTAGTTTCTTTTGGGTTCTTCTTCCTTCAAAAAAAAAAAATTTTTATTAGTATAGTATTTTATGTTATCAACATCTAAAATCCAAAAATTATAAAATATAAAACCCAAAAAAATTAGAGAAAAACAAAAATCAAAAAAAAATTGTGCTAAAATCTATTTGAAAAACAAAACCTAAAATTATTTTCTATCTTTATTTTTATGTTTCCTCTAGTGATGTGTAGGCCCGTGCGGTTCCTTAGTTCTATTTAGATTTCTCTGAATTGGTTTTCTAAATTTATCAGTTTAACATAGCTTAGTTTACTAGTTTCTTTTTCTTAAATATAGGCATCCGATTTTTACGTTTTAAGTTAGCAATTTGTAGTTATGTCTTTTTATTCGGTTAGTTGCTTACGAATGGTTGCTAGGTATCATTAGCTCTTTTTCATTTGCGAGGTAGTCTTTCTTGGTGTCTAGAACTTGTACCAAGCTACTCTCGAAGCATTTGCGCCGTTTTTACGTTCTTTAGAAATGATTTAGGCCAACATTTGAATAGTTTGAGCTTTTCTTGCCCACCAAAAACAAAACCCTTGCAAAACAATTTTGGGCCTTTTCCTTATGTTCTTTGTTTTTAGCTCCACCTTTCATTTCATTATGTTCACCAAAGCCAAATATCTTTCCTATTTTTGCACTATAAATTTGAGCTTAAAAATTATTTTTGTGGGAAGGATATTATTTTTGAAATGATTAGGAAATTCTCAAGCTCATTTTTTGGAGCTTTCTTATCAAATGTTATTCAAAAGGAAAAAATTGAGAAAGAGAAAAAAATATATATCATTACAAAATCAAAAAAAAAATGAATGCAAAAAGTTTATGTTTGGCCAAGTTTATAAAAGAAAAATTTTCATGGCCTTTTTGTTGTAGTTTCATATTGGAGAAATGACATTCTCATTACTTCTCATTTGTTATTATGCTTTATTTATTTTTTTGAGCTCACCTTGGTTTAGTGCCTAAAACCTTCATGTTTATCTTTGATTCCACTTCCTAATCATTTACCTAAGCCAAGTTTTAATGCCTAGTAGAAGTCCTAATGATCTTAGAACTTAATTTCGCGTAGTGGAGAAAGTGTGAACGTACAAGCCTATGGCCACCATCATTGATGGATTTCTTTGGAGGTTATCTTGGAGTGTCTTAGGGTTAATGTTTATCTAGCAACCTAGTAGTTTGTTAATGCGCCGTTTACTTAGAACCTCTACTTTTTGTTGTCCTTATTCTCATTTATTTTGGATGCCTTGTTTTTAAGATTTAGAAATGTGTAGACTTTTCTTATGTTCTAATGATATTTTTAGGTCTCCACTTTCAAGTTTTCTACTGTGCACTTCTCACCCCACTAGTTGTTAACATAGGAATTAGGATAGTTTAATTTTTCATGTTTTGTTTTTCTAAATTATGAAACCTAAATTAGCTTTGTTGATTTTCTATTTCCTACCCTAGTTTTTATTTCTATTTGCTTGAGGGCAAGCAAATGTCTAAGCATGGGGGAATTTGATGACTAGTTTTAGTCATCCTTTTTGGGGGTAATTTAGTTTTCAAAATGCCTAATTTTATTTATATTTTATGTTTGTTATTTCATGTTTTAATGTTTCTTTAAAATATTTTAATTCCTAGTGTTATTAGAGTTTTGATATAAAATTCTATATAGTCTTACTTTATGTGTTATGTTATTATATATTATGTTATGTTATGATACGTTTTAATTTTAAGGTTGTAATATTTCTATTATGTTTAAAATCTTGTTTTAACTTTAACTTTGTTATGTTATGTTTTAAAATCTATATAGTGTTATGTTATGTTATGTTTTAACTTTGTTTTAATTTTGTTATGACTAATTCATGTCTTGTTTTGTTTTATTTTTAGGTCTAAAGTCCAAGCTTGGTGCAGCCCACAATTTGCATGGCCGGCTTCTTCCCCACATTGGTGCAGCCCACATTGATAAAGCCTACATGATGCAGCCCTCAAGCTCAAGTCCAACCCATTGCATGTAGAACCCGAGCCACAACAAGCCCCTACCCGAGCCACCTAGCCAACCCGAGCCCATGCAGCCCTCAAAGCCCCTACCCGAGCCACCAAACAGCCCCTACCCAAACCCAAAGCAGCCCACCTAGCCTACCCAAGCCCCCTATGTAGCCCATTTAAGCCCACATGGCCGGCCACCCCCTCTCTCTCCTTTATTTCTCTTGCCACCTTTCAATCCATGCATGCATCATAATATTCCCTCTCCCTCCTCATTGATTTCTCTATCATTCAATATTATATTCATGCATTCCTCCTACATGGCCGGCCACCTTTTAATCAATTACATGCATGTTTTCTTTCTCTCTCCCTTCCATTTATTGCATGCATGCACTCATGCTTGGCCGGCCCCTCTCCTCTCTCCCCCCTTTTATTATTTTCTCCTCCATTTATTCCTCATGCATCCCCCACTCATCCCTTCTCTCTCATTAATTTCTCTATCCATGCACCTTGCCACCAATACATTGAACCCACCTCCTCTTTCTTCCCCCAAATTAAATAATGTGCATGCATCTTCTCCATCCTACTTGGCCGGCCACCCCCCTTGCCCCCTCTTCTTCTTTCCATTCTAGAATCTTCCCTCCTCATCTATAAAAGGCACCATGGTCTCATGCTTGGAAGAGTTGGATTTTGGAGAGCAAGTGAAGTTCTAGTTCAAGAGAGTGCTTTCTTTTTGCTTACATGTTAGTGTAATCTTTTCTTTTCAATTAGTGCAAGTTTTCCTTATAGCCTAATCTAGTCTTTTTAATATTTTGTACACTCTTTTTATTTGCAAGTAATGAAATTCTCTTCTATTTGTTTCGTTGTTTCTTTTTGCAATATGCGTAGCTAATCTTCTTTTAGCATTTGATCATGAGGATCCATGATTTGAAATGAGAATTATTTTTATTTCATAGTTTTATTTTCGCGTAATTCTACTCGGTCCTTCTTTGATTTATTTTGTGTCGACTCCGTATTTCCGGTATACGGTAGTAGGCTTATGATCTCATATTCAAGTAGCTGAGAGGCTCGTGGATGTGAAAGATCACTCAAAGAAGGAAGGAGTTGAACGCAACCCTAGAGTTAGGACGACGTAAATCCTCCGGATTGGAGTCAAATCCAATAGTGCGGATCACCTCGATAATGCAACTTTAGGCTTTTTCGGTTTGTAAAGAGACTTCGATTGAAAAGTCTATAAGTTAGGAGACTTAATGCTCTAGCGAGATTTTGTCTTATTTTCGGATCCGTCACGGCCAAGTTGGATTTGCAAATTTAAAACTATGCCCTTTTATTTTCTCGTTTCATTTCATGGTGAATCAATGATCGAATGCTAGCCTTTTTTATATAAGTTTTCGTCTCGCAATTTATCGTTCCTTTTACTTCTTAAAAAAATTCTCAAATCCCTTTAATTTTCCGGTAGGATAATAGTTAGAGCGCGAGTAGAAGTACTTGACAACCCCGTGTTTAAATACGACCTTGGTACTACAATTCGACAGGTACGCTTGCCTGTTCGGGTTTTGGTCCACCAGTACCCAAATGTTGTGATGTTGTGCTAGTTGCATACGCAGTAGGGTGCCTTGGGAAAATCCCGAGTGTTGCATACATGTTGCATAGTAGGCCCTTTTATTACATGCTCAACCAGTAGAGAACGTGTTTGATGATTGAGACATCCAAGCCTGTTTTAATGCTTTTCTATTTATAGATGATTATATTGCATACGAAGTGCTGACTTGCAGGTTGGAGGGTTCCCCGGGGTCCGTAAGGGGCGGCCAGGAGGAGATGTGTTGTTACACAGTTTGAGGTCAGCCTTTGCTGACCCACGTTACTAATAATTTTTACAGGGCAAGGATCGCATGCAGAAGCTAGCACGCCGGCCAGAAAGGCCTAAGCCCCATGAAGTGTTTTTCCCTCTTTTGTAGCACTGCAGTTATTATGATGTTTGTTTGAGACTATTTTGTCCGGCTTGCATGCCGAGGTAGACTAGGAGTGCTGAGCACATTCATGTTTGATGTACTATTTGTTTTTGGACACTTGATGTGAGGCCTTAAGGCCATTTGTTTTACTCTTTACTGGTGGATAACTTCTAGTCCTGTTTTGTTTCCGCTGTGTTGTGCAAGTGTTTTGAGTTGGGGTAGTTATATCAACTTATAATACTAAAGCTATGGCGTCCGTATGTTGTGGGCCCCGGCCGGACCCATATTATACGTTCATTACAGGGGAGGTGTTACAATTTGGTATCAGAGGGAGGTTTGATTCAAGGTTAGTGCGTAGAGAAGTTATCCACATAAGAGTAACGCGGGAACGTGAGTGTCCTTATGTTTTAGTCTTGAGATTGGAGACTAATCCCTTATTTCTTGTTTTCCTGAAGAGTGCAAGCAACGAGGCGGGCACTTCAAGAGCAAGGGATGATCTCTCGGCGAGCAGTGCTACTGCTCCAGGCCTTTTGGGCACGGGTGTAAACCCGGCCGACTTCTGCCGTATGCTTGCAGAAGCGATGGTGGCAGCCCAAGCGGCGGCTGCAGCCCAGGTAGCAACCCCTGCTACACCGGACACGGCGACAGCCGTGCCAGGCGGAGAAGCCAGGCGAGTGGAGCCTTTGGCGGAAAGGGTGGTGGTAGGACATGGAGACCGACACATGAAGTATTTCCTGAGTTTCCATCCCCCGTCTTTCAAGGGTGTTGGAACGCCAACGGATGCGGAGGATTGGTGGGTTCGTATTCAAGAACTGCTAAGGGCGGCAGAGACGCCAGAGGAAAAGAAAGCTGAGTATGCGGCGTTCATGTTGGAAGGAGACGCCAAGTTGTGGTGGGTGAGCCTTAGTGGCCGCCAGTTTCCTGGACGCACCCCGTCGGTGGAGGAATTTGGGGACGCTTTTCTAAAGAGATATATTCCAGTTTCTACGCGGTTGGCCCTGCAGAGGCAGTTTCTGCTTCTAATGCAGCGAGACAAGACGGTGGACGAATACGTGCAAGAGTTCACCCGTTTGGGTCGTTATGCGGGAATGACAATGGCGGATGATGTAGAGAGGGATAACCTCTTCTACCAAGGGTTGAGGGAAAATCTGAGACAACCCCTCATCTCCATGAAGAGGGCGGGATTTAATGATCTAGTTGAAGCCGCCAGGAGTTTGGAGAATGATCTGGAGCGAACCCAGCATCGAAAGGGTTTTACTCCCAAGCAAGGGGAAGGGAAGCCTTCCCAATCTCATGTAAAGTCTGATGGGAGTAGGTGGAGGAAGAAGCCTCACTTTTCCGGGTCCGGTGAAATGAGCAAGTGGGCGCCAAGAGGTTCTCACTCTAGGGGACCACCGACGTGCTACAACTGCGGGAAGGTTGGGCACATAGCCCGTGCCTGTGAGCAAGGGGGAGCGGGGCAAGAGACAAAGCAGGAGCAGTCTGTGCGCTCGGGCCCCAGTGCTGCAGAGAAAGGAAAGATGGCGGAGTCGAGCGCTTCTCGGTTCCAACCGGTGCAACCAAGGGCTTACAACCTTGGACAGCAAGAAGTGATCCGTCAAACCGATGTGGTGACAGGTATGAAGAAAATTTAAGTTTAAATTTTGTGCGTCATCCTTTTAGACTTTTGTGTGATGTCTATGTTGTAGGCTTCGTGTTAGTTTCCGAATACCCCGCTAGGGTATTGTTTGACACAGGAGCATCGCACTCCTTTCTTGCGGAGAGCTTCATCCGGAGAATAGGAGTTGAGTCTTTCTCGGCGGATGCGGAGTTGAAAGTGCGCATGCCCAATGGGTCATCCATGACCACCGGGGCTAAAGGGCTCATTTGTTGGGAGCTAGACAGAGTTGCCTTCGTTTTGGAAGCAGCAGTGTTACCATTAGTAGAGTTCGATGTCCTTTTGGGCATGGACTGGCTTGCAGAGCAGCGCGCCAGCATTGATTGTTTATCCAAGGTAGTGACCCTAAAGAGTAAGGGGCAAGCAGAAGTCAAATTTGTGGGCCTTTGTGGAGTAGCCCATTCCCTAATTACGACCATGCAAATGATGCGGGCGGTTAACCAGGGTGGTGTGGCGCTGGTAGCGTTGTTGGAGGTTCATCTCTCCCAGCTATCTATTGAGGAAGTGCCCGTTGTGGCAGAGTTCAAGGATGTGTTTCCGGATGAACTCCCTGGAGCGCCTCCTCGTCGGGAGATCGACTTCTCGATCGAGTTAGTGTCGGAGGCTAGACCGGTGTCGCGTCCTCCATTTAGGATGGCACCAAAGGAGTTGGCGGAACTTAAGGTACAGTTACAGGAACTGATGGAGCAAGGGTATATTAGACCCAGTTCTTCACCGTGGAGCGCACCGATGTTGTTTGTAAAGAAAAAAGACGGTAGCATGTGCCTATGCATAGACTACCGAGAGCTGAACAAATTGACCGTCAAGAATAAGTATCCGATCCCTCGGATAGACGATTTGTTTGACCAATTGGTAGGGTCGGTGGTATATTCGAAACTGGACTTGAAGTCAGGCTACTATCAACTGCGAATTCGAGACGAGGACATACCCAAGACTGCTTTTGGGACAAGGTACGGACACTTTGAGTTTACGGTGATGCCGTTCGGGTTGACGAACGCACCATCGGTGTTCATGGACCTGATGAATCGAGTATTTCGGGATTACTTGGATTCATTTGTGGTTGTCTTCATTGATGACATCTTGGTGTACTCCAAGTCTAAAGTGGAGCATGAGACCCACTTGAGAGTGGTCCTGCAAGTGTTGAGGGAGAACCAATTGTTTGTAAAGTTCTCAAAGTGCGAGTTTTGATTAGCCAAGGTGGCATTTTTGGGCCACGTGATTAGTGGTGATGGTGTGGTAGTGGATCCAGCGAAAGTGGAGGCCATCAGAGATTGGCCGGTGTTGAGGACCGTGGCGGAAGTCCGAAGTTTTCTTGGACTAGCCGGGTATTATAGGAGATTCGTGGAGAATTTCTCGAAGATAGCTCTACCCCTCACCTCTCTCACTCGTAAAGATCATAAGTTTGTGTGGACCCAAGAGTGCGGTCAAGCATTCGAGGCACTGAAGGAGAGGCTTATGATGTCTCCAATCCTGAGTCTACCGCAAGGGACCGAGGGATTTCAGATCTTCAGTGACGCATCGGGATGCGGTTTGGGTTGCGTTTTGGTGCAACATGGAAAGGTGATAGCTTTTGGGTCTAGACAGCTGAAACCTCATGAGAGGAATTACCCCGTCCACGACTTGGAGTTGGCAGCGGTAATCTTTGCGTTGAAAATATGGCGGCAATATGTTTATGGTGAAAAAGTGGAGATTTTCACGGATCACAAAAGCTTGAAGTATCTCTTGGATCAAAAGGACTTGAACATGCGGCAACGCAGGTGGGTTGAGTTTCTTGGAGACTACGAGGTGGCGATTCAGTATACGCCAGGTAAAGCCAATGTGGTGGCTGATGCCTTGAGTAGGAAGTACTCGGGGCAAGGGAATTGGATCCAAGCCCATGATGAGCGGTTGGTACGGGAATGGGAGTCACTTGGTTTGGAATGTGTTGCAAGAGGCGAGTCCAGCGAGGCTCGATTGAGCTGGATTGAAGTGCAAAACGACTTGTCCGATCGTATTCGGGAAGCGACTCGATTGGATGTGGAGTTTTAACCTTTTGTGTTGGAGGCTCAAAAGGGCGAGAGCAGCGCCTGGGAGATGATTGGTGGAATCTTGAGAAAGGATGGAAGGGTTTGTGTACCGCAGTTTGGCAATCTCCGTGAGGAGTTGATGTTTGAGGCTCACTTCTCAAAGTACTCCATTCACCCGGGCAGTACAAAGATGTACTTGGATATGAAGAAATCCTTTTAATGGCCGGGGTTGAAGCGGTACGTAGCTTTGTATGTGAATCGTTGCCAGACTTGCGCCTTGGTGAAGGCCGAATGTCAGAAGCCGGGCGGGTTCCTGAAGCCCCTTCCGATCCCTGAATGGAAATTTGAGGACATCTCCATGGACTTTGTGCATGGTTTGCCTAAATCGCAGCATGGTATTGATGCTATTTGGGTGATCGTGGATCGCCTAACCAAGGTGGCTCACTTCATCGCAAATCGGAAAGAGGACAGCGTAGAGAAGCTGGTGGAGTTGTATGTTCACAACATCGTGCGACTGCACGGAATTCCTAAGAGCATAGTCAGTGATCGAGATGGACGGTTTACGTCTAAGGACTGGAGATTAGTTCAGAAGAGCTTGGGCACGAAGCTAAAGTTCAGTACAGCGTTCCATCTTCAAACTGATGGGCAAACTGAAAGAACGAACCATACTATGGAGGATATGTTGAGAATGTGCGTTCTTGATTTTGGCAAGAAGTGGGAGGATCACCTCTTCATGGTAGAATTCGCGTACAATAACAGTTTTCAAGCTAGTATAAAGATGGCGCCATACGAAGCTTTGTATGGGAGGCGGTGTCGAACGCCAATGTCTTGGGCAGAGGCGGGAGACACCAAACATTTGGGAAAGGATGTGGTAGTTGACGCTTGTGAGTTGGTACGGACCATCCAAGAGCGTATGAAGGTGGCACAAGACAGGCAAGCAAAATATTTTAGTGCTCGTCACCGGAAGTTGGAATTTGCAGTTGGTGATTGGGTTTATCTGAAGGTCAAGCCGTTCAAAGGCGTCTCACGGATTCGCCGACTCAAGAAGTTGAGTCCAAGGTTTTTGGGGCCTTTTGAAATTATTGAGCGGGTAGGAGAAGCAGCCTATCGGTTGGCGTTGTCCGCAGATTTGAGTGGATTACATGACGTCTTCCACGTCTCTGTTTTGAGGAAAGCCTTGGTGGAGGCTAGCGTGGTGATTGAGCCGACATCGGTGCCGATTGAGGAAGACTTGAGGACGCGAGTCCTTTCAATTGCTTTAGAGGATTCGGAGACTCGGCAGTTGCGGAATAAAGAAGTTAAACTTGTGAAAGTTCGATGGGATAACTGCGGTCGTGAGGAGTTCTCTTGGGAACGAGAACAGGCCATGCTAGAAGACTATCCAGAACTCTTTTTGTCAGGTACAACTTAAGTTTTATACCTCTTTTGTTTTGAAAATTTCGGGACGAAATTCTGTTAAGTGGGGGAGAGTTGTAACACCCCAGTTTTGCAAGAGAGTCAGTGTGCGGTTCTGGAAAATTTTGAGTTTCTGGCAGGAGGCACACGGCCTGCGACACGGGCGTGTCGCAATGCGTGTCGAGGCCGTGTCGACACTCGGCCCAAGTGTCGACACTTTTGCTCGACAAAGTGTCGAGAGTGAGGCACACGGCCTGCGACACGGGCGTGTCGAGGCCGTGTCGACACTCGGCCCAAGTGTCGACACTTTCGCTCGACAAAGTGTCGAGAGTGGGGCACACGGCCTGTGACACGGGCGTGTCGCAGGGCGTGTCGAGGCCGTGTCGACACTCGGCCCAAGTGTCGACACTTTCACTCGACGAATGTCGAGACTGGGGTACACGGCCTGTGACACGGGCGTGTCACAGGGCGTGTCCCGCATGGTCGACGATCTTCGCTCGACGTTTTCCGCGGTGTCGACACAAAGCCTGTCGACGGGTGTCGAGACTTGGCACACGGCGTGGGACACGGGCGTGTCCCAGGCCGTGTCACCTCTCGGGTTGGTTTCGGGGCCGTGTCGTTGGGGGCACACGGCCGGCCACACGGCCGTGTCACTGGGGACACGGGCGTGTCGGATGGAACACGGGCGTGTCAGATGCCCGTGTGCGATTCCAGGCGCATCAATTTGAGATGGCGAATGAGGCACACGGCCCTGGACACGGGCGTGTGCCAGGCCGTGTTCGGCCCAGTTTTTCTATTTTCCAGGCGAATCGTGGCCATTCTTTTCTAGTTTTGGGATCTAACGGTTCAGGCCAACTATTGGGAAGTTAAGTCCGATTTTAGGGTTGCAGACCCTCATTGTTTTCCAAGTCTTCTCTTTCTAAGTTCTTGAGAGAAGCTAGAGCGAGGAGGAAGAAGAAGAAGGTCTTGGGCTGTAGGAAGGGTTTCGGTGCTCCAAATTGCGAGCCGAGTCCGGATCCGTGAAGCTTAGATCGTTGCGAAGATTTCCATCCGACCATTTTTGCCATGGCAAGGAAGAGGAGTCGGAAGGTAACGACATCTCTCCTCTCGGTCTTTAGGATGCATGTTTTTAGCATCGTTCCTTCTAGATTTTGGGCACCAACCATTCGATTGAGAGGTGTTTTGGTTGCCAAGGTTCAAGCGGAACCTCCGGGTCGATTGAGTCCGTCCCCGACATATTTTGCATTAGAGATCCGCTTCGCTAGTGGATTAGGCATGGTGGGTGAAGCCGTAGTCGCGACCGTTAGTCCGACTCGGTGATGTTGCATACGAACTTAGGGATTCGTAGAGATTTCGTTGCGGCAAGACGCCGTTTGTGATGTGGTGGTGTTTCCTTTTGTTTGAAAGAGTACGTGTAGTCGGAACCGGACAAGGTTAGCTCCTCGTGGCGGTAGATGGTTTCCTTGAGGGACAAGGTTAGCTCCGTATGAGTTGGAGATGGTTTCCTTGGTGGACAAGGTTAGCTCCGCACGAGTTGGAGATGGTTTCCTTGGTGCGCGGGAATGCTGCAGTACAAATGAGGGATTATGGTGATTTTAGTCTTGGATTGTGATGTGCCAAGGCGTGGCTAAGTCTCCGTGGTCGGCTGGCTATCCCGTGACATGTGCGTCATGTGTGGAGAGTGTCCCGGCGAGACTAGTCCCCTTCTGTGAGACTGACGAGAATGCCAAGCTTGGGGCAAGCCCGGGCAATGAGGCCATGAGCGGGTGGGGTCCAGCAAGGCTTCTTAGAATCGGTCAGTCTTTGTTTGTTGGAATCCTGACATGAGACGTCAGAGCTTGCAGGCAAGCCCGGGGCTAAGCCCACGAGCGGGTGGGGCCTTGGCAAGAATTCCATGTGGCGGCCTGTGCGCCATTTGAGGGAGTTGTGTCTCCCTCATTGTTTGCGGCTTTATGCCAATGGGGAAATGTGAGTACCCAAATGTTGTGATGTTGTGCTAGTTGCATACGCAGTAGGGTGCCTTGGGCGAAGCCCGAGTGTTGCATACAAGTTGCATAGTAGGCCCTTTTATTATATGCTCAACCAGTAGAGAACGTGTTTGATGATTGAGACATCCAAGCCTGTTTTAATGCTTTTCTATTTATAGATGATTATATTGCATACGAAGTGCTGACTTGCAGGTTGGAGGGTTCCCCGGGGTCCGTTAGGGGTGGCCGGTAGGAGATGTGTTGTTACACAGTTTGAGGTCAGCCTTTGTTGACCCACGTTACTAATAATTTTTACAGGGCAAGGATCGCATGCAGAAGCTAGCACGCCGGCCAGAACGGCCTAAGCCCCATGAAGTGTTTTTCCCTCTTTTGTAGCACTGCAGTTATGATGATGTTTGTTTGAGACTATTTTGTCCGGCTTGCATGCCGAGGTAGACTAGGAGTGCTGAGCACATTCATGTTTGATGTACTATTTGTTTTTGGACACTTGATGTAAGGCCTTAAGGCCATTTGTTTTACTCTTTAGTGGTGGATAACTTCTAGTCCTGTTTTGTTTCCGCTGTGTTGTGCAAGTGTTTTGAGTTGGAGTAGTTATATCAACTTATAATACTAAAGCTGTGGCATCCGTATGTTGTGGGGCCCCGGCCGGACCCATATTATACGTTCATTACAGGGGAGGTGTTACAAGCAGTTCCACTTGAATAACAAAATTAGTAAATCAACAAGTACAAGTAACTACAGCAGGAAAGTAACTTAACTTATAAGAATGCACATACAAACTTATAAGTTAAGCATCGTGTTACATAAAATTAACTCATCGTATAAGAGTGCCCCTACATACTTATACGATGAGGGTCTTGTTTGTTTAATGCTATGTAATGGTATGTATGCTATGCAATGACTCACCCATGATCACAAACATGCAATTGCTATGTCGACACAGACTATAGTTCCAACTATTCGAGCAGGTAGCTAAAATCTCAGGCATTAGCCGCCGTGGCCAGACGGTGACAATAGAGCAGGCATCTCTACTACTAGGCATGTATCCAAACTACTTCACCTAAGCCTTCGTACGCCTCAACACTAAGAACACAACAGCGGAGCCCATGCGTACTATGACCCAGCGGGGTCTCGGGTAGATGTGCACCGAGAACACAGCCCGAACTGGCCTGGTGTGACCCGGAAGGGGCCTCGGAAGAAGGCACGAGGACACAGTCAAACCGTTCACTTAGAACGGAAGGGGCCTCGGGAATTGAACACCGAGGGAACAACCCAACCGCCCAAAGTCTAACCGTCAACTCCCATCGGTGTGACGATCGGCGAGCCCGTAGACCTGCCACACTATCCTTAACCCAGGATTACGACACCGCGTGTCGACTCACACCACATGTAAATTCCATAACACCGTGACATGGAAGGGGCCTCGGAAGTAAGCATGATGGCACAGCCCAACCATCCATCTATACCACATCTCAACACAAACCAACTAGTGACAGTCAACACCACACTTATATCCATTCACAATACTACCTGTATGGAGAGTACGCTCTAAGCATTGGACTAGTACATTTCATTCTAACCATCATATATACTCATGGCCATGGCTTATCCCTCTATTTGTCATTCCAAATGATTTCAACATATCACAAGCATGATGCGCATAAATGATAATCTACCAATTTGTATCTAATCATTTCATTTAAGTCAGCTTGCTTCACAATTCAGTTATATGAAATCCGATTAAAAAGATTTATCATTCATAGCACTATGGTGGTCAGCATAAAATAGTTCATCAAAATATACAGTTAATTAGCAACATCGGTTCCACTGAATTCAAATTCATAATATATAAACCCCAGAATTTAAGTGCAGAATAAATCTGGACAACAACTTCAACTGGAGATTCTCGAAGCTATATGGATCCGGTGAAGATGTGCAACCAATCGATGGAAAGGTCTTTCCATGAGTTACAACTTTCATATTCAGCCCATAACCCAGATTTGAGTGTAACCTATTAGAAATCAGCCTTGAAGTCCGCTGCGTACAGAACACAATTTCTGCATGCAGGATTTATCGGATGTCATGTTCGTTCAGACTTTCCCGTGGCTACAGACTTCACATGAAGATGTGCAACCAATCGTTAGAAAGGTATTTTCAAGGGCTTCAACTTTCATGTTTAGCCGAAAGCCCAGATCTGTACATATCCAACTTGAAAATGGTAAATAATATCGCTGCGTGCAGAATACAGATTCTGCACGCTTCGTAAAGAGGAATGAATGACATCGGTTCATCTTCCTCTCCAAGTCGATCTTCCAAAATCACTCCATAGATTCCTCCTCCCTTATTCACCCTCAAAGGGGCCATGATTCTTCAAGAAACCATCCACCCATCATCACATAGAAGAAAGGGGAGGTTGAAGAGATCTAAAACCTAGAACACATGTCCTAGCATGGTCGTACATAGAAAACTCCTTCTCTCCATCAAAACTCTCTTGAGTCGATATCTCTCCTAAGAAAATAACTAAAGATCTAGAACCAAGGGAGAGGGTAGGAAACTCACCTCACTTCTGGCATTTCCACCATTTTCGGCCATGGATCTCGTGACTCTTCTCGGCGACATCTTCTTTTCCACGGCGACGGCGGATCTTCTCCTCTAGAACTAGATCCAGCGACTTCCTTCTCTCAACAGGAGTTCCTCTCAGAAAAACGGATGGAATGAGGAGTGAAAATGGCTAGGGTTATCATTTCCCTTTTTATATAAAAGTGACACGGGTAGGGACACGCCCGTGTCCTTACCCGTGTCCTGCTGATGCGAAGCGTTACGACGATTTTTATGCGTCGGTTCAATACTCGACACGACACACGGGTGGGACACGGCCATGTTGGCCCAGTCATGCCCGTGACATGGGGCGTGTAACCCTCTCGAGACTTACTCGAGAGGACTTACTCGAGACAAAACCAACTACTCGAGTACCCGGATAGGACACGCCCGTGTCACGGGGATGACATGCCCGTGTCACCCCCTCTTACTCGAGTACTTTTCCACCAACTCGAGTATATTTCGACTTACACGAGAACTACTCGAGGATGAGCGGGACACGCCCTGTGACACGCCCGTGTCACAGGCCATGTGCCCCATACTTGGCACTCGACGATCATCGAGCGCTGGTCATCGACCAGGGGGAACACCCGCCCTCCGAAATGCCCATGTTGGATGGGACATGCCTGTGGAACGCCCGTGACACGGGGCATGTCTGCCCGAACACGTCATCGAACCCATTTTCATTGATCTCGCGACTGCTATGCACCCGAGAAGGACACGCCCTGGGACACGCCCGTGTCCCAGGCCGTGTCACCCAAAAATTTGCCAATCCCAGACTTTTTGGCTGTTACATGCTTCCCAGTTGTCAACACTCCCCTGAGCCCAAGTCAGCTCTCCTGGCTCAAAAACACGCACAAAGGGCCTAGTGCGATTCGGGACGTTACAAATCCTATAAACAAAATAAAAGATTTCGTCCCCAAAATCAGGCTTAGGCTTTGGAGAGAAAAGCATAATAGGAATATAATATGTTTTTAAATAAAACTACCTTGAGCAAACAACTCCGGATAGTGTTTTTGCATCACATCCATCGGCTCCCATGTATATTCCTCCTTCCAATGATTGGACCATAACACTTTCACCAATGGAACACTTTTGCGGCGTAACTTTCTTGTCTCTCTATCTACGATCCACACCGGCTCTAGTCGCACAGACCTATCAGACGCCAAAGCACCATCAGTTGTGGGGATGTATTGAACGGGCCGCAACAACGCCTTCCGAAGCGACGATACATGGAACATGACGTGGAGGTTCCCTAGCTCGGGCGGTAACTCCAACCGATAGGCCAGCGAGCCAAACCTTTCCAATATAGTATATGGCCCAACATACCTTGGGCTGAGCTTTTTCACACCACACACACATGACACTCCATGCATCGGTCGAATTTTCAGGAACACCTTATAACCCACTTGAAATTCCACCATCCGGTGCTTTGCATTATAATACTTTGCCTACCGACTTTGAGCCTCCAACATGCGATCCCGTATCAGTCTAACCGCCGCATCGGTATCATCAATATATTCAAATCCCAAAGACTTTGGGTCTTCATCTTGCACCCAAGACAAAGGGGTTCTACACCTCCTTCCATAAAGAGATTCATGAGGAGCCATGCCGATACTAGCCTGGTGGCTGTTGTTGTAGGAGAATTCTACCAACGGTAAGAGTCTTTCCCACGGCTCTCCTCTATCCAACACACATAATCTTAACAAATCTTCCAATGTTCAGATGGTCCTTTCAGATTGCCCGTCCGTCTGAGGATGAAACGCATTGCTGAAGGTAAGGCGCGAGCCCAGATACGCCTGTACCACTTTCCACTCATTGGAGGTAAACCGACCATCACAATCAGACACGATCGTCTTAGGCACGTGATGCTTAAGATCACGGCAGTGAACCGGTCGCACAAGTAATATAAAATGGGGTTTTCCCAAGTATCGATCTCACAAGGAACATAGTAAGGTGGAGTTAATTTAGAGGAGGACTTGAGATTGAAGTCCTCAGGTCGGAGCTATCTAAGGGGAGGTTTTGATATTGCGGAAACAGAAAATAAAATACTAACAACTACTCATATGCAACGCCGCTATGCGATGCTTCGCCAGGCGGGATGGAAGACTAGTCGGGCCGCTATGCACCGAATCACTAGGCGGATGGACGAGAAGGCTAGCGGATGAGGTGGTTAGAACGGCAGAATAAGGGTCGTGAGCACCTCTTCTCAACGCACGCCACTATCAATTGCTAGTGCGGCAAGGGTGGATGGTGGTGGATGGATATATGGCGCACCTCAAGCAACTAAAGCGTAAACAAACACAGAATCACATAGACATGAATCTAGTAAAGTTTACATCTAAAGTGCAACAACATCAATATAAATGAAGTTTTAACACACAAATACAACAATAAAGGAAGAACAAGGCAAGAGATCGACCGAATCTGAAGTCTTGCTGAGGATTCACGGTTGGAATCGTCGGGTTGTCAATCCGCATCCAAGCTCGGTCCACAACTGAGTCCGGGGTAGAGAAGGGCCGTCACCACATTCCAATGGCCCGTCTTCTTCGTCTCACGATAGCGGACGAAAGTTGCAAGCTTCCCTTTGCTTGATGGCTATGGCGTTGAAACTTGAAATGAACCCAAGAGATGATGGAGGAGGCCGAGAGGAAGCTCCGGCTTGGATTTGGCGGTGAAAGCTTGCCCGGAGCACCTCCCTAGGGTGGAAGACGAATGGGAACGTCGGAGAAGGTGGAAAACGGCGGAGAAATGTCGAGCTCCGGATCCTCCTTTCATTAGGGCGAGACCTGCACTATTTATACAAAAGCAGAAATGAATAATGCGCACGATCACAGGCGCACGACCAGTGGTCGTGCGCACTATGTCCTTTGCTCGTGCGCACTGGCATGGAATATCAGGAAGAAGAACTGGGATAATGCGCACGAGTAGTGGCGCACGACCATCGGTCGTGCGCACTAAGTCCAATGATCGTGCGATTACCCCAGACAGGACTCCAGAAAAGAGGAATCAATGCACACGATCAGTGGCGCACGACCGGTGGTCGTGTGCATTATGTCCAGTGGTCGTGCGCTTACCCCAGGCTGATTTTGGAAAATGTAGAGTAGTGCGCACGATCAGGGGCGCACGAACAGTGGTCGTGCGCATTATATCCCATGATCGTGCGCAGTATTCCTGTTTCACAACCATCCCGGAACACGCACACGACCCCTGTACCGATAGGAAAAACAAATCACTAATCTGTGCAGACATTCAAAACAATCACAAAAGGGAGTACAAACTATAAAAATAACAAAATACACAACCACGGGCATAAATGTGTACTTCCTATGGAAATAAAGACTAGATGAAATAGGAACGATAAAGAACTAAAAGTGAAGTGCAACCGCGAGAAAACTAGCCCAGATGAGTCCGAAAATAGATATATATATAAAGTGGACTCATCACACCCCCAGACTTAACTGTTTGCGCGTCCCGAGCAAACAAAATCTAAGCAGATATGGAAAAATACTAGTTAACAAAGAAATTGCGATACGGAGTACCATGCGAAGTCGCATGCTCGCACGCGTAAAAATATAATAGAAGAAATTTCTACGTATGCAGAATAGTTTATATTTTTCACAATGCGTATCAAAATTTTATTATTACTCAAAAATGGAATCATGGTGACTCATCCGGTCACGCGTATGGAGAAAGTAGACTAATCGCTAGACGAGCATTGCCAAAGATTGGGGCTCAGGATAACCTCCAAAGGAATCCACCAATGTCGGTGACCATATGCTTGCCTTTTCGCATTCTCTCCACGGTACTGGTTTGGTTCACACACGAATCAGTAGGACTTTAGGTGAAGAGATGGGGCTTGGGTTTCGGTGAGGTAAACAAAGATATACAGGAAGGCTATGCACCTAACCCAAATGAGCTATCATAAAAAGAATCCCTCTACTAAGCAAAATACACGTGAGTACACCACACCCCCAGACTTAATTTTTCAAATATTGGTGTGTGTACCGCCTACTCCAAATACATTCTCATTTCCAAAATGATTTTCAATTAAAACTTTTTCTTTTCACTTTTTTTTCTTTACAAATATTTTTCTTTTTTTTCTTTATTCAAATCATCTTTTTATTTTTGTAATTTCAGCAAATATAACATTGGAGCACAACCACATAATCACAAGTAAAATCACCACATCACACCCCAACATTAAAATGTAAACACTAAAGCTCAACTTGGGTGTGCGACTAGGATTGGCAATGAGGCTTTGGTGAAATCATGGTGAAGCTGAATCAAAAGGAGGGGTAGGCACAATGGGGCTAGCGAGGATAAGACATTAGGAATGGTACAAAGCTTAACCGAGCCAAAATGATGGCCTACATCACGCTCATGCATGACTAACCTATACCCATGCTTCAAGAATAGCTTGGGGCAAGTTCTTAGCCAACGAGAAAGACTATCCATCCTCCCGACTCGAGCAATACAAACCTAACGGCCGTCTACACACATCCCTAAGCTACCGTCGGATTCACACCAGATTCACCAACTTTTGAGTAGAATAAAAAGTATTTACGCAATTAGAAAAATATAAAACTAAAAGCATACATAAAAATTAAATCTACTCCAATTTTTACACGAGACGAGAGCAGTTGACTAGGAGCACAGCAAGGTCAACATTTTACTCCGTCTCACAATCCTATGTCAGCACCTTAATTTTCCCAAATCTAACGAAGAAATGAGTTTAACTCGCAGCACGCAAAAACCTAAGCACGCGCTCATGTGGGTGCAGTGGTGTGTGATGCAATGAACTAATCAAAATAAAACAATAAAGGCTTCTAGTATGCACAAGAAATGTGTGCGTGCAATAGGTAACAAAACTAGCTCTCCCCCAGACTTAAACTAAGCAATACAACAGATGATATAGAAATTAAAATAATAAGGAGATAAGGGAAGAGGTTACCCAATGCTCAGCCAGTGAGCATACCAGAAGGCGCGTGGAAACCTGAAGCAGGTCCGTCATACAAAGAATCACAACCCTGCTAATGCAATTTGCCAAGAATACCTGCAGGGATGAGCTCCGCAAAAACAAAATAAAACTATACAAAATACAAATAAATACTAAAACTAAAATAGACATGAAAAATAAAAATTGCAGAAAATAAAAGATAAGTACTGGGGTTATTGTCATCCCTGCACGACTTATTACATTCTAAACAGTTCTAGCTAATGGGCCTATGAAATAAAAAGTGCACAGGTAACTGTTCCAATATCCGTTTCGGTAACGGGTACCGATACGGTGATAGAGTAGTTACCCCTCTACCTAAATAATCATACCTGCCCAACACAGGTAGAGGAAATAGGAAGTAGGATGAGGAGGAGGCCTGGTCCTCGCTCATCTTATCACAAAACAAATCCTTGCCTAGCAAGGTATCGTCTATCACAGGCCCGCAGGAGGCAATGACAACGGCATGAGCACAAAGCTCATCGTCATCCCAACGTACCTGTGGAGACTCATCCTGCACAGGCTCAAATAAGGAAGGGGGGATCAAGTAATAAAAGAGAAGAAGAACTAAAAGAATCAAAAATAGGGAGAGTGATCCCGGTATTACTCTCAGCAGGATCCAAGCAGAGATCATCATCGGTATCATATGAGTCGTACCGAGGGGAATTCGAGAACTCGAGGTCCGCGGTGGTAAGTGGAACGGCCTCATCCAATAAGGAGGTGCACACCTCCACTTCGGAAAGAGGGTATTCCTCATCCAACCGGGGTGCGTAAAAGTGTTCCGAAAATCCACCTTCTCCATCGGAGATAGAGGAATCATCATCCCACTTGGCGCAACCTCGGGCACCGAATCATCCACAATCACGGCATCATCAACCGACTCACAAGAAAGAGGAATAGCACAATCCAGCAAAAATTGTGGAGGGGCAAGGCTGCTCTCAAAATCAAGCACTGAATGAGTAGGCCACATCGTAAAATCATTCGCTGACGCCACCCCGTCGATGACCGGAACAATCTCATCGTCCCATACAAGAGCTCCCATGAGTTCCTGCTCCTCTTTTTGTTGGCTAACACCAGAGTGATCATCATCACTCGAGGAAAGCTCGTAAAAAGGGATCGAGGGACCCATGAAAGAGCTGTATGCGGCCAGAGATTCTTCAATAATCTCAACAGGTAAAGAATGAGCAAAGTGCGTTATATCAGTGTATGGGCCAGGCAACACCCTGGTAGGCCTGTACGCAACAGTCTTCCGCGAATGGGAGGTTGTTGTGCACACGCCCTCAGAGGGAGAAGGCTTGCACAAATGAGGGCAATCCTTCAACATGTGGCCCACACCTTGACATAACAAACACCGAATGCAATGCTCGGTATTCATAACAGCAATGACATCGATGGATCGGTGCAAAGTGTCAAGTAGACGACACTCAGCATCAGGATCCATCGCGAACAAAAATAATTGATGAAAAAGTGCTACACAGCTAAAATAAAAGTAGCACGGATCCGCTATCTAAATCAAAAATCAGAAAAGGGCAAAAAGAAATAAGCAAAATAAATGAAATGCACAAATGAAAACGGGCTTTAATCTATTATCTTCCTGTACAAAAACTCACACGACTGTGTTCCCCGGCAACGACGCCAAAAACTTGATGCTTAAGATCACGGCAGTGAACCGGTCGCACAAGTAATATAAAATGGGGGTTTTCCCAAGTATCGATCTCACAAGGAGCACAGTAAGGTGGAGTTAATTTCGAGGAGGACTTGAGATTGAAGTCCTCAGGTCGGAGCTATCTATGGGGAGGTTTTGATATTGCGGAAACAGAAAATAAAATACTAACAACTACTCCTATGCAACGCCGCTATGCGATGCTTCGCTAGGCGGGATGGAAGACTAGTCGGGCCGCTATGCACCGAATCACTAGGCGGATGGACGAGAAGGCTAGCAGATGAGGTGGTTAGAACGGCGGAATGAGGGTCGTGAGCACCTCTTCGTAACGCACGCCACTAGCAATTGCTAGTGCGACAAGGGTGGATGGTGGTGGATTGATATATGGCGCACCTCAAGCAACTAAAGCGTAAACAAACACAGAATCACATAGACATGAATCTAGTAAAGTTTACATCTAAAGTACAACAACATCAATATAAATGAAGTTTTAACACACAAATACAACAATAAAGGAAGAACAAGGCAAGAGATCGACCGAATCCGAAGTCTTGCTGAGGATTCACGGTTGGAATCATCGGGTTGTCAATCCACGTCCAAGCTCGGTCCTCAACTGCGTCCGGGGTAGAGAAGGGCTGTCACCACCTTCCAATGGCCCGTCTTCTTCGTCTCACGATAGCGGACGAAAGTTGCAAGCTTCCCTTTGCTTGATGGCTATGGCGTTGAAACTTGAAATGAACCCCAGAGATGATGGAGGAGGCGGAGAGGAAGCTCCGGCTTGGATTTGGCGGTGAAAGCTTGCCCGGAGCACCTCCCTAGGGTGGAAGATGAAGGGGAATGGCGGAGAAGGCGGAAAATGGCGGAGAAATGTCGAGCTCCGGATCCTCCTTTCATTAGGGCGAGACCTGCACTATTTATACAAAAGCAAAAATAAATAATGCGGACGATCACAGGCGCACGACCAGTGGTCGTGCGCACTATGTCCTGTGCTCGTACGCACTGGCATGGAATATCGGGAAGAAGAACTGGGATAATGCGCACGAGTAGTGGCGCACGACCGGTGGTCGTGCGCACTAAGTCCAATGATCGTGCGATTACCCCAGACAGGACTCCAGAAAATAGGAATCAATGCACACGATCAGTGGCGCACTACCGGTGGTCGTGCGCATTATGTCCAGTGGTCGTGCGCTTACCCCAGGCTGATTCTGGAAAACATCGAGTAGTGCGCACGATCAGGGGCGCACGACTAGTGGTCGTGCGCATTATATCCCATGATCGTGCGCAGTATTCCTGTTTCACAACCATCCCGGAACACGCACACGACCCCTTTACCGATAGGAAAAACAAATCACTAATCAGTGCAGACATTCCAGACAATCACAAAAGGGAGTACAAACTATAAAAATAACAAAATACACAACCACGAGCATAAATGTGCACTTCCTATGGAAATAAAGATTAGATGAAATAGGAACGATAAAGAACTAAAAGTGAAGTGCAACCGCGAGAAAACTAGCCCAGATGAGTCCGAAAATAGATATATAAAGTGGAGTCATCAGCACGCCATGATACCGTACGAATTGCTCCACAAAGAGGCGTACTAAGACATCCACATAAGCTTCTTTCTTCATTGGGATAAACTGGGCTACTTTCGTCAGGCGATCAACTATCACCCACATTGAATCATTCCCGGAGCGTGAGCGAGGTAACCCATGGACGAAGTCCATGGAGATATCCTCGAACTTCCATTCGGGGATGGGCAAGGATTGTAACAAACCACCGGGGCTCTTGCATTCTGCCTTCACTCTTTGACAAGCTTCATAGTGTGTAACAAAATATCGTACATCCTTCTTCATCCCCGACCAACACATGGTCTTCCGCAAGCCGGCGTACATCTTGGCAATACCCGGGTGCACCGAATACTGAGAGCAATGTGCCTCTCTCATGATATCCTCCCGGATTCTAGCGCCCTTGGGAATGTATAGCCGACCACGGAAATAAACGAGGCCGTCTTTTAGCGTATACTCATTCGTAGTCCCAACTTCGATTGACTTGATTGTTGGGGCCAGGGGCGCATACACTCCTTGCTCAACTCTAATTCGGTCCCGGATATCACAAACTATGCTCATGCTTGCAAAGTAATCTGTATACTCTGCCGAAGGAGCCTTAAACACCAAAGTAATATCCATCTCCTCAATCATCCGAGCCAACTCCATACTCATCAATCGATCCTCTGGGCTAGATCCTGGTACCGTCCTACTCAATGCGTCGGCCACCGAGTTCGCCTTACCAGGGTGGTAGTTCATGGTGAACTCATAGTCGCATAGAAATTCTAACCACCGCCGTTGTCTCAAGTTCAACTCCTTCTCAGTATGAACGTACTTCAAGTTTTTATGGTCTGAGAAAATCTCGTAGTGGACGCCGTATAGATAGTGCCTCCAAACCTTCAAGGCGAACACCACTGCTCCAAGCTCCAAATTGTGAATGGGTAATTGATTTCATGTATCTTCAGTTGTCTTGAAGCATAAGCGATCACGTGTTCATGCTGCATCAACACTGCTCCCATCCCTTGCTATGATGCGTCAGTGTAAACTTGAAATCCTTCCTTCCCAAACGGAAGTGCAAGGATGGGGGCGGAGGTAAGTCTGTCCTTCAGCTCCTGGAATGCCGCTTCACATTGGGGTGTCCACTTAAATGGCACACCTTTCTTCGTCAATGAAGTAAGAGGAAGAGAAATCTTTGAAAATCCATTTACAAACTTGCGGTAGTACCCAGCAAGTCCAAGTAAACTCCTCACATCGGCCTCTGACTTCAAGGGCGACCACTCCTTCATGGCACACACCTTGGCCGGATCCACTGCTAGTCCTGCTCCACTGATCACATGCCCCAAGAAAGCAACCTCTTTAAGCCAGAATTCGCACTTGCTGAACTTGGTGAACAAAGCGTGCTCTTTTAATTTATTCAATACCAAGGTCAAGTGCTCAACATGCTCCTGCTCCGTCTTTGAATAGACCAAGATGTCGTCGATGAAAACAATGACAAAGACATCCAAATAAGGTTCAAACACCTTGTTCATCAGGCTCATGAAGGCCGAAGGGGTATTTGTGAGCCCAAACGACATTACAGTGAACTCGTACAGTCCATATCTTGAACTAAAGGCCGTTTTTTGGATGTCAACTTCTTATATTCTCAAGTGATAATACCCTGAGCGCAAGTCTAGCTTAGAAAACCAATGCACTCCCACTAGTTGATCGAACAACTCGTCGATCCGAGGTAGCGGATAAGTGTATCGCACCGTCAGCCAATTGAGTTCTCGATAGTCTATGCACAAATGCAGGGTTACATCCTTCTTCTTCACGAATAATACAGGGGATCCCCAGGGTGACGAACTAGGGCGAACGAACCTTGACTCCACCAGTTCTTGCAGTTGAACTCTAAACTCCGTGAGTTCCTTCGTGGCCATTCAGTAAGGGGCCGTGGATACCGGCTTGGCACCTGGTACTAGATTAATCTGGAAGTCAACCTCTCTATGCGGGGGTAATCCTGGCAGTTTCTCAGGAAATACCTCGGGTAAATCCCACACTACCCGTACGTTTTTTATATCTAATGCTAACTCCTTCAACTAAAAATAGATCATGAAGATTTCATCCCGCGACATATGGGCTTTTACAGCCTGAACTGAAGACAACAACATACGAGGTGCAAAGCTAATACCTTGAAAGATGACGTCGGTGTCTCCATGTATCAAATAGATTCGCTTTTCCACGTAGTAGATCCTTGCGAAGTGCCAGTCCAACAATGTCATGCCCAAAATGATGTCAAACTCCAGCATTCTCAAGACCGTGGCAGGCGTATCAAAGGTCTTTCCTTCAATAAATATCTCAAACTCGCACTTAGCGGTTACAATCATCTCTGAGCCGTCCGGTAGGGGCACTCGTCGGGCTATACCGGTAAAGTATTGTATGCCATTCATGTCCTTGATGAAATCCTCAGACATAAAGGAGTGTGAGGCACTGGTATCGAACAGCGCATAGGTCGTCTTCCCTCCAACTATCACGGTGCCTAAGTACTAATAACCAAAACTTATTGCTAGGTGTCTAGTATGTCTCAAGCAACTTTAAGTTAGACTATGAAAACATGATAATCAATTAAATCATACCTGCAATCACATCTTGGGGATTCCGTTCTTGCGCTATGTCCAGCGCGTACACTTGATCCCGAGCAGGGTCGGGGTTTCCTCCTCGCGGTCCTCGTCCTCGACCACGCATATAACCACACCCCTGCGGAGCTGCCGGAGGGAGAGCAGGAGGGACATTCCCATACAACCGCGGGCAGAAACGTCGAATGTGGCCCGGCTGTTTGCATTCAAAACACACCAACCCACGCCGCCCTTCATGTTGCTGAAACTGTTGAGGCTGAGGCGGTGGAGGCAACGCAAGCGGTTGAGGAACTGGGTGCTCCACTCTAAAGTCTCGGTGGAAATGTCCTCCACCTTTTTGATGTCCTCTTCCTCCTCTGAAGTCTCGTCTCCTCCTATTGCTTGGACCAGCTTCCATCACGTCCTCTGCAGGTCTCTTGCCACATACCAAGTGGTCCGCCTCCAATCTCTTTGCCATATCGATAATCTCCGCCAAACTAGAATCCGATATAAACAAAATGGCCTGCCTTAGGGGATCTCGCAGCCCTTTGTAGAAATGCTTGGCGTATCCTCTATCATCCAGGTCATATGAGTCTGTGAACCTTACGAGATGCTGGAACTCACGCTGGTATTCAGTAACCGATTTTGATCACTGCTTCGGATGTAGGAATGAAGTGCTCCAAGAAGACACCCGAGAACTCGCTCCAACTTATCTCGGTATACACATGTCCTTGGAACGTGGAGCCCATGAGTGACTTCCACCACCTCTTAGCATGTAGATCCAGGACGGACACCGCCAATGATACATCCATGTTGGTCGGGCAACGGATCCCCGCCAATAGCTCTTGGACCGTGTCAAGCCATTTTTCCGTGCGTACGACCGACTCCGTCCCGAGATAGGTGGGAGGGAGAGAGCCCGAAAGGTGCTCAGCCACTTAGAGCCCGGAGCCTGTTGCTGAACCAGAGGCTGCTGCGCCCTAAAGGCATCCAGGATGGCGGTGAGCGTCCGACCCAACTCGGATTGTTGAAACTGAATGGGTATGGAAGGGGCAGGAGTGCCCCCCATCGGCTCAACGTGCACTGGAACCTATACGTAAAACACAAACGTATGGTCAGGCTGGCTAATCTTGCGGTCAAAGTTGGACAACTTAATGTGAATTACATATGGGCAGACCACTGCTTCCGCTAAGTCAGTTTGTCCACAAACTGACTAATCGAACGGGGGTGAGACCATTGTTGAATGACTTCTTTAGTTGAGAATCGTGGCAAACTGATAAAATTTGTAACACCCCCCTCCCGGATCCCAAAATACGGCACGAAGGGGGTTTTATGCCCGAAACAGCCGCCTTGCGGTAGCATTAGCGCACGACTAACCTGTACCACAAGACGCCTATTCCGCCGGCTATAACCAATATCAATATATACATGCCAACCCAACCATAATATAAGCAAGAAGAAGTCAAATCCACACTAAGCATATGAGTCCAAATATATCAAATAAGAGAAGCTAAAACACGCTTCTATAATATCAGTGTACAGTTATAAAATTTGCCCAAATGTGCTACAACAGAATCTCACAACACTCACATCCGTAACCGACGGTAGCGACGACACCGTCACATCAGGCCCTGTCGTACTGGCCTGGCTGTCCTGCTGCAAGGTCTGCGGCTGCTCTACCTGCGCAGTGACCTCCTAAAAAAGGAAGATGTAGCAACCGTTAGTCGAAAGACTAAGTGGCTTCACATCCACTCCCCCGACGAATCCTCGGCACCGGGCGGAGAAAGGAACATGGGTACAAGTATAATACAAGTAGTAAAGCAAGTACGAGCAGGTGGAAATAGTACATGATTAACAACATTATAAACTAGCAGTTCTACTTGAATAACAATATTAGTAAATCAACAAGTACAAGTAACTACAGCAGGAAAGTAACTTAACTTATAAGAATGCCCATACAAACTTATAAGTTAAGGATCGGGTTACATAAAAGTAACTCATCGTATAAGAGTGCCCATACAAACTTATATGATGAGGGTCTTGTTTGTGCAATGCTATGTAATGGTATGTATTTTATTCAATGACTCACCCATGATCACACACATGCAATTGCTATGTCGACACAAACTATAGTTCCCACTATTCGAGCAGGTAGCTTACCTCTCAGGCATCAGTCGCCGTGGCCAGACAGTGATAGTAAAGCAGGCATCTCTATTACTAGGCGGGTATCCACACTACTTCACCTAGGCCTCCGTACACCTCAATGCTAAGAACACAACAGCGGAGCCCATGCGGACTATGGCCCAGCGGAGTCTCGGGTAGATGTGCACCAAGAACATAGCCCGAACTGGCCTGGTGTGGCCCGGAAGGGGCCTCAGAAGAAGGCACGAGGACACAGCCCAACCGTTCACTTGGCATGGAAGGGGCCTCGGGATGTGAACACCGTGGGCACAACCCAACCGCCCAAAGTCTAACTGTCAACTCCCGTCGGTGTGACAATCGGCGAGCCCGTAGACCTGCCACACTATCCTTAACCCAGGATTACGACACTGTGTGTCGACTCACACCATATGCAAATTCCACAACACCGTGGCATGGAAGGGGCCTCGGAAGTAAGCACGAGGGCACAACCCAACCATCCATCTATACCACATCTCAACACAAACTACTAGTGACGGTCAACACCGCACTTACATCCATTAACAATACTACCTGTAGGGAGACTATACTCTAAGTATTGGACTACTACATTTCATTCTAACCATCATACATACTCATGGCCATGGATTATCCCTCTATTTGTCATTCCAAATGATTTCAACATATCACAAACATGATGCGCATAAATGATAATCTACCAATTTGTATCTAGTCATTTCATTTAATTCAGCTTGCTTCACAATTCAGTTATATGAAATCCGATTAATAAGATTTATCATTCATAACACTACAGTGGTCAGCATAAAAATTTCATCAAAATATAAAGTTAATTAGCAACATCGGTTCCAACGAATTCAAATTCATATTATATAAATCCCAGAATTTAAGTGCAGAATAAAGCTGTACAACAACTTCAACCAGAGATTCCTAAAGCTATAGGGATCCAGTGAATACATGTAACCACTCGATGGAAAGCTATTTCCATGGGTTACAACTTTCATATTCAGCCCACAACCCAGATTTGAGTGTAACCTATTTGAAATCAGCTTTGAAATCCGCTGCGTACAGAACATAATTTCTGCATGCAGGATTTATCGGATGTCATGTTCGTTCATACTTTCCCATGGCTACAAACTTCACATGAAGACGTGCAACCACTCATTGGAAAGGTATTTGCAAGGGTTTCAACTTTCGTGTTTTGCCAAAAGCCCAGATTTGGATATATCCTACATGAAAATGACCAAGAAGATCACTACACACAGAATACAGATTCTGCACGCTTCGTAAAGAGGAATTAACGACATCGGTTCATCTTCCTCTCCAAGTCGATCTTCCAAAATCACTCCAGAAATTCCTCCTCCCTTATTCACCCTCAAAGGGGCCATGATTTTTCACAAAACCATCCACCCATCATCACATAGAAGAAAGGGGAGGTTGAAGAGATCTACAACCTATAACACATGTCCTAGCATGGCCGTCCCTAGAAAACTCCTCTCCATCAAAATTCTCTTGAGTCGATATCTCTCCTGAGAAAATAACTAAAGATCTAGCACCAATGGAGAGGGTAGGAAACTTACCTCACTTCCGGCGTTTCCACCATTTCCGGCCATGGATCTCGTGACTCTTCTCGGCGACATCTTCTTTTCCACGGCGATGGCGGATCTTCTCCTCTAGAACTAGATCCAGCGACTTCCTTCTCTCAACAGTAGTTCCTCTCAGAAAAACGGCTAGAATGAGGATTGAAAACGGCTAGGGTTATCATTTCCCTTTTTATATAAAAGTGACACGGGTAGGGACACGCCCGTGTCCTTACCCGTGTCCTGCTTAGGCGAAGCGTTACGACAGTTTTTATGTGTCGGTTCAATACTCGACATGATACACGGGTGGGGCATGCCCGTGTCGGCCCAGTCATGCCAGTGATATGGGGCGTGTAACCTTCTCGAGACTTACTCGAGAGTAATTACTCGAGAGAAAACCAACTACTCGAGTACCCGGATAGGACACGCCAGTGTCACAGGGATGACACGCCCGTGTCACCCCCTCTTACTCGAGTACTTTTCTACCTACTCGTGTATATTTCGACATACACGAGAAATACTCGAGGATGAGCGGGACACGCCCTGTGACATACCCGTATCACAGGCCGTGTGCCCCATACTTGACACTCGATAATTGTCGAGCGCTGGTCATCGACCAGAGGGAACACCCTCCCTCTGACACGCCCGTGTCGGATGGGACACGCCCATGACACGCCCGTGACACGGGGTATGTATTGCCCAAACACTTCATCGAACCCATTTTCGTCGATCTCGCGACTGCTACGCACCCGAGCAGGACACACCCTGGGACATGCCCGTGTCCCAGGCCGTGTCACCAAAAAATTTGCCAATCCCAGAATTTTTTGCTGCTACATGCTTCCCAGTTGTCAGCACTCCCCTGAGCCCAAGTCAGCTCTCTTGGCTCAAAAACACGCACAAGGGGCCTAGTGCGATTTAGGATGTTACAAGAACAACCTTGAGAATTCCTCCATAGGCACATCTGCAAGTTGCCTTACTACTAAGAGGTGAACCTCCAACTCGTCCTACAACATCCTCGCCTCACCAGCGAATAGGAATGTCGCTATGGCGGTCTTCTGCCACTACTCAGTTAACGTGGCCATCAAGACTTTCTTTATCGTAGAGAGCCAATCCTCAGCTTGAGTTGGCGTTCCAATCCCACCGAACCTCGGAGGATTAAAGCTCATCACATGCTTGAGCTGCTTCTCCATAGCCCTCCTTGGTGCTACTTGATCAACTGCCACATGTTCTACCACTCTCGGCTCTGCCACCCTAATCGATTCTTGCTCATTAACAGGTGGTGCATGGTGCATTTGACATGTAAGTTGGGCATTTATTATAGCAAAGACTGCTTCAGCCACCAATCTGATGGTTTCTACTGAAGGAGGTGTGGTAGGCACGTCATTCGGTGAACTACTTTCCGCCGATCGCGGACGTTCCGATTGCCCATCACCGCTCCTAGCTGCCTATAATAGCATAAACCCTTGATTATGCGACAAACAAATTGATAAAAGCAATCATTGGAACACTCAGGTTCCTCAAAACAAGTGTATTTTTCATTCCAAAGTGGACATTCATGGGTTCTTTTATGTTATAACGATGACACACATACATTTGCTCACCACACCTTAAAAGAATTCGCCCATAAATTCAAATAAAGTAGACTGACACCTGGGCTCTGATACCAAACTGTAACGCCCCGTCTGTCGAATGGCATATAACAGAAGGTCCAGCTAGAACCCGACGCCATATACCACGGACAGTCGGAAGGGTTATATAAGAATATCAAAAATCCAAATATAACTACTCTTCCTAACACAGAACATTCTAGCGGAAGCTTTTAAACAGTTCGAAAGAACCCATAATTGAATAACAACTATCATGAATGTCCACTAATGGCCCGCGAACAGACTCTTATGTGGGTGGTTGGTTCGATGAGTCGATCGCCGCGGGCTTGCTAAGGTAGGCAAGTGCACCTATCGCAAGTAGTACTCGATATTCAGGAGAATACCGAGGTCATATTGTTCTCGGGTCCGGGTTGATTATTCTTACTCCTCCAGGAGAACTATTATTTTACTGAAAGTAAGGAGGAGATTTTAATTAACTAAAGACAGGAAAAATAAAAGAGCGAAAAATGATTTAGAAAAATTCGATGAAGGGTTAACACCCGACATCGAATCAGATTAATACTAAAATGACTTTTAATAATTATTGAACTTAGATTTCAAATTAATAAAAGGCAACTTGGCCGTGGAGGTTCCACAAATATGAGCGCACTTATCTCTAGGAATATTGCTCACCTGAACACTAAGACTATTCGACCGAACGTTAGTCCGACGAAGGATTCCTCTTAACGCCCACTTTATGCTAATAACCCCGCTATTGGGTGGGGAACCCAATCCGGTAGAATTACGCTTGTCCTCTCTCGAGGGTATGCACACAACTCTATTTACCCAGGGGTGATCTGTCCATACGCACGGCCTCTCGGCTAGCTAGCGTATGGATAATGAAAATAGGGCCCCCACATCGATTTGTGGTCCTACGCGTCGTTAACCTGGGGTAAACCTTAAGTCCTAAAATTTAAGTGAAAATTAAGAACTTTAATTATTTCAAATCATTTTTAATGTCCCAATGCTCTTCGATGCCGAGGCTAATAACGATTAGCCACACATCGGTATGGGGACGACTTTATATTTTGATGAGGTGGGAGTTCGTAACTAAATGCTCAAGGATTATAAGAAGAAGACATTAAAATAACAAACATTTAGAAAACAGAAAAGTTAGCTAAAAAGAGAACTCACACACACTTCAAATTATAAATAAACAAAAAATCTAAGTTACAAAAAAAAGAAAATTACAAGTCCTACTCAAACGAGTAGGTGGGAAATAAGGGCGCGCCATTTAACTATTAACGAGTAGGCAAAAAAGAAAAGAAGAGAAAAAAAGAAAATTACAAGTCCTACTCAAACGAGTAGGCGAAAAATAAAAGCACACCATTTTACTCTTAACGGGTGGGCGAAAATAAATGCGTACACGCACACACTCTACACGAATTAAAAGGAAGCAATAAAACTATCTCCCACACACACACACACTCTACATAATTGAAGAAAGCGATAAAAGAAAGCATGAAGATTTATCTCCTACACACACACTCTACATAATTGAAGAAAGCATAAAAGAAAGCATGAAAATTTATCTCCTACACACATACACTCTACATAATTAAAGAAAGCATTAAAAGTTATACTCATACACTCACACACACATCATGAAAATTAAAAAGAACAAAATGAAAACCTAACTCATACACTCACACACACAAACTAAAAACAAAATGAAAGTTACCTAAAAATTAAAACAACTACTTTTTTATACTTGGATTTTAACTAAAACTCATAAAAAGAACAAATTAAAAAGAAAGAGAACAAAAGTTTTTCAAAACAAGTCAAAAACTAAAGGCTTTCAAAAATTAAAATAACAACTTTTCATTCTTAGGTTTTCATAAAAATAGTTAAAAAGTGAAAAGAAATTGAAAAGAACAAAAAAGTTTTACAATCTTAAAACAAAGCTAAGTAAAAAAACAAAATTACTTTTAAAATCTCTTTTACAAATACATAAGAATGAAAACATTAAGCTCTAAGAAAAGGACATGGTGAATAAGAGAAAAGCTTAGCATACCACATTTAATTTGGGAACAAAAAGCTAATATGGAGACAAACAAAAAAAGGAAAGTATAAGAACTAAAAAAATTACACTCATACACACACACACACACACACTTTTCATAAAGGAGAAGAACAAAGAAATACAAAGGGATAAAATGAGAAAGAGATGAGCTACCCAAAGAAACTTTCATGCCATGGAAAGAGAGAAAAGGAAACATTTTTTTTTATTATCAAATTGAAACTATTACAAAGCTAAAGCTAAAGCAAAAACAAACATAAAAGAAGGGGGGGGGGAAATCTCCTTACATAGTACTTGAATCCACAAGGGCAATCCACAAAACACACAAAATTGGCTCAAAAAGGTGAACCCTTGGCCATTACAAAAATGGGCAATTCATAGGGAAAAAAAATCCAAGTACACGCCCTCCGACACGGGCGTGTCGGGGGGGGGGGGGGGGGCGTGTAAGTACTATTTGCGATGTGATCCTGCGATTTGACGAGCAAGTTGACTTGCGGCTGAACACGAGGATGTCACGCCCCAGGTCATGGGCGTGACTCTGGGCGTGTCGGGGAGGTAGATCCAGCGCGGGTTGCGTAAAAAGTCGCCGGCAGCATCTTGTCGGCCAGGTGGAGGAGTGCTCGTGTCGGTCACACCCGTGTCTCTGTCTACACGGGGCGTGTCGGGTTGGTCTCGACGAGTGTCGAGAACCTTTGTCGAGTCTGGAAGTTGTCGAGCTGAAAATGTCGAGAGCAAGTGACACAGGCGTGCCGAGTTGGCTAACACGGGCATGTCAGGTCGTATCGACCAATGTCGAGAGCAGAACATCGAGTATGGAATACGGGCGTGTCGGGTTGGCTGACACGGGCGTGTTCGGTTGGTCGATGAATGTCGAGAGTGTTTCGTCGAGCTAGATGTCTTGATCGTCGATCGGGCATGACACAGGCGTGTCGCGTTAGCTGACACGGGCGTGTCAGGTCAATTTTTGACCATTTTTTGAAAAATTTCAGAAATCCAAATTAAGTTAAGTTAGGTAAATATTTACAAAAAGAAACATATTTATAAACAAAAATAACTAAAAACTATGAATACGAGTGAAAATGATATAAATAAAGTACTAAAATATGCATATATTTACAACTCATCAAATACCCCCATACTTAAGCTTTTGCTATTACAGAGCAAAAGTTTGAGGTGAACTTATAAGGAATAGAAAAAATTCTAAGTTTAGCTACCGCTTAATTAATTATAAGAGAGATCTAAATAAATATATGGGGTGTAAGAGTTAAGTCCTAAAATTATGTAGATGATTTAAATAGCACAAAAGTTTTGGCCAAAAGACTTTTTGATGTAATCAAATAGAAAACAAAAATTGTACTGGTTAGATAAACAAAAATAGTTTGGAATTATATGAACTTTAGTTTATAGGAGTTTTACTGGAAATAATACAATTTATAAATTATGCTCTCAAAAAGATTTTTGAATTAATTCTAGAATCGTGAAATTGTCTAAGGGGGTTGACGTTGGTATATGAAGAGGGTTTGGATATTGAGGTGAGGTAATTTTTTCTCGAACCTCCATTTTTTCTTTTAGATTATTAGGAAAATGAAATCTTATTTTCCTAATATCATTTTTTTAACTTCATATTAAAATTTAGCAAATATATATGTGTGGGAGTAATGAATTTTATCCCCTTACTCCATAACTTATATTTTTTTTAAATTATTGGGTGCCTATGTTTACGGAACGAAATCTTATTCCCATTGACATAGGATCTTTTAAGGGTTCAAAATTTTTTTATCATGTTAAGTTAGTCATGATAAATAAGTGGAGAAAAGAAAACTAGAATTTTAATTAAAAAATTTTTGAGAGCAACTTTAATAAATTGTACGTTCCAATTTTTCAGAAAGCTAAAAGTAAACATAATTGAATTCTATAGTCGTTATTTTCTAACATAATACACATGCTCCTATCAATTAAAAATTAGAAGTAGTGCCTAAAACGAGTTCGCTATTTTTAACAATGCATAATGAATTTTTTAAAACTTAACCCCGGCTATTTAAATATTTCAATCAATAATTAACAAACGAATAACAAACAAAGAATTAATAAAATTCGCATATAAATAAACTCAAAGCAAAATTTTTGGATAGCAGGAAATTTAAGAATGTTATATTTGATTTATTTGTTTCAAAATAATTTTTCGGTTTTTTAGAGTTTTTATCATCATTTCATCATTTTTTTGTTTTAAATTTATTATCTTTTTTTAAATATTTGTTTTGTTTTACTCAAATTTTTTTTGAATTTTTGATTTATTATCTTTTTTTGTATTTTTGTGTTTATGTCTTTAATATATACATACTAAAGAAAGTAAAATGCAGAATATTTTTTTTTTGAATTTTTAAGTTTTGCGATTTTTTTTGTAATTTTTAAGAAAATGTTCATTCTATTTACAAAAAGTGGGAGAAAAAGAGAAGTGTTTTACAAGAATGAGAGAGAAGAGGAGGGGGAGATAGAGAAGAGTATTTACAAAAAGAATATTTACAAAAAATATTTACAAAAATATTTACAAAAATATTTACAAAATGAAACTAAATATTTTTGGAATTTTTGTTTTATAATTTTTTGGGATTTTTGTTTTTTAAATTTTTTGGAATTCTTGTAATAAAAAGAAAGGAAAATAAAAAATTTGGATTTTTCATTTTAAAGTTTTTTGTTTGTTTTTTTTTCATTTTGAAATGCAGAAAAGTAGAAGTGCAGAAAGTAAAGCACGAAAATACCCTCATACTTAAGTCCAACATTGTCCCCAATATTGTAACGTAAGTATGCGGAACAAAAATAAAACAAAATGCAATATTTATAAAAATAAAACATGAGGGTAGGAACTTCCCTGGAACGCATTTGGGGAGGCCCATTAGAAACCCTGCAGTTATTTAGAAAAAGCAACAAAGATAATAAGGAAAGAGCGAAAAGATAAGCGAGGGGTGCCTCCCAGGAGCGCTTTGTTTATAGTCATGTAGCTTGACTATTTTGGCGAGGTTATAAATCTAGAAGGGTTATGGTTTCATAATGCTCGATCACTGGGTCGCCCGTGATGTATAACTTTAGTCGATGACCGTTTACTTTAAACGAACCTCTTTCCGGGTGGGAGACGAGTATGATCCCATATGGAAAAACTTCTTCAACTATGAAGGGACCGGACAATTGAGATTTTAGTTTTCCGGGAAAAAGCTTAAGACGTGAATTATAAAGAAGGACAAGATCGCCCGGAGAAAATTTTTTGGGGGACTTTATTTTTCGATCGTGATATAACTTAGAACGCTCCTTATAGAACTTATTGCTCTGGTAAGCATTTGCACGTCATTCATCTAGCTCGTTTAGTAGCAGTTTCCTATTCTGAGCGGCTAAGTTGGCGTCGAGGTTTAAGTGTTTTAAAGCCCAAATAGCGCGATGCTCTAGTTCTACGGGTAAATGACACGCTTTGCTATAGACTAACCAAAACGACGTACAACCAATTGCGGTTTTGTATGCCGCCCGATACACCCACAACGCATCGTCGAGTTTAACGGACCAATCTTTCCTATTTAGTGAAATAGTATTCTCTAATATTCGCTTAATCTCTCGATTGACTACCTCTACATGGCCACTAGTTTGCGGGTGGTAGGGGGTGGCGAGTTTGTGCGTGACTCCGTATTTAGCTAACATCTTAGCCATAAGAGCGTTACATAAATGCATTCCCCTATCACTAACAATTGCGCGAGGCGTGCCGAAGCGAGAAAATAGTTTTTTAAGAAATGTAACGACGACTCGCGCATCGTTGGTGGGGAGAGCTTGCGCTTCCGCCCACCTCGATACGTAATTGACCGCTACTAAAATATACATATTTTTGAAAGAGGGAGGTAGGAGGCTAACAAAATCTATGTCCCATAAATCGAAGACTTCTCATTCTAAAAACATATTTTGGGGCATCTCGTCGCGACGAGAGATGTTACCCGACCACTGACAGTTATCACATGCATGCACAAAAGTGTGCGCGTCTTTGAGGAGAGTGGGCCAAAAGTAGCCCGCCTCGAGCGCCTTCCGAGCGGTCCGGTTGGCTTGATAATGCCCACCGGCTGGACCCTCGTGGCAGTGCTTAAGAATTTACAAGCACTCCACACCCGCAACACATCTTCGGACCGCTTGGTCCCCACAGATACGAAAAAGAAATGGGTCCTCCCAAAAGAAATTTTTCAAGTCAGAAAAGAATTTCTTCTTTTGATGACTTGAAAACTCTTTTGGAAGCGCCCGCGCTACTAAGTAATTTGCTAAATCTGCGAACCGAGGCGAAGATGACGAAGAATTATGAACGGCAAGGAGGCGTTCCTCGGGGAATCTATCATTTATTTCAGATTCGACGAGCGCTTCCGCACCCGGATTTTCTAAGCGGGAGAGGTGGTCTGCCGCTAGATTTTCCACGCCCCTCTTATCTCGGATCTCCAAATCAAACTCTTGTAGGAGGAGAATCCATCGAAGAAGGCGGGGCTTCACATCATTTTTAGGTAATAAATATTTAAGAGCGGAGTGATCGGTAAATACGATAACTTTAGATAGAGTTTTATACGAGCGAAACTTATCAAAAGCGAAAACGACGGCTAAGAGTTCTTTTTCCGTTTTGGTGTAATTTACTTGTGCGGAAGTGAGTGTCTAGCTAGCGTAATAAATCAGATGAAAATGTTTTTCTATGCGTTGGCCAAGAACGACACCTAAGGCAATATCACTAGCGTCGCACATAATTTCGAACCGAAGGGACCAATTAGGGGCCACTAAAACTGGTGAGGTGATAAGTTTTTGTTTTATTAAATTAAAGGTGGACTCGCATTCGCTACTAAAGATGAAACGTGATTCCTTTTCCAAGAGGTGAGTTAGCGGTTTTGTTATTTCTGAGAAATCTTGAATAAAACGTCGGTAAAAGCCCGCATGGCCTAAGAAACTCCTAATAGATTTTACGTTTGTTGGTTGCGGAAGTTTTTCTATGATTTTTATCTTGGCCTTATCCACCTCCATACCCTTAGATGAAATCATATGGCCGAGGACCAAACCTCCTCGAACCATAAAGTTGCATTTTTCCCAATTTAAAACAAGGCTTGTGTCCTCGCACCGTTGGAGGACACAATCTAGATTGTGAAGGCAATCGGGAAAAGAGCGTCCGAAAACAGAAAAGTCATCCATAAAGACTTCCATAATGTCTTCTACTAGCTCGCAAAAGATCGCTAGCATACATCTTTGGAATGTAGCCGACGAATTGCAGAGTCCAAATGGCATTTTTCGGTATGCGAAGGTGGCAAATGGGCAAGAAAAAGTTGTTTTCTCTTGATCATCGGGGGAAATGGGGATTTGGAAAAACCCCGATAAACCATTAAGAAAACAATAATATGGATGACAGGATAAACGCTCTAAAATCTTGTCCAGAAATGATAGTGGGAAATGGTCCTTGCTGGTGGCATCATTAAGTTTTCTATAATCGATGCACACTCGCCAACCCGTAACAGTACGAGTTGGGACGAGCTCGTTATGCTCATTCGCCACTATGGTTAGACCGCCCTTCTTGGGCACGACATGCACGAGACTAACCCATGCACTATCCGAAATAGTGTAGATAATCCCCGCATCTAATAACTTAATAACTCATCTTTAACGACGTCTTTCATGTTTGGGTTAAGACGACGTTGCAGCTAAATCGTTTTGCGGCAATTATCGTTAAGAAATATCTTATGGGTGCAAAAGGAGGGGTTAATCCCCTTTAAGTCAGAGATTTGCCACGCAATTGCGTGGCAATGTTTAAGTAAAACTTCCAATAAATCGGAAGTCTCCGAATCACTCAAGTCCGAAGAAATAATAACGGGAAGCGTATCGCCTTTTCCCAAAAAAGAGTATTTGAGTGATGCAGGTAAGGGTTTGAGGTCTAGGATGGGCGGTTCTTCTAGGGAGGTTTTAATTCCTATGTCTTTCTTACCAATTGGTTCGAAAGGCAAGTCTATAGAGGTATCCTCAACGCATTTAAAATTTTCAAGCGCATAAATATCGTCATTTAAAAAGACGGACTCGAAAATGGGAGAAGAACAATCTCCAAAAAAGGTATCTAAAGAATAGCAGAAATCGTCGCTCGATGACAAATTGTCCATCGAGGGATTAATAGAGAAAGTAACTTGATCATCTCCTACTCGGAGGAGAAGACTACCATTACTAACATCTATTAGTGCGCGGGAGGTGGCGAGAAAAGGGCAACCGAGTATTATTGGTACCTCGACGTAATCCTCGATGTCTAAGATGACGAAGTCTACCGGAAAGGTAAACTTGTCTACTCGGACAAGGACATCCTCCACTACCCCGATAGGGAACTTAACCAAGTGATTCACTAATTAGATGCGTATATTCGTATGACTAGGAGTACCCAAACCTAAACGTTGAAAGAGCGAGAACGACATCAGATTAATGCTAGCCCCTAAATCAGCTAGGGCGTATTTTACTAATAAATTGCCAAAAAGGCACGAGATGGAAAATCGTCCCCTGTCGTTTTGTTTTGTGTGCAATTTATTAGAAAGGGCCGCCGAGCAGACAACATTGAGATATACATGCGAAATATCCTCTAATTTACGTTTATTAGAAAGCAGTTCTTTTAAACATTTCGCATATTTGGGCATTTGCGAGATGACCTCGCAAAAAGGAACAATAATATGAATTTGTTTTAATAATAAAATAAATTTTTCATATTGTGCGCCCTTACGCTCGTTATCTAATTTATGCAGATACGGTAAAGCCTTGTTTAAAAAAAAAATTTTCGTTTAAATTCGATAAAGGTAACGTAGATGAAGAAGAGGGAAGAGGTGTCGGAGGTGAAATATGTACCTGCAGATCGATCCGTTTTGGATCGATCACCTCCTTTACACTACGGAGGGTTATAGCATTGACGTTCTCCCGCGGATTGGGCTCCGTGTTTCCCGGCAGTGCCCCGAGCGCACGCTCGGACATCATCCTCGCCAGCTGTCCAACCTGTTGTTCAAGTGTTTTTAGCGATCCGGTGATGTTCCGGATATTTGATTCGTTGGATGCTATATATTTAGAAAAAGTCTCCTCCATCGGGGAGTGTTTTGGAAGAGGGGGAGGAGGCAGAAATCCGGAGGCATAAGAAATAGGGGGACGCTGAGCATTGTTCGGGTTGCTCCAAGAAAAATTGGGGTGATTCCTCCAACCCGGATTATAGTTATTACTATAAGGGTTGTTGTTGGGGTTGAAGAAAGGACGACCCACATTTCCTACGAAGTCCACGAACTCTTCAGCCACACAGACATTAGGGGGAATAAAACAAGGCAGAGTGGAGGAGGCAGCAGACATCTCCGCCACCTGCTTTGTTAACCTTTCAACTTGAAGGGTTAAAAGAGCAGTGACATCCACTTCAAAAAGGCCAGCCGCCGGCTTTGGGCATCCCCGCGGGACGTTTCATTGATATGCGTTCATAGCCATCTCTTCGAATAAAGCCTGGGCGGCCTCGGGGGTTTTGTTGTTCAAGGTACCCCGGGCAGCCGCGTCAATTATTTGACGCGTCTGAAAGTTCAGGCCATTGTAAAAAAATTGTGCCTGCAACGACGTTCGCAGCGCGTGGTGCGGGCACCGGCGGAGGAACTCCTTAAACCGTTCCTAAGTCTCTTAAAGAGACTCAGGATCATTTTGCACAAACGAAGAAATGTCCGCACACAACTTTGCATTTTTTGCGGGCGGAAAGTACTTCTTCAGGAACCGCTCCGTCAACTCAGCCCACGTGGTGATACATCCTCGCGGGAGGGAATTCAACCACGCATTGGCTTTGGACTTAAGGGAAAAAGGAAATAAGCGCAATCGAATGACGTCATTAGTGATGCCATTAATTTTGAAATTGTCGCATATTTCCAAAAAGTTGGACAAGTGGACATTCGGGTCCTCATCCGGCAGTCCATCGAATTGCACAGCGTTTTGGACCATTTGAATGAAACTTGATTTTATTTAAAAATTATTATTCGCCACCATAGGGTGAACTATACTAGACCCAGTATCGTCCAAAGTCGGTCGGGCGTAACGAGACATTGTTCGCTCGGCGGCCACGTTCGGATTATGGTCGGCCATTACTACGACAGAGGGTTCGCCGATAGATTCTTCGGGGTCTAAAGAAGGAATTCGGCGTTGAGATCGAAAACGCACATGGGAGCGTTCAATCTCAGGGTCAAAGTCAAAATCTTCAGATTCGGAGGGTTGTCCACGGGCCATACACCCTAAAAAAATAAAAACGAAAGAAACCCTTTTTTTGGTTTTTGTTTGTTTCTTTTTTTTAGAAAATAAGTAAAAGTAAGACTCCGGAATTCAGAATAACAAATCAAAAGAGTTCCCCGGCAACGACGCCAAAAACATGATGGCCCGCGAACAAACTCTTATGTGGGTGCTTGGTTCGATGAGTCGATCGCCGCAGGCTTGCTAAGGTAGGCAAGTGCATCTATCACAAGTAGTACTCGATATTCAGGAGAATACCGAGGTCGTATTGTTCTCGGGGTCGGGTTGATTATTATTACTCCTCTAGGAGGACTATTATTTTACTGAAAGTAAGGTGGAGATTTTAATTAACTAAAGATAGGAAAAGTAAAAGAGCAAAAAATGATTTAGAAAAATTTAATGAAGGGTTAACGATCGGCATCTAATCGGATTAAGACTAAAATGACCTTTAATAATTATTGAACTTAGGTTTCAAATTAATAAAAGGCAACTTGGCCGTGGAGGTTCCACAAATATGAGCGCACTTATCTCTAGGAATATTGCTCACCTGAAAGCTAAGACTATTCGACCGAACGTTAGTCCGACGAAGGATTCCTCTTAATGCCCGCTTTACGCTAAGAAACCCGCTATTGGGTGGGGAACCCACTCCGGTAGAATTACGCTTGTCCTTTCTTGACGGTATGCACACAACTCTATTTACCCATGGGTGATCTGTCCATATGCACGACCTCTCGGCTAGCTAGCGTATGGATAACGGAAAGAGGGCCCACACATCGATTTGTGGTCCTACGCGTCGTTAACCCATGGTAAACCTTAAGTCCTAAAATTAAAGTGAAAATTAAGAACTTTAATTATTTCAAATCATTTTTTAATGTCCCAATGCTCTTCGATGCCGAAGCTAATAACGATTAGCCACACATCGGTATGTGGACGGCTTTATAATTTGATGAGGCGCGAGTTCGTAACTAAACACTAAATGATTATAAGAACAAGACATGAAAATAACAAACATTTAGAAAACATAAAAGTTAACTTAAAAGAGAACTCACACATACTTCAAATTATAAATAAACAAAAAATCTAAGTTACAAAAACAAAGAAAAATTACAAGTCCTACTCAAACGAGTAGGCGGGAAATAAGGGTGCGCCATTTAACTCTTAACGAGTAGACGGAAAAAGAAAAGAAGAGAGAAAAAGAAAATTACAAGTCCTACTCGAACGAGTAGGCGGAAAATAAAAGCACGACATTTTACTCTTAACGAGTGGGCGGAAATAAATGCGCACACGCACACACTCTACACGAATTAAAAGAAAGCAATAAAACTATCTCCTACACACACACACACACTCTACATAATTGAAGAAAGCGATAAAAGAAAGCATAAAAATTTATCTCCTACACACACTCTACATAATTGAAGAAAGCATAAAAGAAAGCATGAAAATTTATCTCCTACACACAAACACACTCTACATAATTAAAGAAAGCATAAAAGTTATACTCATACACTCACACACACACATCATGAAAATTAAAAAAAATAAAATGAAAACCTAACTCATACAAGTCAAAAACTAAAGCCTTTCAAAAATTAAAATAACAACTTTTTCATTCTTAGGTTTTCATAAAACTGATTAAAAAGTGAAAAGAAATTGAAAAGAACAAAAATGTTTTACAATCCTAAAACAAAGCTAAGTAAAAAAAAACAAAATCACTTTTAAAATCTCTTTTACAAATACATAAGAATGAAAACATTAAGCTCTAAGAAAAGGACATGGTGAAAAAGAGAAAAACTTAGCATACCACATTTAATTTGGTAATAAAAAACTAATATGGAGACAAACCAAAAATAAAGGAAAGCATAAGAACTAAACAAATTACACTCATACACACACACACACATACTTTTCATAAAGGAGAAGAATAAAGAAATACAAAGGGATAAAATGAGAAAGAGATGAGCTACCCAAATAAACTTTCATGCCATGGAAAGAGAGAAAAGGAAACATTTTTGTTATTATCAAATTGAAACTATTACAAAGCTAAAGCTAAAGCAAAAAACATACATAAAAGAAAGGGGGGAGAAATTTCCTTACATAGTGTACAACCCCATATTCGCTGAGTAAGACCAGGAGGCACCAATGGTCACAATTAGGCTAGCCAGAAGAGTTCTCGCCCTAAAGAAGATCTCGCCCAAGTAAGGCAGGAACGCTTATACTAGCGCCAAGCTCCCTCGCCTACAAAGCGCCTCGTGCTCGACGATCGTCGAACCAAGATCATCGAGCGCAGCCAAATCGTCGAACGTAAATCAACGGGCCAAGATCTTCGAGCGCAGCCAACACGGGAACGCTTCCGCTAGCGTCAAGATCCTGTATTAAAGGAGCTCTCGCCTATAAACAGGCGAGACCGCTTGCGCCGGGCTCTGAACAAAAGGCTCTCGGCTCAGAGCTCTCGCCGAGTGGGGCCCCAGGGCCTTGGGTAAAATGACCTAATTGCCCTCAGGTAGAATTACCCCTATACCCTCAGGATAAACAACGCGATTTGGATATTGGTAGATCAACCAAGGGCATTTCAGTAACCTCAGGTCAACAAAGGCTATAAATAGACCCATAAGGGATCGTTAGAAGGCAAGCTTTCATAATCCTCCAACTTCTAATGCTTTCTGAGGAGCTCCTAGCCCAGCTTTTGGCTTTGGAGGGGAAGCTCTCAGAGATCTTCCGAGTGTGACGTGGGACCTCCCTGCTGAGGCTTTGGGTCAGTCTTAGGTCCTTCACGTCTAGTCGAGGGTTGAGGCTTGAGAGATGTAGGTGTTGGCTGCACCCCTGTTTTGAACTCCCGTTGAGGTCATTTTTGGCTTCAACAGTTCTGGTGTAGTGAGCGTGGAAGGCGGCCGATACAAGAAATCCTTGAGTTTTGTCCCATGGCTGGAGGTGAAGGTGAAGGGTCCGGTTCTGGAGGCCCCCCACCCGGGGAGAGGAAGCGACGAAGAAGATGCTGGATGACTTCAGGAGAGAAGTCCTGCAGACCATCAGCTTGGCCTTCTCGGCCCGAAGCGAGTTGGCCACCCCTCAGGTTCTGATAGAGGAGGTCCCGCTCTTAGGCGAGAACGCCCCTGGACAGCGCCCGGGGAAGGAGATCCCGACGGAGGCTGGCGAAAGGGACATGGCGGCGCGGGAGCTCTTCCCAAGCCAGCGCCCGGGTAAGGAAGCTTTGACAGATCTAGGCGAGAGGGAGGCGACAGTGCGAGAGCTCTTCCCTGGGCACAGTCTCGCGGATCGGGCCTGCTAGCCGAGGCCGCGGGACGTGCCCTCTCTCTAGGAAGGAGGCGAGAGCCCATTCAGCGAGCTCATCATCTCAGCTCCGGTACCGGAGGTGTTCCGGGAGCCTAACATGTCCTATTACTCGGAAAAGGTTGACCCTGTACAACACGTGTAGTGGTTTGAAGATGTTGTTTCGATAAGGCAGATGACAGATGCCTTCAAGTGCTGGCTATTTGCCATCACGTTGAAGGAGAAGGCTCGGGACTGGTTCCACCAGTTGCCAGCAAGGTCGATCTACTGCTTTGAAGATCTGCGAAGAAGTTTCCTGTTGAGGTTATCAACATCGAAGAAGCGGAAGAAGGAGACAGAGTGCCTGTTTGCGGTGAGGCAGAAGCCGGATGAGACACTGGGTCACTATGTCGACTGTTTTCAGGAAGAGATCCTCCTGGTCCAGGAGGTCCCAGGGTACGTGTTGATGCTCGCCTTTACCATGGGGCTGAGTCCAGGATTCTTCAGTATGGAGTTGAAGAGAGTGCCCCCTCTCCTTTGAGGAGCTCATGGAGAGGGAGGCAAAGGAGATAGACTTCGAGAGAGCAAACCCAGCATTCACCAGGAAGTTGGCCAGGCTGGCGGAGGATGATGTGAAGAAACCTACATCGGGAAGACATAAGGAGCCGAGGGAGAAGAGGGAGTAGAGAGAAGAAAGGAGGAGGGAAGAGCCCCGAAGGCAGGGGCAGCAGCAGGGATGGGGGGCCCGGGAGCCGAACAACCGGTTGGGTTGGAGGCCCCAGGAGGGTTTCCCCCAGGGCCAAGAAGGAGGCTACCAGGGGAGAGATAATCTACGGGAATCCAGGAGGTTTGACCAACTGGCGTGGAGGCAGGAGCCAAGGGGTCGAGTCCCACTGCCGCAAGAGGCCATGGAGGTAGGCAGAGGAAGAGGAGCGAGGAGAGGAGTTCGAGGAGTGGGGAGAAGGGGAGGAGGAGAAGGAAGAAGGGGTAGGGTGGCGTTGCTCTTTTGTGACTTCCACCAGGAGGAAGGTCACGCAACAGCCACCTGCCCGGAGTTCTTAGAAATGAGGGAATCCAGAGGAGCAGGGAGGCAGGATCCGCCGGTTAGGATCATAGAAGTACAGCAGGGGGAGATGGAGGATAGGTGTGAAGATCGGGTAGACGTGGGAACCCGGCGAGGAATTAGGGTGATTCACGGAGGAGTGGGGATTGAGGCAACCCGCAAGGGGAGCCTCCAAACCAGACGGCGGAACCTCCCAGGCTCCCCCACCAGAAGAAAAAATCACCTTCTCGTCAGCGAACATGCCACACTATGAAGATCCATTCTGTGACGCCCTGGTGATCCAGACGGCGGTGGAGAATTATACGGTCTCAAGTATACTAGTAGACAACGGGAGCTCGGTGAGTGTCATCTTCAAGAAGGCGTTCGATGAGATGAGGGTTGAAGGGAAGAGGATATTGGCCTCAGATGGACCGCTGTTCGGGTTCTCCGGAGAGATGAAAGAAGTAGAAGGAGGAGTAGGGTAGCACGTGAAGTTGGGGGCGTGTCACGGAAATGCAGGTTCGTGATCGTGAATGCCCCAAGAAGCTATAATGCCATCTTTGGGTGCCCCCTCATCAGCGCCTTTCGCTGCGTCCCCTCCTCATTTCATCAATGCCTCAAGTTCAACAATGGAGGGGTGCATGTTAGGGTAAGGGGGGACCCGAAGGTGGCAAGACAGTGCTACGTTACGGCGGTCAATACCATATCGTGGATGGCAGAGACAGAGAAGTTGGAAAAGGAGATGGCAGTATAAGAAGAGGTTGTCGGAGAAGAGGGGATGAGGGTAGAGGAGGCAAGAGGGGTAGCTGAAGAGGAAGTCGAAGGAGAGGAGATTGAAGGGCAGCAGGGAGGAGATATGCATATGGTCTAGGGGGATGAGGAGTAGGAGAGCACGGAAGGGGCGATGGAGGTAGAAGAACAAGAAGCAAGAGGAGCTAAGGGAGAGGCCCCGGGGGGCATTGAAATCGAGCAGTAGCAGGAGGGGCTGGAGGAGGCAATGGAGATCGAAGAGGAGGTAGGAAGGGAGGAGTTGGAGATGGAGGAAGAGGCAAGGGTCGGCTGGGAGCAGTCGCGGCTGGAGCCGACCGAGGAAGTGGTGGATATGGAGGTCTTCACCAGCGCAGGGCAGGTGCAAAGGGTGCGGGTCAGCGGGGGCTTGTGTCCCGAGGCCCGGGAGCGAGTGCGGGCCTGCATTCAAAGTAACATTGACATCTTCGCTTGGAGCGCGGCAGACATGTCAGGCATCGACGCGGATGTAGCCTGCCATCACCTGAACCTGGACCCCCGCACTCGCCCCATATGCCAAAAGATGAGAGCCATCACCACCAAGCTGGAGGAGCCCATCTGCGAAGAGGTCAGGAAGCTCCTGGAGGCCAGCTTCATCTCAGAGATCCAGTATCCAGGCTGGATCTCCAATATGGTTATCACCAGATCCGGGTGCATACTCCCGATGTCAAGGATGTTTCCTTCATCACGATGAAGGGGTGCTTCAGTTACAAAATGATGCCCTTTAGGTTGAAGAACACAGGGGCTACCTACCAACGCATGATGCATCAGGTCTTCCGAGATCAGAGGGGGAGAAACCTGGAGGTCTATGTCGATGACATAATGATCAAGAGCAAGTGCATGGATTCGCACCTAAAAGATCTAGAGGAGATGTTTGCCACCCTGAGGAGGTTTAATATGAGGCTGAACCCCTTGAAGTGTGTCTTCGGGGCCAGTCGTGGGAAGTTCCTTGGGCATCTCTTGACTCCGGCAGGGGTGGAGCCTAACCTGGACAAGGTGAAGGCCGTCCTGGATTTGGAATCACCTCGCGATGCCAAGGAGGTCCAGCATTTGACAGGCAGGCTGGCAGGGCTGAGCAGGTTCCTCTCCAGGTCGAGGGACAAGTGTTCCTCGTTCTTCAAGGTGCTGAGAGGGAATCAAAGGTTTGAGTGGACCGCCGAGTGCGAAGAAGCCTTCCAGGGGATGAAGAGACAACTCTCTCAGGCTCCTCTGCTTCAGAGTCCAAAAGAATGGGAGGACCTGACTTTGTACCTTGGAGTAGGAGCGGAGGCGGTGAGCTCCGTCCTAGTAAGGGAAGAAGGAAAGAGGCAACTTCCCATATACTACGTCAGCCGGATATTGAAGAAAGCAGAGCTCCGCTACCCCATCCTCGAGAAGCTAGCTTATGCTTTGGTCATCTCTACAAGGAAACTCCGACCATATTTTCAAGCACATTCGATTAGGGTGGTAACCGACCATCCTCTTCGCAAGATCTTTGAAGGAGTGGAGCACTCGGGGAGACTTTCCAAGTGGTCTACTGAACTAAGCGAGTTCGACATCTCTTTTGTTCCGAGACTCTCCATCAAGGTGCAAGCGGTGGCGGACTTCCTGGCAGATTATGTTGTTGAAGTCGAGGAGGGAGAGCAGCAGCCACGGGAAGCGTGGAAGATGATGGTTGATGGGGCGTCGAGAAAGAATTCCCTCGGGGGAGGAGTGGTACTAATCAGCCCCCAGGGAGTAGCGATAGAACAGGCGGTGGCTTACCATTTTCCAGTGACCAACAACCAAGCAGAGTATGAGGCCGTGATCGCCGGCCTTCGCCTAGCAAAGGAGCTTGAGATTCAGGATGTGGAGGATTTCATTGATTCAAAGGTAGTAGCGTCGCAGATCCGAGGAGAGTTTGAAGCTCGGGAGCCTACACTCATAAAATACCTCTCTAAGGTAAGGGCGATCATCAGAGGGTTCCGGTCATTCTCCATCCAACATGTTCCAAGGGAAGAGAGTATAGCTGCCGATCGATTAGCTAAGTTTGGACCTCGGGAGGAGGGACCTTGATGGAGCTATTTCGACCGGCTATCGAGGAAGGAGAGTTGATGGTGGTGGATCGGCGACCCTCATGGGTGGATCCATTGGTGACCTTCCTAACCGCCAGTGAACTTCCAGAGGGGACCAAGGACGGGAAAATCTTCAGGCGCAAGGCAGCTCACTACCTGATGATTGAAGGGGGCATGCATCGTAAGATATTGTCAGGGCTCCTAGCCAGGTGTGTGACCGAAGAAGAGATCCCAAGGATCTTGGGGGAGGTGCACTCGGGCGAGTGCGGCAGTCATTCTGGAGGGAGGATGTTGGAGGCAAGGGTGGTCAGACAGGGGTACTTCTGGCCCACCCTAAGGAAGGATGCCGCAGAGTTTGCAAGGAGGTGTCAAAAATGTCAGCTATGCTCCCCCCTTCAGCTCTTGGCAGCCCAAAGGCTCCTAAGCATCATGACACCGTGGCCCTTCGCCATCTGGGGGATGAATTTAGTTGGACCTTTTCCTCCGGCTAGTGGACAGAGGAGGTTCCTCTTGGTCATGGTCGATTATTTCTCAAAGTGGATGGAGGTTAAATCCTTGGCTAAGGTCACCTCGCAAGTCATAAGGAACTTCATCTAGGGGGAGATCATATGCAGACACGGGTTGCCTCAAGCAATAGTGACAGATAACGACCCCCAGTTTGCTAGTGAAGAGTTCATCAGCTTCTGTGCCCAATTGGGGATAAACCTTAGATTCGCCTCTGTCCACCACCCCTGGAGCAACGACCAGGTGGAAGCGGCAAACAAAATCATTGTAAACCTACTAAAGAAAAAGGTGGAGAACTTAAAGGGAAATTGGGTGGAGCAACTCCCCTCGGTACTGTGGGCCTTGCGAACAACCCCGAACACGGCCACCGGTGAGACCCCCTTCAAGCTTTCTCATGGGTATGAGGCAGTCCTACCAGTGGAGTTCGAGGTTCGGTCCCCGCGGGTCACAACTGCGGGCGAAGGAGATGAGACTTGGAGGTTGGAGAATGAAGAGGGGCAATGCCTCTTACTAGATATGGTGGAAGAACTGCAGGACGTGGCAGCTATCAGGAAGGAAGAGATCAAGCAGTGGATGGACAAGTATTTTGATAAACATGTTAGGGTCAAGCAGTTTACCTAAGGAGATCTGGTGCTGAGAAAGGATGACACGGCAGGAAGGTCGGCTCCCGCGGGCAAGCTCAACCCGAACTGGGAAGGACCGTACATAGTGAAGGAAGCCCTTGGAACAAGAGGTTACTACCTTCAGGATGTGAAGGGGAGAGCCTTAAGCCACACCTGGAGCGGTGATGACCTGAAATGCTTCTACCCATGAAATGGGAAGGATGTAACTATGTATCTCGAAATTAAACTTATTATACTGCATCAGTTGACTTGATTTTCTCTGTACTATTGTGAAATTTTTTATAATATGATGTAATTATGTGTTTTGTAATACCCCTAGCTCAGCTCGGCCCCAGGTAGGCCCGCTGCGCAGGCTCACATCTAGCTGGCAGGTGCGAAGGCTCGCCTGTGGGGGATAGGTTTGGTTTGAGAACTTCATCGGCACCCCGAGCTCGGCTCGGCCCCAGGTAGACCCACTGCGCAGGCTCTCATCTAGATGGCAGGTCCGAAGGCTTGCCTGTGGGGGATAGGTTTGGCTTGAGAACTTCATCGGCACCCCGAGCTCGGCCCGGCCCTAGGTAAACCAGCTGTGCAGGCTCTCATCTAGCTGGCAGGTCCGAAGGCTCGCCTGTGGGGGATAGGTTTGACTTAAGAATTTCATCGACACCCCGAGCTCGGCTCGGCCCCCGGCAGACCCGCTGTGCAGGCTCTCATCTAGCTGGCAGGTCCAAATGCTCGCTTGTGGGGGATAGGTTTGGTTTGAGAACTTCATCGATACCCCGAGCTCGGCTCGGCCCTAGGTAGACCCGCTGCGCAGGCTCTCATCTAGCTGGCAGGTCCGAAGGCTCGCCTGTGGGGGATATGTTTGATTTGAGAACTTCATCGGCACCCCGAGCTCGGCTCGGCCCCAGGTAGACCCACTGCGCAGGCTCTCATCTAGCTGGCAGGTTCGAAGGCTCGCCTGTGTGGGATAGGTTTGGTTTGAGAACTTCATCGGCAACCCGAGCTCGGCTCGACCGCAGGTAGACCCGCTACGCAGGCTCTCATCTAGCTGGCAGGTCCGAAGGCTCTCCTGTGGGGGATAGGTTTGGTTTGAGAACTTCATTGGCACCCCGAGCTCGGCTCGGCCCCAGGTAGACCCGCTGCGCAGGCTCTCATCTAGCTGGCAGGTCCGAAGGCTCGCCTGTGGGGGATAGGTTTGGTTTGAGAACTTCATCGGCACCCCGAGCTCGGCTCGGCCCCAGGCAGACCCGCTGCGCAGGCTCTCATCTAGCCGGCAGTCCGAAGGCTCACCTATGGGGGATAGGTTTGGTTTGAGAACTTCATCGGCACCTCGAGATCGGCTCGGACCCAGTAGACCCGCTGTGCAGGCTCTCATCCAGCTGGCAGGTCCGAAGGCTCGCCTGTGGGGGATAGGTTTGGTTTGAGAACTTCATCGGCACCCCGAGCTCGGCTCGGCCCCAGGTAGACCCGCTGCGTAGGCTCTCATCTAGCTGGCAGGTCTGAAGGCTCGCCTGTGGGGGATAAGTTTGGGTTGAGAACTTCATCGGCACCCCGAGCTCGGCTCGGCCCCAGGTATACCCGCTGCGCAGGCTCTCATCTAGCTGGCATGTCCGGAGGCTCGCCTGTGGGGGATAGGTTTGGTTTGAGAACTTCATCGGAACCCCGAGCTCAGCTCGACCCCAGGTAGACCCGCTGCGCAGGCTCTCATCTAGCTGGCACGTCCGAAGTCTCGCCTGTGGGGGATAAGTTTGGTTTGAGAACTTCATCAGCATCCCGAGCTCGGCTCGGCCCCAAGCACACCTGCTGCGCAGGCTCTCATCTAGCTAGCAGGTCCGAAGGCTCGCCTGTGGGGGATAGGATTGGTTTGAGAACTTCATCGACACCCCGAGCTCGGCTTGGCCCCAGGTAGACCCGTTGCGCAGGCTCTCATCTAGCTGGCAGGTCCGAAGGCTCGCCTGTGGGGGATATGTTTGGTTTGAGAACTTCATCGGCACCCCGAGCTCGGCTCGGCCCCAGGTAGACCCGCTGTGCAGGCTCTCATCTAGCTGGCAGGTCCGAAGGCTCGCCTGTGGGGGATAGTTTTGGTTTGAGAACTTCATCGGCACCCCGAGATCGGCTCGGCCCCAGGTAGACCCGCTGCGCAGGCTCTCATCTAGCTGGCAGGTCCGAAGGCTTGCCCGTGGGGGATAGGTTTAGTTTGAGAACTTCATCAGCACCCCGAGCTTGGCTCGGCCCCAGGTAGACCCGCTGCGCAGGCTCTCATCTAGCTGGCAGGTCTGAATGCTCGCCTGTGGAGGATAGGTTTAGTTTGGTAACTTCATTGGCATCCCGAGCTCGGCTCGGCCCCAGGTAGACCCGCTGCGCATGATCTCGTTAGACTGGCAGGCCCGAGGGCTCGCCTAGGGGAGGGAAGTTTTTGATCCTAGGAGACACTCCGACTCGGATGCTCTGAACAAGGCAAGAAACGCACCACGAAATGAAAGGAGGTAAAGGCAGGATAGGTCTCGACCAGAGAAGGTCTTGGCTGGGGAGGTCCCTGTCAAGCAGATCTCGCCGAGGAAGTTCTCGGCAGAAGGCTCTTGACAAGCTTTTCTGGGTCAGACAGCGAGAGGTGTTGGGCGAAAGCTTCGGACAGTTTGCGTGAGCTAAAGGGGGCAGCCTCGTCTTAAAGGGCCCGCGAGTCATGTTCCCGGCAGACAGTTTTTGGCTGAACGCGGGAACGAAACGACCAAGCCCTGGGCTCTTTAGACAGGTTCCCGCCTATCCGTCACTAAGGGAGGCTACCCTAGTGAGGTCGAGGGCCTCAGCGAAAGCGTGCTTAAGAAGCACTCGGCCACATCAATTGTATCAAGCGCATTCACAATAAGAACAGGACAATTCATGCAAAACATTGACAACGTATTTTATATAATTACAAGTTTAGAGCATCTCGCTCTTTACATTGAGGCGAAAAGAAAAGAAAGAAAAAGGGGGCCCCTCAGGGAGACAAGCTATACCCCTCAGAGCTCCCGCTTGAACTCCCGCTGGAGCTCTCGCCTGAGCTCTCCCCGGATGTCTCGCCACCCGTGGCAAGGGATTTCGGGACATCCGAGGGCGGGGAATCAGGCACGCCTGGGGGATTTGGGACAGGCTCGAAGATCCAGGGGACAAGATGTTGTGCGGTAATGGTCTTGCTCCTCCCGTCCAAGCAACCGACATCCCGCAGCGTTTCCAGGGTCAGCTTGACTTTGGATTGCGCGTTGGCCTGGAGGAGCTTGTCGATGTCATATACGGAGTAGTAGCGGCTCTTCAACCTTTCATCCAGTGGAGGGGGCGCACTCGCCTCCAGTCGTAGGATCTGGTCCATCAACAGGACGCTCTCGTATCGCGCCTGGGCCAGCTCCGCGCGAAGCGTCGCGGCTTGAGCAGAATCCTGTATAGCGAGAAGTTAGCATGAAAGGAAAAGAATGAAGTTGAAATCTGTAGCGGCGAGCGCGAGTGCCGAGAAAAGTCTCGCTTACCTCTTCCGCCTGGCGTGAAGACAGCTATTGCTTAACATCTTCTAGCTCCTTATTCAAGGCAGCTACCTCAGCCACCATACCCTCCCGTGCCTTGAACATATCCTGGAAGTTGCGGTCGAGGGTGATGCTTCGGCGAGCACACATGTGCGCAAGCTCCATCCCGCGCATCAGAGCGCCGGTGGAGTCATAAGCCAGGAGCCTGGTGGTCATCCTGTTATAGACGCTAGCGTTCTCCTGGCATTAGAGGCAGTAGCCCAAGGCGAAGGCCTCGCTGGTGACCTCATCTCGCTCCGCCCAGCTGGGGAGAAGAGATGAGATTGAGACCCTGTTGATGTTAGGGTCCCACTATAGCAGCGGTTTGTTTTCCGCGTCCAGGCACCTCATGCCGAGACAAAAATTACGGTGGCCCCGTGGCACTTCTCCAGGCGGAGACTGGCCGGAGGTCCCGGCGGCGGCTCCCTCGCCATCTGCTCCACCAGGGGCCAGGGGGTTCTCGGCAGGGGCCTCAGCGCCACCTCTGGTGGCCGCAATCTCACTGAAGACCTACAGGATCTCTTCAAAGGAGCGGCCCACAGCGAGAGGATGGGTGGGCGGCACCACAACGGCTTTACCCTTCTCGGCGTCAGTTATCTTGGGCCTCTTGATCGGTGGGGGCAGAGGGACGCCGGGCTTTCGCTTCCCGGTGCCGGTTGAAGGAGGCGGGGCCGGCTCGTCCCGGCAAGCTTGCACCGCGGCCTTTGCGAGAGCCAGCGGGTCTTTCACAGATTGGCTCCCGGCAGCGCGAGCCTCGTCAAAGGGTTGGTGTAAGGGGATCTCACACTCTCCTGCGAAAGCGACAACACTCAGTTCTAACCTTAAAAAGGAAGGGAATACCGAGACAAAGGCGAGATCTTACCTTCGCCCGGTAGCATGGGGAGGAGTGAATCAACGTCTCGCCAGAGGAAGTGGACGTCGAAGTTCTTGGTTCCGAAGAACTCAAGGAGGGCACTCTCGCACGAGCCCAAGGAGGGCGGTTTATAAGCGGCGTCCTCATATTGAATGGGCGCGAGAGGTACGTTCCCGAAATCATCGGAAATGAAGACGAACCTCTCGCCCCAGTGGTGGTGCTTGTTGGAGAGACCGATGGTCTTGAGCAGCTGCCCTGAAAAGAAGACCACCCCTCCTTTGGCGCGGAAGGTGAATAGATTCCGGAAGATTGGAAGGCTGAACTCGATCCTCTCGGATCGCATGTAGCAGATGAAGGCCACCAGAATCGCGACCGAGTTTGGATTCAGTTGCGTGGGAACCACTCCGTAATACCGGAGGGCCTGTCGCATCTCGGGCCACAGTGGGAGGCGGAAGCCCACCTCAAAGTGCTCAAGGGGGATGGCGAGCTCTGCCTCCCCCGTGCTGTTTACCTTATCATGGTTGCCAGGGTTCCGCGTGGTGAAGCCGGCGGGAACATAGCGAGTTTGGGTCTGTTGGAACTCATCCATGGTCAGGGTGCAGGAAGGAAACAGGTGCTTCTGGAAGGCTTCCGCGCAATTTGAACGTCCCTCGCATCCGCCCGGCATCATGTTGGAGAAGTTGTAGGCGAGGTATTTAGGAGGGAGGCGAGAGCGAGAACCGTGTGAGAATGGGAGGAGAAGGCGAAAGCAAGCGAGAGCTTTTGGCAAACCGCGAGAGCGATAAGGGAAAAGAGAGGATTTGGGTCGAAGAAATGAATATGGTAGGTGAACTTCTCTATTTATAGAAAACCGTGATCATCATGACTGTTTTCAAAAAGGCAGCGGGGGTATAACCGTCACGCCCTAAGTCGGCGGCGCTTAGTTTTCCTGCCCAAGTTTGATAGTGACTGACAGACAGATGATTAGCGCAAGCATTATGAGTTGACACGCGACAAGTAAAATGTGCGGAAGCAGAGTTACTCTCACCGAGCGAGAACTTTGTAAAGAATAATAATAACAATAATAGTCCGGAGTTACTCGCGCCGAGCGAGAACTGAATAAAAGATGAATAGCAACAAAGTTTAGTTACAGACTGATGAAAATAAATAAGGGTACATCGCAGAAGGGGAAGGCCAGGGGAAATAAAGGGCAAGGTCTCGCAAGTCAGTAGGGTTCCCACCGCCATCGTCCTCGCTCCCGCTGCCTGGTCCTCGGTGGCGCCTGCGGGTTGAAGTAGGACGACAAGACGGTGCATCCTAGGTTGATCCGGCGAGACAGGTCTCGGATCCGCGCGATGCACCTTTCGGGAGAGGACCCGGCGGTAGGCCCACCTGACCGATCCATCTCGCCGATGAAGTAATCCTGTTCCAGGGCCTCCAGCCTCTTATCCACCGACTGACGAAACTCTCTCGCCACGGAGTCGCGGGCCCGCTCCCGCCGGATAAGCTTCGATAGGACAGCGGCGACCTACTTCCCCCGTCTTTTAGCGCTCCCGACGCTGGTCAAGATCTCCTCCATCTCGTCAGATGAAGGGAAGGGGGAGCTCTCGCCATCCTCACCCTCTCCGTCTTCATCTTCTTCATCTTCTTCATCCTCTCCGTCAGCTCCCGACCGCGAGCCAGGAACCCCAGACAAAAGATTTCCACCGTTATGGCGAGAGTTAAGCTACAACCGTTATGGACATACCGCATACCTGCAGTATGACGAGACCCACCGGCCGGCGACAGGCGCGAAGACCCAGCCCCCCCCCCCCCCCCCCCCTCAGTTCCAAAGAGGAGGTGGATCGGCTTTCCTTTCACCGGGGGGAATATTGTGCGAGTGGTAATCCCGGCCTGGCCGGAAGCAGGGGGAGTTATTCACTCCCGCGGGATGGTTGGCATCCAGGGGAGCTGTGGAAGATTCAGCAACCATTACTCCCGCCGGTAGGGAAGAATTAACCGCGAGGGCAGGCTGATTTGTGGCCCTTACTTCGTTCTCCCGGGCTGCGAGACCCGGCTGGGCGGAAGCTGGCGCCGCGGGAAGACAATTCAGCGTTCTGAGATGTGAGTTAAGAGCGAGAATGGAGAAGTTACCTGCAGTTATCGAGTCAGGAAGAGGAGCCACCTCCGAGACCCGCGGTTGGTCCTTAAGGGGGCGAGATGATGGGTCTAAGAGTTCCCGCGGAGATCTGACGATGTCGGGAACCGTTTCCTGCGAGAAGTATCGCGTCAGCTACAAAGCAACTAGTGGTTTCGATGATTAGCGAATCAGACATACATTCTGCGGAGAGGAATGATCCGCACGGCTTGGGGTCGTGGTAGGCTGGCTCCTGTTCTCATGGGGAAGGTCTCGCTGGACCGCCTTCACCTTCTTCTTTTTCATCTTGGGCTGAGAAGGCTCGGCAGCTGACTACTTTCTCGCCAACCAGGGGGCAACCAAGGCGCTATTAGCCTTGGCTCGCGCCTGTGCCGCATCAATGCGGTCTTGGAGATCCTGCGGAAGCGGTTTGTCGGCGCACTTGGAAGGCATCGCGAGAGGAGGCGAGAACTCAGACGAAGAATGACGATTCAAGGGCAGAATTATGGCCGTCTATCAGCACATATATTTATAGCCACGGTACGGCCCACCAAAAGATTCCCTGATTTTGACACGTGCTCAGCGAATATTTATGGGTTGGATGTTTCTTTCCGAGCTTGTACCAACCTCGAAAAGAGCGGGGATTGTGTACAACCCCATATTCACTGAGTCAGACGAGGAGGCACCAACGGTCACAATTAAGCTAGCCAGAAGAGTTCTCGCCCTAAAGAAGATCTCGCCAAAGTAAGGCGGGAACGCTTATGCTAGCGCCAAGCTCCCTCGCCTACAAAGAACCCCGCACTCGACGATCATCGAACCAAGATCGTCGAGCGCAGCCAAATCGTCGAACGGAAATCAACGGGCCAAGATCGTCGAGCGCAGCCAATGCGGGAACGCTTCCGCTAGCGCCAAGCTCCTATCTTAAAGGGCTCTCGCCTATAAACAGGCGAGATCGCTTGCGCCGGGCTCTGAACAGAAGGCTCTCGACTCAGAGCTCTCACAGAGTGGGGCCCTAGGGCCTTGGGTAAAATGACCTAATTGCCCTCAGGTAGAATTACCCCTATACCCTCAGGATAAACAGCGGGATTTGGCTATTGGCAGATCAACCAAGGGCATTTCAGTAATCTCAGGTCAGCAAAGGCTATAAATACACCCATAAGGGCTCCTTAGAAGGCAAGCTTTCATAATCCTCCAACTTCCAGTGCTTTCTGAGGAGCTCCTATCCCAGCTTTTGGATTTGGAGGGGAAGCTCTCAGAGATCTTCCGGGTGTGAGGTGGGACCTCCCTGCTGAGGCTTTGAGTCAGTCTTAGGTCCTTCGCATCTAGTCGAGGGTTGAGGCTTGAGAGAAGTAGGTGTTGGCTGCACCCCTGTTTTGAACTCCCATTGAGGTCATTTTTGGCTTCAACACATAGCACTTGAATCCAAGGGCAGCCAACAAAACACACAAAATTGGCTCAAAAAGGTGAACCCTTGGCCCTTACAGAAATGGGCAATTTATAGGAAAACAATCCAAGTACACGCTCGCCGACACGGGCGTGTCGGGGGGGGGGGGGGGGTGTTAGTACTATTTGCGATGTGATCCGACGATTTGACGGGCAAGATGACTTGTGGCTGAACACGAGGATGTCACGCCTCAGGTCATGCGCGTGACTCTGGTCGTGTCAGGGAGGTAGATCCAGCATGGGTTGCGTAAAACGTCGCCAGCAACGTCTTGTCGGCCAGGTGGAGGAGTACACGTGTCGGTCACGCCCGTGTCTCTGTCTACACGGGGTGTGTCGGGTTGGTCTCGACGAGTGTCGAGAGCATTGTGTCGAGAGCCTTTGTCGAGTCTAGAAGTTGTCGAGCTGAAAATGTCGAGATCAAGTGACACAGGCGTGTCGAGTTGGCTGATACGGGCGTGTCAGGTCGTGTCGACCAATGTCGAGAGCAGAACGTCGAGTATGGAACACGGGCGTGTCGGGTTGGCTGACACGGGCGTGTTTGGTTGGTCGATGAACGTCGAGAGCGTTTCCTCGAGCTGGATGCCTTGATCGTCGATCGGGCATGACACGGGCGTGTCGGGTTAGCTGACACGGGCGTGTCAGCTCAATTTTTGACCATTTTCTGAAAAATTTCAGAAATCAAAATTAAGTTAAGTTACGTAAATATTTACAAAAAAAACATATTTATAAACAAAAATAACTAAAAACTATGGATAAGAACGAAAATGATATAAATAAAATACTAAAATATGTGTATATTTACAACTCATCATCCACATACTACCATCGGAATGAAATAACCAATACACTGAAAGTAATTGGCCTTATGACCTTACAAGAGTTTACTTAACAAATTAATTTTTTACATAGATCGGCTCGCAGGCCGACAATACATGACAAAAATAGAAACGACAATTCGCTTGGGCCTTTGAGGGTCAGCTCAGCAACATGGGCTTTAGCCCGCTATTTGGTACTTGGCTCCGCAGCACTTGCAAGCAACATTCCACCGCACTGTGGCAACCAAAGTAACGGTCAGCCAAAGCCGACCAACGACCCCGCCCCTTACTCGGGACGGCGATGCTCTTTTCCTCCATTTCATTAGCCCAGATAAACAATAATGCAGGAACATACTACGCCACAGGTGTACGCTCATACACCCAAACACCCCGTGCACTCAGGGCACATTATTGGTGAATCCAGTCAATTCCGTGGCTTCACCACCATCCCCGGGATGGCAACATCGTGAGCATTTTTTTAGTCTTTCAGACCACTGTCTAAGACTCCCGGCTATACCAACGACAAGTCCCTCTATGGGTTTCTCGCACCGACCCACATAGCCCAGGTCCGATTCCACTTACTCGTTGCTCACTCCGCATAGTTACCTTAAGACGTATGCACGGGCCGAGCTTCTCTCGGATCCCAAATCATTCCAAACATCACATAACCCAGTTAAGTTCAAGGCTGGCTCCCAGGCCGCCAAGTTAGCAGAACAACATTTCCGCTCAGATTTCCGGGTGCGCCTTGGAGTTAATCCCCAAGGATCCCTGCTGCAATCTACCGTGTATAAACCCAAAAACACAAAGCACAAAGTCTTTTGCGGCAAACAATACAATATGCAACATCACCGATCCAAGACCAACACGTCCGGGTAGGCTTCACACACAATGCCTATGTTCGTACTTCGATTCCGGACTCTATATGCAACACAATGGGGACTATTCCCGTCAACCCCAAGGAACATCGCACACTCACCGTGCACTCGCGGGAGCGGGTTTCCTTATGCAGAAGAAAGAGAGCTTCACATGCTGAAGTAGAGAATCGTTACACTTGTAGTTCGCTTTTGCGCCATGGGAATCTATCCGGATGGAAAGCTTTGCAAGGGAATTTCCTCCGCGGATCCGATCTCGGTTCTCGATTTGGTGCTCCGATGCTCCGCTGGCGGCCGGAATCCTCCTCTTCCTTCCTCCTTTCTCTCTCCTCTCTCTAACTCCTTAGAAAGAGAAGACTTAAGAGAAAATGAGGAATTAATCCTCCATTCCCGGCCTTAACAAAGCAGGAACACACCTGGGCCGTCAGATCTTAATTAAAGAAAACGAACGGCTCAGATCTGCCCAAAATTCCTTAATCTTGTGCCCAACACGACCTTGCACACGGTCGTATCCCAGGTCGTGTGACCCGATCGAGGCACGATCGTCGAGCATAGAAATCGATAAGGGTCAAGACACACCCGTGTCTCAACCTGACACGCTCGTGTCGTGTCCTGACACGCCCATGACCTAGGGGCATGTCACAGATAACTGCCACGCCAACTGACACATCTCTTGGGAACACGGGTAGTCACACGGGTATGCACATGCCCGTGACATGCTTGACATGCCCATGTCAATACCGTGTTTCCTTCCGTGTCCTTCTCTGGGCACAGCCGGACAATACAGAGAACGACACAGCCCGGGAACACGCCCGTGTCCCAGGCCATGTACCCCTATTAAGGCACCAAAAATTCCTTAGGACGCGACTGGTTCGAATATGATTTTCGGGGTGTTACACTTGTTATGCGCGTGTTACCTTACCACTGCTTACATAGGCTTTGTTTTGATTTATGAGAATCCGGTGAGAGCGCACTTTGATACGGGAGCTTCAAACTCCTTTTGTCCAAAGGATTCATATCGCGCATCAGAGTACCTTCTTCGATGGTGAAGGACAAACTGGATGTTTTGTTGCCGAATGGGTGTTCGATGCGCGCGGATAGAATTTGTGGCGTTAAGATTCGTATTAGGAGTCAAGAGGTTGATTTGCAAGCATCGTTACTACCGCTGGTGGAGTTCGACATGATATTTGGCATGGACTGGATCTCGGAGCAGCAAGCTTATATTGATTGTGGTCGAAAGGCAGTCAAGTTGGGAACAGGTCGTGAGGTGACTTTCACGGGCTTGAAAGGGCCGAGCAAGACTTTGATGTCTGCTCTTCAGGTGGTGAAGGCAGTTCATGCTGGAGTAGAGCTGTTTTTCATGCTAGTGGAGGTTGCAAAGCCTAGGCCTACATTTGATAGTATTTCAATGGTATCCGAGTACCTTGATGTGTTCCCTAGCGATCTTCCTAGAGCCCCACCTCAATGGGAGATAGATTTCACGATTGAGCTAGTGCTAGGTGCGAAACCTGTGTCACGCTCTCCATATCGGCTAGCGCCTAAGGAGATGGCGAAGCTGAAGGTGCAACTTCAAGTGTTGTTGGAGCAAGGTTATTTGCATCTAAGTTTGTTGCCTTGGAGCGCACCGGTCCTTTTTGTTAAGAAGAAGGACAGAATCTTGAGACTTTGTAATGATTATCGAGAGCTGAACAAGCTAACAGAGAAGAACAAGTACCCAATCCCGAGCATTGATGATCTGTTCGATCAGTTATTCGGGTCAACGGTGTACTCAAAATTGGATCTCAAGTCCGGTTATTATCAGCTGAGGATAAGGGAGAGTGATATCCACAAGACAGCTTTTAATACGAGATACAAGCATTATGAGTCTACAGTCATGCCGTTTGGGCTGACAAATGCGCCGTCGGTGTTCATGGATTTGATGAACATGACTTTCAGGGAGTACCTAGACTACTTTCTAATTGTCTTCATCGACGACATATTGGTGTACTCACAGAGTGAGGAGGATCACTTTAAGCATGTACATTTGGTGCTGGAGACGCTGAGGAGGAATTAATTATACACCAAGTTCTCCAAATGCGAGTTTTGGTTGTCCTCAGTAGCGTTCCTTGGTTACATAGTCAGTGGAGAGGGAATTGCGGTGGATCCGACGAAGATTGTTGCGATACGAGAGTTGCCTGTGCTGTCTTCTATAGCGGAAGTCCGGAGTTTTCTGGGGCTTGTCGGTTATTACAGACGATTCGTGGAGAATTTCTCGTGGATAGCGTTACCCCTCACGACTCTAATGAGGAAGGATCAGAAGTTTGTTTGGACTCTGGAGTGCGCACGAGCTTTTGAGGAGTTGAAGTGTCGGTTGACCATGACGCCTGTACTGGGTTCGCCGAGTGGGACTGAAGGTTTTGAGATCTACAGTGATGCTTCGGGCAGTGGACTGGGTTTTGTCCTACTACAACATGGAAGTGTGATAGCGTATGGCTCGCGACAGCTGAAAGTGCATGTGAGAAATTATACGGTCCATGACTTGGAGTTAGCGGACTTGATTTTTGCCTTGAAGTTGTGGAGACACTACTTATATGGGGTGAAGGTCGATATCTATACCGACCACAAGAGCCTGAAATACTTGTTGGATCAGAAGGATCTGAATATGCGACAACGTAGGTGGATGGAGTTCATGGGGAACTACACGTTCAAGATCCACTACGTGCCTGGTAAAGACAATGCGGTTGCGGACGCATTGAGCCGCAGGGCCCCAACTCAAGCCAATTGGCTGTCAGTCCATGATGAGCGGTTGGTTCGGGAATTGGAGGCGTTGGAGATTTCTTGCATAGACAAGTAGTCAAGTGCTAAAGCACTATTGAACTGGACGGAAGTTCAGTGTGACCTGGCTGATCGGATTTGTCAGACTTTGGATATGGATGGCCGCATGAAGCAAATCATGGTTGAGGCTTTGGATGGGTCAAATTCCCAATTCGTTGTTGAGGATGGATTACTAAGGAAAGACGGTCGTCTGTGCGTCCCAAACGTGGGCAATTTGCGGGTGGAGTTGTTGTACGAGCCACATCATACCTAGTACTCGATTCACCCAGGGAGCACGAAGATGTACCGCAATGTGAAGAAATTGTTCTGGTGGCCAGGGCTTAAGAAGGATGTTGCACTGTTTGTGGCAAAGTGTCAAACATGCTCCTTGGTGAAGGCGGGATGCCAAAAGCCGGGAGGATTCTTGAAGTCCTTGCCTATTCCAGAGTGGAAGTTCGACGATATTACTATGGACGTCGTACATGGTTTACCAAGGTCGCAGAAGGGTAACAACGACATCTGGGTGGTTGTAGATCGTTTGATGAAGGTGTTGAAAGATATGGTACCTAAACACCTAGAGGGGAGGGGGGGGGGGGTGAATAGGTGACCTAATCCTTTTCTAACTTTGTTGGCAGCCAAACAGTCTTATCACAGATTTCTAAGTAGTTTATTACAGCAAACAGCAATAATCAAACATACACAGCACATTCACAGCACAGCACACAGTGATTTATAGTGGTTCACCAATCTTTGGGTACATCCACTTTCCCCCTTCGCCTATCTAGCAGTGTACTAGATTCGGCCAAGCTTCTCCACTGTCTCAGAACCCAAATAGGTTCCTACACCTCAGGCCCAAAGCCTTACACCTCAGCTTTCTCCAAAGCCTACACTCAGCCACAAAGGCCTACACTCAGCCACCCAGGCCTACACTCAGCCAATCAAGGCCTACACTCAGAGTTCTTTAACTCCTACACTCAGGCTATCAAGCCCTACCCTCAGCCTTTATAAATTTAGGCTTACAATGCACTCAGATCCAAAGATCCTACAAGTTAAAATAGTATTACAACAAATAACTCAACAACTCAGAAAATAAGAGAGGAGTTGAGAGTTTCTTGCTGAGTTCTTGGAAGAACTCAGATAGATCCAAACTGACTTAGCTTCCTTCAAAGCTTCTTGAGTAGAACTGAATAAGTCTGAATCCTCTGCAGTTGTTCCTTGACCTCTGCTTCTTAAGATCCAGATGCTTCTGAATTCTTCTTCTCAGCCTAGTTCCAAAGACTGAATTCTTGATTGGAGCTCTCTCTCTCCAACTTCTTAGAACTGCCGTTGGACAGCACGATCTTCTTGATTTGTATCACTTGGATAACTTGATCAGCAACCACATGAACAAATCTCTTAGATTAATCTGAACTCAATCAGAACTTAATCTTCTTCTGTTAACTCTTAACAACAACAACAACAACTTCTGTAAACAGTCTGTGCCTATTTATAGGCCTTCTTCATGGTAACCGGCTGGTCTGGTTCATAACTGACTTCTGACATCTCTGACAAGTGCTGTAGACCGGCTGGAACGGCAGCTGTCATGTCATCCAGTCAATTCTTGAAATTCTCTAACTGTCAGATAGTGTCGAGACTTTCTGTTCTTAAGTGTCGACACTTATAGACCAAGTGTCGACACATGCTGTGTAAGTGTCGACACAAGTCTACAAGGTGTCGACACAACTCCTTGTATGTCTCGACACAGATTCTTATTCAGGTGTCGACACTTGGAATTGAGTGTCGACACAAGTACTAGATCTTCTGTAACTTGTTAAATTCTTCTAAGTGTCGACACATCTCCTTTGTGTCGACACATCTTCATGTGTTGAAACTGTCAAGTGTCGACACTGCTTCTTGGTGTCGACACAAGTCTTCAATATAGATTCTTCAGCTGAGTGTCGACACATTCCCTTAGTGTCGACACTTGTACTTAGAATATTTTTGTAGATATTTCTGTTATTTGCTAAGTGTCGACACAGCTCCTTGTGTCGACACTTTCTTTGAGTCTTCAACTAAGTGTCGACACATTGTGCTGGGTGTCGGTACTTTCTTCAAGTGTTGACTCTTCTGGTTGTGTGTCGACACATTGTGTTGAGTGTCGACACATTCTTCAAGTGTTGACTCTTTTGGTTGTGTGTCGACACATTGTGCTGAGTGTCGACACATACTTCAAGTGTTGACTCTTTTGGTTGTGTGTCGACACATTGTGCTGAGTGTCGACACATACTTCAAGTGTTGACTCTTTTGGTTAAGTGTCGACACATTGTGCTAGGTGTCGACACTTGCACTTAGTCTCTGCAGAATTTTGCTGAGTGTCGACACAACTCCAAGTGTCGACACTTTCTGGTGTAGACTCAGCTCCTCTAGGTGTCGACACTTCTGCTAAGTGTCGACACTGCTTCTCTGCATTCTTCTTCACTGAGTGTCGACACATCTTCTTGTGTCGACACTTTATGTCTGGTGTCGACTCTGCATCCCAGGTGTCGACACAATGACTCCAAGTGTCGACACTGCTTGTCTGGGTGTCGACACAAGCTTTCTCAAGTGTCGACACTTTCCCTCTAGGTGTCGACACATGGACTTAGAAAGTTTTAGCTTCAGTCCAGTGAATTCCTAACCTGCACAAGTAACTCAAACATACATCAAATACATTATGATGTATATCATTGAGTTGGGTGAGGCTTCTTCAAATCAGGTACATTTGACCAATGTACCCAACAATCTCCCCCTATTTGGAGAAGTCATAACCCTTAGTCAATGATATACACCACTCATAATTAAAAATTATAAAATGATGTAAAGCAGGTATATTACAATAGGGTAAACTTAAACATGTAATAATGCACACATGTATACACATTCATCATTGCAAAACAAACAAGAAATAGACACATTCTTCTGAACAATCATGAAATATATTTATCATATATTGTTCTAACATTTTTCTAATACATTTTCAATGATTTACAAAAATATTTATATGTAAAGAGATTACAACATTCTTCAAGTCTATTCTTAGTCTAGTTCTGGTCAGGTTCTTTAATAACAATTCCTTTGCCAGGTTGGACTTTAGCTTTGACAGCAGCAGTAGCAGGCTCAGTATCAGTAGGCTTCTTGCCTTTGAGATCTTTCTTCTTGAGTTCTTCAGCCTTGATTTTCTGCCTCTCAAAATAATGATAGGGCTTAGGAAAGTACTTGCTAGGCTCCACTGCAGTAGGAGGTAGCTTTCCTAACTTAGCCTTTCTTCTGTACTGGACAATGGCTTCCTGCCTGATCTCATGCTTCCTCCATTCTGCTTCTGAGAACCACTTGTTCCTGTCATTCATGTTGTCTTTGGCAGCTTTCCAGGCAGTTAGAATTATATTCCTAGAGGTAGGGCTCCACTGTTCAAAATCTGGCTTTTGTTCTGCTAGTTCCCTAAACCTCTTCTTTAACAGTCTTGTCTCTTCTTCTTTTTCTAATGACTCTTGCATAGCTGCAGTAATAGGTTGAACAACCTTTTCCAGAACAACATTTGACTTTCCTGCAGTTGGGCTATACATTGTGCTGACATCTGCATGAATCATTTCAAAATCTGGAGGTGGATAAATCACTTGAGCTACCTCTGGTTGCTCACCTCCAAGATATGCACTTTGAATCCCTGATTCAGCAACATTATCATCATCACAGAGTGGAGGATAGCCTAGGGTAGCTCTGATGGAGTTAGATATCCATTTGGCATGATCAGAGCTAGCCTTGACTAAGACTCTCTCCCCCTTTATGACTTCTTGGGCCACATGGTCTCGTACATCATCCTATTGGAATCTAATCTGACTATCCAAATACCTGATGCCATCCTTAAAGTAGGGTTTAAGCTTTGTAAGCTGTTCTGAGATGGCTTTCTAGGAATCCTGTATTGCAGTCTTTACAGCTTGGATTTCTTCTTGGAAAACTTTGTCAAATCCAGCCTTAACATCAGCAGATGTAGAAGATTCAGCAGTCTTATTCTTCAATTCAGTGACTATAGCATTGTGGGAGGCAGTCAAATTATCATTCATTCTTAATTGATTCTCCAGCACATAGCCTTGTTTTAATGCTATATCATCTACTTGAGTCTTGATCTTCTCCTGGTGAGTAGCCAAATAGACTACTGCATTCCCACCCTTGTGGAAGCAGTCAGTCATTTCTTTCTTGTTGAGATTCAACTCAAACCTTATAGATTTTATATCTTAAGCAAGATCAAACTGTAATGATCTGTGCCCTGCATCAACATAAGCCTCTATGGCTTTCCTTTGTTCATCCATTTTGATCTGTAGTGCAATCAGTAAAGCACTATAGTCAGCAGTTGGAGCTTGCTGAACTATAGGCTGTGGGGCAATGGATTGTAGGGCTTTCTTGTAGCTCTAACTTCTTCTCTTGAATACAAAGAGTTTCTTCTTTTTAGCCCTAGCATTCTCCTCATCTTCAGAGGCAGAGGTGCTTGCAATATCAACTCTATTCTTAGGGCTCTCTGGTTTTTCTGCTTGCACATCAAGTGCCTTCTCAGTCTCTGGCCTTAAAGGCTCATCCTGAACTGATATGTGCTCCCCCTCAGCAGCAGCACTCTTATCTTCAGCAGCAACCTTGTCCATGTCAAAATCCTCTTGATCTAAATTCAGAAAGAGGTCTTCCATTGTGTATTCAGGAGGTGACTGTGCAGGAGAAGTACTTGGTTCTTCAACTACTTGAGTAGTATCTGGAACATTTTGCACAACAGCAGATGTGTCTTCAAGAACAACATCTGGAGCTTGGCTAGGTAGCTGAGTTTGCTGAGGAACATCAGACAAATCAGCATCTTATATAAGATATTCGAAAGTTTTTAAGTTAGTGAGTACCTCTTGAATAATGATGGTGGCTTGCTCACTGTCCAGAGTAGATGGTTCTTCTACTACTGGAAGCTCCCCATGGCTGTGATCCCTATGGATGGGGCTAGCTTGAGGCAGCTCCCCCTGAATCTCAGCTGTCTCTTGAGGAGCAGGAGACTTGACTACTGTTTCTTCCTCCTGATCATCAGGTGTGAACACCACCTGTTCTTCACTATCAGAACTGCTGTAGGACTCTTGTGTCACAGCAGCAGTCTTTCTCTTCTTCCTGGGAGGAGTAACTTTCTCAGAAACTGGCTTCTCAGGGGTAGGCATGTCCTTTGACAACACCCTTTCCCACCTAGAAAATATCCTAGAATCCATCTTTCTCATATGATTGATCTTGCTTCCAGCAGCTGTGCTCATTACCTCTTGTATTGTACCAGCCAGGTAGAGACTTATAATTCTGCCCAAATTGGGCTTCTTCAGACTTTCCTTGATCTTCTCATAGATTACCATTGACCAATCTGTTCTTATGGTGAAGATAATTCTTGTCATGACATTGAACATTGAGGCTGACAACCTGTCATGCCCTCCAGGCTTACTGAGAATGACCTTGCCCACTATCTCTGATAGAAATTTTCCTTGACTGTTCTTGCCTTTTCTGTTAAAGACAGAACCTATCTTCATCTTAGAATCAAGACCACACCAGACCAAAGCTTCCCTGGTCTTAGATGTAGAAACTTCTTCTTCTTCTTGAGTCTTAGGTAGCTGGAGTACCTTTCTCAGACTTTTGGGTGATACCTTGACCTTGGTTCCATGCACTCTGGATTTGATTCTGTATCCAGAGTCATCCACAGTTGCTCCAGTAAGGAATTCAAGCACTTCCTTCTTCCATATCTTGGTTGGTTCTGAAACCAAGTATTCTAGTCCTGAATCGCTGACTAGGGTAACCACTGACTTGATATCTTGATCGCCATCATCGAATGCGCCACGCACAAGTTCGTAGCCTTCGTTGACGTTTTCCTCGAGCTTGGGAGCCATTAGGGTTTGGAGAATTAGGCTTGAGAAAAGAGAAATGTCGACACAAGAGTTTTGGTCTCGAAACTGTGAAAGCGTGTCGACAATCAAAGACAGAACCCTATTTATACCTGTCTAATTTTGAAGATGAACAGGCGGGACAGCTAGCTAAACATGTGTGGACACTGGCACTAAGTGTCGACACTGACTTATAATGTCTCGACACACATGTGTCGACACAAGTTAGGCAATAGATATTATGTGTCGACACATGGTTATGTGTCGACACCACGCTACTCGACTAATTGTCGAGACTTTACTTTAGAAAATTCCGAGTAAAACTTAAGTGTCGACACCACATTGGATGTGTCGACACCTACTCGACATGTGTCGACACTAACATTCTGAAGTGTCGACACCAACATCCTAGATGTGTCAACACCTTTTTCCTGAAGTGTCGACACTTTTATTCTGTGTCGACATAGACTTGTCTATGTGTCGACACCTTTTTACTTAGCCAATTTTCTATTCTGTAAACTTAGTCTAAGTTTATCATTCCTAGTTCAATTTTGAATCTATTGAACTTAGCTTCTTCTAAGGGCTTAGTAAACATGTCAGCTATCTGATTATCAGTTTTAACATATTCAAGTACAATATCATTTCTTTCTACATGCTCCCTAAGAAAGTGATATTTAATCTCAATATGTTTTGTTCTACTATGAGATACAGGGTTGTTAGCTATTGAAATAGCACTTGTAGAATCACAGTAAAGTGGAGTTCTACTTACCTGAAATCCATAGTCCTCTAGCTGATGTTGAATCCACAGAAGTTGAGCACAGCAACTTCCTGCAGCTACATATTCTGACTCAGCTGTGGAGATAGCCACACTAGTCTGCTTTTTGCTGCTCCATGAAATTATTCTTCCACCTAGGAATTGACAGGTTCCAGTTGTGCTCTTTCTATCCTCTTTGCATCCTGCAAAGTCTGCATCTGTATAACCTGTTAGATCAAAATCTCCATTCCTAGGGTACCAGAGGCCTAGATAGGGAGTGCCCTTTAGATATCTCAATATTATTTTGACAGCAGTCAAGTGAGACTCTTTAGGGCAGGCTTGATACCTGGCACAAACACATGTAGCATACATAATGTCAGGCCTACTTGTAGTCAAGTATAGTAGGGAGCCAACTATCCCTCTATACAAGGTTTCATCTACAGGTTTTCCTGCATCATCCTTGCTAAGAGACATACTTGACCCCATAGGAGTCTTCATGGTACTGGATGAATCCATACCATATTTCCTTATGAGTTCTAGGGTGAACTTGGACTGACATATGGACAACCACTTTCAGTCTGTGTAACTTGGAGACCCAAGAAAAACTTTAGCTCTCCCATACTACTCATCTCAAATTGACTTTGCATAAGCTTTGCAAACTTTTTGCAAAGGCTACTTTCAGTAGACCCAAATATAATGTCATCTACATATATTTGGACAAGTATGACTTTGCCTCTAGATTCCCTAAGGAATAGAGTCTTATCTATTTTCCCCCTTGTGAACTTGTTCTCAATGAGGAAACTAGATAGGGTTTCATACCAAGCTCTAGGAGCTTGTTTTAACCCATACAATGCTTTCCTAAGTCTATAGACATAATGAGGTTAAGTTGGATCAACAAAACCTGAAGGCTGCTCCACATAGACTTCTTCCTTAAGATTACCATTTAAGAATGCTGACTTGACATCCATCTGGTAAACCTTGAATCCTTGATAGGTTGCATAGGCCAAGAACATCCTTATGGCTTCCAGTCTGGCTACTGGAGCAAAGGTTTGATCAAAATCAATACCTTCTTCTTGCCTATATCCTTTAGCAACCAGTCTTGCTTTATTCTTAATGATGACCCCTTGTTCATCTAACTTATTTCTGTAGATCCACTTAGTTCCTATAACATTGTGCTCTTTAGGTTTAGGAACCAGTTCCCAAACCTTGCACCTTTTGAACTGATTAAGTTCTTCTTGCATAGCTTCAGTCCACTGTGGATCTTGTATAGCTTCTTCAAATTTCTTAGGTTCTATTTGAGACAGAAAACTAGAATATACTGCAGCATTCTGATTTCTGCTCCTTGTCTGTACTCCTTGTCTTGGATCTCCAATAATCAGCTCGACTGGATGATCTCTTAGATGCCTGTGGGCTGGAGGCATCCTAGCTTCAGGTTGAACTTCTTCAGCATCTGCATCATGCTGTACTTCTTGTATTTCTTCAGCTATTGGCACATGTAGTTCTCCCCCTGGATAACTGCTATTGCCTTCTACTTGCTGTCTTGCAGCAGGCATCTCTTCTATAGTAAGCTTGTCCAATTTCTTTGTCAAACCTGTGGGGCTGCATACATTGCTAGACAACTCATTGTTAATAAGTTTTGTCTCATCAAAAACTACATGCACAGTCTCCTCTACAACTTGTGTAGTCAAGTTATATACTCTATAAGCCTTACTATTGTTGCTGTACCCAACAAAAATTCCCTCTTGGGACTTGGCAGCAAACTTAGTTATGTAAGACTTCCCATTGTTAAGTATGAAGCATTTGCAACCAAAGATCCTGAAATAGGATAGATTTGGTTTCCTGCCTTTCACAACTTCATAGGGGGTCTTGTTTAGCCTTTTAGTAATGGTAGCCCTATTTATAACATGGCATGCAGTGTTAACTGCTTCAGCCCAGAAATACTCAGGCAGTGATGTATCACTAAGTAGGGTTCTACCAGCCTCTATCAAGGTTCTATTCTTCCTCTCAGCAATGCCATTTTGCTGAGGTGTTCTAGGTGAAGAGAATTCTTGAAATATCCCAAAGTCTTCACATAGTTTTGTCATGCTTTCAGATTAAAACTCAGTACCATGGTCACTTCTAATTTTGACCACGGTACTATTTAGTTCATTCTGAATTTGCTTGACAAAGCTGTAGAAGACACTAGGTGTTTCAGATTTCTGCCTTAAGAAGAACACCCAGGAAAACCTTGAGTAGTCATCAACAACTACAAAGGTATAGACCTTCCTATCTAAGCTGTGAACTGGCATTGGAACAAAGAGATCCATATGCAAGAGGTATAAGCACCTCACAGCATCTTTGTTCTCAATGCTTTTAAAGGTGGATTTGGTCTGCTTGCCCTTTTGACAAGCTGAGCAAATGCCATCTTTAACACACTTAACTTGAGGACCATTCCTCACTAACTCTTTGCTAAAGAGTTTGCTAATAGTCTTGTAGTTAAGATGAGCTAGCCTCTTGTGCCACTTGACACAATGAGAGATTGTCTCATCAGCTACAAGACAAACAGGAGAACCATTGTTCTCAATCATAATGTCTAGACAGTAGACATTCCTCTTTCTATATCCTGTCAAAATGATCTCTTGATCACTTGACCTCTTGATATGACAACCATTTTTAACAAATGAGATGTCATACCCTACATCACTTAACTGACTTATACTTATAAGGTTGTGTTTCAACCCTTTAACATAAGCCACTTGAGTAATGGTAACAAGGTTTGAAGAAATGTTACCAAACCCTTTGATGATTCCTTTTTCAGAACCACCAAAGGTCACTTTAGGACCATTTTTGATTGGAATATAGTCCTTCAGTAGTCCCCTTGTTCCAGTCATATGTCTGGAACATCCACTATCCAAGTACCATGTTGGGGTATGGCCACTTGGATTCACCTGCAAAACAAATTAATGAACCTTAGAACCCAATGTAAACTTGGGTCCTTGGTGATTGTTAGTTTGCAACATGATACAGCTACCTACTGGCTTTCCACCAGGTAGCTTGCTACTCCCTTTGGCACTTGCATTGTGCCAACAATCCAAGGCAAAGTGGCAAACCTTGCCACAACACCAACATTCAAACTTATTGTACCTTTACTTAGGTACAGACTTTGCTGTCTTAACTGCAGCTGACTTATTGAATATTGGGGCCTTGCCCTTGGGCTTGGACTGATCCTGAACAGTCCTGACAGGTTTAACAAAACCCAGTCCAGCCTTACCTTTGTGATGAGTAAAATCATCAATCAAAGGTAGAACTGATTTAGGCTTTGAAAACTTTGCAACCAGTTCTCTCTCTTTCTGAAGATTTGTCTCCAGTTTCTTAATTTGATCATTCTTAAATGTGATAGTACCCATCTGAATCACTGTAATGTGTTTCAGCCTAGCTACCTCATTCAGTTTTTGATCAAATTGCTTCTCAAATTCTGTTGCAGCAGCCTTGAGATCAGCAATCTCCTCTGCCTGACTTTTGGCAAGGGACTTGCTTTTCTTATAAGCCTGTAACATCACCTTATATTCATCTATGAGCTGATGAATATCATCCTCAGACTCAGAAACACTTCCATCATTTGATGAAGATGAATCTTATTCTGAACTAGAACAAGAAACTGAACTTAGAGTTGGACTTTGTACCTGACTAGGTCCTGGCTGCTCCAGGATTTTGGTACTCTTAGTCAATGCCATCAGTCCTTGGCACTGGCAGTCTTCTTGTTCATAAATTGACTCCAAGATCTGCATAAATTCTTCTTCTTCTTCTTCAGCAAATAGCCCTATGTAGGCTTCAGCATCAGTATCAGTGTCTGAAGAAGAAATATCTGAAAGAGTCTTCTCATTCTTGGCAACAAAAGACTTCTCTTTCTTCCCTTTGAAGTGAGTATTTTTCCTGTCACTGGATTCTTTTCTTTTCTCAGGACAATCAGCAATGACATGACCCTGTCTATTGCAGCAGTAGCACACAATCTTTGATCCAGTTGCCTTGCTTGTCTTTGTCTTCTTCCTGTCCTTCTTAGAAGGCTTTTTATCCTGATACAAGACTTCTTTTCCCTTGTAAGTAGATGGTCTGGACCTCCACTGTTTCTTTTTCAGGAATTTCTGAAAGTGTCTAGTGAAGGCAGCAAAGTCTTCATCACTTTCACTGCTTGTAGACTTTATACTGACAGACCCTTCTAACTCAGATTCAACTACCTCTGGAGGTGGAGTTGATGACTTAGTTCTGCATTTTCTGGGAACTTCTATCTTGAAGGCAACAGTCCTTTCCTTGTGCTCAGTCCTTGTTGATTTCTCCTCCTCTTTCCTCACTGTCAGCTGCATCTCATATGACAACAACTTGCCAAATAGTGTAGGAGGAGGAATTTCTCCCAACTTTGCCATTTCTCTTATGACACAGATCTTGGTGTCCCAATCTTTGGTTAGTGACCTTAGGAATTTGTCATTTAGTTCATAGTTGCTGAACTCTCTTCCATAATACATGAGTTCATTAACTATTCTATAGAACTTCTTGTAGCATTCAGTGATGCTATCTCCCTTGCCTTGCCTAAAGCTCTCATACTCTTGATTAAGCAAGGACTTCCTATCTTGCCTAACTTCTTCAGAACCTTCCATATAGACAATGAGGGTATCCCACATTTCTTTTGCTGTTTTACAGTGAATTAAGTTTTGAAAAGTTACATCATCAATGGCACTCACTATAATGTTTTGTGCCCTCTTGTCCATAGTGGCTAGGACAATTTCATCCTTGGTCATCTCAGAGAAATCCTTTGGAGTCCTCTGATTTGCATCCAATACTGAGATCTTCATTGGCACATAAGGCCCTTCCTTTACTGTGATGTATATTCTAGGGTCTGAGGCCTCCATGAATAGCCTTACCCTCTCTTTCCAGATCCTAAAAATTTCCTTTCTGCAAATAGGTAATTTCATGGAACCCAATTCTTTATGATTTTCAAAGGAACCCATGGTTCTTGATTTTCTTGAAGCTGTTTTCTGACTTAGACTGTTTCTGCCAAACAGGATCTCCTTAGACTGTTAGTCCTTGTTTTGAGGAACCTCCCTCTGATACCACTTGAAAGATATGGTACCTAAACACCTAGAGGGGGGGTGAATAGGTGACCTAATCCTTTTCTAACTTTGTTGGCAGCCAAACAGTTTTATCACAGATTTCTAAGTAGTTTATTACAGCAAACAGCAATAATCAAACATACACAGCACATTCACAGCACAGCACACAGTGATTTATAGTGGTTCCCCAATATTTGGGTACATCCACTTTCCCCCTTCGCCTATCTAGCAGTGTACTAGATTCGGCCAAGCTTCTCCACTGTCTCAGAACCCAAATAGGTTCCTACACCTCATGCCCAAAGCCTTACACCTCAGCTTTCTCCAAAGCCTACACTCAGCCACAAAGGCCTACACTCAGCCACCCAGGCCTACACTCAGCCAATCAAGGCCTACACTCAGAGTTCTTTAACTCCTACACTCAGGCTATCAAGCCCTATCCTCAGCCTTTATAAATTTAGGCTTACAATGCACTCAGATCCAAAGATCCTACAAGTTAAAACAGTATTACAACAAATAACTCAACAACTCAGAAAATAAGAGAGGAGTTGAGAGTTTCTTGCTGAGTTCTTGGAAGAACTCAGATAGATCCAAACTGACTTAGCTTCCTTCAAAGCTTCTTGAGTAGAACTGAATAAGTCTGAATCCTCTGCAGTTGTTCCTTGACCTCTGCTTCTTAAGATACAGATGCTTCTGAATTCTTCTTCTCAGCCTAGTTCCAAAGACTGAATTCTTGATTGGAGCTCTCTCTCTCCAACTTCTTAGATCTGCCGTTGGACAGCACGATCTTCTTGATTTGTATCACTTGGATAACTTGATCAGCAACCACATGAACAAATCTCTTAGATTAATCTGAACTCAATCAGAACTTAATCTTCTTCTGTTAACTCTTAACAACAACAACAACAACAACATTGACTTCTGTAAATAGTCTGTGCCTATTTATAGGCCTTCTTCATGGTAACCGGCTGGTCCGGTTCATAACTGACTTCTGACATCTCTGACAAGTGCTGTAGACCGGCTGGAACGGCAGCTGTCATGTCATCCAGTCAATTCTTGAAATTCTCTAACTGTCAGATAGTGTCGAGACTTTCTGTTCTTAAGTGTCGACACTTATAGACCAAGTGTCGACACATGCTGTGTAAGTGTCGACACAAGTCTACAAGGTGTCGACACAACTCCTTGTATGTCTCGACACAGATTCTTATTCAGGTGTCGACACTTGGAATTGAGTGTCGACACAAGTACTAGATCTTCTGTAACTTGTTAAATTCTTCTAAGTGTCGACACATCTTCATGTGTTGAAACTGTCAAGTGTCGACACTGCTTCTTGGTGTCGACACAAGTCTTCAATATAGATTCTTCAGCTGAGTGTCGACACATTCCCTTAGTGTCGACACTTGTACTTAGAATATTTTTGTAGATATTTCTGTTCTTTGCTAAGTGTCGACACAGCTCCTTGTGTCGACACTTTCTTTGAGTCTTCAACTAAGTGTCGACACATTGTGCTGGGTGTCGGCACTTTCTTCAAGTGTTGACTCTTCTGGTTGTGTGTCGACACATTGTGTTGAGTGTCGACACATTCTTCAAGTGTTGACTCTTTTGGTTGTGTGTCGACACATTGTGCTGAGTGTCGACACATACTTCAAGTGTTGACTCTTTTGGTTGTGTGTCGACACATTGTGCTGAGTGTCGACACATACTTCAAGTGTTGACTCTTTTGGTTAAGTGTCGACACATTGTGCTAGGTGTCGACACTTGCACTTAGTCTCTGCAGAATTTTGCTGAGTGTCGACACAACTCCAAGTGTCGACACTTTCTGGTGTAGACTCAGCTCCTCTAGGTGTCGACACTTCTGCTAAGTGTCGACACTGCTTCTCTGCATTCTTCTTCACTGAGTGTCGACACATCTTCTTGTGTCGACACTTTATGTCTGGTGTCGACTCTGCATCCCAGGTGTCGACACAATGACTCCAAGTGTCGACACTGCTTGTCTGGGTGTCGACACAAGCTTTCTCAAGTGTCGACACTTTCCCTCTAGGTGTCGACACATGGACTTAGAAAGTTTTAGCTTCAGTCCAGTGAATTCCTAACCTGCACAAGTAACTCAAACATACATCAAATACATTATGATGTATATCATTGAGTTGGGTGAGGCTTCTTCAAATCAGGTACATTTGACCAATGTACCCAACAGGTGTCGCACTTCATTCCGCATAGGAAGGACGATTCTGTCAAGAAATTGAAAAAGTTATATATGGATAACATAGTACGGCTTCACGGTGTGCCCTGCAGCATTGTGAGTGACCGAGATGGGCGGTTCACGTCTAATGATTGGAGGTTGGTGCTGTAGATGTTTGGAACAAAGCTGAGTTTTAGCACAGCCATTCATCTGCCAATGGATGGGCAGACTGAGAGGGTCAATAGGACGATGGAAGACATGCTTCACATGTGCGTTCTAGATTTCAGGAAGCAGTGGGAAGATCACCTATACTTGGTGGAATTTGCTTACAATAATAGCTACGAGGCGAGCATACAAATGGCGCCCTTCGAGGCTCTTTATGGTAGAAGATGTCGCACGCTGTTGTCTTGGTTGGAAACAGTGAGTTAAAGTTGTACAAGCGCCAAGAGGTGGAAGTTGCAACGTCGTTGGTTCGAACGATTCAAGAGAGATTGCTAATCGCTCAGGACTGCCAAGCTAAGTACAATAATGACAAGCATAGGAACGTGGAGTTCTCTGTCGGTGAATGGGTGTACTTGAAGATCAAGCGATTCAAGGGTGTCTCGCGGGTGCGGCGCTTGAAGAAGCTGAGCCCAAGGTACCTTGGACCGTTTGAGGTTCTGGAGTGGATTGGCAGAGCAGCTTATCGCTTGAGGCTATCAGTGGAGCTAAGTGGTCTACACGATGTATTCCACATATCGGTGCTGCGGAAGGCAGTGCAAGAGCCTTCGCAAGTGTTTACGGTCGATCAAGTGCCGGTCGATAATGGGTTGACGATGAAGGTCAAGCATATACGCATTGAGGACTCGGAAGTCAAGCGACAACGCAAAAAAGAGATCATGATGGTCAAGGTCCGTTGGGATAACTACGATCGAGAGGAGATCTCGTGGGAGCGAGAGCAGACCATGCTTGAGGAGTACCCAGAGTTATTCCAGTCAGGTACCGTTTAAGTTTTGTGTTTATCTTTCCTTTATGTAATTTCAGTACGAAATTATTTTAAGAGGGAGAGAGTTGTAACACCCCGAAACTCAAAAGAGCGATGGGTGGCATTTTGGGCCAAGTTTGGAACTTGGCAGGGGGCACACGGCCTGTGACACGGGCGTGTCCCAGGGGCATGTCGTGCTCGGGTCGACGATTTGGCCTAGTGGTCGACGAATTTGGAGTCGACGATCGTCGAGCAGCAAACACGACCTGAGAAATGGGCATGTCCCAGGACGTGACCTTCACGGGTTGAAGCCGGGCCATGGCGGGGTGATATAAGGGGTCAGCGCACGGGCTATGTTGGGTAGACACGGGCGTGTCAAACTGCGACAGGGAATGTCGAGTACCCGTGTCCCTTTCGGGGGTTTTCTGTCCTATGTCGATGGAGTAACACAGCACACTATACGACCGTGTACTGTATGACACGGGCGTGCCAAGTTTGACACGGGTGTGTCGGGTACCCGTGTTCTTTTCATGATGTGTCGGTTTCTACGGAGAATGTGGAACACGGCCTTGGACACGGGTGTGTCACAAGCCGTGTTCGACCCAGGTTTTGGATTTTAAGTCCGAATCGTGTCCGTCCGTTTCCTTATTTTGGGATCTAACGGCTTAGGGCTGTTCCTGCAGGGTTTATACCAGGAATAGGGTTTTGAATCATTCATTTTATCCAAGCATTCTCTTTCTAAGCTTCTAGAGAGAGGGGAGAGCAAGGAAGAAGAAGGGAGTTAGATCCGGCCACCGGCGGAGTTTCGGAGCTCCAAATCGCGAGCCGACTTCGAATCTGCGAAGGCGAGGACATTGTGGTGCTTTTCATATGCATAGATTTCCATGGAGGCAAGGAAAAATGATAGGGTAATGATTCTCATCCTAGGACATGAGAAGTCCTCTTTTCTTTACATAGGAAGCCCGCTCTCGTGAGTTTGCGGTGAGTTTGAGGCATTCCTTCGGGTAGACATGAATAGTCCCCATTGTTTAGCATGTAGAGTCTGTAATCGAGAAACAGACATATGCATGATGTGTGAAGCCTACCAAGACAGGTTGGTCTTGATCGGTGATGTTGCATTGAATGAATTGCCGAAGAAGATTCCGCGCAATTGATTGTTTTTCGGGTTTTCTATGCGGTAGATTGCAATAGGGAGACTTGGGGATTAACTCCAAGGTGCGCCAGGAAAACTGGGCAGATGCGTGATTCTGCCAACATGGTAGCCTGGGAGCCAACTTGCACATAACCGGGTTATGTGAAGTGTGTGATCGGATTGGGACTCGGGGAAGTTTGACCCGCGCCTTTGTCTTAAGGTGACATGACGGTGTGAGCAACAGGTTAGGCGGAACCATATCTGATCTATGTTGTTCGGTAAAGAGACCTAATGGTATATGGTACTTGCCATTGGCATAGATGGATGGTCTTAGGTAGTGGCCAGAAAGACCAAATGCTCACGAGATATTACTGTCCAAGGGACGGTGGTGAGTCTGCGGACTTTGACCGTGATCACCGAGAATCTACCCTGAGAGCACAGGGTGTGTGGCCATGTGTGCCCACGCCTGTGATGAAGTGTTTAATCACTATACTGCTTGGTTATGCTAACAAAGTGCAGGGAAGGAGCTTTGCCGCCCCGAGTATGGGGGCGGGGTCGTTATAATTGGTTGAACATAGCTGACCATTGCTTTTGTTTGCCACCGTTGCGGTGGATTGTGCTTGCAGGTGCTACCGAGCCAAGTGGTAAATAGCGGGCAAAAGCCCTTGTTGCTGAGCCGGCCCTCGAACGCCTAATATGAGGGTTTACTTGTTTTATTCATGTGTGACTGGCCTGCGTGCCGACGTTTGGAAAACACTGTAATTTGAGTAAACAATTGTAAGGCCTTATGGCCACTGTACTTGTGTGTTGTACGTTCATTCCTATTGGGTTTTGCAGTGGACATTCATGCTTATGCTGGTTCTCTGTTTTGCAACCTTTTAAATTTCTTCCGCTAGAATGTACTCTGTGTAGGACTTTGATTCTTTGTTGGATGGTTTCCATTGGGTAACCTTCCGGTCTGTCTGTGGTATATGGCGTCGGGCCCCAGCCGGACCTACTGCTATATGCTATGTGACGGATAGGGGGTGTTACAGTCAAGAACCTGGAAGCAAAGCTTCTTCAGGAAAGACAGCTCATGGACAAGTTTTCCAAGCCTAAGTCTATCTTGCCCATTATTGATACATTTTCTGCACCATTTAGAAGTGGTGTAGGATATATTGAGGATAATAAGATCTATAAGAAACCTAATCCAAAAGGGAAAGCCCCAACTAATTCACTTAAACCACCAACCAAGCATCCGACTTCTAATAGAAGCAGGGCATCAAATGTTCCCAGACACATGTTTGCTGAGTGCTCCACCAACAAGGCCAATAAAGAGCCTTGCTGGAGAGGAACTATATCTAATGACAATAAAGCCTGTATACCTCCACAAAGTGTGATCAATCAAAGGAGACAAGGAATTCTTGGATATCGTTCCAATGTACATCACTCATTTCTGAAAGGGAAAGGTGTCAATTTTGCACCACAACCTTAAAATATGAAAGCACTTCAAAGGTCCAACCTAAGAGAAGGTATAACAGATGTGAGTATTGGTGTTGTGGAAAGGTTGGGCATTTTTCTCTAGATTGTTCGTACAATCCAACAAGACACACTTTTAGATCTTAGTCTCATGCATTCAGAAAACCTGCTGTGGTTCACACAGCTAAGTCTAACAGGAACCAAGGCCCCAAAACTATTTGGGTGCCTAAGGTTAACTAATTTTGTGATTGCAGGTGGTTCCAAGTTCCATATAAATGCCTATATGGTACTTATACAATGGTTATTTCAGGCACATGACTAGAACCAGGAGTGTGCTGATAGACTATAGATCAGTAAAAGCTAGACCAAAGGTGATCTTTGGTGGCTCAGAAAGAAGCTACGCAAAAGGAAATGGTAACATTTTTAATGGTCTAGTGACTATCACAAAAGTGGCTTATATGGAAGGACTAAAACACAATTTGACAAGCATAAGTCTGCTTTATGATATAGGGTATGAAGTAGCTTTCCACAATGATAAGTGTTTGATAGGGAAAACAAGTGATCAAGAGATCATCTAGTCAGGCACTAGGAGTGACAACATTTATTGTCTAAATTTCTCATGTATAAATGAGGATTCTCCTGTATGCCTTGTACCAAGTGAGAAAGACTCTCTGTGTGTACAATGGCACAAGAGTCTAGCTAACTTAAATTATAGAGCTATGAGCAAGTTGCTTTCAATGGACTTAGCCAGAAATGGTCCCCAGCTAAAATGCTCGAAAGAAAGCATGTGTCCAGCATGTCAAAGATGCAAACAGATAAAAGTCTCCTTTAAGAGCATTCAGTCAAAAGTCACAGAGAGGTATCTGTACTTACATCATATGAACCTATTTAGTCCTATGAAAGTTCTTTGTTTAGGTAGGAAGTCTTACACCTATGTGATTGTAGATGATCACTCTTGATTTATTTAGGTATTCTTAATAAGGAGAAAGTCTGAAACTCTGGACATTCTTGCTAATTTTGTCAAATAAATTCACAATGAAATGGGCAATGAAAGTGCAGGTTAGATCTGAAATACTCTAGAGGGGGGGGGGAGTGAATATAGTATAGTGCTCACTAAAAACTTTTTACAACTTTTGTTGTATTCCTAAGTGAACAAATCAGTAAGCAAATAAATCTAAGCACAACAAACTAAGCAATCACAAAGCATAACCAAAACACAAAGAAAAGGGCAACCAGACGACACAAGAATTTTTATAGTGGTTCCCCAACCTGGGTACATCCACGCTTCTACCACCCTGGTAGGAATCCACTCAGGTTTTTGATCAGGTGCCTGACACCAATGAGCTTTTGTTCAGATGCTCAAAAACCAAACCTCAAGTCTTCTGCAAGGAGACTTGCAACCAGAATAATTTTGAAGGCACTTAAAACCCTGTACAGGAATTGTAAGAAAAGAGATGGTGTCTTCTCTGTCAATAGTCAGAGAGAAGACTTGTGGATTGATGGTAGCAGATGTATCTCCCCCTGAGATCTTGAATTAATCAGGAATGCTGGAGCACTGCTGCAGGGTGATGTGTCTTCAAAGACCTAGAATGCTTGGACCAGGATTTATTTCAGTAACTCCTTTGACAGATTGTTATTTGTTGTCCATTGAAGTAGTCCTGTAGAATTGAAGGAAAGAAGAAGACTCTTGATTGAATTTGATTGTTCTTCTTCTTCTTGAAAATCTTCTCTGGTCAGGCTGATTGCAGTAGAACTTTTTTTGATTTCTGAGAGGTTGTTCTTCTTTGCAATCTAAGTGTGTCAATCTAATTGTCTGTATTGCTTGTTGTCTGTGTGTCTGTATGAATGACTGTGTTACTCTGTTACTGATCATTCTTTTCTTTCTATATCTCTTTTCTGACTGACTGAGAACATTCAAAATTCGAATGTTTGAGCAGTAATTGCAATCAACCTTGGAAGGAAACGACAATAAATGATTTCCCCAACTGTCCCATGGAAAACGACATGTAATAATCCAAAGTCAATGCGCGTTCTAATGATAACATTCCAAGAAGATATGACATTAATAACTCCGGAATCATCGCCATGAAACGGGACGGGAAACTGGAAGAAGACATAGTCTGGATTCGTCAAACGAAGAATGCAATTTGTCGAGCTGAGTTTGAGTTCATCGAGCTGAGCTTGAGTTCGTCGAGCTGAGCTTGAGTTCGTCGAGCTGAGCTTGAGAGAGTTCGTCGACCAGACAATCTTCATTAGTCGAACAGACAATCTTCACTATAAGACAATATTCGTGGAGCTGATAAGCTGAGAACTTGATGTCCAAGTTCGTCGAGCTCAGAATCTAATTCGTCGACGAAAGCTTGAGGCTGGACTTAGAAAAATTCTGAAGTTATCTTGAATTTGGCTTGATGTAGAAACTGAGTCTTCGTCGAACAGAGAACCAAGATCATCGAGCTCAGCATAAAGAATTATCTCACGATCGTCGAGCGCAGAACTCCTTTCGTCGAGCTGAGTTCGACGAACGTCGAACTCACTTAACTTAGTCTTGAAAACCTCTAAGTCTGAAGTCTCTGGTGGTCTTGATGATAGCTGGTCCATCTAGAGTTGAACCTAATGACTTACCCTAGACTCTAGGACACAAACTTGTCCCTGGTTATACATGATGGGTCACATCCTAAGTAAGTGAACCTAGCCCAAATCAACTAGGGATCCAACAATCTCCCCATATTTGGGTGAGGTCACTAACAGAGACTCAAAATAGAAACAAACAGAAAAACAAAGCAAGAAAAGAAATATATCTGGCATAGAATTATAACACATGCAACAGATATATATATACACAGCTTTGTTTAAACAGATATCACAGATTGAAAAACAAAAACAGACAGAAAATGAAACAACAAGAAAATTACTTCTTTGGCTTCTTCTGCTTGGATTTATCTTCAGATGTCTTCTCTCCTAGCTTCTTAAAGATGATTTCTCTGTTTGGATCTTGAGCTTGAGCTTTTGTCATAGTCATATCAGCTGCCCCAATAATGTTCAATGAAGTTACTCTGGGGAAAACTACTTCTGGATGAAGTTTCATATAATCATCAACATTAAATAGCTTATTTCCTTTGTCAAATCTTTTCAGCTCTTCTTTTCTATACTTTGACATAGTTGTAAGACCTGATGTATCTTTGCCTTCAGCCTTGGATTTATTAATCAGAGATTGTCCAATTAACTCCTAATATCTGGCCATTCTTGCAGTATTTGCAGTTTCAGGATCTTCAAATGGGATTGGAGGAGAGAGAGGCCTTTTTGGACTTTCAGCTTTCTGTACATCAGAAACTTGTTGATGCTGCTGCTGATGCTGTTGACTTTGACTTCCTGAGGAGGATGGCTGCCTCTGCTGGCTGCTTCCAGAAGATCTCCCTGACTGTCTCTGATATGTTTGCATTGGGGCAGATCTCTGGGAGCTAGAGGAGCAAGAGACACCAGCTGCTGGAGGAGGAGGAGGAGGATCCTTCCTATATCTGTGCACTGGACGAGGGGAATATCTCTTGCTTCTCTTTCTATCCTTCTACTTGTTCTTGGATAGCCACATCCACCCAGGCATTCCCTTGTATGGAGTTACATTATGCAAAATGTAATAGGGAGCGTCAGCATTGGGATTAGGCTTAGGAGCTGGAGGAGGAGGAGCCTTCCTTTTCTTTGCTAGCATCTTCTTTTTCTTACTTGCAGCATCTTCATCTGAGTCTTCATCATCATCTTTGTTGGGTACATTGGTCAAATGTACCTGATTTGAAGAAGCCTCACCCAACTCAATGATATACATCATAATGTATTTGATGTATGTTTGAGTTATTTGTGCAGGTTAAGAAATCACTGGACTGAAGCAAAAAGTTTCTAAGTCCATGTGTCGACACCCAGAGGGAAAGTGTCGACACTCAAGAAGACTTGTGTCGACACCCAGACAAGCAGTGTCGACACTTGGAGTCATTGTGTCGACACCTGGGAAGCAGAGTCGACACCAGACAGAAAGTGTCGACACTTGGAGCTGTGTCGACACTCAGTGAAGAAAAGTGCAGACAGAAAGTGTCGACACTAGGAGCTGTGTCGACACCCAGTGAAGTTGTGTCTACACCAGAAAGTGTCGACACTTGGAGCTGTGTCGACACTGAGCAAAAGTCTGCAGAGTCTAAGTACAAGTGTCGACACTCAACACAATATGTCGACACTAAGCAGAAGAGTCAGCACTTGAAGCTTGTGTCGACACTCAACACAATGTGTTGACACTCAACAGAAGAGTCAACATTTGAACTATGTGTCGACACTCAGAACAATGTGTCGACACACAGCTGAAGACTCAACACTTGAAGGAAGTGTCGACACATGGAGCTGTGTCGACACTTAGCAAAGAATAGAAAGAACAACAAATTATTCTAAGTACAAGTGTCGACACTATGGGAATGTGTCGACACTCAGCTGAAGTCTCAACAACAAGAAGGTGTGTCTACACAAGGAGCTGTGTCGACACTCAGCAAGATTCAACATAGAAGACTATGTGTCGACACAAAGAAGCAGTGTCGACACTTGATAGATTCAACACAAGAAGTTGTGTCGACACAAAGGAGATGTGTCGACACATAGAAGAATTCAGCAAAAGCTAGAAGAACAAGTACTTGTGTCGACACTTAATTTCAGTGTCGACACATGCAGAAGAATCTGTGTCGAGACATACAAGGAAATGTGTCGACACCTTGTAGACTTGTGTCGACACTTACACAACATGTGTCGACACTTCGACTATAAGTGTCGACACTTAAAGACAGAAAGTCTCGACACTTACTGACTGTTAGAGATTTTCAAGAAGTGACTGGTTGACATGACAGCTGCCGATCCAGCCGGTCTACAGCAACTGTCAGAGATGTCAGAAGTCAGTTATGAACCGGACCAGCCGGTTACCATGAAGAAGGCCTATAAATAGGCATCCACAGTTTACAGAAACTGTTGTTGTTGAAGTTGTTGAAAGAGTTGATCAAGTGATTAACAAGTAGTACAGATTATTCAAGTAATCAGAAAAGTAGTACACAGAGTATCAACACAAGAAGATCTTGCAGTCCAACTGCAGATCTAAGAAGTTGGAGAGAGAGGGCTCCATCCAAGAAATCAGCCTTTGGAACTAGGCTGAGAAGAAGGATTCAGATTCAGTCTGGATCTTAAGTGGCAGAGGTCAAGGAACAACTGCAGAGGATTCAGCCTTATTCAGTTCTACTCAAGAAGCTTTGAAGAAAGCTAAGTCAGGGTGAATCCAGCTGAGTTCTTCCAAGAACTCATCAAGAATCTCTCAACTCCCCTCCTTTAATTCTGAGTTGTAGAGTTATAATTTGTAATATCTTTTTAACTTGTAGGATCCATTGGATCTGAGTGATTGTAAGCCTATATTTATAAAGGCTGAGGGTAGGGCTTGTTTGCCTGAGTGTAGGAGATAGAGATCTCTGAGTGTAGGCCTTGTTGGCTGAGTGTAGGCCTTGGATTGGCTGAGTGTAGGCCTTGATTGGCTGAGTGTAGGCTTTGGAATAAAGCTGAGTTGTAAGGCTTTGGGCCTGAGGTAGGAACCAATTTGGGTTCTGAGACAGTGGAGAAGTTTGGCCGAATCTAGTACACTGCTAGATAGGCGAAGGGGGAAAGTGGATGTACCCATATCTTGGGGAACCACTATAAAACACTGTGTGTTGTGCTGTGTATGTTTTGTTATTGCTGTTTGCTGTGCAAAAGTAGTTAGAACTCTGTGATTTAACTAAGTGGCTGCCAACAAAGTTAGAAAAGGATTAGGTCACCTATTCACCCCCCCTCTAGGTGTTTAGGTACCATATCTTTCAAGTGGTATCAGAGGGAGGTTCCTCAAAACAAGGACTAACAGCCTGAGGAAATCCTGTTTGGCAGATTCAGAGTAAGGTATTACACAGTTTCAAGAAAATCAAGAACATCAAGAAACATGGGTTCTTATGAGAATCACAAGGAATTGGGTTCCATGAAATTACCCATATGCAGAAAGGAGATCTTTGGGATCTGGAAAGAGAGGGTAAGGCTATTTATGGAAGCCTCTGACCCTAGAATATACATCACAGTAAAGGAAGGGCCTTATGTGCCAATGAAGATTTCAGTATTGGATGCAAATCAGAGAACTCCAAAGGATTTCTCTGAGATGACTAAGGATGAAATTGTCCTAGCCACCATGGACAAGAGGGCACAAAACATAATAGTGAGTGCCATTGATGATGCCACTTTTCAGAACTTAATTCACTGTAAGACAGCAAAAGAGATGTGGGATACTCTCATTGTCTATATGGAAGGTTCTGAAGAAGTTAGGCAAGATAGGAAGTCCTTGCTAAATCAGGAATATGAAAGCTTTAGGCAAGGAAAGGGTGATAGCATCACTGAGTGCTATAAGAAATTTTACAGAATAGTTAATGAACTCATGTCTTATGGAAGAGAGTTCACTAACTATGAACTAAATGACAAGTTCTTAAGGTCCCTAACCAAAGATTGGGACACCAAGATCTGTGCCATAAGAGAAATGGCTAAGTTGGGGAAATTCCACCTCCCACACTGTTTGGCAAGCTATTGTCTTATGAAATGCAGTTAACAGTGAGAAAAGAGGAGGAGAAATCTACAAGGACTGAGCACAAAGAAAGAACTGTTGCTTTCAAGACAGAAGTTCCCAGAAAGTGCAGGAATAAGTCTTCAACTCCACCTCCTAGAGGTAGTTGAATCAGAGTCTGATGAGTCTGTCAGCACAAAGTCTAAGAGCAGTGAAAGTGATGAAGACTTTGCTGCTTTCACCAGACACTTTCAGAATTTTTTGAAAAAGAAACAGTGGAAGTCAAGGCCTTCTACATCACAAGGAAAGGAAGACTCTTATCAGAAAAAGAGATCTTCAAAGAATGACAAGAGAAGGACAAAATCAAGCAAGGCAACAGGTTCAAAGATTGTTTGCTATTGCTGCAATAGACAGTGTCATGTTATTGCAGATTGTCCAGAGAAGAGAAAGGAATCTGGTGACAGGAAAAAGACTCACTTCAAAGGGAAGAAAGAAAAGTCTTTTGTTGCTAAGAAGGAAAAGACTCTATCAGATATATCTTCTTCAGAAACTGAGTCTGAGGCTGAATCCTACATAGGGCTGTATGCAGAAGAAGAAGAGGAAGAATTCATGGAGATCTTGGAGTCAATTTATGAACAAGAAGACAGTCATTGCCAAGGGCTAATGGCTTTGACAGACAGTGCCAAAATCCTGGAGCAGCCAGGACCCAGTCAGGTACAAAGTTCAAGTTTAAATTCAGATTCTTGTTCTAGTTCAGAATCAAATTCTTCTTCATCAAGTGATGAGAATGTATCTGAGTCTGAGGAAGATATTCATCAGCTTATAGATGAATATAAGGTGCTGTTGCAAGCCTACAAGAAATGCAAGACCCTAGCCAAAAGTCAGGCAAAGGAGATTGCTGATCTCAAGGCTGTTGCAACAGATTTTGAGAAATAATTTGATCAAAAACTGAATGAGGTAGCCAGGCTGAAACACATTACTGTGATTCAGATGGGAACTATCACCTATAAGAATGATCAAATTAAGAGACTGAAGATCAATCTTCAGAAAGAAAGAGAGCTTGTTGCTAGGTTTTCAAAACCTAAATCAGTGCTACCTTTAATTGATGAATTTGTTCATCATAAAGGCAAGGCTGGACTGGGCTTTGTTTGACCTGCAGGGACTGAGCAGTCCAAGTTTAAGTCCAAGGGCAAAGCCCCAACATTCAACAGGTCTGCTGTAGATAAAACAGCAAAGGTTGTACCTAAGCAAAGGTACAACAAGTTTGAATGCTGGTGCTGTGGCAAGGTTGGCCACTTTGTAGTGGACTGTTGGCACAATACCAGTGCCAAGGTGAGTAGCAAGCTACCTGGTGGAAAGTCAGTAGGTAGCTTTGTCAAGTTACAGACTAACAAGTACCAAGGACCCAAGATTGCTTTGGGTTCTAAGGTCCATTAATATGTTTTGCAGGTGAGTCCAAGTGGCCATAGCTCTACATGGTACTTGGACAGTGGATGTTCCAGACATATGACTGGAACTAGGGGACTACTGAAGGACTACATTCCAATCAAAAATGGTCCTAAAGTGACCTTTGGTGGTTCTGAAAAAGGAATCATCAAAGGGTTTGGTAACATTTCTTCAAACTTAGTTACCATTACTCAAGTGGCTTATGTTAAAGGGTTGAAACACAACCTAATAAGTATAAGTCAATTAAGTGATGTAGGGTATGACATCTCATTTGTTAAAAATGGTTGTCATATCAAGAGGTCAAGTGATCAAGAGATCATCTTGACAGGTTATAGGAAGAGAAATGTCTACTGCCTAGACATTATGATTGAGAACAATGGTTCTCCAGTTTGTCTTGTAGCTGATGAGACAGTCTCTCATTGTGTCAAATGGCACAAGAGGCTGGCCCATCTTAACTACAAGATAATTAGCAAACTCTTTAGTAAAGAGTTAGTGAGGAATGGTACTCAAGTTAAGTGTGTTAAAGATGGCATTTGCTCAGCTTGTCAAAAAGGCAAGCAGACTAAATCCACCTTTAGAAGCATAGATAACAAAGATGCTGTGAGGTGTTTGTACCTCTTGCATTTGGATCTCTTTGGTCCAATGCCAGTTCACAGCTTAGGTAGGAAGGTCTATACCCTTGTAGTTGTAGATGACTACTCAAGGTTTTCCTGGGTGTTCTTCTTAAGACAGAAATCTGAAACACCTAGTGTCTTCTACAGCTTTGTCAAGCAAATTTAGAATGAACTTAATAGTACTGTGGTCAAAATTAGAAGTGACCATGGTACTGAGTTTCAATCTGAAAGCATGACAAAACTATGTGAAGACTTTGGGATATTTCAAGAATTCTCTTCACCTAGAACACCTCAGCAAAATGGCATTGCTGAGAGGAAAAATAGGACCTTGATAGAAGCTGGTAGAACCCTACTAAGTGATACATCACTGCCTGAGTATTTCTGGGCTGAAGCAGTTAACACTGCATGCCATGTTATAAATAGGGCTACCATCACTAAAGGGCTAAACAAGACCCCCTATGAAGTAGTGAAAGGCAGGAAACCAAACCTATCCTATTTTAGGATCTTTGGTTGTAAATGCTACATACTTAACAATGGGAAGTCTTACTTAACTAAGTTTGCTGCCAATGTCCCAAGAGGGAATTTTTGTTGGGTACAGCAATAATAGTAAGGCTTATAGAGTCTACAACTTGACTTCACAAGTTGTAGAAGAATCAGTGCATGTAGTTTTTGATGAGACTAAACTTATTAATAATGAGTTATCTAGCAATGTATGCAGCCCCACAGGTTTGACAAAGACAATGGACAAGCTGACTATAGAAGAAGTGCCTGCTGCAAGACAGCAAGGAGAGGAGAGTAGCTGCTGTCCAGGGGGAGAACCACATGTGCCAATTGCTGAAGAAATCCAAGGAATACATCATGATGCAGATGCTGAAGTGGTTCAACCTGAAGTGAGGGTGCCTCCAGCCCACAGGCATCTTAGAGATCATCCAGTAGAGCTGATTATTGGAGATCCAAGACAAGGAGTACAAACCAGGAGTAGAAACATGAATGCTGCAATCTATTCCAGCTTTTTGTCTCAAATTGAACCTAAAAGATTTGAAGAAGCAATAATGGATCCACAATGGACTGAAGCAATGCAAGAAGAGCTTAATCAGTTCAAGAGGTGCAAGGTTTGGGAACTTGTTCCTAAACCTAAAGACCACAATATAATAGGAGTTAAGTGGATCTACAGGAATAAGATGGATGAACAAGGTGTCATCATTAAGAATAAAGCTAGACTGGTTGCTAAAGGATATAGGCAAGAAGAAGGTATTGATTTTGATCAAACCTTTGCTCCAGTAGCCAGACTGGAAGCCATAAGAGTGTTCTTGGCCTATGCAACCTATCAAGGATTCAAGGTATACCAAATGGATGTCAAGTCAGCATTCCTAAATGGTAATTTGAAAGAAGAAGTCTATGTGGAGCAGTCTTCAGGTTTTGTTGATCCAACTCTACCTCATCATGTCTATAGAGTTAGGAAAGCATTATATGGGTTAAAGCAAGCCCCTAGAGCTTGGTATGAAACCCTATCTAGTTTCCTCATTGAGAAAAAGTTCTCAAGGGGGAAAATAGATAAGATTCTATTCCTTAGGGAATCTAGAGGCAAAGTCATACTTGTCCAAATATATGTAGATGACATTATATTTGGGTCTATTGAAAGTAGCCTTTGCAGAAAGTTTGCAAAGCTTATGCAAAGTCAGTTTGAGATGAGTAGTATGGGAGAGCTGAAGTTTTTCTTGGGTCTCCAAGTTAAACAGACTGAAAATGGTTTATCCATATGTCAGTCCAAGTTCACCCTAGAACTCATAAGGAAGTATGGTATGGATTCATCCAGTACCATGAAGACTCCTATGGGGTCAAGTATGTCTCTTAGCAAGGATGATACAGGGACACCTGTAGATGAAACCTTATATAGAGGGGTAGTTGGCTCCCTATTATACTTGACTGCTAGTAGACCAGACATCATGTATGCTACATGTGTTTGTGCAAGATATCAAGCCTGCCCTAAAGAGTCTCACTTGACTGCTGTCAAGAGAATTTTGAGATATCTAAAGGGCACTCCCTATCTAGGCCTCTGGTACCCTAGGAATGTATACTTTGATCTAACAGGTTATTCAGATGCAGACTTTGCAGGATGCAAAGAGGATAGAAAGAGCATTACTGGAACCTGTCAATTCCTAGGTGGAAGTCTAATTTCATGGAGCAGAAAAAGCAGACTAGTGTGGCTATCTCCACAGCTGAGTCAGAATATGTGGCTGTAGGAAGTTGCTGTGCTCAACTTCTGTGGATTCAACATCAGCTAGAGGACTATGGATTTCAGGTAAGTAGAACTCCACTTTACTGTGATTCTACAAGTGCTATTTCAATAGCTAATAACCCTGTATCTCATAGTAGAACAAAACATATTGAGATTAAATATCACTTTCTTAGAGAACATGTAGAAAGAGAAGATATTTCACTTGAATATGTTAAAACAGATGAACAAGTAGCTGATATGTTTACTAAGCCATTAGAAGAAGCTAAGTTCAATAGATTCAAAATTGAACTAGGTATGATAAACTTAGACTAAGTTTACAGAATAGAAAATTGGCTAAGTAAAAAGGTGTCGACACATAGACAAGTCTATGTCGACACAGAATAGTGGTGTCGACACTTCAGGAAAAAGGTGTCAATGTCGACACTTCAGAATGTTAGTGTCGACACATGTGTGTCGAGACATTATAAGTCATTGTCGACACTTATTGCCAGTGTCGACACATGTTTAGCTAGCTGTCCCGCCTGTTCATCTTCAAAATCAGAAAGGTATAAATAGGGTTCTATCTTTGTTTGTCGACACGCTTTCAGAGTTTCGAGACCACAACTCCTGTGTCGACACCTCTCTTTTCTCAAGACTAATTCTCCAAACCCTAATGGCTGCTAAGCTTGAGGAGAACGTGAACGAGGGCTATGAGCTAGTGTGCAGCGCGTTCGACGACGCAGATCAAGAAATCAAATCGGTGATAACCCTAGTCGCCAATTCTGGACTTGAATACTTGGTTTCAGAACCAACAAAGATTTGGAAGAAGGAAGTGCTCGAATTCCTTACTGGAGCTGCAGTTGATGAATCTGAATACAGAATCAAATCCAGAGTTCATGGATCCAAGGTCAAGATTTCACCAAAAAGTCTGAGGAAGGTACTCCAGCTACCTAAGACTCAAGATGAAGAAGAAGTAACTGCCTCCAAGATTAGGGAAGCTTTAGTTTGGTGTGGACTTGATCCCAAACTGAAGATAGGTTCTGTGTTTAATAGGAAATGCATGAACAACCAAGGAAAGTTCATGTCAGAGATTGTGGGAAAGGTTATCCTCAGTAAGCCAGGAGGGCATGACAGGGTGTCAGCCTCCATGTTCAATGTCATGACCAGAATAATATTCACCCTAAGAACAGATTGGTCTATGATAGTTTATGAGAAAATAAAGAAAAGTCTGAAAAAGCCCAACCTGGGCAGGATTATCAGTCTCTACCTAGCTGGTACCATACCAGAGGTAATGAGATCTGCTGCTGGAAGTAAGATCAATCACATGAGGAAGATGGATCAAAGGATCTTTTCTAGATGGGAAAGGGTGTTGTCAAAGGACATGCCTACCCCTGAGAAGCCAGTTACAGAGAAAGTCACTCCTCCCAGGAAGAAAAGGAAAACTGCTGTTGTGGCACAAGAGTCCTCAAGCAGTTCTGAGAGTGAAGAACAGGTGGTGTTCACACCTGATGAGCAAGAGGAAGAGACAGTAGTAAAGACCCCTGCTGCTCAAGATGTATCTGAGATCCAGGGGGAGCTGCCTCAAGCTAGCCCCATCCATAGGGATCACAGCCAGGGGGAGCTTCCAGTAGTAGAAGAACCATCTACTCTGGACAGTGAGCAAGCCACCATCATTATCCAAGAGGTACTCACTGACTTAAAAACTTTAGACTATATTATAGAAGATGCTAATTTGTCTGATGTCCATCAGCAAACTCAGCTAGACAGTCAAGTTCCAGATGTTGTTTTAGAAGACAAATCTGCTGAACAAGAAGTGGTACCTGAGTCAGTGGTTGAAGAGCAAAGACTATCTCCAGCTCCATCCCCTCATGAATATACAATGGAAGATTTGTTTCTAAATCTGGATCAGGCAGATTTTGACAAAGAAATTGATGCTGAAGATAAGAGTGCTGCTGCTGAGGGGGAGCACATGGAAGTTCTGGAAGAGCCTATTAGGTTGGAAACTGAAAAGGCAACTGCTGTGCCAGCTGACAAACCTCAAAGCCCTAAGGATAGGGTTGATATTGCCAGCACTTCTGCCTTTGAGGATGAGGAGAGTGCTAGGGCCAAGAAGAAGAAACTCTATGTTTTTAAAAGAAGAAGTCAGAGTTACAAGAAAGCCTTGCAATCCATTGCCCCACAGCCTATAGTTCAACAAGCTCCAACAGTTGATTATAGTGCTTTGATGATTGCCATGCAGATCAAGTTGGATGAGCAAAGGAAGGCAATAGAGGCTTATGTGGATGACGGGCACAAGTCCCTACAGTTTGATCTTGCACAATATATCAAATCTATAAGGTTTGAAATGAACCTGAACAAAAAGGAAATGACTGACTGCTTCCACAAGGGTGGGAATGTAGTAGTCTATTTGGCAACTCACCAGGAGAAGATCAAGGCTCAGGTAGATGATATAGCATTAAAGCAAGGATATGTGCTGGAGAATCAGTTAAGAATGAATGATAATTTGACTACCTCCCATAATGCTATAGTCACTGAGTTGAAGAATAAGACTGCTGAACCTTCAACATCTACTGCTGCTGCTAAGGCTGACTTTGATAAGGTCTTTCAAGCTGAGATTTCTGCTGTCAAGACTGCAATTAAAGATTCCCAGAAGGCCATCTCTGAACAGCTCACTAAGCTCAGACCTTACTTTAAAGAGGGCATCAGGTATTTGGATAGTCAGATAAGGTTTCAAAAGGATGATGTCAGAGACCATATGACTAGAGAAGTCATAAAGGGGGAGAGAGTATTAGTCAAAGCTAGCTCTGACCATGCCAAATGGATATCTAACTCCATCAGAGCTACACTGGGCTATCCTCCACTTTGTGATGATGATAATGTGGCTGAATCAGGAATACAAACTGCATATCTTGGAGGTGAGCAACAAGAAGTAGCTCAAGTGATATATCCACCTCCCGATTTTGACATGGTTCAAGCAGATGTCAGCACAATGTATAGCCCAACTGAGGGCAAGGCCAATGTTCATATTGAGAAGGTTGTTCAACCTATTTCTGAAGCTTTGCAAGAGGATCTGAACAAAGAAGAAGAGACAAGATTGTCTAAAAAGAGGTTTAGGGAACAAGCAGAACAAAAGCCAGATTTTGAACAATGGAGCCCTACCTCTAGAAATATAATTCTAACTGCCTGGAAAGCTGCTAAAGACAACATGAATGACAGGAACAAATGGTTCTCTGAGGCAGAATGGAGGAAACATGAAATAAGGCAGGAGGCTATAGTACAATTCAGAAGAAAGGCTAAGATGGGAAAGCTACCTCCTACTACTGTGGAGCCTAGCAAGTACTTCCCCAAGCCATATCACTACTTTGAGAGGCAGAAAATCAAAGCAGAAGAGCTGAAAAAGAAGGACTTAAAAGGAAAGAAGCCTGCTGTTGCTGAACCTGCTGAAGCCCCTGTCAAAGCTCAAGTTCAAGCTGGAAAGGGAATAGTTATCAAAGAACCTGATCAGAAATAGATTAGGATTAAACTTGAAGCTTGTTGAAATCTGTTGAATGTAAAACATTTTTGTAAACCATTAAAGGTGTATTAAAAATGTTAGAACAATATATGATAAATATATTTCATGGTTGTTCTGAGAAGTATCTATTTCTTAATTGTTCTGAAATGATGAATGTGTATACATGTGTGTATTTCTACATGTTTATGTTTACCCTGCTGTTTATAATCTACTGTACATCATTTTGTAATTTTAATTATGGATGGTGTATATCATTGACTAAGGGTTATGACTTCTCCAAATAGGGAGAGATTGTTGGGTACATTGGTCCAATGTACCTGATTTGAAGAAGCCTCACCCAACTCAATGATATACATCATAATGTATTTGATGTATGTTTGAGTTATTTGTGCAGGTTAAGAAATCACTGGACTGAAGCAAAAAGTTTCTAAGTCCATGTGTCGACACCCAGAGGGAAAGTGTCGACACTCAAGAAGACTTGTGTCGACACCCAGACAAGCAGTGTCGACACTTGGAGTCATTGTGTCGACACCTGGGAAGCAGAGTCGACACCAGACAGAAAGTGTCGACACTTGGAGCTGTGTCGACACTCAGTGAAGAAAAGTGCAGACAGAAAGTGTCGACACAAGGAGCTGTGTCGACACCCAGTGAAGCTGTGTCTACACCAGAAAGTGTCGACACTTGGAGCTGTGTCGACACTGAGCAAAAGTCTGCAGAGTCTAAGTACAAGTGTCGACACTCAACACAATGTGTCGACACTAAGCAGAAGAGTCAGCACTTGAAGCTTGTGTCGACACTCAACACAATGTGTTGACACTCAACAGAAGAGTCAACATTTGAACTATGTGTCGACACTCAGAACAATGTGTCGACACACAGCTGAAGACTCAACACTTGAAGGAAGTGTCGACACATGGAGCTATGTCGACACTTAGCAAAGAATAGAAAGAACAACAAATTATTCTAAGTACAAGTGTCGACACTATGGGAATGTGTCGACACTCAGCTGAAGTCTCAACAACAAGAAGGTGTGTCGACACAAGGAGCTGTGTCGACACTCAGCAAGATTCAACATAGAAGACTATGTGTCGACACCAAGAAGTAGTGTCGACACTTGACAGATTCAACACAAGAAGTTGTGTCGACACAAAGGAGATGTGTCGACACATAGAAGAATTCAGCAAAAGCTAGAAGAACAAGTACTTGTGTCGACACTTAATTTCAGTGTCGACACATGCAGAAGAATCTGTGTCGAGACATACAAGGAAATGTGTCGACACCTTGTAGACTTGTGTCGACACTTACACAACATGTGTCGACACTTCGACTATAAGTGTCGACACTTAAAGATAGAAAGTCTCGACACTTACTGACTGTTAGAGATTTTCAAGAAGTGACTGGTTGACATGACAGCTGCCGATCCAGCCGGTCTACAGCAACTGTCAGAGATGTCAGAAGTCAGTTATGAACCGGACCAGCCGGTTACCATGAAGAAGGCCTATAAATAGGCATCCACAGTTTACAGAAACTGTTGTTGTTGAAGTTGTTGAAAGAGTTGATCAAGTGATTAACAAGTAGTACAGATTATTCAAGTAATCAGAAAAGTAGTACACAGAGTATCAACACAAGAAGATCTTGCAGTCCAACTGCAGATCTAAGAAGTTGGAGAGAGAGGGCTCCATCCAAGAAATCAGCCTTTGGAACTAGGCTGAGAAGAAGGATTCAGATTCAGTCTGGATCTTAAGTGGCAGAGGTCAAGGAACAACTGCAGAGGATTCAGCCTTATTCAGTTCTACTCAAGAAGCTTTGAAGAAAGCTAAGTCAGGGTGAATCCAGCTGAGTTCTTCCAAGAACTCATCAAGAATCTCTCAACTCCCCTCCTTTAATTCTGAGTTGTAGAGTTATAATTTGTAATATCTTTTTAACTTGTAGGATCCATTGGATCTGAGTGATTGTAAGCCTATATTTATAAAGGCTGAGGGTAGGGCTTGTTTGCCTGAGTGTAGGAGATAGAGATCTCTGAGTGTAGGCCTTGTTGGCTGAGTGTAGGCCTTGGATTGGCTGAGTGTAGGCCTTGATTGGCTGAGTGTAGGCTTTGAGATAAAGCTGAGTTGTAAGGCTTTGGGCCTGAGGTAGGAACCAATTTGGGTTCTGAGACAGTGGAGAAGTTTGGCCGAATCTAGTACACTGCTAGATAGGCGAAGGGGGAAAGTGGATGTACCCATATCTTGGGGAACCACTATAAAACACTGTGTGCTGTGCTGTGTATGTTTTGTTATTGCTGTTTGCTGTGCAAAAGTAGTTAGAACTCTGTGATTTAACTAAGTGGCTGCCAACAAAGTTAGAAAAGGATTAGGTCACCTATTCACCCCCCCCCCCTCTAGGTGTTTAGGTACCATATATTTCAATTTTCTTCAGACTCAGAACCCTGAGGGATTTCATAAAGAGCATCCAAAGCTTTCAAAGCTTTATCAGAAAGAATAGCTTTTTCTGGAGGAGGGGCAGAAGGTTCAGGAACTGGAATTGGAGTTTCATCAACAATAGAAGAAGTAACTGTGCAGGAATCAGAAATGATAGAGGCAGAGCTTTCAGCTTCTACCTTGTTCTCTTCTTCAATGTCAGCTAGAATTAGTTCATCCAAATCTGGCAGGGGAGAGTCATCCATAACAAAAGTTGGGGCTAGAATTTCTTCTGGAATGACCTCTGGACTCGAAGCTGAGATGGAAGCTGGAGCTGAAAGAGAAAAATTGGCACAGAGTTGCTTAGCAACTTCTGGACTTACTGGAGAGGTGTATGGTACAATATCCAAACTTGGCTTAGTAAAATCTGCTGGGAGAAATTGCAAATGTACAGTATCAAAAATTTCCAGTAATTCTGGTAGCAAAATGAATTAACTCAATCATTTCAGAATCAAATTTTGTCAAAATTTCTGTATCCTCATCTGAATCTGCATCTGCTGGAGAGGGGACTACTACTGTGACTGCTGCTGCTACTGTATCTGAATCTATTGCAACATCATTACTGAGCATCTGCCCTTGCCTGGGTTCAGGAGAACCTGAAGCCAGGCCCCTAGATGAAGAGGGGACAGCAGATAGTGCAAAAATCTGGGAAGATAAAGAATTGATGGAGGTCACAAGAGGTGTAATGGCCTCTTGGATTAGGGATTTGATGAGGGGAGTGAGCAAGGATATGATGGTAGATACAGTGGGGGTTTCCAATGATGGAGAGATGATGGTGGAAGGTAGAGAAGTAGATGATGGAGGAAGAACAGATGGAGGGGATAGAGGAGGAATAACTTGAGTGGGATGAATGGATGGAGATGAAGATGTAATGGGGGAATCTGGCATGGAAATATCTGTGGGTATGGTGTAGGATGGAATGGAGGATAAGTGTGGGGGAAGAGGAGACTGATGAGGTGTAGTAAGTGATGTCTCATGAGGTGAAGTAGGTGGTGTAGGAATGTTTGAAATGTCAAGTGGTGGAGATTTAGGTGTGGTAGCAGGAATGGAAGAGGAGGGGAGTTGTTTGGCTGGAAGTGCAAGAAGAGAAGATGGAGATGGAAGGATCTCTTCTGCAGGCTAGGGAGCGGCCTTTACAGCCCTGGTGCTCTCAAAAGTTTGGATGGAAGAGGAAGCAGCCTTTGAGGGCTTGGAGATTGTCCTCTCCCACCTGCCAAACAGAGCGCAGGTGAGGCTCTTGCTGGCATTTATGAAGATCGTCTGGGAGACTATACATTCAGCAGCCTTCTCGTGGAGGAAAATCCCCAAAATTCTGCCGAAGCAGACTTCCTTCTTGCTGTTCTTTTTCCTTATCAATTCAAAGATGATTGTGCCCCAGTTGACACGTCTCTTATTCACCACGATGCACATAACCAGGAATTGGTAGCGGGTTATGTAATCATGCGCTGAGTGCTTTCCCATTAGCACTTTTCCTACAATGTCTGCCAGAAACTGGTACGCGGCAGATAGTTGCTTCTTCAACAACTTATTAGGGCTGCTTCCTGAAAAACCCATTAGCTTCAGCATGTCACCAAACTCTTCAGAATCCATTTCTATGTTATCCTCTCCATTCACTAGACCAAAAATCTCAGACAGAATTGCGGGAGATAACAGAATAGTAGTACTCCCGATAGTTTGTGTCACGGTATCATCCTCAGAAGTAGTAGATGTATATACCCATTCTCTTATTTCAGCGGAGTGCAATTTAATTCTACGGGTCATGAAATCCTTTAGATTCAGTTCCTCTAGCAGTTCCAAGATGTAGAGGAAAATGGGATCAGAATGCTGAAAAGAGTCAAAATCCATATCGAATCCCGTATCAAATTTCATCGCTGCTAACGCTCCTGCGGGGATCGCCATTGATGACCTGTAAGAAAGACACAGAGAAAAACGGCGATCAAGAGCAAACCTAGATATAAGATTTTCAGAATATGAATCGACAATCTCTGTTCCATGAAAAAGAAAAATTCTTCGAACTGAGCTCGACGAAATACATTATAGACAGATAATTCGTCGATCTCATCCAGAAGAATCGAAAACAGTTCGTCGAACTCCGTTCGACGAAGCGTCTTCTGAAGCAAAGTTCGTCGATCTCCGGTCGACGAAAGTTGTTTCCACACACAGAGAATTTGTCGATCCCCGTTCAACGAGAATATCTCAAACTTTCCCTAATTCGTTGAACTCCGTTCGACGAACTATGGAAAATTCGTCGAATGCAGACATAAGTTAATTTAACTCTTCTCCATTAATCATTCCCAGTTGATTTATAAAGAACAGATGGGTTTTCTCATCCAAAGGCTTGGTGAAAATGTCTGCTCTCTGTAAATCAATAGGAATATGGATTAAGTTAATTTTCTTTTTGTCTACATTATCTCTAATGAAATGTTGTATTATTTCAATATGTTTAGTCCTAGAATGATGAACTGGATTCTGTGCTATGGCAATAGCACTAGTATTATCAAAAAATAAAGTTGAATTATTTAAGTTGACACCATAGTCTAGGAGTTGGTTTTGTATCCATAGCATTTGTGAACAGCAGCAGCCAGCAGCCATGTATTCTGCTTTTGCACTTGATGTAGACACAGATGTCTGCTTTTTACAAAACAAGGAGACAAGTCTCATACCAAGGAACTGGCAAGTTCTAGAGGTACTTTTCCTGTCCACTCTACATCCAGCATAGTCAGCATCTGAGTATCCAGTTAACTCAAATCCTGACTCTACAGGATACCAGAGTCCTAGATTAGGGCAACTCTTTATATATCTCAAAATTCTTTTTAGGAAAATAAGGTGAGATTCTTTAGGGTTTACTTGGAACCTAGCACAAAGGCATGTGACAAACATTGTGTCAATTCTGCTAGCTGTTAGGTATAATAGGGATCCAATAATTGACCTATAATTTTTCTGATCTACAGGTTTCCCTGCTGCATCAGAATCCACAACAGCATTTGTAGCCATAGGGGTTTTCATTCCTGAAGCATCACCCATCCCAAACTTCTTGATAAGCTCTTTATCATACTTAGCTTGGTAGAGGAAGATACCATCAGGGAGCTGCTTCACTTGGAGACCAAGGAAGTAGGAAAGCTCGCCCATGCTACTCATCTCAAATTTAGAATGCATGAGGTCATCAAACCTCTTGCACAATTTGGGATCAGTAGACCCAAAAATAATGTCATCCACATATATTTGTACTAACAGTATTTGGTCCTTATGATGTCTAGTGAAAAGGGTTTTATCTATGGTTCCTCTTGTAAATTTATGCTCTAAAAGAAATCTTGCTAGGGTCTCATACCAAGCTCTTGGAGCTTGCTTTAAACCATAGAGAGCTTTATGCAATTTAAAAACAAAAGAGGGTTGAGTTGGAGAGATAAAACCTGGAGGTTGTTCTACATAAATCTCTTCTTAAAGTACTCCATTCAGAAATGCACTTTTGACATCCATTTGGTAGACCTTGAATCTCTTGTGAGCTGCATAGGCCAGGAATATTCTTATGGCCTCTAACCTTGCAACAGGGGCAAAGGTTTGGTCATAGTAAATTCCTTCTTCTTGCCTGTAGCCTTGAGAAACAAGCCTGGCCTTGTTCCTCACTACATTGCCTTGAGCATCCAACTTATTCCTGTAGACCCATTTGGTTCCAATAACTGGGTAGTTATGGGGTCTTGGAACCAAATCCTAAACTCTACATCTCTTAAACTGATTTAGTTCCTCTTGCATTGCAATGATCCAGTGGGGATCTTGCTCTGCTTCATGAATGGTGAGAGGTTCAATTTGAGAGAGAAAACAAGCATGCATCAAGTCTTGGTTGAGTTGATGCCTTATCTGTACACCTGCTGAAATGTCTCCAATCACTTGAGATCTGGGGTGATCTCTAAGTGTGACAAGATCAGTTGGTGGAGTTGGTTGAGCAACAGCTTCAGTAATTAATTCCTCTTGGGGAATGGTACTAGCTGTTGAGGGAAGTTCAGCCACTTCCTCTTGAATTTCTTCTTCATTATCTTCAGCAACCTGTGGAGTAGGATGGGTTGATACCTCTTGGGTAAGGTTTAGTCCATCCATAGACTTACACAATTGTGGAACCTGCAAAAAGCTATTCGTAGAAATTTCTTTCTCCTTATATGACATGTTAGCTTCATCAAAAGATACATGAACAGATTCTTCAATTTTAAGGGTGGATTTATTAAAAACCATATAGGCCTTGCTTACTTGGGAATATACTAAAAAAATCCCTTCTTCAGGCTTAGCCTCAAACTTTCTAATGTATCTTTTGTTATTAGTGTGAATGTAATAAATACAACCAAAACTTTAAAGTATGTGATTTTAGGTTTCTTCCCTTTAAGTAATTCATAGGGGGTCTTATTTTTCAGTTTATGTATAAGACTTCTATTCAGGACATAGTTGGCAGTATTTACAGCTTCTGCCTAAAAGGAAAGAGGCATGTAAGCTTCTGCCAATAATGTACCTGCAGATTCAATGAGTGTCCTATTTTTCCTTTCAGCAACCCATTTTGTTGGGGAGTTCTAGGAGCTGAGAAGCACTTCCTGATACCTTCCTTCTCACAGAACTCATGCATAAGAAGAGACTCAAACTCTGTGCCATGATCACTTCTGATCAATGCAACATGAGTAGAGAACTCAATCTATATGGTCCTGAGAAAATCTGTAAGAACCTTGAATGTATCTGACCTAGCTCTTAGAAAGGCTACCCAACTGAATCTAGAGAAGTCATCAACATCACTAAAGTATAATACTTCCCTCCTAGGCTTTGTACTGTAATGGGTCCAAATAGATCCACATGAAGCAAATACAATATCCTAGGTGAATCACTTTTATTAATGGATTTAAAGCTAATTTTGGTTTGCTTGCCTAACTGACAAGCCCTGCATAGGCTTTCCTTCTTGTAGGGGCTAGAAGGTAAACCTCTAACAAGGTTGTCCTTAGATAACCTAGATATATTCTTAAGGTTTACATGTCCTAATCTTTTATGCCATAACTCATTTTGATTACTAGTAACATTCAGTAAGCAGATATCAGTTGTGGCAGAAATAAAATCTACTAAATATCTGTTACCTTGTCTAGGTCCAATTAAAACAGTTTTGTTATCATTATCAATAATAGAATAGGAAGTAGAGTTAAAATGTACCTGATAACCTTCATCACATAATTGACTTATGGATATAAGGTTATGTTTGAGTCCTCTTACATATGTCACTTTCTTGAAAGTCACTCATCCAATCTTCACTGTCCCATATCCTTCTGATTGACCACTGTTGGAATCTCCAAAAATCACCTTTGGTCCTAGCTTAAGCTTGTAATTGGATAGATTGCCCTTGCTGCCTGTCATGTGTTTGGAGCATCCATTGTCCAAGTACCAAGTTTGACTCACCCTTGGACAGCTTTTCACCTGTACCTACAAAGAAAAACAAAATTCAATTATTCTTGACCCAGGTTACCTTGGGTCCTTTATTTGGTTGAAAAGTAAAGCTGGAAATAACTGATAAAGTAGGTTGAGATTTATAACCTAAGGGGTGATATCTCCTAGGTGGAATTACCCAATTAGCTACTGGATTAAATGTCTTATTAGTTGGTTTAAAATTTCTGTAAGAGAAATGATTTAGGTTTGGTCTTTCTGGGTTCGATGAATTGTTGTAAGTTCGTCGACCAGAGTTCGACGAATAGGGTTGAGATCGTCGATCTCTGCTCAGAGAATGACAGTAGTCATTTTCTGTGCCCCAAGTTCGTCGATCTCTGCTCGACAAACCATACACAGTTGGTCGATCACAGTTAGACGAATTGTTATATCTGAAGTTTGTGTTCATCGTTCGTTGATCTGGGTTCGACGAACTGGCAACATTTCGTCGATCTGAGTTCGACGAGTGCTACTGAACTTTGTTTTTATTTGCTATTTTCAGATTTCTGTTTCTCCTGTCCATGGGTCTAGGATTGTTTTCTGACATTGGTTTGTCTATTAACTTTTCTTTTCCCTTTGCAGATATAAACTTGATAGAGGTTGAAAGAATATTTTTCTTAATTATGGGGGCTAAACTTGATGAAGCACCCAAGCCCAGTTTGCCATTTAATCTGACATTCGCTGTGCTTGTAATGTCCATCAGCTTGAGGCTTCTCCCATTGAGATATTGCTCAAGTTGCTTGGCCTCACATAATTCAGATTTTAGTTTAATTATTTGTTCATTAGCTAAGGTTAATTGGTCTGTTAGCTTTATGTTTTCTGAATTTACAGATTCAAGACTTCCTAATATTTCTCTAAGAGTTTTTATTTCTTTTTCTGAATTGATTAAGTCTAAACCCATAGATTTGAATTCAGCTTTAAATAAATCAGAACAAAAGTCAAAACTAGAAATAACCTGATCTGCCTCTGAGTCTGAGGCAGCTTCATCCTCAGATTCTTCTTCTGATCCAGAATTGTTCTTGGAGGCATCAATTGCCATTAGGCACACCTCCTCGGATCTTACTTTTTCTTCTTCTTCACTTGAACTGGAGGAAGATGTTTCTTCTTCTGTATCACTCCAAGTCTCAGCAACAAATCCTTTGTCCTTCTTTTTATATTTGCTGGAGGAGGGTCTGCTGCTGTGCTTTCTCCTGGAATCCTTATCTCTGCACTTTTCCTTCTTCTGGTTTTCTGGACATTCTGAAATGTAATGTCCAGGCTTTCTGCACCCAAAGCACACAACCTCCTTGGTTGGTGTCTTGTCATACTTGGGCTTATCATCCTGTCTGGATGATTTCCTTCTGAAGTCCTTGCTTGCCATCTTGTAGAATCTTTTGGCAAAGAGACTCATGAGCTCTTCATTGGAAGTTGATGTCTCACTTTCTTCAGATGCTTTGAAGGATATGCTATGCTCCTTTCTAACTGGAGTTGTTGCCTTCTGTTCTGCTGCATCTCTTGATTTTATCAGCTGCTCATAGGATTTTAACTTGCCTAATAGAGACTCAGTTGAGATCACATTGAGGCTTCTGGCTTCTTTGATTGGCCAGATTGTAGAATCCCAAGAGATAGGGAAACACATCAGAATCTTATCATTCCCCTCTGTCAAGGTGATGTCCTTGTCCAATGTTTTGAGCTCATTGATGATTGAACTCAGTCTATTGTACATGTCAGCCACTGATTTTGTCTCATCCTTTTTGAAGTTTTCATACAGGGAAATGAGACTGGATCTTCTATCCTTTCTTTCATCTGCAGAGCCAGCTACCATTTGGTTAAGGGAATCCCAAATGGCCTTGGCTGAGGTGCACTCAGCCACTTTATGGAATATGTCATCTGACATAGTCTGGGCAAAGATATTCATTGCCTTAGCATCAGCCATCTTGTCTTTCTTGTAGTCTTCATTGTTATCTGGAGGAGGAACTGCAGTCATGTTTGTTGAAGTGCTTGTAGAAGCTGTAGGTGTTGGAGGTACACTGATGAATTGTAAATATACATATTTTTGCGGACATTAATTTAGTCGTTTTCATTTATTTTCGTCGTTTTTACTTATTTTTGTTCAATAAAATGCTCCTACTCTTGTAAATTTACTACTAACTTGTTTTATTTTATTTTTCAGAAAAAGTCCAAAATCTGCCAAAATTGGGCAGTACACGCCCGTGTCATTTGGATCACGCCCGTGACCAGGGCGTGACAGCTCAAAATCCCGTGAAGTTGCAAATTTCTGAAGCAAAAAGCTTGACACGCCTGGCGTCACGCCCGTGTCACCCGACACGGGGCGTGACACAAGCCCGTGTCCTCTCCACTCGACGAATTCAGTTCAACGATCGTCGAACCCGCGACACGCCCAGAGTCACGCCCTTGACCTAGGGCGTGACTCAAGCTTAGCTCGACGATTTCAACTCGACACTTTCCGCTCGACATTGGTCGAGTGTCGACACCAACCGACACGCCCAGAGTCACGACCGTGACCGTGGGCGTGACTTCGCCACCTGTCCCGACAAGATGCTGCCGAAGACTTTTGACGCAACCCGCACCCGGTTCTACCGCCCCGACACGCCCAGCGTCACGCCCGTGATCGGGGCCGTGACATCCGCGAACTCAGCCCGAAGTCAACTTTCCTGTCAAATCTTCGACCGCCATCATGAATAGTAGTGACACCCCCCCCCCCGACACGCCCGTGTCGGAGGGCGTGTACTTAGAATTTTTTGCTTATAAATTGCCCATTTCTGTAAGGTCCAAGGGTTCACATTTTTGAGCCACTTTGGTGTTTTTTGTGGGCTGCATCCGTGATTCTAGTGCTATGTAAGGAGATTTCTCCCCCCTTCCTTTCATTTTTTGCTTTGCTTTATCTTTTAGCTTTGTAATAGCTTTGTAATCGTTTCCTTTAATCAATAAAAATGGTAGCTTTTCTCTTCTTATTTGGCTTTGGAATGAACTCATGTGCCCACTTTTCTTCTCATTTTATCCTTAGTTTCACCTTTGTTTTTCTCTTTATGAAAAGTGTGTGTGTGTGTATGAGTGTAATATGTTTAATAGTCATGTTTTTAACTTGTCTTCATGATAGGTTTTGTAGTAGATTTTATTTCCAAGCATGGTATGATGGGGTTATCTCATCTTCAACATGTTCTTCCTTAATGTTTTTTTTATTATGCTTTCATTCTTATGTATTTATAAAAGAGTTGAAAGTGATTTTGATGTTTTTTTTACTTATTTTTTTTTGTAGGATTGTAAAACCCTTTTTGTTATTTTCATTTTCTTTTCACTTTTTAATAGCTTTTATGAAAACATAAGAATGAAAATGTTGTAATTTTAATTTTCCAAGAACTTTGGTTTTTTATTTTGTTTTGAAAAAAACTTTTGTTCTCTAAAAATTTCATTTTGTTCTTTTTATTTGTTTTTGGCAAAACCTAATCATGAAAAAGTAAATATTTTAATTTTTAGGTAACTTTCATTTTGCTTTTAATTTGTGTGTGTGAGTGTATGAGAATAATGTTTTGATGCTTTGTTCAATTTATGTAGAGTGTGTGAGAATAGGTGTTAGTTTTTCATGCTTTATTTTTCATGCTTTATTTTATCATTTTCTTTAATTATGAAGAGTGCGTGTGTGTAGGAGATAGTTTTATGGCTTTCTTTCAATTCATATAGAGTGTGTGTGTTTGTGTGCATTTATTTCCGCCTACTCGTTAAGAGTTAAATGACGCATCATTTTCATTGCCCGCCTACTCGTTTGAGTAGGACTTGTAAATCTCTTTCTTTATTTTTTCCGCCTACTCACTTGAGTTAAATGGACGGACTTTATTTCTCACCTACTCGTTTGAGTAGGACTTGACTCGCATTTATTTTAGCCTACTCGTTTGAGTTAAATGGCGTGTCTTTATCTCCCTGTAAATATTTGAGAAAGACCTGTAATCGCATTTACTTTCTCCTACTCATTCGAGTAGGACTCGCTTTCATTTTAGTCCTACTCGTTTGAGTAGGACCTGCAATTTTTAGCTTTTATTTCCTGCCCCCACTCGTTTGAGTGGGACTTGCAATTTCAACTATGCAAATTTCTTTTGTGTGTAACTTAGTTTCTGTTTTATTTATAATTTGGAGTGTGCGTGAGTTCTTATTTTAGCTAACTTTTCAGCTTTCTAAATGTTTGTTATTTTTTATGTCCTCTTCTTATAATCATTTAGCGTGTAATTTCGAACTCGCACCTCATTAAATTATAAAGCCGTCCACATACCGATGTGTGGCTAATCGTTATTAGACTCGGCATCGAAGAGCATTGGGACATTTAAAATGATTCGTAATAATTAAAGCTCTTTATTTTCACTTTAATTTACGGACTTAAGGTTTACCCCGGGTTAACGACGCGTAGGACCACAAATCGATGTGTGGGCCCTATTTCCGTTATCCATACACTAGCTAGCCGAGAGGCCGTGTATATGGACAGATCACCCCTCGGTAAATAGAGTTGCGTGCATACCCTCGAGAGAGGACAAGCGTAATTCTACCGGATTGGGTTCCCCACCCAATAGCGGGGTTCTTAGCATAAAGCGGGCGTTAAGAGGAATCCTTCGTCGGACTAATGTTTGGTCGAATAGTCTTAACCTTCAGGTGAGCAATATTCCTAGAGATAAGTGCACTCACATTTGTGGAACCTCCACGGCCAAGTTGCCTTTTATTAATTTGAAAACTAAGTCCTATAATTATTAAAAATTGTTTTAGTCTTAATCCGATTCGATGCCGAGCGTTAACCCTTCATCGAATATTTTCTAAATCGTTTTTTCGCTCCCTTACTTTTTCCGTCTTTACTTAATTAAAATATCCACCTTACTTTCAGTAAAATAATAGTCCTCCCGGAGGAGTAAGAATAGTCAACACGACCTTGAGAACAATACGACCTCGGTATTCCCCCGAATATCGAGTACTACTTGCGATAGGTGCACTTTCCTCATCTAGCGTGCCCTCGGTGATCGACTCACCGAACCAACCACAGTAAGAGTCTGTTTACGGGCGCATCAAGTTTTTGGTGTCGTTGCCGGAGAATCTCTCTTTGAGTTGCTATTTCGAATTCCGGAGTCTATTACTTTTACTTATTTTCTATAAACTAAAAAAAAACTAAAAACTTTATTTTAAATAAAATAAAAAAAGGAGTTTATTTTGTTTTATTTTTGTTTGGGTGTATGACCCGTGGACAACCCTCCGAGTCTGAAGATTTTGACTTCGACCCTGAGATCGAACGCTATCTTGCGCATATTCGATCTCAACGCCGAAATCCTTCTTTAGATCCCGAGGAATCTATCGGAGAACCCACTGTTGTAGTTATGGCCGCGCCTAACCCTGCCCCGGCGGCCGAGCGTACTATATCTTATTACGCCCGGCCTAACCTGGATGATACTGGGTCGAATATTGTTCGCCCTGCGGTGGCGAATAATAATTTTGAAATAAAGTCGAGTGTCATTCAAATGGTCCAAAATGTCGTGAAGTTTGATGGAATGCCGGATGAGGACCCGAATGTTCACTTTTCCAATTTCTTAGAGATATGCGACACCTTCAAGATTAATGGTGTCACTGATGACGCCATTCGCTTGCGCTTATTTCCTTTTTCCCTTAAGTCCAAAGCCAAGGCGTGGTTGAATTCCCTCCCACGAGGATGTATCACCACGTGTGCTGAGTTGACGGAATGGTTCCTAACGAAGTACTTTCCTCCCGCAAAAACTACAAAGTTGCGGGCGGACATTTCTTCGTTTGTACAAAACGATCCTGAGTCTCTATATGAGACTTGGGAACGGTTTAAGGAATTCCTTCGCCGGTGCCCGCACCACGCGCTGCCAACGTGGTTGCAAGTTCAAATTTTTTATAATGGGCTTAATTTTCAGACGCGTCAAATGATTGACGCGGCTGCCGAGGGTACACTAAACAACAAAACCCCAGAGGGCGCCCAGACTTTATTCGAAGAGATGGCTATGAACGCCTATCAATGGAACGTCCCACGGGGACGCCCAATGCCGGCGGCTGGCCTTTTTGAAGTGGATGCCACTGCTATCTTAACCCTTCAAGTTGAAAGGTTAACAAAGCAGGTGGCGGAGATGTCTGCTGCCTCCTCCACTCCGCCTTGTTTTATTCCACCTAACGTCTGCGTGGCTGAAGAGTTCGTGGATTTCATGGGAAATTCGGGGCGTCCTTCCTTCAACCCCAACAACAACCCTTATAGTAATAACTATAATCCGGGTTGGAGGAATCACCCCAATTTCTCTTGGAGCAACCCGAATAATGCTCAACGCCCCCCTATTTCTTATGCGCCCGAATTTCTGCCTCCTCCTCCTCTTCCAAAACCCTCCCCGATGGAGGAAAATTTTTCGAAGTATATTGCGTCCAACGAGTCAAATATCCAGAACATCACCGGATCGCTAAAAACTCTCGAACAACAGGTTGGACAGCTGGCGAGGATGATGTCCGAGCGCGCGCTCGGGGCACTGCCGGGAAACACGGAGCCCAATCCACGGGAGAATGCCAACGCTATAACCCTCCGTAGCGGAAAGGAGGTGGTCGATCCAAAATGGACCGACCCTCAGGTACATATTTCACCTCCGACCCCTCTTCCCCTTTCTTCGATTACGCCGCCTTTACCGATTTTAAAAGAAAAAATTATTTTAAACAAGGCCCTTCCATATCCGCATAAGTTAGATAACGAGCGTAAGGACGCGCAATATGAAAAATTTATATTATTATGAAAACAAATTCACATTAATGTTCCTTTTTGAGAGGCTATCTCGCAAATGCCCAAATATGCGAAATTTTTAAAAGAATTACTTTCTAATAAACGTAAATTAGACGATATTTCGCATGTATCTCTCAACGCTGTCTTCTCGGCAGCCCTTACTAATAAATTACCGACAAAACAAAATGACCCGGGATGGTTTTCCATCCCGTGCCTTTTTGGCAATATATTAGTAAGTACGCCTTAGCTGATTTAGGGGCTAGCATTAATCTAATGCCGTTCTCGCTCTTTTCACGTTTGGGTTTGGGTACTCCTAGTCCTACGAATATGCACATCCAATTAGCGAATCGCTCGGTTAAGTTCCCTATCGGGGTTGTGGAGGACGTCCTTGTCCGAGTCAACAAGTTTACCTTCCCGGTAGACTTCGTCAACTTAGACGTCGAGGAGGACGCCGAGGTACCAATAATACTCGGTCGCCCTTTTCTCGCCACCTCCCGCGCACTAATAGATGTTAGTAATGGTAGTCTTCTCCTCCGAGTAGGCGATGATCCGGTTACTTTCTCTATTAATCCCTCGATGGACAATTTGTCATCGAGCGACGATTTCTGCTACTCTTTAGATACTTTTTTTGAAGATCGTTCTTCTCCCGTTTTCGAGTCCGTGTTTTTAAACGACGATATTTATGCGCTCGAGAATTTTAACTGCGATGAGGATACTTCTTTAGACTTGCCTTTCGAACCAATTGGTAAGAAAGACATAGGCATTAAAACCTCCCTAGAAGAACCGCCCATCCTAGACCTCAAACCCTTACCCGCATCGCTCAAATACGCATTTTTGGGAAAAGGTGATACGCTTCCCGTTATCATTTCTTCGGACTTGAGTGATTCAGAGACTTCCGATTTATTGGAAGTTTTATTTAAACATCGCCACGCAATTGCGTGGCAAATCTCTGACTTAAAGGGGATTAGCACCTCCTTTTGCACCCATAAGATATTTCTTAACGATAATTGCCGCAAAACGATTCAGCCGCAGCGTCGTCTTAACCCAAACATGAAAGACGTCGTTAAAGCCGAAATTATTAAGTTATTAGATGCGGGGATTATCTACCCTATTTCGGACAGTGCATGGGTTAGTCCCGTGCATGTCGTGCCCAAGAAGGGCGGTCTAACCGTAGTGGCGAATGAGCATAACGAGCTCGTCCCAACTCGTACTGTTACGGGTTGGCGAGTGTGCATCGATTATAGAAAACTTAATGATGCCACCCGCAAGGACCATTTCCCTCTTCCTTTCCTGGACAAGATTTTAGAGCGTTTATCCGGTCATCCATATTATTGTTTTCTTGATGATTTATCGGGGTTTTTCCAAATCCCCATTTCCCCCGATGATCAAGAGAAAACAACTTTTACTTGCCCGTTTGGCACCTTCGCATATCCAAGAATGCCATTTGGACTCTGCAATGCGCCGGCTACATTCCAAAGATGTATGCTAGCGATCTTTGGCGAGCTAGTAGAGGACATTATGGAAGTCTTTATGGATGACTTTTCTGTTTTCGGACGCACTTTTCCCGATTGCCTTCACAATTTAGATCGTGTCCTTCAACGGTGCGAGGACACAAGCCTTGTATTAAATTGGGAAAAATGCAACTTTATGGTTCGAGGAGGTTTGGTCCTCGGCCATATGATTTTGTCTAAGGGGATAGAGGTGGATAAGGCCAAGATAGAAATTATAAAAAAACTTTCGCATCCAACAAACGTAAAATCTATTAGGAGTTTTTTAGGCCATGCGGGCTTTTATCGACGCTTCATTCAAGACTTTTCAAAAATAACAAAGACGCTTACTCACCTCTTGGAAAAGGAACCACGTTTCATCTTTAGTAGCGAATGCGAGTCCGCCTTTAATTTAATAAAACAAAAATTTATCACTTCACCAATTTTAGTGGCCCCTAATTGGTCTCTCCCGTTTGAAATTATGTGCGACGCTAGTGATATTGCCTTAGGTGCCGTTCGTGGCCAACGAGTAGAAAAACATTTTCATCCTATTTATTACGCTAGCAAGACGCTCACTTCTGCACAAGTAAATTACACGACAACGGAAAAGGAACTCTTAGCCGTCGTTTTCGCTTTTGATAATTTTCACTCGTATATAACGCTATCTAAAGTTATCGTTTTTACCGATCACTCCGCGCTTAAATATTTATTAGCTAAAAATGATGCGAAGCCCCGCCTTCTTCGATGGATTCTCCTCCTACAAGAGTTTGATTTGGAGATCCGAGATAAGCGGGGAGCGGAAAATCTAGCGGCAGACCACCTCTCCCGTTTAGAAAATCCCGGTGCGGAAGCGCTCGTCGAATCTGAAAAAAATGACAGATTCCCCGAGGAACGCCTCCTTGCCATTCATTCTTCGTCATCTTCGCCCTGGTTCGCAGATTTTGCAAATTACTTAGTAGCGCGGGTGCTTCCAAAAGATTTTTCAAGTCATCAAAAGTAGAAATTCTTTTCTGACTTGAAAAATTTCTTTTGGAAGGACCCATTTCTTTTTCGTATCTGCGTGGACCAAGCCGTCCGAAGATGCGTTGCGGGTGTGGAGTGCTTGCAAATTATTAAGCACTACCACGAGGGTCCAGCCGGTGGGCATTATCAGGCCAACCGAACCTCTCGGAAGGCGCTAGAGTCGGGCTACTTTTGTCCCACTCTCTTCAAAGACGCGCATAATTTTGTGCGCGCATGCGATAGCTATCAGCGGTCGGGTAACATCTCTCGTCGCGACGAGATGCCCCAAAACATGTTTTTAGAGTGCGAAGTCTTCAATTTGTGGGGTATAGATTTTGTTGGCCCCCTACCTCCGTCTTTCAAAAATTTGTATATTTTAGTGGCGGTCGACTACGTATCAAGGTGGGCGGAAGCGCAAGCCCTCCCCACCAACGATGCGCGAGTCGTCGTTACATTTCTTAAAAAATTATTTTCTCGCTTCGGCATGCCTCACGCAATTATTAGTGACAGGGGAACGCATTTCTGTAACGCTCTTATGGCTAAGACGTTAGCTAAATACGGAGTCACACACAAGCTTGCCACCCCCTACCACCCGCAAACAAGTGGCCAAGTTGAGGTAGTAAATCGAGAGATTAAGCGAATTTTAGAAAAAACTGTTTCACTAAATAGGAAAGATTGGTCCGTTAAACTCGACGATGCGTTGTGGGCATATCGGACGACATACAAAACCGTAATTGGTTGTACGCCGTTCCGGTTAGTCTACGGCAAAGCGTGCCATTTACCCGTAGAACTCGAGCATCGCGCTCTTTGGGCTTTAAAACTCTTAAACCTCGACTCCAACTTAGCCGCTCAGAATATAAAACTGCAACTAAACGAGCTCGATGAATGGCGTGCAAACTCTTACGAGAGCAATAAATTCTATAAGGAGCGCTCTAAGTTATATCACGATCGAAATTTAAAGTCCCCAAAAATATTTTCTCCGGGCAATCTCGTGCTTCTTTATAATTCACGCCTTAAACTTTTTCCCGGTAAACTAAAATCTAGATGGTCCGGTCCCTTCTTAGTTGAAGAAGTCTTTCCATATGGGACTGTACTCGTCTCCCACCCGGAAAGAGGTTCGTTTAAAGTAAACGGTCATCGGCTTAAGTTATACATAGCGGGCGACCCAGTGATCGAGCATTACGAAACCATAACCCTTCTCGATCTATAACTCCGACCAAAATAGTCAAGCTACATGACTATAAACAAAGCGCTCCTGGGAGGCACCCCTCGCTTATCTTTTTCGCTCTTTCCTTATTATCTTTGCTGCTTTTTCTAATAAACGCAGGGTTTCTGATCGGCCTCCCCCTACGCGTTTCAGGGAAGCTTCTACCCCCCTCTCTTTATTTTCTTTGTATATATTGTTTTTTCCTCTTCTTCCGCATACTTACGTTACAACATTGGGGACAATGTTGGACTTAAGTATGAGGGTATTTTCGTGCTTTACTTTCTGCACTTCAATTTTTCTGCATTTCAAAAATACAAAAAAATACATATAACAACAAAACAAAAAAAAACAAAACAAAAAAAACATCTTAAAAAGAAAAAAAAATCTTAAAATGAAAAATCCAAAAAAAAATTTCATTTTCATTTTCTTTCTTTTTTCCAAAAACTCAAATAAATTATAAAACAAAAAAATTAAAACAAAAAATATATTTAGTTTCACTTTGTAAATATTTTTTGTACATATTCTTTTTGTAAATACTATTTTCTCTCTCCCCCTTCCTCATTCTTGTAAAAACCTCTCTTTTTCATCGAATATTTTTGTACATAGTATGCAAATTTTCTTAAAAAAAATACAAAAAAGATAATAGTTCAAAAAATTAATTCAAAAACAAAAAAAACAAAAAAATTAAGTAAAACAAAACAAAAATACAAAACAAAAGATGATAAATGAAAAACAAAAAAAATGAAATGATAAAAACTATAAAAATCAAAAAACAAAAACAAAAAAAAATGTTTTGAAACAAATAAAATCAAATATTTCATTCTTAACTTTCCTGTTATCCAAAAATTCTGTTTTGAGTTTATTTATATGTGAATTTTATTAATTCTTTGTTTGCTATTCGTTTGTTAATTATTGAGTGAAAAATTTAAATAGCCGGGGTTAAGTTTTAAAGAATTCATTATACTTTGTTAAAAATAGCGAACTTGTTTTAGATACTACTTGTAATATTTCATTGATAGGAGCACGTGTATTATGTTAGGAAATAACGACTATAGAATTCAATTATACTTACTTTTATCTTTCTGAAAAATTGGAACGTACAAATTATTAAGGTTGCTCTCAAACATTTTTAGGATTAAAAATCTATTTTTCCTTTCTCCCCTTACCTTATCATGACCTACTTGGCATGATAAAATTTTCTATCCTTAAAAGATCTTATGTCAATGGGAATAAGATTTCGTTCCGTAAACATAAGCACCCAATAATTTAAAAAGATTATATATGGAGTAAGAGGATAAAATTCATTACTCCTATACATATACATTGGGTTAATTTTATTCTTATGAAGTTGAAAAAACGAATATGATATTAGGAAAATAAGATTTCATTTTCTTAATAATCCAAAAAAAATGGAGGTTCGAGAAAAAATTACCTCACCTCAAGATCAAAACCCTCTTCATAAACCCACTACCCCCTTATAGCCAATTACACAATTCTAGAATTAATTCAAAAATCTTTTTGAGAGCATAATTAGTAAATTGTATTATTTCCAGTAACACTCCTATAAGCTAGAGTTCATATAATTCCAAACTATTTTCGTTAATCTAACCATTACAAATATTGCCTTCTATTTGATTACATCAAGAAGTCTTTTGGCCAAAACTTTTGCGCTATTTAAATCATCTACATAATTTTAGGACTTAACTCTTACTCCCCGTATATTTATTTCGATCTCTCTTATAATTGATTAAGCGGTAGGTAAACTTAGAGTTTTTTTTTATTCCTTATAAATTCACCTCAAACTTTTGCTCTGCATTAGCAAAAGCTTAAGTATGGGGGTATTTGATGAATTGTAAATATACGTATTTTTGCGCACATTAATTTTGTCATTTTCATTTATTTTCGTCGTTTTTACTTATTTTTGTTCAATAAAATGCTCCTACTCTTGTAAATTTACTACTAACTTGTTTTATTTTATTTTTCAGAAAAAGTCCAAAATCTGCCAAAATTGGGCAGTACACGCCCGTGTCATTTGGATCACGCCCGTGACCACGGCGTGACAGTTCAAAATCCCGTGAAGTTGCAAATTTCTGAAGTAAAAAGCTTGACACGCCTGGCGTCACGCCCGTGTCACCCGACACGGGGCGTGAGACAAGCCCGTGTCCTCTCCACTCGATGAATACAGTTCAACGATCGTTGAACCCGCGACACGCCCAGAGTCACGCCCGTGACCTAGGGCGTGACTCAAGCTTAGCTCGACGATTTCAACTCAACACTTTCCGCTCGACATTCGTCGAGTGTCGACACCAACCGACACGCCCAGAGTCACGCTCGTGACCGTGGGCGTAACTTCGCCACCTGGCCCGACAAGATGCTGCCGAAGACTTTTGACGCAACCCGCGCCCGGTTCTACCGCCCCGACATGCCCAGCGTCACGCCCGTGACCGGGGGCGTGACATCCGCGAACTCAGCCCGAAGTCAACTTTCCTGTCAAATCTTCGGCCGCCATCATGAATAGTAGTGACACGCCCCCCTGACACGCCCGTGTCGGAGGGCGTGTACTTAGAATTTTTTGCCTATAAATTGCCCATTTCTGTAAGGTCCAAGGGTTCACATTTTTGAGCCACTTTGGTGTTTTTGTGAGCTGCATCCATGATTCTAGTGCTATGTAAGGAGATTTCTCCCCCCTTCCTTTCATGTTTTGCTTTGCTTTATCTTTTAGCTTTGTAATAGCTTTGTAATCGTTTCCTTTAATCAATAAAAATGGTAGCTTTTCTCTTCTTATTTGGCTTTGGAATGAACTCATGTGCCCACTTTTCTTCTCATTTTATCCTTAGTTTCACCTTTGTTTTTCTCTTTATGAAAAGTGTCTGTGTGTGTGTATGAGTGTAATATGTTTAATAGTCATGTTTTTAACTTGTCTTCATGATAGGTTTTGTAGTAGATTTCATTTCCAATCATGGTATGATGGGGTTATCTCATCTTCAACATGTTCTTCCTTAATGTTTTTTTATTATGCTTTCATTCTTATGTATTTATAAAAGAGTTGAAAGTGATTTTGATGTTTTTTTACTTAGTTTTTTTTGTAGGATTGTAAAACCCTTTTTGTTATTTTCATTTTCTTTTCACTTTTTAATAGCTTTTATGAAAACATAAGAATGAAAATGTTGTAATTTTAATTTTCCAAGAACTTTGGTTTTTTATTTTGTTTTGAAAAAAACTTTTGTTCTCTAAAAATTTCATTTTGTTCTTTTTATTTGTTTTTGGCAAAACCTAAGCATGAAAAAGTAAATGTTTTAATTTTTAGGTAACTTTCATTTTGCTTTTAATTTGTGTGTGTGAGTGTATGAGAATAATGTTTTGATGCTTTGTTCAATTTATGTTGAGTGTGTGAGTATAGGTGTTAGTTTTTCATGCTTTATTTTATCGTTTTCTTTAATTATGAAGAGTGCGTGTGTGTAGGAGATAGTTTTATGGCTTTCTTTCAATTCATATAGAGTGTGTGTGTTTGTGTGCATTTATTTCCGCCTACTCGTTAAGAGTTAAATGACACATCATTTTCATTTCCCGCCTACTCGTTTGAGTAGGACTTGTAATTCTCTTTCTTTATTTTTTCCGCCTACTCACTTGAGTTAAATGGACGAACTTTATTTCTCGCCTACTCGTTTGAGTAGGACTTGTACTCGCATTTATTTTCGCCTACTCGTTTGAGTTAAATGGCGTGTCTTTATCTCCCTGTAAATATTTGAGAAAGCCCTCTAATCGCATTTACTTTCTCCTACTCATTCGAGTAGGACTCGCTTTCATTTTAGTCCTACTCGTTTGAGTAGGACCTGCAATTTTCAGCTTTTATTTTCCGCCCCCACTCGTTTGAGTGGGACTTGCAATTTAAATTATGCAAATTTCTTTTGTGTGTAACTTAGTTTCTGTTTTATTTATAATTTGGAGTGTGCGTGAGTTCTTGTTTTAGCTAACTTTTCAGCTTTCTAAATGTTTGTTATTTTTTATGTCCTCTTCTTATGATCATTTAGCGTTTAATTTCGAACTCGCGCCTCATTAAATTATAAAGCTGTCCCCATACCGATGTGTGGCTAATCATTATTAGCCTCGGCATCAAAGAGCATTGGGACATTTAAAATGATTCGTAATAATTAAAGATCTTTATTTTCACTTTAATTTAAGGACTTAAGGTTTACCCCGGGTTAACGACGCGTAGGACCACAAATCGATGTGTGGGCCCTATTTCCGTTATCCATACACTAGCTAGCCGAGAGGCCGTGTGTATGGACAGATCACCCCTCGGTAAATAGAGTTGCGTGCATACCCTCGAGAGAGGACAAGCGTAATTCTATCGGATTGGGTTCCCCACCCAATAGCGGGGTTCTTAGCGTAAAGCGGGCGTTAAGAGGAATCCTTCGTCGGACTAACGTTCGGTCGAATAGTCTTAACGTTCATGTGAGCAATATTCCTAGAGATAAGTGCGCTCACATTTGTGGAACCTCCATGGCCAAGTTTCCTTTTATTAATTTGAAAACTAAGTCCTATAATTATTAGAAATTGTTTTAGTCTTAATCCGATTCGATGCCGAGCGTTAACCCTTCTTCGAATATTTTCTAAATCATTTTTTCGCTCCCTTACTTTTTCCGTCTTTACTTAATTAAAACATCCACCTTACGTTCAGTAAAATAATAGTCCTCCCGGAGGAGTAAGAATAGTCAACACGACCCCGAGAACAATACGACCTCGGTATTCCCCCGAATATCGAGTACTACTTGCGATAGGTGCACTTGCCTCATCTAGCACGCCCACGGCGATCGACTCACCGAACCAACTACAGTAAGAGTCTGTTCGCGGGCGCATCATACACCTGACAAAATAACAGAAAAGATATCCTCATCAATAGAATTCATGTATAATCTGATTCTTGCCTTCGAGATGGCAAACTTGTTAAGATTGCACACTGGAGGTCTGATGCTTGCATAGTCTTTGTTTTGGGCCATGTCTGTGAAGAAATAAGTCTAACAACAAATTTAAAACAAACAGATCTAACTAGAGGGATCTTTGTGGTTCAGGTGTTGGCCTGTGCAACCACTAAGGTGTGGTATTTTAACCAACCTGGCTTTGATACCAATTGAAAGTGCAGGTTACATCTGAAATACTCTAGAGGGGGGTGGGTGAATAGAGTATAGTGCTCACTAAAAACTTTTTACAACTTTTGTTGTATTCCTAAGTGAACAAATTAGTAAGCAAATCAATCTAAGCACAGCACACTAAGCAATCACAAAGTACAGCCAAAACACAAAGAAAAGGGCAACCAGACGACACAAGAATTTTTATAGTGGTTCCCCAACCTGGGTAAATCCACTCTTCTACCACCCTGGTAGGAATCCACTCAGGTTTTTGATCAGGTTCCTGACACCAATGAGCTTTTGTTCAGGTACTCAAAAACCAAACCTCAAGTCTTTTGGAAGGAGACTTGCAACCAGAATAATTTTGAAGGGATTTAAAACCCTGTACAGGAATTGGAAGAAAAGAGATGGTGTCTTCTCTGTCAACAGTCAGAGAGAAGACTTATGGATTGATGGTAGCAGATGTAGCTCCCCCTGAGATCTTGAATTAATCAGGAATGCTGGAGCACTGCTACAGGGTGATAGGTCTTCAAAGGCCTAGAATGCCTGGACCAGGATTTGTTTCAGGAACTCCTTTGACAGATTGTTATTTGTTGTCCTTTGAAGTAGTCCTGTAGAATTGAAGGAAAGAAGAAGACTCTTGATTGAATTTGATTGTTCTTCTTCTTCTTGAAAATCTTCTCTGGTCAGGCTGATTGCAGTAGAATGTTTTTTGATTTCTTAGAGGTTGTTCTTCTTTGCAATCTAAGTGTGTCAATCTGATTGTCTGTATTGCTTGTTGTCTGTGTGTCTGTATGACTGACTGTGTTACTCTGTTACTGAGCATTCTTTTCTTTCTATATCTCTTTTCTGACTGACTGAGAACATTCAAAATTCGAATGTTTGAGCAGTAATTGTAGTCGGCCTTGGAAGGAAGCGACAATCAATGATTTCCCCAACTGTCCCATGGAAAACGGCATATAATAATCTAAAGTCAATGCGCGTTCTAACGATAACATTCTGAGAAGATCTGGCATTAATAACTCAGGAATCATCGACAAGAAACAGGATGGGAAATTGGAAGAAGACCTATTCTGGATTCATCGAACAAAGAACGCAATTCATCGAGCTGAGTTTGAGTTCGTCGAGCTGAGCTTGAGTTCGTCGAGCTGAGCTTGAGTTCGTCGGGCTGAGATTGAGAGAGTTCATCGACCAGATAATCTTCATTAGTCGAACAGATAATCTTCACTGTAAGACAGTATTCGTTGAGCTGAGAAGCTGAGAACTTGAGGTCCAAGTTCGTCGAGCTCAGAATCTAATTCGTCGACCAAAGCTTGAGGCTGGACTTAGAAAAATTCTGAAGTTGTCCTGAATTTGGCTTGATGTAGAAACTGAGTCTTCGTCTAACAGAGAACCAAGATCGTCGAGCTCAGCACAAAGAATTATCTCACGATCGTCGAGCGCAGAAGTTCTTTCATCGAGCTGAGTTCGACGAACGTCAAACTCACTTAACTTAGTATTGAAAACCTCTAAGTCTGAAGTCTCTGGTGGTCTTGATGATAGCTGGTCCATTTAGAGTTGAACCTAATGACTTGACCTAGACTCTAGGACACAAACTTGACCCTGGCTATACATGATGGGTCACATCCTAAGTCAGTGTACCTAGCCCAAATCAACTAGAGATCCAACATGCAATTCTGTGGTCAAGTTCATAATTGACCAGACATAGAATTTCAATCTTAAAAAATGACAAATTTTTGTAATGAACTAGGGATCTTTTAGGAATTCTCCTCTCCTAGAACTACCCAGTAAAATGGGGTTGCTGAGAGGAAAAATAGAACTCTCATTCAGGCTACTATAACTTTTCTAAGTGACACATCTCTGCCTGAATATTTTTGGGTTGAGGCTATAAACAGTACATGTTATGTTCAAAATAAGACCTTGATCAACAAAAGTCATAACAAGACTCACTGTGAACTAATGAAAGGCAGAAAACCAAGTCTGTCTTATTTCAAGATCTTTGGAAGTTAGTGTTATGTCCTAGACAATACGAACACTTATCTAACTAAGTTTTCAGAGAAGTCTTATGAAGGTATTTTTTTAGGCGATAGTAATCATAACAATGCATATATAATCTACAACTTGAAACATCAGCTGGTAGAAGAATTAATTAATGTTGTTTTTGATGAAACTTCTGTTTTATATAATATACTTTCTAACAATTCTAACATAAGAGATGTTGACTCTAAGATGGAAAAATTAAATATAGGAGATTCATCTTCTATAGAATTAGAGGGTAGAAACAATGTTATAGTTCCTATAGAAGATACAATCACTACATAGGGGGAGGAAGAGATTCACCCTTCTCTACCTGAAGAACTAGGTGAATGTAGAAATCTGTCTATATCTGTTAGATACCTTAAAGATCATCGTATTAATCATATAATAGCTGATGCCAAGCTAGGTGTGACCACGAGAAGTAGACATCATAATGGGTTTCTATTCTCTAGCTTTCTCTCTCAGATGGAGCCTAAGAAATATGAAGAAGCCAATTCAGACCCCAACTGAATTATGGTAATGAAAGAAGAGCTCAATCAATTTGAGAGATGTAAGGTTTGGAGTCTAGTTCCTAGACCTAGAAATCATAATGTCGTAGGAACTAAGTGTATATTATGCGAACAGAAACAAGTAGACCAGAAATTTGGAGTAACAAAATTTTTATTATCCAAAAAGATATAAATTACAATGGTATAACCTCTCTTTTATAGAATGGAGGAGATGAGAGAGATTATAATAAGCAATGTGAGAATAAAAATTTACAAGTATATGCGACATTAAAAAAAGACAAACCGGACAGGTCCTGCGGTTAGACAAGCCGACTAACCGCCCGACAACAATAGGAGGAGAGAATAAGCCCCATAGAGAACAAACCGCCACAGGAGACCGCTAGACCGCCCGGTCTCCAAGCTGTTTGAGACAAGCCTCCATACCGCTGGAACACCAAACAACAACAGCCTGGCAGACAGGCCGGCTAGATAAACCGCCAGACCGCCCGGTCTCCGAACATCAACAGACCGCCCGACCTCCATACTTCAACACTCCCCCTCAAGCTGGAGCATAGATATCAATCATGCGCAGCTTGTCGCAAATGTGGAAAAAGGAAGCGGACAGGTGTTGACGGAGGTGTTTCTTTGTCAAAGTTACCCCATCCTGGTCATCGCCAGTAAGAAGAATGTCATCAACATAAACCACAAGAACTACCAGACTAGAGGCTGTTTTCCGAACGAATAAGGAGTGATCGGCTGAACTTCTTACAAAACCAATGGACACAATAATGCCTCTAAACTTGTCAAACCAGGGACGAGGGCTCTACTTGAGGCTATAGATAGCCTTCTTTAGCCGGCATACTCGGGTCTCCCCCTGAGAAACATACCCATGAGGTTGCTCCATGTAAACATCTTCCTGTAGATCACCGTAGAGAAAGAAATTCTTAACATCCAGCTCCAAAATGGGAGAATCCCTGTTGACAGCGATAGAGAGAAGGGCCCGAATGGTGCTTAGACGAGCAACAGGAGAGAAGGTGTCGAATAAATCAGCACCATAGGCTTGAGTAAAGCCTTTGGCCACCAGGCGAGCCTTATAGCGATCGACGCTAGCATCGGGATGGAATTCGACAACAAAGACCCAGCGGCAACCAAAGACATCTATGTCGAAGGGAGGTGGACAGAGGGTCCATGTACCCCGTTCAATGAGAGTAGAAATCTCCTCATCCATGACAGCCTTCCAATGAGGAATAATAAGGGCCTCCTAGTAGGAACGGGGGGTGGCAGTGGCCGAGATAGCCAGTGCAAAAGTTCTGTGAGAAGGGGTAAGATGATCATTGGAAACAACATCAGTAAGCGGGTGTTGGGTACATTCCTGAACCCCTTTACGAAGATTAATGAGGATATATATTTTAGCGGGTTCCTCAGTATCAAGAGCATCCGTGGTGGAGAGAGCTGGGACGGGAGTAGAGAGAGACGACAGTGGAGAGATGGGAGATATCGCGGGAGGTGGACATGGCGGAGGAGATGGTGGAGATGGTGGAGGTGGCGGAATGTCAGTAGGTGTAGAGGGAATGGATGGGTTGATATGAGAAATAGGATCATCAGGAGCAGAGGAGGACACGGAAGAGAAGTAAGATGCATTTTAAAAGAAGGTGACATCCGCAGAGACGAACCGCTTGCGTGTAACAGGGTCAAAACAACAATAGCCTTTATGAGTGGTAGAGTACCCCAGAAAGACACATTTAGTGGCTCGTGGTGAGAGTTTGTCACGGGTGGCAGTGGGAGAGTGCACAAAGGTGGTGCACCCAAAGATGCGCAGAGTAAGTGGAAATGGATTCTGGTTCGGATAAAGAATGGAGAATGGGGTGGCACCGTTGAGAACTGTGGAAGGAATGTGATTGATGAGATATCAGGAGAGGCCATACGTTAGAGTGAACGAGTGTAACGTCCCCTTTGCTGTCCGTGGATCAACACCACTAGGCCTGCGGCGGATCGTTACCGGGCTGCAGCCCAAGCACCCCAACCCCTCTCCAGCCCACTAGCGGGTTGTTGGTGGCCGCAGCCTCCCTTTGATGAGGTAAACTCGATAGTCAAGCCCGCACTATGGGGACTTCCCAGGAGGTCACCCATCCCAGTACTACTCCAGCCCGAGCACGCTTAACTATGGAGTTCTTTCAACACTCATCACCAATTGAGCTGCAGCTCAATTGGTGATGAGAGTTGAAAGAACTCCATAGTTAAGCGTGCTCGGGCTGGAGTAGTACTGGGATGGGTGACCTCCTGGGAAGTCCCCGTAGTGCGGGCTTGACTATCGAGTTTACCTCATCAAAGGGAGGCTGCGGCCACCAACAACCCGCCAGTGGGCTGGAGAGGGGTTGGGGTGCTTGGGCTGCAGCCCGGTAACGGTCCGCCGCAGGCCTAGTGGTGTTGATCCACGGACGGCAAAGGGGACGTTACAATTAAAAAGTGCACTTTTATTGTAAGGCCCCTAGCCGATCCAACGTGACAGTGTCACGGCTCCGCTCTAGGCGACCCTACCGGGCTGCAGCCCAAGCACCCCAACCCCTCTCCCTCCACAGGCGGGTTGTTGGTGGCCACAGCCTCCCTTTGATGAGCGAACTCGATAGTTAAGCGTGCTCGGGCTGGAGTAGTACTGGGATGGGTGACCTCCTGGGAAGTCCCCGTACGGCCCAGCTTGACTATCGAGTTCGCTCATCAAAGGGAGGCTGTGGCCACCAACAACCCGCCTGTGGAGGGAGAGGGGTTGGGGTGCTTGGGCTGCAGCCCGGTAGGGTCGCCTAGAGCGGAGCCGTAACACTGTCACGTTGGATCGGCTAGGGGCCTTACAATAAAAAGTGCACTTTTTAATTGTAACGTCCCCTTTGTCGTCCGTATATCAACACCACTAGGCCTGCGGCGGACCGTTACCGGGCTGCAGCCCAAGCACCCCAACCCCTCTCCAGCCCACTGGCGGGTTGTTGGTGGCCGCAGCCTCCCTTTGATGAGGTAAACTCGATTGTCAAGCCCGCACTACGGGGACTTCCCAGGAGGTCACCCATACCAGTACTACTCCAGCCCGAGCACGCTTAACTATGGAGTTCTTTCAACTCTCATCACCAATTGATCTGCAGCTCAACTGGTGATGAGAGTTGAAAGAACTCCATAGTTAAGCGTGCTCGGGCTGGAGTAGTACTGGGATGGGTGACCTCCTGGGAAGTCCCCGTAATGCGGGCTTGACTATCGAGTTTACCTCATGAAAGGGAGGCTTTGGCCACCAACAACCCGCCCGTGGAGGGAGAGGGGTTGGGGTGCTTGGGCTGCAGCCCGGTAGCGTCGCCTAGAGCGGAGCCGTGACGCTGTCACGTTGGATCGGCTAGGGACGTTACAATAAAAAGTGCACTTTTTATTGTAACATCCCTAGCCGATCCAACGTGACAGCGTCACGGCTCCGCTCTAGGCGACGCTACCGGGCTGCAGCCCAAGCACCCCAACCCCTCTCCCTCCACGGGCGGGTTGTTGGTGGCCACAGCCTCCCTTTCATGAGGTAAACTCGATAGTCAAGCCCGCATTACGGGGACTTCCCAGGAGGTCACCCATCCCAGTACTACTCCAGCCCGAGCACGCTTAACTATGGAGTTCTTTCAACTCTCATCACCAGTTGAGCTGCAGATCAATTGGTGATGAGAGTTGAAAGAACTCCATAGTTAAGCGTGCTCGGGCTGGAGTAGTATTGGGACGGGTGACCTCCTGGGAAGTCCCCGTAGTGCGGGCTTGACAATCGAGTTTACCTCATCAAAGGGAGGCTGCGGCCACCAACAACCCGCCCGTGGATGGAGAGGGGTTGGGGTGCTTGGGCTGCAGCCCGGTAGCGTCGCCTAGAGCGGAGCCGTGACGCTGTCACGTTGGATCGGCTAGGGACGTTACAACGAGATCGAATGGACGGGAAGAGCCGCGGCTTTGCGTTGGTGGAAAGGAGGAGCAGTGATGCTTGGCAAGCTGACATGCATCACAGTTGAGAGGATGATGATGTGGAGGGAGATGGGGTAGAAGCTGGCGAAGAAGTCGGGGAAGAGCATGACCAAGGCGAAGATGCCATTGGAGAAGATCTTTAGAGGAGCAGGAGAAGGGAGATAGAGCAGAAACATTGTCGAGGAAGTAGAGGCCGCCGCTCTCAGTCCCAGTAGCAATCGCCCGTTGAGAGTCTGAATCCTGAAATGAACAAGAAGTAGGAGTGAATGTGACAGAACACCATAATTGCTTGCATAGAGAAGTAACCAATAATAAATTGTAAGGGACCTTGGGCACATAGAGGTTATCTGCCAGGCGAAGAGATGGAGTGACTTGAACCACTCCCATCCCATTGACCGGAGAGGAAGAGCCATCTACAACAAAGACTGGGGGAAACCGATCATGTGTTTCTAGAAGAGCAAAACACTGAGGATTCCATGACATATGATTTGTAGCACCAGAGTCGATCAACCATCTACCGTGAGTAATAATGTGGGAACTAACAAAAGATGTGACCACCGAGGTGGATTGTGTGGAGGCCATAGAAGAGAGACCGTGCGAGCAACCAGGAGACCGCACGAGAACAACATGAAGAGAAGAGAAAGAAGGCGCGACAACAAGGGCAGAAAGACCAAGCCTGGCGAACAGCATGCAGGGCATGTAGCTATGATGGTCGCAGTAAGAAGAGAGCAAAGCAGAGGGAAAGAAGTCGCACGGCTAGAGATAAAACCGCGCGAATAGGAGAGAGAGAGAAGACCGCGTGAACTGGTAGGAGTTCACGAGAAAGTCAAATAGATTGTGCGAACAGAGAAGAAACCACGTGAATAGAAACTAGACGCACGAATAAAGAGAGACCGCGTCGAGAGAGGAGGCAGAGCAACCGTGAAAACTGGTTGCAGAGAAAAAGAAGAGATAAGCTGCGTACACAAAGGGCAACGACCATGGGGAGAAAGAAACCACGCGAAGAGGTGCGACAAGAGAAGAAACAGATCGCAAGAATAGGTCGCAAACAGGTCGCAAGAACAAGTAGCAAGTCGCGCAGACAAGGCACAAACAGGCGGAAGAAACAAGTCGCAAACAGGGTGAGAGAAGAAGAAGCAAGCCGCACAGACATGTCGAGCGGAATGAGGAAGCTCGCAGAATCAGGAGGAAAAGATCGAGGGCTCTGATACCATGTGCGAACAAAAATAAGTAGACCGAAAATTTGGAGTAACAAAATTTTTATCTTTATTATATAAGCAAAGTGCTCAACCCCCATGGTGTAACATTTTAATACGAAAATACCCTCACAAAATTTCTCCTCATCCCACATATTGTTGGACTTTTGGGTCATTACATAAAATCAACACATAACTTTTTTATTTATATGAAATGACTTAAATATTTGGAGAGCAACACGATTTAATTGTTTGGACAGTAGCACGACTTAAATGTTTTTCATGCTTTCGGCTATCCCCTCAAACACAGAAACTACGGACAGCAGCACGACTCCCCCTCTTCACTGCAAAACCCGCCGAAAGCTAACTCCCCCGGCCAGATGCCGACATGCGACACATCCCGCCTCGACTGCCACCCGCAGAATGATGGGTGTATAACTCTACCTCTCCTCCAAGGAGCCCCGCCTCAGCTCTCCTCCACAGCAGAACTACTCCTCCATAGCAGAACTTGTCCTCCTCAACAGCTCCTGCTACCGGCAAGCTCCTCATTCCGGCAAGAATCTCAAAGTGAGAGCCCCGTCTTCTTCCTAACTTCCATTTTTTTCTTTGCCTCAACCTCCTCATGGCAGCTCCTCCTCGACAGCTCCTCCTATCGACAAACACCTCTTCCCGACAACCTCCTCACGGTAGAAATTTATTCCTAAATTTAGTTTGGTTTAGTTTGGTTTAGTTCCTGAATTTGTCGAACTTCTACATTTTTTTGAATGTTTTTTATTGAGTTGCCCATGATACAGAGATAGAGAGGCGTTGAGGATATGCACGGGAAATTTTTTAGTTTCTTTTCACTGTGGTCATTTTTTGGGTTAGATTGGTTTAGCTCTAGCACAAGAGAGGTGTTGAGGATATGCACAGTAAAGTTTTTTTTATTTCTTTTCACTGTGGTCATTTTCTGGGTTAGTTTGGTTTAGCTCCAGCACTATGTTTTTTATAATCCATAAAAAATAGAGAATGAGGTATCTTAAGCATAAAAAATAGCAAACTTTAGTCCGACAAGCTTTAGTTTGGTAGTTTGGTTTAGTTTGATTCTACACTCATATCCTCAACGCCTCTCTATCTCCCTTTGATTTAATCCAACAAGCTTTAGTTTTTTTAGAGTAAGTTTATGGGTTGGTTTATGTCAATTTCTTATGATCCCGCACTCTGTTTTTTAGGGGCTGATTTTTTTTCATATGGTTTGGTTTAGTTTCCCGATGGTTTGGTTTGGTTTAGTTTCCTGATGGTTTGGTTTGGTTCCTGCATTTTGTTTTTTATGGCTTATTATTGAAAGTGGTTTGTTTAATAGTTACTGTATTATTACAGAAAGTGATTTGTTTAATATGCCTCTCTATCTCCTTTTGATTTAATCCCACAAGCTTTATGCCCCCTTGTAGTCTTTTTCTGAAGGAGTTGTTTTATATGCTCACTTATTTTAGGCTAACTCCGTATATTAGCTTCTCTGATTTGAAAAAACAAATCTTACCCATGAAAGTAGATGTTGTTCTTACATCATGTTAATCAGATAAATTAATCTCACATCATGTAAACAACTTCAGATTACGCACCACATCATGTGAAATCAATTAAGTTTATCTCCCCGTACACATCATTTTTTATGTTACACTAAACCAGTTTAATTTATCTCAAACTAGTGTGAAATGAAGAGGAGTTTGCTGTTTTAGCCTAATATTAGGAGTTTGCTGTAAATGGTCAATAATTGAATGGATACTATAATTGTGCATGCAGAAAGCTACACATTTTACGTAAAAAGATAGCTTTTTTTGTTTGTTTTTGACTGTGTAATACTTTTTCTGGTTTAGGATTTTGGACAATGCATTTATTTTGGATCTGCACCCATGGTATGGAGGATTTGAGGATACTCTTTAGTCATGGATTATATATTTAGTGATGGATTATAATGATTGTGAGTAATTTTTGCATCGTATTTTGGTTTGAATGCATTTATCCCTTGAAAATGCCTTGAGTTTTAGATTTGTTTTTTTAAGTATTGGCACCCAAATACTACATCTAAAATTAGCAAGGGAACTACAATTTTAATTCAGTGTGGGCACCAAGTAAATAAGGAAATGGTTGTCATAAGTTGGTGGAACGAGTTTGCGTCTCTTCTGCAGCTTGCAAAAACCCGGGCACAGGTGCTCGGACCGGGTTAATCGTCCCTTCTCGATTTTCCGCTCTACATTTTTTTTGGCTTTTCATATGCATGTCAAAGTGTTCTTGGTGTATATAAATAATTTGGTGTTGAGTTAATCTTGATTTATAAGAGTTTATAGTTGTAAAATGAGCCTTAATGTTCAAACGGATGTTCAAATGGATGTTCAAATAGATGATGTTCAATGTAATATCTTAATATTAATTTCAGAATTATTAATTTCAGATTTATTTAACTTTTAAATAACTTCGTCCACTCTTATGTTCAAACAGATGTTCAAACGGATTATATTTGTTAGGTAATAGTTAAAGAATGATGGTTTATCCCATACGTTTCCAATCGCCACCACTGTGCTAAAAGGAGCCTTACTTTTTATCTTCAAATTGATGCACCTGCTTGAGATATATGATTTATTTTCCATCATGTTTATCAACTGGTCTAATTGAAGTTCATGTCTTCAAATTGCTGCACCTTCTTGAGATATATGATTTATTTTCCATTATGTTTATCAATTATTCTAATTTAAGTTCATAAGTCACCAAATTTTAAATAACTCAGCAATTTTGAAATGGATTTACTGAAAATCACCCATGAGATAGATGTCTCTTTGTGCCTGAGCTGATGATACACTAATGTTGTTGTGCTAATTTTATAGTTGTAAATTTGAAATAATTTTATAGTTTTCCCCCTAATTTATTCCGTGCACAAGTTCTCATTTTTACAAAATTTTCCCAAAGGCCGCCGTCCCCGCAGAATGTCGCCACCCTCGCCGAATGTCGTCGTCCCCGACCAATGTCATCTTCCAAATCCAAATGTCGACACCCACAACCAATGTCACCGCCCTCGACCAATGTTGCCGCCCACGATCAATGTATCCGCCCATGACCAATGTTGCCCCTACGACCAATGTCGTCGTCCATGACCAATGTATTCCGCAGGACCAATGTCGTCATCCACGATCAATGTTGCCTCCTACGACCAATGTTGCCACCCTCAACCATTGTCGCCGCCCTCGACTAATGTCGCCCCCCTCGACCAATGTCGCCGCCCTCGACCAATGTCGCAGCCCCGACCAATCTAGCCACCCCCAACAAATGTCGCCTCCCTTGACCAATGTCGCCGCCCTAGACCATTGTTGCCGCCCCAGACCTTTGTCGCCTCCCTTAACTAATGTCTCCCTCATGACGAATGTCGCCCCCATGACACATGATTCCCCTACGACAAATGACATCCCCATGACAAATGTCGCCCCCACGACAAATGTTGTACCCACGATAAATGTCGCTCCCTCGACAAATGTCGCAGCAACGACGAATGTTGCCTGCACAGGGTCCCCCGTGCACGACTGCTTGTTATCCAAAAAGATATCAATTACAATGGTATAGCCTCCCTTTTATAGAATGAAGGAGTTGAGAGAGATTACAATTAAGCAATGTGGGACTAAAAATATACAAGTATATGCGGCATTACAAAAAGACAAACCAGACAGGTCGTACGGTTAGACAATCCGGCTAACCGCACAACAACAACAAGATAAGAGAATAAGCGCCATAGAGAACAAGCCGCCACAGGAGACTGCTAGACTGCCCGGTCTCCAAGCCGTCTGAGAAAAGCCGCCAGACTGCTGGAACACCAAACGACAACATCCCGACAGAAGGGCCGGCTAGATAAACCTAAAGACCGCCCGATCTCCGAACAGCAACAGACCACATGACATCCATACTTCAATATATATATTGGAATAAATTAGATGAGTATGCAGTCATAGTTAAAAACAAGGCACAACTTATGGCCATGGCGTATAGACAAGAAGAAGGAATAAATTTTGATCAAACCTTTGCACCTGTAGGTAGGCTAGAAGACATTAGATTGTTTTTAGCTCATCAGCATAGAAAGGATATAAAGTCTATAATATGGATGTTAAATCTGCATTCCTAAATAGTACATTGAAGGAAGAGGTCTATGTAGAACATCCACTAGGTTTTGTAAATCCTAAACTTAGCTCTCATGTCTTTAGATTACATAAATTATTGTATGGGTTAAAACAAACACTAGACCCTGGTATGTGATCCCGTCTAGCTTTCTCATAGAGAACAAATTCTCTAGTGGGAAGATAGACAAGATACTATTCCTAAGGGACATCATAGGTTGAAGCATCCTAGTCCAGATTTATGTAGAGGACATCATTTTTGGTTCTACTAATTAACTATTATGTAGGAAATTTGCAAAGCTTATGTATGACAAGTTTGAAATGAGCAGCATGGGTGTGCTGAAGTTTTTCTTGTGATTCCAAGTTAGACAATCTGATGATGGTATATCCATCTCTCAGTCTAAATTCACCAAGTAGTTGATTAAGAAGTATGGTATGGAAAATTCTTCTACCATGAGAACCCAAATGGGTTCCTCAATATCACTACATAAGGATGAATCTGGGGAACCAGTGGATGAATCCATGTACATAAGCATCATTGGATCACTCCTTTATTTGATAGCTAGTTGAACAAACATCATGTTTCAACATGTGTCTGTGTTAGGTACCAAGCCTGCCCTAAATAGTCTCATTATATAACTGCTAACAGAATACTGAGATGTATAAAAGGCATACCCAATCTTGGGCATTGGAATCCTAAGAATGGTGATTTTAATCTAATTGGAAAAATAGATGTAGATTTTACAGGCTATAAAGAGGACATAAAAAGTACTATAGGAACTTATCAATTTTTGGGGAGAAGACTCATAAGTTGCAGCAGCAAGAAGCAGACAAGTGTACCTATTTCAACAGCTGAGTCTGAGTATATATCAGCTGGGAGCTGCTATGCATAGCTACTATTGATTCAACATCAACTCCTGGACTACAGTGTACAGCTAAGTAAATCTGTTATGTATTATGATTCTACTAGTGCAATTTCAATTGCTAACAATCTTGTCTCTCATAGTAGAACCAAATACATAGAAATCAGATATCACTTTCTTAGAAAACATGTTGAAAAAGGCAATATCTGTTTACATTATACTCCAACTGAAAATTAAACTGCTGACATATTCACAAAACCCTTAAATGAAAATAAGTTCAATTTCTTCAAGTTTGAGCTATGTATGTTAAACATAGAGTAAATCTTGTTGTTAGGGTACTTAAGAATTCAGGTTCAGAATAACCATTTTTATTGGTACCTGGAAAATCCCAGTTCAACTTGTATAAGTTAAGCAACAAAGTAAACTTACCTAAACAAACTAGCAAAACATTAAAAAGGTCAAATGACATTAGTTAAAAAATAAAATTTTGACTAAGTCAAAAGTTGTGACGAGAAATCAGAGAATGTTTATAGACATCTAATAAATTGTTGAAATGACAGAAAATGTGTTGACACTATATATGGCACTATGTCAAGACACCAGAAAGTGTGTCGTGACATAAGGGTGTTGAGACCCTAAGGTATGTGTCGAGAGACATATTCCTTGTGTCGACTTTTGTCGACATATCTCAACAGACAACTTTCCCTATGTCAACACTAGGTATTTACCTACAAAATTTAGAACATTCTAAATGCAGCGCACCCTTTCGTCTTCAGGGAAGATTAAACCATAAATAGGGTGTGAGAATAGAAATCGACTACGCTTTATTGATCTCTTAAACTTTTGATTCCTGAGTGTCGAGACCTAGAATTCTGATTAGTCGACACTCGTCAACAATTTTTTTCCGCTCCTATGATGCCCAAAAATGACAATAACATCTTTGAAGGATATGAGCTTGTTCTTAATGGATTCAACATGGCAGATGAAGAAATTAGGAATGTAATAACCTTAATAAATGAATCAGGTCTGTAAAATCTGCTTTCTAATCAATCAAGAATGTAGGAAAGAGAAGTTTCGGAATTCTTCTCTAATGCTAAACTGGATACAAACTCAAAAAAGCTTAAGTCCAAGGTAAATGGAGCAAAGGTCAAAATCACAACAAGGGGATTGGCCGAGATTTTTCAATTACGAAGAATTGATCAGGAAGATGAATTAGTCTCTTCCAAGATTGCAGATTATATGGTGTGGTGTGGATTGCCCCGAACCACAAAGATTGGTAACACCCTAAATAGGAAGGGTATGAATTAACAAGGAAAATTCATGTATGAAATAATATGGAAGGTGTTGTTGTGTAAAACAGGAGCACATGACAGGATATCTCCTCAGATGTTTGATCTAATGACAAGAGTAATTTTCAAAGTAAAAACAAATTGGAGTAAAGTTGTCTTCCACAGAATAACAGAGAGTATCAAGAAGCCCAATATTGGAAGAATTATAAGTCTATACTTGGTTCATACCATTCCTAACAGCCTTAGTATCAAGATTGGATCCAAGATCAATCACATGAGGAGAATGGACATGAGGATAATGGCAAGGTGAGATAGAGTCCTATCCAAAGAAACACCTGTAGTGATAAAGAGAAAGAGAAAAAGAAGAAAGCTATAGTGGTGGAAGAACATTCTTCTAGTAAATTTGTAGAACAAGAAAGTTCAATCTCTGAAATATAGGATGATACAATATATGAGAAATCTCCATGGCCCTCACCTGCAACTGGTGATATGGTACAGGGTGAGATAATACAAGATATGGATTACTTTAAAGGGAGAACCTCAATGTTCTGCCAGTTATAAATATGGATATTGGAGCTAGTGTAGATCGAGCGATCTTGTTCCTAACCGTAGCGGTCTACTGGTCCTAGCGACCTGGCGGTTTGGTGCAGCGGTTTGGTGGTAAATCTCAGCTTGTAATCAGGAGCATCAACGATTGTTTGAAGGTAGCTGCAACAGTCTGTCTAGTCGGGCTTATGGCGATTTGGTAAGTGGCTGTTGGGTTGGTTGTCTAGTGGACTAGTTTGAAACTGCAGTTGTTCCTTGGTTGATTAGCCGAAGCGGTCTGGTGAAACCACATCAGCTTGTTTGAAGCCGCATCAGTGATCTGCAGGAGGTTGCATCTATCGTTTAAGTGTTATCCGCAACGGTCTTGTGAAGACGCAGCGGTCTGGTTGTAGCAGCTACTGTGAGTGATGGTTTGCAGCAACTGCGGTCAGGTAGCAGCCTGCTATTTGTGGTCAGCTGGAATGCAGAAGCTTCGTTTTGGTGGGTAGCCGCACCACGGTGTGATGGCAACCCACAGGTGCGGCCTGGCGACTAGTCTGGCTGTCTCTTCTAGTGGTCACAAGATGTATGGTTGTATTTTAGGTAGTGTGCAGTTTGTGTATGTCAAACCGCATAAGCCGCCCGACTTGTATTTAGTCCAACATAGTGTATTGTATTTTCTCACCTCCCCCTTTTTCTATAAATAAGGGGGCATACCTATATATTACATATTTTTATTAAGTTATTTTAAAATTTAATAGTTGGTCTGCAAATAGCGGCCTATATTTTTATATTTTCAGCAAAATTCAAAAATAAAATTTTTTTAATAATCCTCATATTTTTTTCCGGCAAGAAAATCTATTTTATATAATTATAACCTTAGTGGCTAAGCGGGAAAAAATCAATCTTTTAAAATGAAGTAGGGTCAGGTTATTTAGTCATTGCATGTGCACCAGTTCTTGTCTTTAAAATCAATCTTTCAGATTACGCACCACATCATGTGAAATCAATTAAGTTTATCTCCCCGTACACATCATTTTTTATGTTACACTAAACCAGTTTAATTTATCTAACACTAGTGTGAAATGAAGAGGAGTATGTTGTTTTAGCCTAATATTAGGAGTTTGCTGTAAATGGTCAATAATTGAATGGATACTATAATTGTGCATGCAGAAAGCTACACATTTTACGTAAAAAGATAGCTTTTTTTGTTTGTTTTTGACTGTGTAATACTTTTTCTGGTTCAGGATTTTGGACAATGCATTTATTTTGGATCTGCACCCATGGTATGGAGGATTTGAGGATACTCTTTAGTCATGGATTATATATTTAGTGATGGATTATAATGATTGTGAGTAATTTTTGCATCGTATTTTGGTTTGAATGCATTTATCCCTTGAAAATGCCTTGAGTTTTAGATTTGTTTTTTTAAGTATTGGCACCCAAATACTACATCTAAAATTAGCAAGGGAACTACAATTTTAATTCAGTGTGGGCACCAAGTAAATAAGGAAATGGTTGTCATAAGTTGGTGGAACGAGTTTGCGTCTCTTCTGCAGCTTGCAAAAACCCGGGCACAGGTGCTCGGACCGGGTTAATCGTCCCTTCTCGATTTTCCGCTCTACTTTTTTTTTGGCTTTTCATATGCATGTCAAAGTGTTCTTGGTGTATATAAATAATTTGGTGTTGAGTTAATCTTGATTTATAAGAGTTTATAGTTGTAAAATGAGCCTTAATGTTCAAACGGATGTTCAAATGGATGTTCAAATAGATGATGTTCAATGTAATATCTTAATATTAATTTCAGAATTATTAATTTCAGATTTATTTAACTTTTAAATAACTTCGTCCACTCTTATGTTCAAACAGATGTTCAAACGGATTATATTTGTTAGGTAATAGTTAAAGAATGATGGTTTATCCCATACGTTTCCAATCGCCACCACTGTGCTAAAAGGAGCCTTACTTTTTATCTTCAAATTGATGCACCTGCTTGAGATATATGATTTATTTTCCATCATGTTTATCAACTGGTCTAATTGAAGTTCATGTCTTCAAATTGCTGCACCTTCTTGAGATATATGATTTATTTTCCATTATGTTTATCAATTATTCTAATTTAAGTTCATAAGTCACCAAATTTTAAATAACTCAGCAATTTTGAAATGGATTTACTGAAAATCACCCATGAGATAGATGTCTCTTTGTGCCTGAGCTGATGATACACTAATGTTGTTGTGCTAATTTTATAGTTGTAAATTTGAAATAATTTTATAGTTTTCCCCCTAATTTATTCCGCGCACAAGTTCTCATTTTTACAAAATTTTCCCAAAGGCCGCCGTCCCTGCATAATGTCGCCACCCTCGCCGAATGTCGTCGTCCCCGACCAATGTCATCTTCCAAATCCAAATGTCGACACCCACAACCAATGTCACCGCCCTCGACCAATGTTGCCGCCCACGATCAATGTATCCGCCCTTGACCAATGTCGCCCCTACGACCAATGTCGTCGTCCATGACCAATGTATTCCGCAGAACCAATGTCGTCATCCACGATCAATGTTGCCTCCTACGACCAATGTTGCCACCCTCAACCATTGTCGCCGCCCTCGACTAATGTCGCCCCCCTCGACCAATGTCGCCGCCCTCGACCAATGTCGCAGCCCCGACCAATCTAGCCACCCCCAACAAATGTCGCCTCCCTTGACCAATGTCGCCGCCCTAGACCATTGTCGCCGCCCCAGACCTTTGTCGCCTCCCTTAACTAATGTCTCCCTCATGACGAATGTCGCCCCCATGACACATGATTCCCCTACGACAAATGACGTCCCCATGACAAATGTCGCCCCCACGACAAATGTTGTACCCACGATAAATGTCGCTCCCTCGACAAATGTCGCAGAAACGACGAATGTTGCCCGCACAGGGTCCCCCGTGCACGACTGCTTGTTATCCAAAAAGATATCAATTACAATGGTATAGCCTCCCTTTTATAGAATGAAGGAGATGAGAGAGATTACAATTAAGCAATGTGGGACTAAAAATATACAAGTATATGCGGCATTACAAAAAGACAAACCAGACAGGTCGTGCGGTTAGACAATCCGGCTAACCGCACAACAACAACAAGATAAGAGAATAAGCGCCATAGAGAACAAGCCGCCACAGGAGACTGCTAGACTGCCCGGTCTCCAAGCCGTCTGAGAAAAGCCGCCAGACTGCTGGAACACCAAACGACAACATCCCGACAGAAGGGCCGGCTAGATAAACCTAAAGACCGCCCGATCTCCGAACAGCAACAGACCACATGACATCCATACTTCAATATATATATTGGAATAAATTAGATGAGAATGCAGTCATAGTTAAAAACAAGGCACAACTTATGGCCATGGCGTATAGACAAGAAGAAGGAATAAATTTTGATCAAACCTTTGCACCTGTAGGTAGGCTAGAAGACATTAGATTGTTTTTAGCTCATCAGCATAGAAAGGATATAAAGTCTATAAGATGGATGTTAAATCTGCATTCCTAAATAGTACATTGAAGGAAGAGGTCTATGTAGAACATCCACTAGGTTTTGTAAATCCTAAACTTAGCTCTCATGTCTTTAGATTACATAAATTATTGTATGGGTTAAAACAAACACTAGACCCTGGTATGTGATCCCGTCTAGCTTTCTCATAGAGAACAAATTCTCTAGTGGGAAGATAGACAAGATACTATTCCTAAGGGACATCATAGGTTGAAGCATCCTAGTCCAGATTTATGTAGAGGACATCATTTTTGGTTCTACTAATTAACTACTATGTAGGAAATTTGCAAAGCTTATGTATGACAAGTTTGAAATGAGCAGCATGAGTGTGCTGAAGTTCTTCTTGTGATTCCAAGTTAGACAATCTGATGATGGTATATCCATCTCTCAGTCTAAATTCACCAAGTAGTTGATTAAGAAGTATGGTATGGAAAATTCTTCTACCATGAGAACCCAAATGGGTTCCTCAATATCACTACATAAGGATGAATCTGGGGAACCAGTGGATGAATCCATGTACATAAGCATCATTGGATCACTCCTTTATTTGATATCTAGTTGAACAAACATCATGTTTCAACATGTGTCTGTGTTAGGTACCAAGCCTGCCCTAAATAGTCTCATTATATAACTGCTAACAGAATACTGAGATGTATAAAAGGCATACCCAATCTTGGGCATTGGAATCCTAAGAATGGTGATTTTAATCTAATTGGAAAAATAGATGTAGATTTTACAGGCTATAAAGAGGACAGAAAAAGTACTATAGGAACTTATCAATTTTTGGGGAGAAGACTCATAAGTTGCAGCAGCAAGAAGCAGACAAGTGTACCTATTTCAACAGCTGAGTCTGAGTATATATCAGCTGGGAGCTGCTATGCATAGCTACTATTGATTCAACATCAACTCCTGGACTACAGTGTACAGCTAAGTAAATCTATTATGTATTATGATTCTACTAGTGCAATTTCTATTGCTAACAATCCTGTCTCTCATAGTAGAACCAAATACATAGAAATCAGATATCACTTTCTTAGAAAACATGTTGAAAAAGGCAATATCTGTTTACATTATACTCCAACTGAAAATTAAACTGCTGACATATTCACAAAACCCTTAAATGAAAATAAGTTCAATTTCTTCAAGTTTGAGCTATGTATGTTAAACATAGAGTAAATCTTGTTGTTAGGGTACTTAAGAATTCAGGTTCAGAATAACCATTTTTATTGGTACCTGGAAAATCCCAGTTCAACTTGTATAAGTTAAGCAACAAAGTAAACTTACCTAAACAAACTAGCAAAACATTAAAAAGGTCAAATGATATTAGTTAAAAAATAAAATTTTGACTAAGTCAAAAGTTGTGACGAGAAATCAGAGAATGTTTATAGACATCTAATAAATTGTTGAAATGACAGAAAATGTGTTGACACTATATATGGCACTATGTCAAGACACCAGAAAGTGTGTCGTGACATAAGGGTGTTGAGACCCTAAGGTATGTGTCGAGAGACATATTCCTTGTGTCGACTTTTGTCAACATATCTCAACAGACAACTTTCCCTATGTCAACACTAGGTATTTACCTACAAAATTTAGAACATTCTAAATGCAGCGCACCCTTTCGTCTTCAGGGAAGATTAAACCATAAATAGGGTGTGAGAATAGAAATCGACTACGCTTTATTGATCTCTTAAACTTTTGATTCCTGAGTGTCGAGACCTAGAATTCTGATTAGTCGACACTCGTCAACAATTTTTTTCCGCTCCTATGATGCCCAAAAATGACAATAACATCTTTGAAGGATATGAGCTTGTTCTTAATGGATTCAACATGGCAGATGAAGAAATTAGGAATGTAATAACCTTAATAAATGAATCAGGTCTGTAAAATCTACTTTCTAATCCATCAAGAATGTAGGAAAGAGAAGTTTCGGAATTCTTCTCTAATGCTAAACTGGATACAAACTCAAAAAAGCTTAAGTCCAAGGTAAATGGAGCAAAGGTCAAAATCACAACAAGGGGATTGGCCGAGATTTTTCAATTACGAAGAATTGATCAGGAAGATGAATTAGTCTCTTCCAAGATTGCAGATTATATGGTGTGGTGTGGATTGCCCCGAACCACAAAGATTGGTAACACCCTAAATAGGAAGGGTATGAATTAACAAGGAAAATTCATGTATGAAATAATATGGAAGGTGCTGTTGTGTAAAACAGGAGCACATGACAGGATATCTCCTCAGATGTTTGATCTAATGACAAGTGTAATTTTCAAAGTAAAAACAAATTGGAGTAAAGTTGTCTTCCACAGAATAACAGAGAGTATCAAGAAGCCCAATATTGGAAGAATTATAAGTCTATACTTGGTTCATACCATTCCTAACAGCCTTAGTATCAAGATTGGATCCAAGATCAATCACATGAGGAGAATGGACATGAGGATAATGGCAAGGTGAGATAGAGTCCTATCCAAAGAAACACCTGTAGTGATAAAGAGAAAGAGAAAAAGAAGAAAGCTATAGTGGTGGAAGAACATTCTTCTAGTAAATTTGTAGAACAAGAAAGTTCAATCTCTGAAAAATAGGATGATACAATATCTGAGAAATCTCCATGGCCCTCACCTGCAACTGGTGATATGGTACAGGGTGAGATAATACAAGATATGGATTACTTTAAAGGGAGAACCTCAATGTTCTGCCAGTTATAAATATGGATATTGGAGCTAGTGTAGATCGAGCGATCTTGTTCCTAACCGTAGCGGTCTACTGGTCCTAGCGACCTGGCGGTTTGGTGCAGCGGTTTGGTGGTAAATCTCAGCTTGTAATCAGGAGCATCAACGATTGTTTGAAGGTAGCCGCAACAGTCTGTCTAGTCGGGCTTATGGCGATTTGGTAAGTGGCTGTTGGGTTGGTTGTCTAGTGGACTAGTTTGAAACTGCAGTTGTTCCTTGGTTGATTAGCCGAAGCGGTCTGGTGAAACCACATCAGCTTGTTTGAAGCCGTATCAGTGATCTGCAGGAGGTTGCATCTATCGTTTAAGTATTATCCGCAACGGTCTTGTGAAGACGCAGCGGTCTGGTTGTAGCAGCTACTGTGAGTGATGGTTTGCAGCAACTGCGGTCAGGTAGCAGCCTGCTATTTGTGGTCAGCTGGAATGCAGAAGCTTCGTTTTGGTGGGTAGCCGCACCGCGGTGTGATGGCAACCCACAGGTGCGGCCTGGCGACTAGTCTGGCTGTCTCTTCTAGTGGTCGCAAGATGTATGGTTGTATTTTAGGTAGTGTGCAGTTTGTGTATGTCAAACCGCATAAGCCGCCCGACTTGTATTTAGTCCAACATAGTGTATTGTATTTTCTCACCTCCCCCTTTTTCTATAAATAAGGGGGCATACCTATATATTACTTGTAAGACCCCCATCTCGGAACACAAAACACGGCACGAAGGGAGTCTTATGCTTAGAACAGCCGCCTTGCGGTAGCATTAGCACACGGGCTAACCTGTACCACAAGATGCCTATTCTACCGGCTACAACCAATATCAATAAATGCCAACCCAACCAAAATATAATTTAGAAGTCAATCCACATATAGGCATAAATATTCCAAAAGTACGACAAGTCAAGAAGCTACTACAAGCTTCTAAAATATTAGAGTACAACTAATAAATGCCCAAAGGCTACATCAAAGTCTCTTAAAACTCAAATCGGTGACTGACGATAGAGACGGTCCGTCACTTCAGGCCATGTCGTCCTGGCCTGGCTGTCCTGCTGTATAATCTGCGGCTGCTCTAATTGCGAGGTTTCCTCATATAAAGGAAGACGTAGCAATCATTAGTCAAAATGACTAAGTGGCTTCACATCCGCTCCCCCGGCGACTCCTCCGCACCGGGCGGAGAAAGGAATCAAGGTATAATATATAATAAGTAATATGAGCAGGTACAAGCAGGTGGAATAAGTACATCTAACATGAGCAGTAAAAGAGGAAATGTGTAACATGATTTAATAGCAGTCTACACTAGAAATTCTGCACAAGTTATACCAAACATCTAGTATAGAGTTCTACAACATGAAAGTAACTTAACTTATAAATATGCACATACAAGCTTATAAGTTAAGGATCGGTTTAACATAAAGTAACTCATCATATAGGAGTGTCCATACAAACTTATACGTTGAGGATCCTTTTATGCAATGTGTTGTAATGGTATGTATGCAATGTAATGACTCACCCATGATCTCACACATGCAACCGTTATGTCGACACAGACTTGTAGTTCCCACTTTTCGAGCAGGTAGCTAACCTCTCAGGCGTCAACCGTCGTGGCCAGGCAGTGACATTAGAGTGGGATTCTTTACTATTAAGCGAGTATCCACACTACTTCTCTTAGGCCTATGCACGCCTCAACGCTAAGAACACAACTGCGGAGCCCCATGCGTACTACGGCCCAGCGGGAGTCTCAGGTAGATGTGCACCGAGAACCAAGCCCCGAACTGATCCTCAAAACGTCTGAAGAAAACAGAGCTAAGGCTCATAATAAGAAGAAAATACTGGCTTTAAAGCTTGATTCATCTAAGAAAAATAGAGAAAAGACCGCACCCACAGTTAGAAAAGAAACAAAGTCAGAAGACTATGAAACTACTTCATCTAGAGAAGATATAACTGAGGAAGAATTATCATTACTCTCTAGGCAGTTTAAGAACATTCTGAGAAGAAAAAGGCAAGGCAGATGGAAGGGTCTTGGGGGAGATTCTTCACACAAGAAGACTGACCATTCAGAGAATCCCAGAAAAAAGAAATCTAGGGACAAGTATGACTCTTCTCAGAAAAAACAGTTTAAGAGTAATGTTATTTGTTATTGTTGTGACATCTCAGGGCATGCCATTGCTGAGTGCCATGTAAAAAGAAAGGAAAAGAAGATTGAAACAGGAAGTCTAATGTACATAAAAATGCTGACAAGAGTCTGTTAGCTAAGAAGCAGTCAACACTTTCAGAAAGTGAAACTAAATCTTCAGAGTCTAAAGAAGGGGAGGCTCTAATGGCCTTGATAGCCACTGGAGACTCGGACATGTGAATAAGAGATCCACTCTCCACATTTGACAATGACTCTGAAGAGGAGGGAGTCATGGCGAACACTAATGAAAAGGCTCAGGATGAACACCATCACGATGAGGTAAAATATTTATCTAGTAGTTTAAACTCTAGATCTTTTTCAGACTCAGACTATGAACAAGATTTAAAATCTGATGCAGACATCAACAATCTCATAGAGCAGCATAGGATATTGTTGAAAGACCTTATGAACAACAAAGAACTTGTTAAAAAACAAGCAAAGGAAATTATGAATTTTAGAGCTGTTGCGTTTCAGTTTAAGGATGAAACCATAAAGTTGGATCATCAAAAACTAGAAATGATAGAGTTAAACCACAGACTAGATGAAGAAACTAAAATCATTGCTGAACAAGCCAAGACAGTGAAGAACATGGAAGCAAAGCTTCTTCAGGAAAGACAGCTTTTGGACAAGTTTTCCAAGCCTAAGTCAGTCTTGCCCATTATTGATACATTTTCTGCACCATTTAGAAGTGGTGTAGGATATATTGAGGATAATAAGATCTATAAAAAACCTAATCCAAAAGGGAAAGCCCAAATGGATTCACTTAAACCACCATCCAAGCATTTGACTTCTAATAGATGCAGGGCATCATATGTTCCTGGACACATATTTGCTGAGTGCTCCACCAACAAGGCCAATAAAGAGCCTTGCTGGAGAGGAACTATATCTAATGACAATAACTCCTGTAGACCTCCACAAAGTGTGATCAATCGAAGGAGACAAGGAATTCTTGGATCTCATTCCAGTGTACATCACTCATTTCTAAAACGGAAAGGTGTCAATTTTGCACCACAACCTTAAAATCTGAAAGTACTCCAACAAGACCCACTTTTAGATCTTAGTCTCATGCATTCAGAAAACCTGTCAAGGTTCACACAGCTAAGTATAACAAGAACCAAGGACCCAAAACTATTTGGGTGCCTAAGGTTAACTGATTTTGTGATTGCAGGTGGTTCCAAGTTCCACAGAAATGCCTATATGGTACTTGTACAGTGGTTATTCCAGGCACATGACTAGAACCAGGAGTCTACTGATAGACTATAGATTAGTAAAAGCTAGACCAAAGGTGATCTTTGGTGCCTAAGAAAGAGGCTACACAAAAGGAAATGGTAACATTTTTAATGGTCTAGTGACTATCACAAAAGTGGCTTATATGGAAGGATTGAAACACAATTTGACAAGCATAAGTCTGCATTGTGATATAGGGTATGAAGTAGCTTTCCACAATGATAAGTGCTTGATAGGGAAAACAAGAGATCAAGAGATCATCTAGTCAGACACTAGGAGTGACAACATTTATTGTCTAAATTTCTTATGTATAAATGAGGATTCTCCTGTATGCCTTGTAACAAGTGAGAAAGACTCTTTGTGTGTATAATGACACAAGAGGCTAGCTCACTTAAATTATATAGCAATGAGCAAGTTGGTTTCCATGGACTTATCCAGAAATGGTCCCCAGCTAAAATGCTCAAAAGAAGGCATGTGTCCTGCATGTCAAAGATGCAAACAGACAAAAGTCTCCTTTAAGAGCATTCAGTCAAAAGACACATAGAGGTATCTGTACTTACATCATATGGACCTATTTAGTCCTATGCAAGTTCTTAGTTTAGATAGAAAGTCTTACACCTATGTGATTGTAGATGATCACTCTTGATTTATTTAAATATTCTTCATAAGGAGAAAGTCTGAAACACTGGACATTCTTGCTAATTTTGTCAAATAAATTCAGAATGGAAAGGGTAATTCTGTGGTCAAGTTCAGAAGTGACCATGGCATAGAATTTTAATCTTAAAAAATGACAAATTTTTTTAATGAACTAGGGATCTTTTAGGAATTCTCCTCTCCTAGAACTACCCAGCAAAATGGTGTTGCTGAGAGGAAAAATAGAACTCTCATTCAGGCTGCTAGAACTTTGCTATGTGACACATCTCTCCCTGAATATTTTTGGGTTGAGGCTGTAAACAGTACATGTTATGATCAAAATAAGACCTCGATCAACAAAAGTCATAACAAGACTCACTGTGAACTAATGAAAGGCAGAAAACCAAGTCTGTCTTATTTCAAGATCTTTGGAAGTAAGTGCTATGTCCTAGACAATACGAACACTTATCTAACTAAGTTTTCAGAGAAGTCTTATGAAGGTATTTTTTTAGGCGATAGTAATCATAACAATGCATATATAATCTACAACTTGAAACATCAGTTGGTAGAAGAATTAATTAATGTTGTTTTTGATGAAACTTCTGTTTTATATAATATACTTTCTAACAATTCTAATATAAGAGATGTTGACTCTAAGATGGAAAAATTAAATATAGGAGATTCATCTTCTATAGAATTAGAGTGTAGAAACAATGTTACAGTTCCTATGGAAGACACAGTCACTACATAGGGGGAGGAAGATACTCACCCTTCTCTACCTGAAGAACTAGGTGAAGGTAGAAATCTACCTATATCTATTTGATACCTTAAAGATCATCCTATTAATCATATAATAGGTGATTCCAGGCTAGGTGTGACCACTAGAAGTAGACATCATAATGGGGTTCTATTCTCTAGCTTTCTCTCTCAGATGGAACCTTAGAAATATGAAGAAGCCAATTCAGACCCCAACTGGATTATGGTAATGCAAGAAGAGCTCAATCAATTTGAGAGATGTAAGGTTTGGAGTCTAGTTCCTAGACCTAGAAATCACAATGTCGTAGGAATTAAGTGTATTGTGCAAACAGAAACAAGTAGACAAGAAATTTGAAATAACAAAATTTTTAATATCCAAAAAGGTATCAATTACAATGGTATAACCTCTCTTTTATAGAATGGAGGAGATGAGAGAGATTACAATTAAGCAATGTGGAACTAAAAATTTACAAGTATATGTGACATTACAAAAAGACAAACCGGACAGGTCATGCGGTTAGACAAGCCTGCTAACCGACCGACAACAACAGGAGGAGAGAATAAGCCACATAGATAACAAGCCACCACAGGAGACCGCTAGACCGCACGGTCTCTAAGCTGTCTGAGACAAGCCGCCAGATTGCTGGAACTCCAAACAGCAACAGTCCGGCAGACACGACGGCTAAATAAACAGCCAGACTGCCCGGTCTACGAACAACAACAGACAGCCCGGCCTCCATACTTCAACACTCCCCCTCAAGCTGGAGCATATATATCAATCATGCCCAGCTTGTGACAAATGTGGAAAAAGGAAGCGGACAGGTGTAGACAGAGGTGTTTCTTTGTCAGAGTTACCCCATCCTGGTCATCGCCAGAAAGTAGAATATCATCAACATAAACCACAAGAACTACCAGACCAGAGGCTATTTTTCGAATGAACAAGGAGTGATCGGCTGAACTTCTTGCAAAACCAATGGCCACAACAATGCCGCTAAACTTGTCAAACCAGGCACGAGGGCTCTACTTGACGCCATAGATAGCCTTCTTTAGCCGACATACTCGTGTCTCCCCATGAGCAACATACCCAGGAGGTTGCTCCATCTAAACATCTTCCTGTAGATCACCATAGAGAAAAGCATTCTTAATATCCAACTGTGAAATGGGACAATCCCTGTTGACAACGATAGAGAGAAGGTCCCGAATGGTGCTGAGACGAGCAATGGGAGAGAAGGTGTCAAAGTAATCAACACCATATGTTTGAGTAAAGCCTTTGGCCACCAGGCGAGCCATGTAGCGATCTACGCTGCCATCGGGATGGAATTTATCAACAAAGACCCAACGGCAACCAACGACATCTATGCTGAAGGTGGAGGACAGAGGGTCCATGTACCCCGTTCAGTGAGAGTAGAAATATCCTCATCCATGACAGCCTTCCAATGAGGAATAATAAGTGCCTCCTGGTAGGAACGGGGGGGGGGGGGGGGGGGTGGTGGCAGTGGCCGAGATAGCCAGTGTAAAAGCTCTATAAGAAGGGGTAAGACAATCATAGGAAATAACTGTTGGAGTTACCATGGTGATCTAAAAGTGGTCAAACATGTAATCTCACTGCCAACGCGATATGAGCCTGCAGGGTCGCACATAAGAGATGTGGAGAAGTTGGATGATTGACTGTGTTGGTAAAGGTTACCAATCACCGACCTGAATGGGGTTATGGGAAAAGTGTTGCCTTAAAGGATCGTCGGGTTGGGCAAATGTTGCCTTAAAGGATTGGTAAGAGTCGACGACCGCGGGTCGACGAGTGTCGTCAACCCAAGTTCGACGATCGACGAGAATTGTCGAGTATCGTCGACCGCGGGTCGACGATCGATGAGAATCGTCGAGTATCTTCGACCGCGGGTCGACGAGTATGGTCCACCATGCGTTCGGCGAGAATCGTCGAGTATTGTACTCTGATTCTCGCCGATCCTAGGTGATACTAGCCGACTAATTCTCGCCGATCCTAGGTGATACTCGCCGACTGATTCTCGCCGATCCTAGGTGATACTCGCCGACTGATTCTCGCCGAATCTGCTTGGTGATTCTCGCCGATCGTCGTCGATTCTCGCCGATTGATAGTCACCGATTCTAGAACCCTAAATTTCTGGGTGGTCTGCGGATAGCGATGTTCCTAAGTCTATTTATGTCTTTGGTATAAAAGGACACTTAGGGTTTTCGGGAAACTAGATCTGTGCATGCTGATCAAATCGAAGCCGACGGAAGTGTTCCGCCGTTCGCTCGTTCTGCCGATCCCGAATCCCGCCGCTGACGGAAGTGTTCCGCCGCCGCCGTGCTCACTCCGTCGACTTCCTCCTCTCCGGCGATCGTCGCTGGTATTCATATCCCTGGTGCGGACCTAGCAGTCCGTGGAAAAGCAAGGTGCGGTCTTTCTCCTTCCTGATTTTTGTGCGACGGAAAGATCGGTGTTCTCCCGCTCGTGTGAATTTCTGCAAAGACGTGGACATCATTCCACGTAGAACTCGCCACCAGCAGGAATACGAAGCTTGGAGCATCTCCGTTGAATTGCGACTCAACGCCACCGAGGTAATTTTTGCCTAGTTGTACGTTAACTTCTTGATTCAACTACCATGGCCCGATCCCATCTCTTTTGGGTTTTCTTGATGTTTTTACTTTTCCGCTGCGTGCACAAGTGTTGTGTCATCCTCATAGAGAAACCCAGTAGTGGTATCAGAGGGAGGTTGCGGCCATGATTGTTGTATTGGAAGTTTTGTTATTCCAGTGCGTGTAAACCTAGGGATTTAGAAGTGTTCTAAATGTCTAGATTTAGTCTTGGCACCCCACCAAGAACGTCTGCGATTTCGTGGAAATTTCTAATTGTTAGAAATTGTAATCCCCTTAGCAGTAACCATCCCTCGGTTTTGTTTTGGATTTTGAATCCAACATAGTGAGATGAGCTTGTCTACTGCTTTAGTTGAGTTGTCTTTGCCTTTGTCCAATGCATGTAAGTCTGAGAATTTGGAAGTTTCAAGATGTTCAGATTTAGCCCTTCCTTCTATCAAATGTTGATGGTGTCAGGTTGTGCACATAGGGGATGCATGTTGTTTTAGATAAATTGTTTTTCCTTGGATGTGCACATTGATCAAATGTTGATCATGGTTAACTGTTAACCTATAATTAAAATCCATTCATCAAATATTAAGTGTTCGGATGCCTTCCGATGGATGACACTCTTCCTGCCTCGATCGATGAAGTGTGGGCTTTCCAAAGCAAGGTGCATTAATCTATCTTGGTAAGGGTGCGAGCGGATAATTGTGATATCCCACTGTCGACATCGGGTCCAGCTTAACTAGGTGACCTCAAAGGTTGAGTTCCTAGAGGCATAGGGTTGGCATGCACCATATGATGGATACGAGTAAGGAGTTATTCACCAACCATACAAGAATTGCATGAGGATGCAATTGGCAAGCGTTGCCTACCTAAATAACCGCATCATGAGAGGAAAGCCAAAGCTGACTCATTGTGTTGGTGAAATACTGATCTTGTCCACTAAGAGAGTAGCTCGCATGAACTCTCCGAATTGTTAGTGAGGGCTACCATTTCGAATAAAATAGTGGGAGTGTTTTAATTGAAGTCCAAATTAAAATAAATTGTATTTGAAATTTTGGTACTGATTTTATTCTGCATAAATTCTTATAGAATTCCATGGCAAGTGTTTCACGCTCCATGTTGTCTCTCAGAGCCATCCTTGAGAAGGATAAGCTCAGTGGGACTAATTACATGGACTGGTACAGGAACCTGAGAATTGTTCTCAAGCAAGAGCGAAAGCTCTATGTCTTGGAAGAAGAAGCCCCCGAGGTGCCGACCGGGAACTCTTCCCGTGCTGAGAAGGATACTTATAAGAAGTATACTGACGATGCTTTAGATTTCGAATGCCTTATGCTTGCCACTATGAACTCTGAGCTTCAGAAGCAACATGAGAACATGGAGTGCAAGGAGATTGACGAGCATCTCAAGAAAATGTTTCAAGGGCAGGCTCATCAAGAAAGGTTCGACATCACAAAAGCGTTGTTTCAGTGCAAGATGGGAGTTCGAGACTCAGTAGGGACTCATGTACTCAAGATGATTGGGTATATAGAGAACCTTGAAAGGCTGGGTTTTCCTCTTGGTCAAGAGTTGGCCACAGATCTGATCCTGCAATCATTGCCGGACAGTTATGAGCAGTTTGTCTTGAACTACAACATGAATGAAATAGACAAGACACTGCCCGAACTCCTAGGCATGTTGAGAACTGCCGAAATCAATATGAAGAAGGCCAAGCCTGCCAGCCCCATACTGATGGTGCATAAGGGCAAGGGCAAGGGCAAGGGCAAGGGCTCTAAGAAGACGAAGGTGGGACCTAAGTCATATCTTGAGCCCAATCCTTCTGCACTGATGAAAAAGAAAAGCACGGTGAAGGAAGGGAAATGCCACCACTGTGGCAAGGCTGGTCATTGGAGGAGGAACTGTCCTTCGTACATTGAAGGTCTGCAGAAAATGAAGGGAGGTATGACTTCCGCTTCAAATATTCACGTTATAGAGATAAACCTTTCTGCTCCTTCATCTTGGGTATTGGATACCGGATGTGGTTCTCACATTTGTACAAATGTGCAGGAACTGGGAAGTAGAAGATTGCTGAGTAAAAGGGAGGTGGACCTCCGCGTCGGCAATGGAGCAAGAGTTGCTGCTGTAGCCGTAGGGGTTTACCGTCTTTCTTTGCCCAGTGGGCTTGTAATAGAACTAGATAATTGTTATTTTGTTCCGGCCATAACTAGTAACATTATATCTATTTCATGTTTGGACATGATTGGATTTTCTTTTATAATTAAGAACAACTGTTGTTCTATATTTAAGAATGATGTTTGTTATGCTGTAGCCCAATTGTTTAATGGTCTTTATGTTTTGAACTTGGACCATCTGATCTGTAATGCAGAAAATAATAAAAGACTAAGAACAAATGACTCGAACCCTACATTTCTCTGACATTGTCGTTTGGGCCATATCAACGAGAAGCACGTATCCAAGCTCCATAGAGATGGACTTTTGGACTCATTTGATTATGAATCATTTGAGCGATGCGAATCTTGTTTGTTAGGCAAGATGACTAAAGCTCCTTTCACTGGTTATACTGAGAGGGCTGAGGATCTCTTAGGTGTTGTACATAGTGATGTATGCGGACCCATGAGTTCCATGGCTAGAGGTGGGTATTTCTACTTTGTTACATTTACTGATGATTTCAGTAGATACGGATATATGTATCTTATGAAGTGCAAATCCGAGACCTTTGAAAAGTTCAAAGAGTTCAAGAATGAAGTAGAAAACCAGTTGGGGAAAAGGGTTAAAGCACTCCAATCTGATCGAGGTGGCGAATACCTGAGTCATGAGTTCCGTGATCATCTCAAAGAGTGTGGTATTGTATCACAGCTCACTCCACCTAGAACACCACAATATAATGGTGTGTCTGAGAGGAGAAATCGTACACTGTTAGATATGGTATGTTCGGTGATGAGTCATGCAGACTTGTCTGTTTCCTTTTGGGGTTTTGCTTTAGAGACTGCTGCAATGACATTGAATCGCGCGCCAACGAAAACGGTTCTGAAGACACCATATGAAATATGGACTGGGAAGCGTCCTAGTATGTCATTCATTATACTTTGGGGCTATGAGACATACGTGAGACGTCCTGACAAGCTGGAACCCAAATCGGATAAATATTATCCAGTGGGATATCCTAAGGAAACCAAAGGGTATTACTTTTACCTACCGTCTGAGGGCAAAGTGTTTGTCACAAGGACTGGTGTCTTCTTGGAGAAAGAGTTCTTATCAAGAAAGACCGAAAAGGTAGAGCTTGAAGAAGTTCAAGAACCACATGTAGTGAATTAACCGGAATTGGATTCTGAGACAGGACTAAAAGATGTTGTAGCTAGAGAACCTGCTTAGGGAACACAAGTCCTACGTAGATTTGGTAGACCGAGGTATGAGCCTGAGAGATATGAATTTCTCGTGTCTCAAATAGGTAATGTGTTGCTTATGGATCATGATGATGAACCAGCAACCTACCAAGAGGCTATGAATGGACCAGACTCTGACAAATGGCTTGAGGCTATGAAATCCGAAATGGACTCCATGTATGCAAACCAAGTTTGGAACTTGGTGGAACCACGTAAAGGGGTTCGACCCATAGGGTGCAAGTGGGTCTTCAAGAAGAAGACCGACATGGATGGGAATGTACAGACATTCAAAGGGCGACTGGTAGCTAAGGGTTTCAAGCAAATTCATGGTATTGACTATGACGAGACCTTTTCCCCTGTTGCCATGGTAAAGTCCATAAGGATATTGCTTGCTGTTGCTGCGTATTATGACTACAAGATCTGGCAGATGGATGTCAAAACAGCTTTCCTTAATGGAAACCTCCTTGAGGAAGTGTATATGACACAACCCGAGGGTTTTGTATCCCCAGATGAATCCACTAAAATATGCAAGCTGAATAAGTCCATCTATGGACTGAAACAGGCCTCTCGAAGTTGGAATCTTCGTTTTGATGTGAAAATCAAAGAGTTTGGTTTCATCAAGAATGAAGATGAGCCTTGTGTTTACAAGCGAATCAGTGGGAGTATTGTTGTCTTCCTGATATTGTATGTAGATGACATACTGTTTATTGGGAATGACATTCCTACCCTAAAAGTTGTTGAGAACAATCTAGGGAACTGCTTTTCAATAAAAGATTTGGGTGAAGCGACTACTATACTCGGTATTAAGATCTATAGAGATAGATCGAAGAAGTTGCTGGGTTTGACCCAGAGTACGTACATCGAAAAGGTGTTGAAGCGGTTCAACATGCTTGAGTCCAAAAAAGGATTTTTGCCCATGTCTCATGGTGTGAATCTCTCTAAGGACCAGTGTCCAAAGTCTTGTGAAGATAAGGACCGCATGAAGTTGATTCCATATGCTTCGGCAATTGGATCAATCATGTACGCGATGTTATGTACTCGACCCGATGTCTCCTTTGCTTTGAGCATGACTAGCAGGTATCAGCCAGACCCCAATGAGTGTCACTGGATTGCAGTCAAGAATGTCCTGAAGTACTTGAGAAGGACTAAGGATGTGTTCTTGGTGTATGGTGGAGAGGAAGAGCTCGTTGTAAGTGGTTACACGGATGCTAGCTTCCAAACTGATAGAGATGTCTCCAAATCTCAGTCAGGTTTTGTGTTTTGCCTGAATGGAGGAGCTGTGAGCTGGAAGAGTTCCAAGCAAGAGACAGTTGCTGATTCTACAACAGAGGCCGAGTATATCGCCGCAGCTAATGTGGAGAAGGAGGCTATATGGATTAGGAAATTCATCGGCGAGCTTGATGTAGTTCCTAGCATTATTGGTCCCGTAGTTCTCTACTATGATAACAATGGTGCAATTGCACAATCTAAGGAACCTAGATCCCATCAGCGCTCCAAGCATATACTTCGGCGGTTTCATCTTATTCGTGAGATTGTCGAACGAGGAGATGTAAACATTTGCAGAGTGCCGACTGAGGAAAATATTGCGGATCCACTGACAAAGCCTCTCGCGCAGAGAAAGCATGATGGTCATACTAGATCGATGGGTATACGATACATAAATGATCAACTCTAGCGAGAATCTTGTGGATTGCATGTAAACATGTATTTTGTTGGCTATTTGTTCGTATGATGAACAATGTACCTAGTTTTTCTTTTACAATTAATGGCAAGTTCTTTTATTATGAGTTTTCTATATGATAGTTAAATGTTAACATAATAGATACCCTTAGAATGTTCGCTTCCATGGGACATCAAGTACGTGACTTGAATGTGAGAGCCTATGATTTATTTGAAGCTTCATTCTTAAAAGGTCCCTGGTCGAGTATCATCATAGAAGCTAAGGGTGATGATGGTACATGAAGACCACACGTGCGTTGACTGATGACCGGTTCTCAAATGTCATGATATTGTGATATCAAGTCATCATGTGGGTACTTGTTAGTGAATAAGTTGCACTGGACAGACCCAACCTGAGGCTACTCTCTGGATTGTCATCCAATCGTGTCACGAGTAGGTCTCAATTGACAATGGTGTTGTGGTCCTTTGACCTGAAGTCACAGTATTCATCAAGCGAGGAAGAGCGTGCTTTGATGCCATCTAAAGTCTTCCTTGAGAAAGGTTGATGATAAGGGTGGTTGTTGGGCATGTTACGAATCATTTGGGTGTTTGTGTGTGAGCAGATATGGGATTTGTCCTCCTGTATGACAGGAGTTGCATCCATGGGCCCCTTGATGGAACTGGACTGAGAAATGCATGGCCATGCTTGGTTGAGTCAATATGTGATATTGGACTCACCATTCTCTGGAAGTCCGTCCTGCATCAAGAAACTTGGATTGAGCTATTACGAGGGTGACACGGTCCATGCCTCTAGTTCTTTCTGGATGTAAGGGACAAAGGGACAAAGACAACGCTAGTACATTGGTCATAAAGGCTTATGAGTTATAAAATCTTATTTCTTGGGGAGCAATGATGCATTGCTAGATGCCGCTCATTGTTTGTGAGGTTTTTGGTTTGATACTTTCAAGATCAAGTGGGAGTCTGTTGGAGTTACCATGGTCATCTAGAAGTGGTCAAACATGTAATCTCACTGCCAACGCGATATGAGCCTGCAGGGTCGCACATAAGAGATGTGGAGAAGTTGGATGATTGACTGTGTTGGTAAAGGTTACCAATCACCGACCTGAATGGGGTTATGGGCAAAGTGTTGCCTTAAAGGATCGTCGGGTTGGGCAAATGTTGCCTTAAAGGATTGGTAAGAGTCGACGACCGCGGGTCGACGAGTGTCGTCAACCCAAGTTCGACGATCGACGAGAATCGTCGAGTATCGTCGACCGCGGGTCGACGATCGACGAGAATCGTCGAGTATCGTCGACCGCGGGTCGACGATTGACGAGAATCGTCGAGTATCGTCGACCGCGGGTCAACGGTCGACGAGTATGGTCCACCCTGCGTTCGGCGAGAATCGTCGAGTATTGTACTCTGATTCTCGCCGATCCTAGGTGATACTCGCCGACTAATTCTCGCCGATCTTAGGTGATACTCGCCGACTGATTCTCGCCGATCCTAGGTGATACTCGCCGACTAATTCTCGCCGAATCTGCTTGGTGATTCTCGCCGATCGTCGCCGATTCTCGCCGATTGATACTCACCGATTCTGGAACCCTAAATTTCTGGGTGGTCTGCGGATAGCGATGTTCCTAAGTCTATTTATGTCTTTGGTATAAAAGGACACTTAGGGTTTTCGGGAAACTAGATCTGTGCGTGCTGATCAAATCGAAGCCGACGGAAGTGTTCCGTCGTTCGCTCGTTCTGCCGATCCCGAATCCGGCCGCCGACGGAAGTGTTCCGCCGCCGCCGTGCTCGCTCCGTCGACTTCCACCTCTCCGGCGATCGTCGCTGGTGTTGCTATCCCTGGTGCGGACCTAGTAGTCCGTGGGAAAGCAAGGTGCGGTCTTTCTCCTTCCCAATTTTCGTGTGACGGAAAGATCGGTGTTCTCCCGCTCGTGTGGATTTCTACAGAGACGTGGACATCATTCCACGTAGAACTCGCCACCAGCAGGAATACGAAGCTTGGAGCATCTCCGTTGAATTGTGACTCAACGCCACCGAGGTAATTTTTGCCTAGTTGTACATTAACTTCTTGATTCAACTACCATGGCCCGATCCCATCTCTTTTGGGTTTTCTTGATGTTTTTACTTTTCCGCTGCGTGCACAAGTGTTGTGCCATCCTCATAGAGAACCCCAACAATAACAACAGCAAGCAGGTGTTGGGTACATGCCTGAACCCCTTTACGAAGAGCAATGAGGATATCCATGTTAGCGGCTTCCTCATTATCCGGAGCATTCGTGGTGGAGGGAGCTGGGCCAGGAGTAAAGAGAGATGGCAGTGGAGAGGTGAGAGATATCACGGGAGGTGGACATGGCGGAGGAGATGGTGGAGATGGTGGAGGTGGCGGAACGTCATTAGGTGTAGAGAGAATGGATGGGTTGATATGAGAAGTAGGATCATCAGGAGTAGAGGAGCACACGGGAGATAAGTAAGATGCATTTTCAAATAAGGTGACATCCGTAGAGACGAACTTCTTGCGGGTAACAGGGTCAAAACAACAATAACATTTTTGAGTGGTAGAGTACCCCAGAAAGACACATTTAGTGGCCCTTGGTGAGAGTTTGTCACGGGTGGCAGCGGGAGAGTGCACAAATGCGGTGCACCCAAAGATGTGCAGAGTAAGAGGAAACAAATTCTGGTTCGGATAAAGAATGGAGAATGGGGTGGCACCGTTGAGAACTGTGGAGGGAATGTGATTGATGAGATAGCCGGAGAGGAGGACAGTATAGACCCAATATGAGCGAGTAACGTGCATGTGGGTTAGCAGAGTGCGAGCGACATCGAGGAGGTAACGGTTTTTGCATTTCGCTACCCCATTTTGCTGTGAGGTGTAGACACAACTATTTTGATGAATAACACCATATTGCATACACAAAGAGGAGAAATCATGGCTAAGATATTCCATAGTATTGTCAGAACGATGGAGTTTTATAGAGGTATCAAACTGAGTCTTAATCATATAATAAAATGATGTCCAGATAGAGAATAGTTTGGAGCGATCCTTTAAAAGATACACCCAAGTACCCCTAGGGAAGTCATCAATAAATGTGACAAAATATGAACTACCCCGACTGATGGTGAGGGTATGAGCAGGACCCCATACGTTAGAGTGAACGAGATCGAATGGACGGGAAGAGACGCGGCTTTGCATTGGTGGAAAGGAGGAGCGGTGATGCTTGCCAAGCTGATATGCATCGTAGTTGAGAGGAGGATGATGTGGAGGGAGATGGGGTAGAAGCTGGCGAAGAAGCCGGGGATGAGCATGACCAAGGCGAAGATGCCATTGGAGAAGATCTTTAGAGGAGGAGGAGGAGGATAGAGCAGAAATGTTGTCGAGGAAGTAGAGGCCACTGCTCTCAGTCCCAGTAGCAATCGTCCGTTGGGAGTCCGGATCCTAAAATGAACAAGAAGTAGGAGTGAATGTGATGAAACACTATAATTGCTTGCATAGAGAAGTAACCAATAATAAATTGCAAGGGAACTTGGGCACATAGAGTGTATCTGCCAGGTGAAGAGACAGAGTGACTTGAACCACTCCCGTCCCATTGACTGGAGAGGAGGATCCATCTACAACAAAGACTGGGGGCAACCAATCATGTGTTTCTAGAAGAGAAAACACTGAAGATTGCCTGTCATATGATTTGTAGCACCAGGGTCGATCAACCATCTACCGTGAGTAATAATGTGGGCACTAACAAAAGATGTGACCACCGCGGCGGATTATGTGGAGGCTATAGAAGAGAGACCGCACGAGCAACCAGGAGACCGCGCGAGAACAATAGGAAGCGAAGAGAAAGAAGGTGCGGCGACAAGGGCAGAAAGACCAAGCCTGGCGACCTGCAAGCAGGGCGTGCGACTATGATGGCCGCAGCAAGAAGAGAGCAAAGCTGAGGGAAAGAAGTCGCACGGCTAGAGATAAAACCGTGCAAATAAGAGAGAGAGAGAGAAGACCACGTGAACTGGTAGGAGTTCACGAGAAAGTCAAACAAGTCGTGCGAACAGAGAAGAAACCACACGAATAGAAACTGGCCGAGCGAATAAAGAGAGATAGCGGTGAGAGAGGAGGCAGAGCAACTGTGAAAACAGGTTGCAGAGAAAAAGAAGAGATAGGCCACACACACAAAGGGCAGCGACCAAGAGGAGAAAGAAACCGCGCGAATAGGCGCGACAAGAGAAGAAACAGATCGCGAGAATAGGTCGCAAATAGGTCACGAGAAGAAGGAGCAAGTCGTGCAGACAAGGCGCAAACAGGAGGAATAAACAAGCAGCAAACAGGGTGCGAGAAGAAGAAGCAAGCCTCACGGACAGGTCACACGGAATAAGGAAGCTCACAAAATTAGGAGGAAAAGATCGAGGGCTCTGATACCATGTGCAAACAGAAACAAGTAGACCAGAAATTTGGAGCAACAAAATTTTTATCTTTATTATATCAGCAAAGAGCTCAACCCCCATGGTGTAGCATTTTAATACGAAAATACCCTCACAAAATTTCTCCTCATACCACATATTGTTGGACTTTTGGGTCATTACATAAAATCAGTGCATAATTTTTTTATTTATACAAAATGACTTAAATATTTGGACAACAGCACGATCTAATTGTTTGGACAGCAGCACGACTTAAATGTTTTTCATACATTCGGCTATCCCCTCCAGCACGGCAACTCCGGACAGCAGCACGACTCCCCCTCTTCACGGCAAAACTTGCTGAAAGCTTACTCCCCCGGCCAGAAGCAGGACAAGCGACACATCCCGCCTCGACTGCCACCCGCCGAATGATGGGTGTATAAATCTACCTCTCCTCGAAGGAGCCCCGCCTCAGCTCTCCTCCACAGCAGAAATACTCCTCCGTAGCAGAACTTCTCCTCCTCAACAGCTACTGCTACAGGCAAGCTCCTCATTCCGGCAACCATCTCAAAGTTAGAGACACGTCTTCTTCCTAACTTCCATTTTTTCTTTGCCTCAACCTCCTCACGGCAGCTCCTCCTCGACAGCTCCTCCTGTTTACAAACTCCTCTTCCCGGCAACCTCCTCACGGTAGAAATTTACTCCTAAATTTAGTTTGGATTAGTTCCTGAATTTGGCGAACTTCTATATTTTTCTGAATGTTTTTTATTGAGTTGCCCATGAGACAGAGATAGAGAGGCGTTGAGGATATGCACAAGAAATTGTTTTAGTTTCTTTTCATTGTGGTCATTTTCTGGGTTAGTTTGGTTTAGCTCCATCACTAGAGAGGCGTTGAGGATATGCACAGGAAAGTTTTTTATTTTCTTTTCACTATGGTCATTTTCTGGGTTAGTTTGGTTTAGCTCCAGCACTATGTTTTTTATAAGCCATAAAAAATAGAGAATGAGGTATCTTAACCATAAAAAATAGCAAACTTTAGTCCGACAAGCTTTAGTTTGGTAGTTTGGTTTATTTTGATTCTACACTCATATCCTCAACGCCTCTCTATCTCCCATTGATTTAATCCAACAAGCTGTAGTTTTTTTAGAGTAAGTTTATGGGTTGGTTTATGTCAATTTCTTATTATCCCGCACTCTGTTTTTTAGGGGCTGATTTTTTTCCTATGGTTTGGTTTCGTTTCCCGATGGTTTGGTTTTGTTTAGTTTCCTGATGGTTTGGTTTGGTTCCTGCATTTTGTTTTTTATGGTTTATTATTGAAAGTGGTTTGTTTAGTAGTTACTGTATTATTACTGAAAGTGATTTGTTTATTATGCCTCTCTATCTCCTTTTGATTTAATACCACCAGCTTTATGCTCCCTTATTGTCTTTTTCTGAAGGAGTTGTTTTATATGCACACTTATTTTAGGCTAACTACGTATATTCGCTTCTCTGATTTGAAAAAAAACAAATCTTACCCATGAAAGTAGATGTTGTTCTTACATCATGTTAACCAGATAAATTAATCTCACATCATGTAAACAACTTCAGATTACACACCGCATCATGTGAAATCAGTTAAGTTTATCTCCCCGTACACATCATTTTTTATGTTACACTAAACCAGTTTAATTTATCTCAAACTGGTGTGAAATGAAGAGGAGTTTGTTGTTTTAGCCTAATATTAGGAGTTTGCTATAAATGGTCAATAATTGAATGGATACTATAATTGTGCATGAAGAAGCTAAAGAATTTTTGTAAAAAGATAGCTTTTTTGTTTGGTTTTGGCTGTGTAATACTTTTTCTGGTTCAGGATTTTGGACAATGCATTTATTTTGGATCTGCACCCATGGTATGGAGGATTTGAGGATACTCTTTAGTCATGGATTATATCTTTAGTGATGGATTATAATGATTGTGAGTAATTTTTGCAACGTATTTTGGTTTGAATGCATTTATCCCTTGAAAATGCCTTGAGTTTTACGTTTGTTTTTTTAGGTATTGGCACCCAAATACTACATCTAAAATTAGCAAGGGAACTACAATTTTAATTCAGTGCGGGCACCAAGTAAATAAGAAAATGGTTGTCATGAGTTGGTGGAACGAGTTTGCGGCGCTTCTGCAGCTTCCAAAAACCCGTGCACAGGTGCTCGGACCAGGTTAATCGTCCCTTCTCGATTTTACGCTCTACTTATTTGTTTGGCTTTTTATATGCATGTCAAAGTGTTCTTGGTGTATATAAATAATATGGTGTTGAGTTAATCTTGATTTATAAGAGTTTATAGTTGTAAAATGAGCCTTAATGTTCAAATGGATGTTCAAATAGATGATGTTCAATGTAATATCTTAATATTAATTTCAGATTTATTAATTTCAGATTTATTTAACTTTTAAATAACTTCATCCACTCTTATGTTCAAACAGATGTTCAAACGGATTATATTTGTTAGGTAATAGTTAAAGAATGATGGTTTAACCCATACGTTTCCAATCACCACTACTGTGCTAAAAGGAGCCTTACTTTTTATCTTCAAATTGATGCACCGGCTTGAGATATGATTTATTTTCCATCATGTTTATCAATTGGTCCAATTGAAGTTCATGTCTTCAAATTGATGCACCTGCTTGAGATATATGATTTATTTTCCATTATGTTTATCAATTAGTCTAATTTAAGTTCATAAGTCACCAAATTTTAAATAACTCAGCAATTTTGAAATGGATTTACTGAAAATCACCCATGAGATAGATGTCTCTTGTGCCTGAGCTAATGATACACTAATGTTGTTGTGTTAATTTTATAGTTGTAAATTTGAAATAATTTTATAGTTTTCCCACTAATTTTTTCCGCGCACAAGTTCTCATTTTTACAAAATTTTTCCAAAGGTCGCTGTCCCCGCAGAATGTCGCCACCCTCGCCGAATGTCGTCGTTCCCGACCAATGTCGTCTTCCGCATCCAAATGTCGACACCCACAACCAATGTCGCCGCCCCCGACCAATGTCGTCGCCCCCAACCAATGTTGCCGCTGACGATCAATGTCTCCGCCCATGACCAATGTCGCCCCTACGACCAATGTCATCGTCCATGACCAATGTATTCCCGAGGACCAATGTCGTCATCCACGATAAATGTTGCTTCTATGACCAATGTTGCCACCCTCAACCAATGTCGCCGCCCTCGACTAATGTCGCCGCCCTCGACCAATGTCGCCGCCCTCGACCAATGACGCAACCCCAACCAATGTGGCCACCCCCAACAAATGTCGCCTCCCTTGACCAATGTCGCCGCCCTAGACCATTGTCTCCGCCCTGACATTTATCGCCTCCCTCAACCAAGGACTCCCTCACGACGAATGTCGCTCCCACGACAAATGATGCCCCTACGACAAATGACGCCCCCATGACAAATGTCGCCCCCACGACAAATGTTGCACCTACGATAAATGTCGCTCCCTCGACAAATGTCGCACCAACGACGAATGTTGCCCGCACGGGGTCCGCCGTACACGACTGCTTGTTATCCAAAAAGGTATCAATTACAATGGTATAACCTCTCTTTTATAGAATGGAGGAGATGAGAGAGATTACAATTAAGCAATGTGGGACTAAAAATTTACAAGTATATGCAGTTTTACAAAAAGACAAACCGGACAGGTCGTGCAGTTAGACAAGTCGGCTAACCGCACGACAACAACAGGATGAGAGAATGAGTGCCATAGAGAAAAAGCCGCCACAGGAGACCGCTATACTGCCCGGTCTCCAAGCCGTCTGCAAAAAGCCGCCAGACTGCTAGAACATGAAACGACAACAACCTGACAGAAGGGCTGGCTAGATAAACCGCCAGACTGCCCGGTCTCCGAACAACAACAGACCACCCGGCCTCCATACTTAAACATATATATAGGAATAAATTAGATGAGAATACAGTCATAGTTAAAAACAAGGCAAAACTTATGGCCAAGGGGTATAGACAAGAAAAAGGAATAAACTTTGATCAAACCTTTGCACCTGTAGGTAGGCTAGAAGCCATTATATTGTTTTTAGCTCATCAGCATGGAAAGGATATAAAGTATTCAAGATGGATGTTAAATATGCATTCCTAAATAGTACATTGATGGAAGAAGTCTATGTAGAACATCCACTAGGTTTTGTAAATCCTAAACTTAGCTCTCATGTCTTCAGATTTGTTGGGTACATTGGAAAATATGTACCAGATTTGAAGAAGCCTCACACTACTCAATGATATACATCAAGGTGTATTTGATGTGTTTTGAGTTTATATGTGCAGGTTAAGTAATTGCAGGAAATGCTGAAAAAATTTTAAGTCCATATGTCGACACCTAGAGAAGCTGTGTCGACACTTATGAAGGCTTGTGTCGATACTGGAGAAAAGCTGTGTCGACACTTGGAGTAAATTGTGTCGACACCAGGAAAGGCAGAGTCGACACCAGAAGAAATGTGTCGACACATACAGGCAGTGTCGACACACTGTGAAGAATTGTCAACATAAATTGTGTCGACACTTAGAGGCAGTGTCGACACCCAGAGAAGCTTAGTTGACATCAAATGTGTCGACACCAAGAGGCAGTGTCGACACACAGAAGTATTTGTCACACATCAACTGTGTCGACTGATGCGTAAGATCACGGCAGTGAACCGGTCGCACAAGTAATATAAAATGGGGTTTTCCCAAGTATCGATCTCACAAGGAACATAGTAAGGTGAAGTTAATTTCGAGGAGGACTTGAGATTGAAGTCTTTAGGTCGGAGCTAACTAAAGGGGCTTTGATATTTGCTGATAAAGAAAATAAAATACTAATAACTACTCCTATACAACGCCGCTATGCGATGCTTCGCCAGGCGGGATGGAAGACTAGTCGGGCCGCTATGCACCGAATCACTAGGCGGATGGACAAGAAGGCTAGCAGATGAGGTGGTTAGAACGGCGGAATGAGGGTCGTGAACACCTCTTCGCAACGCACGCCACTAGCAATTTCTAGTGCGGCAAGGGTGGATGGTGGTGGATGGAATATGGCGCAACTCAAGCAACTTAGGCAGTAAAAGGAAATAGGAATCACATAGACATGATACACATAACATATACAACCAAAGTGCACTTCATCAATATAAATAAAGTTAAACACCAATATTCAACAAGAAAGCAAGAACAAGTCAAGAGATCGACCGAATCCGAAGCCTTGCTGAGGATTCACGGTTGGAATCTTCGGGTTGTCATTCCGCGTCCAAGCTCGGTCCTCAACTGCGTCCGGGATAGAGAAGGGCTGTCACCACCTTCCAATAGCCCGTCTTCTTCATCTCACGATAGCGGACGAAGTTTGCTAGCTTCCCTTTGCTTGATGGATATGGCGTCAAACCCTACTTGAAGCTCACGGATGAAGGAGAAGGCCGAGAGGAAGCTCCAGCTCGGATATGGCGGTGAAAGCTTTCCCGGAGCACCTCCCTAGGGTGGAAGATGAAGGGGAACGGCGGAGAAGGCGGAAAACGGCGGAGAAATGTCGAGCTCCGGATCCTCTTTTGAATTAGGGCGAGACCTGCACTATTTATACAAAAGCAGAAATGAACAATGCGCATGATCATAGGCGCACGACCAGTGGTCATGCGCACTATGTCCGGTGCTCGTGCGCACTTGCATGGAAGATCAGGAAGAATAACTGGGATAACGCGCACGAGTAGTGGCGCACGACCAGTGGTCGTGCGCACTAAGTCCAATGGTCGTGCGATTACCCCAGACAGGACTCCAGAAATGAGGAATCAATGCACACGATCAGTGGAGCACGATCGGTGGTCGTGCGCAATATGTCCAGTGGTCATGCGCTTACCCCAGGCTGATTCTGGAAAACGAAGAGTAGTGCGCACGATCAGGGGCGCACGACCAGTGGTCGTGCGCATTATATCCCATGATCGTGCGCAGTATTCCTATTTCACAACCATCCCGGAACACGCACACGACCCCTGTACCCAAAGGAAAAACCAATCACTGATATGTGCAAACATTCCAGGCAATCACAAAATGGAGTACAAACAATAAAAGTAACAAAATACACAACCACGGGCATAAATGTGCACTTCCTATGGAAATAAAGATTAGATGAAATAAGAACGATAAAGAAGTAAAAGTGAAGTGCAACCGTGTGAAAACTAGCCCAGATGAGTCCGAAAATAGGTATATAAAGTGGACTCATCATCGACACACAGGACTTGTGTCGACACACAGCAAAGCTTCAACAAAGTTAAAGTAAAGAAGTACTTGTGTCGACACAAAGGAGATGTGTCGACACTCAGCAAGTATTAACAACAAAAGAAGTTGTGTCGACACAAAAGAGATGTGTCGACACACAGCAAAATTTCAACTAAGTTTTAAAGAAGAGGTATTTGTGTCGACACACAGAATTAGTATCGACACATTCAACAGAAGCTGTGTCGAGAAGCTGTTACAACAACAAAAGAAGTTGTGTCGACACCACCAAGGCTAGTGTCGACACTTAGTCCACTTGTGTCGACACTTAGTGTATTTGTGTCGACACATAATGAAGATCAGTCTCGACACTTTCAGACAGAGACATTGATTTCAAGAAGTGACTGGATGACCTGACAATTGGCATTTCTACCGGTTAACTGCAACTGTCAAAGCTGTCAGAAGGTTGTTAGAAACAGGATCAGCCGGTTACCATGGAGAAAGATTATATAAAGGCTTTCTCCTTCAACAGAAAATGATGATCAATCATTGTAGAATACAGATCCAGAGAAAACTGTAAATCAGTATTTTGAAGAAACTTCAGATTTACCTGGAGAGAGAGAACTCCAGTAATTGAAATCAAGAAAGAGACTTGTTTAATCAAATCTCTTAAGAAGCAGGTTCTGAACCAGACTGCAAAGAAGGATCCAGATTTAATTCGCCATCTTAAGAAGGAAGTTGCCAGCCGGACTACTTCAAGAAGATCAACTTTTACCGAGTTCAGACTCAAGAAGCCTTGAAGAAAGCAAAGACAAAGTTGATCTCAGAAATTAGTTCTATCAAAAACTGATCAAGAAGGTTGCCCTCTTCATACTCTCAAACAGAGTGGTAACCTAAAACCCTTTATTATCTTTTTGTAGGATCTTAAGGGATCTGAGTTATAAGCCTAAATTTATAAAGGCTGAGGTAGGGCTTTTGAGCCTGAGTGTAGGAGAATCTATTCTCTGAGTGTAGGCCTTGTTGAAGGCTGAGGTAGGGCTGTTTATCATGAGTGTAGGCCTTGTTGAAGGCTGAGGTAGGGTTGTTTAGCCTGAGTGTAGGCCTTGCTGAAGGCTGAGGTAGGGCTGTTTTAGCCTGAGTTGTAAGATCTGAGGATCTGAGGAAAATAAAGGGAGTAGGGCCGAATCTAGTACACTACTAGATAGGCGGAGGGGGAAAGTGGATGTACCCAATATTTGGGGAACCACTATAAACCACTGTGTGCTCTGTGATTATTATTTTTCTGTGTATGTGGTAGTTGCTAATAGTAATAAAGACAGTAAAAACAAAAACAGGAATCTGCCTTAAAGTTTAAAAAGGAATTGAACCTATTCACCCCCCCCCTCTAGGTGATTTAGGTAGTCTTGAAACCAATCATTTCAAGTGGTATCAGAGGCAGGTTGCTCAAAAAAGGACTTAACAGTCTGAGTAAGATCCTGTAGGCAGATTCAAAACAAACAAGAATAAAGAAAATGGGTTCTAGTGAGAATCACAAAGAGCTGGGGTCAATGAAATTGCCAATATGTAGAAAAGAGATATTTGACATATGGAAAGAGAGGGTCAGACACTTTATGGAAGCCTCTGACCCAAGGATATATATTACAGTTAAAGAAGGCCCATATGTGCCAATGAAGATATCCATTCTAGATGCAAATCAGAAAACTCCCAAGGACTTTTCTGAAATGACTAAAGATGAAATCATCCTGGCCACTATGGACAAGAGAGCCCAGAATATAATTGTTAGTGCCATTGATGATTCAACATTTCAGAACTTAATTCATTGTAAAACCTCTAAAGAAATATGGGACACATTAATAGTCTATATGGAGGGATCAGAGGAAGTAAGACAAGATAGGAAGTCAATGTTAAATCAGGAATATGAAAGCTTCAGACAAGGAAAGTCTGATAGCATTACAGAATGTTACAAAAAGTTCTATAAGATAGTTAATGATTTGATGTCCTATGGAAGAGTCTTCAGCAACTATGAGCTGAATGACAAGTTCTTAAGATCCCTGACTAAGGACTGAGACACCAAGATTTGTGCCATTAGGGAAGTGGCCAAACTTGCTGATATACCTCCTCCAACTTTGTTTGGAAAACTGCTATCTTATGAGATGCAGTTAATGGCTAGAAAGGAGGAAGAGAAGAATACTAGAGTGGAGCACAAGGAAAAGTCTGTGGCCTTCAAGACTGAAGCCACTAAGAAGTATAGAAGCAAGTCTCCATATCCACCTAAAATAATTGCTGAGGCTGTCACAGAGAATTCAGATATCAAGAGTTCTGATAGCAGTGAAAGTGATGAAGACTTTGCTGCTTTTACTAGGCACTTTCAAAGATTTCTAAAGAAGAGGCAGTGGAGGTCTAAGCCTTCTACTTCTCAGCCAAAAGATGACTACTATCAGAAGAGAAAGTCATCCAGGAATGATAGAAGCAGGTCCAAGCCAAGCAAAGCTACATCTTCAAAGATTGTGTGCTATTGCTGCAATAGACAGGGACATGTAGTGGATGACTGTCCTGAAAAGAGGAAGGAGTCAGCTGACAAAAAAAGACTCAGGTTAAGAGCAAAAAGAAAAAGTCCTTTGTTGCTAAGAAAGATAAGAGTCTGACAGACCAGTAATCTTCAGAAACATAATCAGAAGCTGAAACCTACATTGGATTATTTGCTGAAGAGGAAGAAGATGAGTTCATGCAGCTAATAAACTCAATTTATGAGCATGAAGACCATCAGTGAAAGGGACTGATGGCTATATCTGAAGGAGACAAGAGCCAGGATCAGCCTGGACCAAGTGAGGTACAAAGTTGTTATTCTAGTTCAATTTATAGTACTGAGTCAGAGTCAGATACATCTGCATCAAGTGATGTGGGTGGGTCTGAATATGAAGGAGATATTCATCAGTTAATTGATGAATGTAGGGACTTGCTGGAGGCACTTAAGAAGGGCAAAAACTTGGCCAAATCTCAGGCTAAGGAAATTGCAGATCTTAAGTTGGCTGCAGTAGATTCAGAGAAGTTTCTAGATCAAAAACTGAATGAGATAGCCAGACTGAAAAACATTACAGTTATTCAGATGGGTACTATCATATTTAAGAATGATCAGATTAGAAATATGGAGGTTAGACTTCAGAAAGAGAAAGAGATAGTAGCTAGTTTTTCTAAACCTAAATCTGTTTTACCCTTGATAGATGAGTTTGTACCTCAAAAGGGTGAGGATGGATTAGGGTTTAAGAAAACAGCCTGGACTGCTAGGTCCAAATCTAAAGGCAAATCCCCAGCACAAAACAAGAAGCTTGCTGTAGATAATTCAGCCAGGGTAGTACCTAAACAAAGGTACAACAGGTTTGAGTGCTGGTGTTGTGGTAAGGTAGGCCACTTTGCCTTAGATTGTTGGCACAATTCTAGTTTCAAGGAGAGTAGCAATCTGCCTCCTAGAAGAGCTACAAGTAGATTTGTTAAAGTACAGACAAACTTGCACCATGGACCCAAACGTTATTTGGGCTCTAAGGTTAAGTAATCTGTGTTGCAGGTGAGTCCAAGATGCCATGCCGCAATATGGTACTTGGACAGTGAATGTTCCAAGCACATGACTGGAACAAGGGGGTTGCTGAAGGACTACACACCTATCAAGGATGACCCTAAAGTAACCTTTGGTGGTTCAGAAAAAGGAATCATCAAAGTCTTTGGTAACATTTCTAGTAATCAGATTACTATCACTCAAGTGGCCTATGTAAAAAGTTTGAAACACAACCTTATAAGCATAAGTAAGCTGAGTGATTTAGGATATGACATTTCATTTATTAAGAATGGATGTCATATCAAAAGGTCAAATAATCAAAAGATCATTTTGACAGGATATAGGAAGAGAAATGTTTATTGTCTTAATTTTGAGTGTGAGAACAATATTTCTCATATTTGTCTTGCAGCTGATGGGAGAGTCTCACAGTGTGTTAAATGGCACAAGAGGCTAGCCCATCTTAACTACAAGACTATTGGCCAACTCTTTAGCAAAGAGTTAGTGAGGAATGATCCTCAAGTTAAGTGTATAAAGTATGTGATATGCTCAGCTTGTCAAAAAGGCAAGCAGACCAAATACACCTTTCATAGCCTTGAAAACAAGGATTCAGTGAGGTGTCTATACCTCTTACATATGGATCTATTTGGTCCTATGCCAGTTCACAATCTAGGTAGGAAGGTCTACTCATTTGTGGTAGTAGATGACTATTCTAGATATTCCTGGGTGTTCTTTCTAAGATAAAAATCTGAAACCCCAAGTGTCATATAGTTTTGTTAAACAAATTCAGAATGAGTTGGACAGTACAGTGGTCAAAATCAGAAGTCACCATGGCACTGAATTTCAGTCTGAAAGTATGACAAAACTGTGTGAAGAATTTGAGATATTTCAAGAATTTTTCTCACCTAGAACACCACAGCAAAATGGTATTGCTGAAAGGAAGAATAGAACATTGATAGAGGCTGGTAGAACTCTATTGAGCGACACTTCTCTCCCAGAATATTTCTGGGCTGAGGTAGCAAACATTGCATGTCATGTGATCAATAGGGCTTCTATCAGCAAGAGCCACAAAAAGACTCCCTATGAGATTGTGAAGGGCAGAAAACCAAACTTATCATATTTTAGGATCTTTGGTTGCAAGTGCTATATAATTAACAATGGCAAGTCTTATCTAACCAAGTTTGCTGCCAAATCCCAAGATGAGATATTTGTTGGGTACAACAACAATAGTAAGGCTTATAGGGTCTACAACTTGATCACTCAAGTTGTAGAAGAGTCTGTACATGTAGTCTTTGATGAAACAAGACTCATTAACAATTAATTGCCAAGTAGTGGTTGCAGATCTACAGGTTTAAATGAGAGAATGGACAAGCTTACCATTACAGAAGATTCTACTGCAAATCAGCAAGTGGAAAATGGTGGCTGCTGTACAGGGGGAGTACAAGACTCTCTAGATGCTGAAGAAGACCAAGAGGTGCAGCTAAATGAAGAGGCTGGAGGTGTACAACCTGAAGATAGACTACCTCCAGCTAATAGACACTTAAAGGATCATCCAGCAAATCAGATAATTGGTGATCCAAGATAAAGAGTGCAAACAAGAAGCAGGAATATGAGCACAGTTCATTGCTCCAGCTTCCTATCACAAGTGGAATCAAAGAAATTTGAAGAAGTAGTTCTAGACCCACATTGGATTGATGTCATGCAAAAGGAGCTGAATTAGTTCAGGAGATGCAAGGTCTGGAAGCTTGTTCCTAAACCAAAAGACCACAATATCATTGGAACAAAGTGGATCTTTAGGAACAAATTGGATGAGAATGGGATTATTGTAAAGAATAAAGCAAGACTTGTTGCAAAAGGGTATAGACAGGAAGAAGGTATTGAATTTGATCAAACCTTTGCTCCAGTAGCAAGACTGGAAGCAATCAGGATGTTCCTTGCATATGCAACATATCAAGGTTTCAAGGTATTCCAAATGGATGTAAAGTCAGCTTTCCTAAATGGAAATCTAAAGGAAGAAGTCTATGTAGAGCAGCCCTCAGGTTTTGTTGATCCTCTCAAACCTGATTATGTTTATAGACTTAGGAAAGCATTGTATGGGTTGAAACAAGCCCCAAGGGCTTGGTATGAAACCCTATATAGTTTCCTCATTGAGAACAAATTCTCAAGGGGGAAAATAGACAAGACTCTATTCCTTAGGGAATCTAAAGTTAAGATAATCCTAGTCCAAATATATGTTGATGACATAATATTTGGGTCTACTGAAAGTAATCTTTGCAGAAAGTTTGCAAAACTTATGCAAGGAAAATTTGAAATGAGCACTATGAGGAAACTTAAGTTCTTCTTGGGTCTCCAAGTAAGACAGACTGAAGATGGCTTGTCCATAACTTAGTCTAAGTTCACCCTGGAGTTAATAAAGAAGTATTGTATGGAATCATCCACTACCATGAGAACTCCTATGGGGTCAAGTGTGTCTCTTAGCAAATATGATGTAGGGAAACTTGTAGATGAAACTTTGTATAGAGGGATAGTTGGCTCCCTTCTATATCTGACTGCTAGTAGACCAGATATCATGTATGCTACATGTGTCTGTGCTAGGTACCAAGCATGCCCTAAAGAATCTCATCTGACTGCAGTCAAAAGGATTTTGAGATATCTTAAGGGCACCCCTAATCTAGGCCTTTGGTACCCTAGGAATGAAGATTTTCTACCGATTGGCTATTCAGATATAGATTTTGCAGGTTGCAAGAAAGATAGAAAAAGTACTACAGGCACCTGTCAATTTCTAGGTGGAAGACTAGTGTCTTGGAGCAGTAAGAAGCAGACCAGTGTGACAATCTCCACAGCTGAGTCAGAATATGATGCTGCAGGAAGCTGATGTGCACAACTATTGTGGATTCAGCACCAGCTAGAAGACTATGGTATTCAAGTAAGTAGAACATCTTTGCTTTGTGATTATACAAGTGCTATTTCTATTGCAAATAATCCTGTCTCACATAGTAGGACTAAGCATATAGAAATTAGATACCATTTTCTTAGAGAACATGTAGAGAAAGAGGACATTTCCCTAGAATATGTTAAAACAGATAATCAGATTGCTGATATGTTTACTAAGCCTCTTGATGAAACTAAATTCAATAAGTTTAAAATTGAATTAGGAATGTTGAACTTAGAATAGTTTGATAAAAATTGGCTAAGTAAAATAGTATCGACACAAGGAGTTGACTGTGTCGACACATAGAAGTGGTGTCGACATTTCAGAGAAATGGTGTCGACACATCAAGAAAGTCTGTGTCGACACTTCAGAGAAATAGTATCGACACATCCAAAGTAGGTGTCGACACATCCAGGGTGGTGTCGACACTTAGGTTTAACACTAATTTCGTCGAGTGAAGTATCGACTAATCGTCGAACGCAGATGTATAAGTGTCGACATATCATAATTGGTGTCGACACATATAAGTCAACAATGTTGTCGAGACTTAAGTAGTCTGTGTCGACACTTTTCAACAGTGTCGACACATTTAGAGGATTATGACGCGCCTTGTAACCTTCATTTTTAGAAAGGTATAAATAGGTCTTCACCATTGTTTGTCGACACGCTCTCAATAGTTTCGAGACCAAAACTTTATGTCGACATCTCTCTCATCTAAATTCAAGATTTCTCAAAACCCTAATGGCGCCAAAGCTCGAGGAGAACGTCAATGAAGGATATGAGTTAGTACGCAATGCATTTGACCATGCGGAACATGAAATTAAGGATGGTGTAACCCTAATTACTGAGAACGGGTTGGAGTATTTAGTTTCTGAGCCAACCAAGATTTTGAAGAAGGAAGTACTCGAATTCTTTGGTGCAGCTACCCTTGATGATAATGGACTCAAAATCAAGTCTGCAGTTCATGGAGTAAAAGTAAAACTCACCCAAAAGATTCTAAGAAAAGTTCTACATCTACCAAGAACTAAAGAAGAGGAAGATGTACCTACATCTAAGACTAGTGATGCACTACAATGGTGTGGACTATATTCAACCATGAATATTGGCTCCGTTTTTAACAGGAAAGGAATGAATATGCAGGGAAAGTTCTTGTCAGAAGTAGTAGGAAAGGTGATTCTGAGCAAGCCAGGTGGGCATGATAGGATATCAGCTCACATGTTCAGCATAATGACAAGAATTATCTTTAAGTTAAAAACTGATTGGTCAGCATTGATGTTTGAAAAGATTAAGGAAAGTCTGAAGAAGCCTAATCTTGGTAGAATTATGAGTCTATACTTAGCTAGAACAATTCCAGAAGTCATGAACCAAGCTGCTGGTTCTAAAATTAACCCTATGAGGAGGATGGATATCAGAATTATCTCAAGATGGGATAGGGTATTAACTAAGGGCATGCCTACTCCAGAGAAGGAAACACCTCCACAGAAGAAGAAGAAGAAAGCCATAATGGCTCCTGAATCATCCAGTAGCTCAGAGGAGCAAGTAGTTTTTAGTTCTGATGATGGAGAGGCTGGAAATACTGGAAGGTCACTAGTAAGGAATGAAGATGCACAAAGGCAGGGGGATCAATCATCTGCTAGCCCCATCCACCTGGATCCACTCCAGGGGGAGCCTCAACATGTGGAAGAGCCTACTCACTTAGCCAGTGAAATGACAACTCAAATAATCCTTGAGGTAATACATGAAGTTAATCAATCAATTTTCCATATTGAGAATGAAGTATTAACTGAGTCTTTAATTAATGTTGATCAGCAAACTCAATTACATAGTCAACCACAAGATATTGTCATGGAAGATACATCAGTTACTGATAATGCTCCAGAAATAAGAAACTCACCTGTCCCTACTCAACTGGAGTTTACTCTAGAAGAGTTGTTTCCTGATATTGAGGGGGAGCATGCTGGTTTTGAGGGGGAGAAAATTGCTTTTGAGGAAGAGCAAGCACATATTGAGGGGGAGTATTTGAGATCTCATGAGGAGACTGCAAGGAATGATGAGGAGCTGCCAAGGACTGAGAAGGAATTGACTCCTAGTCCAAAGGATAGAGTTGACATAGCTAGTACCTCAGAATCTGAAGATGCTGCTGAGGTTCAAACAATTAAAAGGAAGCTCATGGTCTTCAAGAGAAGAAGCCAGAGTTACAAGAAAGCATTACAAATTGTGGCTCCACAACCTGCCCCTACAGCTGACTACAGCTCATTATTAATATCTTTACAAGTGAAGTTGGATGAGCAAATAATAGCAATGGAGTAGTATATGGATGAAACTCACAAAGATCTCCAATTCTCCTTGGCCTAAGACATCAAATCTATAAATTTGAAGTAAATCAAAATAAGGGAAATGACTGACTGTTTTCATAAAGGAGGTAATGCAGTGGTTTACCTAGCTACTCATCAAGAAAAGATAAAGACACAGGTGGATGATATAACAGTGAAACAGGGATATGTTTTAGAAAATCAGATCAGAATGAATGATAATCTGACTGCATCCCATAATGCTTTTTTTACAGAATTGAAAAAAGTATCAGCAGCCCAGCCTGCTGATAATTCTAAAGCCAAACCAGAGTTTGATATGGAAAAGTTTGATAAGGATTTCCAGGAAGGCATAACTGCTATTACAGATTCTCAAAAGTTTATTTCTGGACTGCTGCTGAAGTTGAGGGGTTTTTATAAAGCTAGAGTTAATTATATGGATGAACAGATCAGGTTTCAGAAGGATGATCTTAGAGATCATGTGGCTAGAGAAGTCATAAAGGGGGAGAGAGTACTAGTCAAAGCTAGATCTGACCATGCTAAATGGATTTCCAATAGCATCAGAGCCACACTTGGATATTCACCTATTTGTGATGATGACAATGTAGCTGAATCTGGTATAAATCCTGCATATTTTGGAGGAGAACAAGCTGAAGTTGCTCGGGAGATCTATCCTGCTGCAGATTTTGAAATGATTCATCAAGCAGTACAATCAATGGATAGCCCTCTAGAGGGTAATAAAAATATTATCATTGAAAAAGTAGATCAGCCTGTGCCAGAGGCAGTATTGAAAGAGCAAGAAACTCTTTTGTCCAAGAAGAGGTTCAGAGAACAGGCTGAGTTAAAGCCAGATTTTGAGCAGTGGAGCCCTACTTCTAGAAATATCATTCTAACTACTTGGAAAGCTGCAAAGGACAATACCCTAGAAAGGGGTAAATGGTAGTCTGAACAAGAGTGGAGGAAACATGAAGCCAGGCAAGAGGCTATTGTACAGTACAGAAGAAAGGCTAAACTTGGGAAGCTACCTCCTAATGCACAGAAGCCTAGCAAATATTTCCCAAATCCTTATCATTATTTTGAGAGACAAAAGATAAGGGCCGAAGAGCTGAAAAAGAAAGATCTAAAGGGAAAGAAGCCTGCTGATGACTCTGATGTTCCTGTGAAAGCCAAGATTCAATCAGGCAAGGGCATTGTCATCAAGGAGCCAGAGCAGCCTTAGATTAGAATTACAAGATTTTATCACTTTATAATCTTTTTTGTTAAAATCCATGTAAACTTTTGATTAAAGAAACTTTTGGTAGTTGAAACAAAACTATAATGAATGCTCTTTGTGTTAGCATTATTCTGTGATGATTTGTTTTATATGTTTTGTTTAAGTATTTTCCATATCATATAATGTTGTTATACATCATATTGTCTATTTGTTATGTATGGTGTATATCATTGACTAAGGTTTATGACTTCTCCAAATAGGGGGAGATTGTTGGGTACATTGGAAAATGTGTACCAGATTTGAAGAAGCCTCACCCTACTCAATGATATACATCAAGGTGTATTTGATGTGTTTTGAGTTTATATGTGCAGGCTAAGTAATTGTAGGAAATGCTGAAAAATTTCTAAGTCCATATGTCGACACCTAGAGAAGCTGTGTCGACACTTATGAAGGCTTGTGTCGACATTGGAGAAAAGCTGTGTCGACACTTGGAGTAAATTGTGTCGACACCAGGAAAGGCAGAGTCGACACCAGAAGAAATGTGTCGACACATACAAGCAGTGTCGACACACTGTGAAAAATTGTCAACATAAATTGTGTTGACACTTAAAGGCAGTGTCGACACCCAGAGAAGCTTAGTCGACATCAAATGTGGCGACTCCAAGAGGCAGTGTCGACACATAGAAGTATTTGTCAAACATCAACTATGTCGACACACAGGACTTGTGTCAACACTCAGCAAAGCTTCAACAAAGTTAAAGTAAAGAAGTACTTGTGTCGATACAAAGGAGATGTGTCGATACTTAGCAATTATTAACAACAAAAGAAGTTTGGTCGACACAAAGGAGATGTGTCGACACACAGCAGAATTTCAACTAAGTTTTAAAGAAAAAGTATTTGTGTCAACACACAGAATTAGTGTCGACACATTCAATAGAAGCTGTGTCGAGAAGCTGTTACAACAACAAAAGAAGTTGTGTCGACACGACCAAGGCTAGTGTCGACACTTAGTCCACTTGTGTCGACACTTAGTCTATTTGTGCTGACACATAATGAAGATCAGTCTCGACACTTTCAGACAGAGATAGTGATTTCAATAAGTGACTGGATGACTTGACAGCTGCCATTTCAACCGGTTAACTGCAACTGTCAACGCTGTCAGAAGGTTGTTAGAAACCAGATCAGCCAGTTACCATGGAGAATGATTATATAAAGGCTTTCTCCTTCAATAGAAAATGATGATCAATCATTGTAGAATACAGATCCAGAGAAAACTGTAAATCAGTATTTTGAAGAAACTTCAGATTTAACTGGAGAGAGAGAACTCCAGTAATTGAAATCAAGAAAGAGACTTGTTTAATCAAATCTCTTAAGAAGCAGGTTCTGAACCAGACTACAAAGAAGGATCCAGATTTAATTCACCATCTTAAGAAGGAAGTTGCCAGCCGGACAACTTTAAGAAGATCAACGTTTACCGAGTTCAGACTCAAAAAGCCTTGAAGAAAGCAAAGACAAAGTTGATCTCAGAAATCAGTTCTATCAAGAACTGATCAAGAAGGTTGCCCTCTTCATGCTCTCAAACAGAGTGGTAACCTAAAACCCTTTATTATCTTTTTGTAGGATCCTAAGGGATCTGAGTTGTAAGCCTAAATTTATAAAGGCTGAGGTAGGGCTTTTGAGCCTGAGTGTAGGAGAATCTATTCTCTGAGTGTAGGCCTTGTTGAAGGCTGAGGTAGGGGTGTTTAGCCTGAGTGTAGTGATTGCCACTTAGATATCTGCAAGGAGAGAATAACCAAACTAACAATTCATCAAGGCAAGTATACCTATCGAAATGCAGCTAGGGGACACAAGTGTCGTATTGAAATCCGGGAAAAGTTGAGTAAGCTTACTCACACGAAATCTATTATTTTATCGACGGAAAAATTAAGTTTTTTTAGAAGAAAGCTAAACGTGCTAAAGGAAGAGAACTACTTGCAATGAAAGAGAGCTACTTGCATGAAAAGCTAAAGAGAGCTAACAGAGCGATTAACTTAAGCTTAGTAACGATGAAAGGGAAAATGCACTCGATCAGAAATCACCTCGGCAATAGTGGTTAGAAAAATACGATAAATAAACCTAGGCTAATTACGGTAAAGGTCCTTGACCGTGGAGGTTCCATGATTATTGACACGCTTCTCTCGAAGGCCGTGCCTAACTGAGTTTAGGAAGGTCCGACCGACTTTCCCCTAAATCGGAGGCCTAAAACTCGCTTTACGCGGTGAACCCCTCTAATGGATTTTACTCCAATCCGGGAGATTTGAACGTCTGCCTCTCTCGAGGGGTGCGAACAACTCCCTTTACTCTTGAGTGCTCATTTCAAACTTTCGGCCTCTCGGCTAGCCCAGAATGAAAGCAAAGGTGGAGAGTATATATCGATGATATACCTCCAACCCGTGATAAATCAAGAGTAATTCAAAGCTAAACCCTAAAAAGAAAAGGTACGATTCAAAGCATCATAACCTAATCACCCGAACCTCGGATCATTAAGATCGAGTACATGGAGGATTAGTTAATCATGGTGAGGTGAAAGAGAGGGGATGAGTAGAAGAAGAATAATGAAAACAGAGCAGAAACGAAAAAGAAAACAACACTTTTTATTAATGGAAACAAAGATCTTACAGCTTGAAAACTAGAGGTTACAAGTGCATGGAAAGGTAAGCTACGCTATCATTAACATTATACTACAGAACGAAGCTACAAACTAATACAGGGAAAGCATAAAGATAGAGCTACGAACTAAAATTGAAAAGACATGCTTAAAAGTTCAGAAATACAAAGGACAGAACCTCCCCTCTCAAAGCAAAAGGTCTCCCTAAACCCCTGGAGTTCGGCTCAATTTATAGAATTTTTCGGGTCGGGTCACGCCCCCTGTCACGCCCTGGTCGGGCATGACCCTGGGGCGTGACACATTCGGCGCGACTTTTTCGGGCAGGAATTGAATTCTGACGGAGTTGTTGCGGTACACGCCTACAAGTCACGCCCTGGCAGGGCGTGTACCTGGGGCGTGTTGTTTGCGGCGTGACTTTGTTGAGCGAAAATTGAATGCTGGAGGTGACGGGCGGAATTGCTGAAGTACACGCCCATATGTCACGCCCGGGTCAGGCGTGACCCTGGGGCGTGACACTTTCGGTGCGACGGTGGAGCGGGAAAAACGAGCGCGCTGCGGCGATTCCTCGGAACCTGGGGACATGCCTCTAGTACACGCCCGTGTCGGGTGTGACAGGGGCGTGACCGAGGGCGTGTACACTAAGTTTCCACGGAATGCAGTTTCGGACCAATTGCTTCATTCCTCTGGGTTACACGCCCTAGGTACACGCCCTGGTAGGGCGTGACCATGGGGCGTGTCACAGCAAACTTCGGCTGAAAGCCGTGAAAACCTGCAAAAAGCAGAAAAAAAACATTAGCGACAAAAATATATACAAAGGGGAATCAAAACAAGTACTTTACAAGACATGATTTGCTCTAAAACCCCGAAAATATCCTAATAAAATTGACTGCAAACCGTATTATCAAATTCCCCCAAGCTTAAGTTTTGCTTGTCCCCAAGCAAAGATATAAAGACAAGCTAATCATAAAAAGTGACTAATTCAAAAAGTTTTAATCATACTCACACAAGTACTATGCGAAATTCTTGGCAGGGAGAATGTAAAATGTAAATCTAAAACAATTATTTAGGTATGGTTTAACTTTTATAAACTTTACTTAATAAAAATAAATCATCCAGAATTTTGACGAAATTCTTTAAATAGATTTGAGCAAGACAATGACAATGAAAAGAACGTATTGAGTTATTACTAGATCCAAGCAACGCATTATAATTATATCAATTAAGTAACAAAAATCTAAGCTTAAATCCAAAACTAAAACTGATTTACTCTTCTTCTTTTCTTAGTTGTTAAATAAAATTAAAAAAGAGGCGTGAATCAAAAGGACTTAATAGGACCGAAATGTTTGGTTTATGAATATGCATAGGAGTGGAATTCAAATATAAACATGGAGGCTTAAAAATCACACTAAAACAAAACAACGAGTTTCAAAAAAAAATAAATTTATTTTAAACAAAATATGTATAAATAAATTTATTTTTTTGTTTTTCTTTATAATTATTTATCCTCCTTTTTTTTGTATTATTATTTTCATTCATTTGTTCTTTTTTTTTCAATGCATTGCTTTTGAGTACACTTTTTTCAACAATTTCTCCAAAGACTTGATTGTCTCCAAAGATAACACAAAATTTCCGGTCAAAAAAAATTAGCGTGATTAGATAGGTAGGAATTTGGGCTTTGGTGAAAATGAAATGCTGTGTGGAGTTATCAAATAAATTTGGAAAAAAGGCTCAAAAGCGGCTAACTAGTGGTAAAAGATTTTAGGTTGGCAGGAAAGCTCAAACGTAAACAAAAATGGCCTAAATCATTTTCACGCTTTTTTTTTAAAATTTATTTAAAACATAGAGTCGATAAATTTCAAAAAGCAAGTTCGAGATAATAAAAGAAGATTGATGAAATTATCTTGAAAATAAGAATAATATGTGACTTGGATCGTTCATATCTACTACGTTATTCAAAATTTGTTCTTACAAAAATTATCTAAAGATGAAAAGGAAAATAATGGATGATAGATTTTTATAGAAAGTAAAGAAAATAAAGAACGAAAAACCATAATAGAAAAGCACGTTTTAGAGAAATATTTTACCTTAACATGCTACCGTGAATTAGAAACACAGCATGACCAACATTTTACTTGTGAAATATGATTAAAAAAATGATTAGAAAAAATTATAATTAACTACGTTGTTTATAAAGAAGTTTGAGAAAAACAAATCATAAAGATGGGGTACTTATTGAAATACCAAAATGCAGCTATATATATAATAATTTTGTTTTTTTGAATATTTTTGGATTTAGTTGGATATTTACAAAAAGCAAAAAGGAGGAACTCATATCCCTCAAGCTTAAAATCTACATTGTCCTCAATGGAGAAGGAGGTCGGAGAACGAGAGAAAAGTAAAGGACAGAAAGGAAAGACAGAATTGAAAAACAGGTACTTCACGGTTTTATTTTGCAGGGAAAGCTGAGTGATGCCGCTCCTCCATGCCTGTGCTGTCGATCTGGATGAAACGTCGTCCGGTGGACTTTGTCATGGAAGCAGAACCGTTAGAGCAGGCGATCGCAGAAGTTTCAGCTTGTCGGAGCCATTCGGGGCAAAAATTGTAAAATAAAGAAAACAGAAAAAGATAACTTGGGTTGCCTCCCAAGAGCGCCCTTTGTTTAAAGCGTCGTTTGAGCTCGACGCATCAAAATAAGAGTGTCCCAAATATTGTTTAAAAATAAAGGTCGAATAAAGTTCAAAGTTGAGGAGAAAAATAAAGTTCAGATTAATCAAATGTCAGGACCGAAAAGATAGAGTTAATAGGGTTAAGACTGACATCATCACAGAAATACAGTTTAAGACGCTGACCATTCACTTTGAAAGTACCCTTATTAGGGTGGGAAATCAAAACAGTACCATAAGAAAAGACTTCTAAAACAGTAAAAGGCCCAGACCAACGTGATTTTAATTTACCCGGGAATAAACGTAAACGAGAATTATAAATAAGCACTTGGTCGCCCGTCTTAAAGATTTTTGGGTGCCTAATATGTCGATCGTGTAAACGCTTCGTCCGCTCTTTATAAAGTCTGTTATTTTCATACACGTAAGAGCGCCACTCGTCGAGTTCGTTAAGTTGAAATTTTCTAAAATCGCCGACGGAGTGGGGATCGAAGTTTAAAAATCGTAAGGCCCAAAAGGCGCGGTGCTCTAATTCTACGGGTAAATGACACGACTTTCCGTAAACCAACCGATATGGCGTACATCCGAGGGCGGTTTTGTACGCTGTTCGGTAGGCCCATGGAGCATCGTCTAATTTGGCTGACCAGTCTTTTCTAGATGTTGAAACAGTCTTTTCTAAAATTCTTTTTATTTCCCTATTGACTACTTCGACTTGTCCGTTAGTTTGGGGGTGGTAGGCAGTGGAAAGCTTATGAGTAACGCCATATTTAGTTAGAATTTTTGAAAATTGTGCGTTACAGAAATGGGAACCCCTATCACTAACGATAGCGCGCGGCGTACCGAATCGAGAAAATAATTTTTTTAGGAAATTAACTACGACTCGGGCGTCATTCGTAGGAAGAGCTTGGGCTTCGGCCCAACGCGAAACATAATCATCGGCAACTAAAATGTACTTATTCCCGAAGCTAGAAGGAAAAGGTCCGACAAAATCAATCCCCCAGAGGTCGAAAACTTCGCACTCTAGGAAATAATTTTGTGGCATTTCATTTTTATTCGAAATATTCCCCGACCGTTGGCAACTATCACACCTACTCACAAAGGCATGCACGTCTTTAAACAGGGCGGGCCAGTAAAAACCCGTGCTTAACACTTTGTGAGCGGTGCGAGCAGCTTGATAGTGCCCACCTGTCGGTCCTTCATGCAAATGTTTAATAATATCTAATCCTTCATCAAAAGAAACACACCTCCTGATCACTTGGTCGGCACAAATTCTGAAAAGATGCGGGTCCTCCCAAAAATAGTTTTTCAGCTCAGAAAAGAATTTCTTCTTTTGCTGAGATGAAAAATCTTTTGGGAGCACACGAGCCACTAGATAGTTGGCGATGCGGGCAAACCAAGGAGAAGTAGATGTGTTAATTATGAATAGCTTCTCATCAAGGAAATAGTAATGAAAAGAATTTTCGTCTAATTGTTCTATAAACGGGTTGTCTAGGCGCGAAAGGTGGTCGGCGGCCAAGTTCTCGACACCTCGCTTATCACGGATCTCTAAATCAAACTCCTGGAGGAGTAAGACCCAGCGAATCAAGCGAGGCTTGGCATCCGTTTTAGAGAGAAGATATTTGAGGGCCGAGTGGTCCGTAAAAATAATAATTTTCGAAAGAGTAATATAAGGGAGAAATTTGTCAAAAGCGAATACTACAGCTAAGAGCTCCTTCTCGGTTGTGGTGTAATTTTCCTGTGCAGATGTGAGTGTTTTACTAGCGTAATAAATGGGGTGGAAGTTTTTGGAAGTACGTTGACCTAGTACGGCTCCGACCGCATAACTACTCGCATTACACATTATTTCAAATGGAAGATCCCACACCGGAGCTATCATGATTGGCGCATTAACTAATTTTTCTTTTATTAAATTGAAGGCAGCTAGACAGAGGTCATCAAAGATGAATGGGGCGTTTTTTTCTAAGAGATGGGTAAGGGGCTTGGTGATTTTGGAAAAGTCCTTTACGAAGCGGCGGTAGAAACCCGCATGACCCAGGAAACTTCTTATGGCTTTTATGTTCGTAGGTGGCGGCAATTTCTCGATAACTTCTATTTTCGCAACGTCTACTTCAATACCACTTTCAGAAATTTTATGTCCCAAAACTAACCCTTCCCTCACCATAAAATGACATTTTTCCCAATTTAAGGCGAGGTTAGTTTCTTCGCATCGCTCTAAGACTTTTTCAAGGTTCTCTAAGCAACTATCGAAGGAATTCCCGAACACGGAGAAATCATCCATGAAAACTTCCATAATGCTTTCTACGTACTTGTCAAAGATGGCGAGCATACATCGTTGGAATGTAGCTGGCGCATTGCACAATCCAAACGGCATTCTTCGGTAAGCGAAGGTGCCGAAGGGACAAGTAAACGTAGTTTTCTCCTGGTCCTCGGGGGAGATGGGGATTTGAAGATACCCCGAGAGGCCATCGAGAAAACAATAAAAGCTATGTCCGGAAAGTCGTTCTAAAATCTGATCAATGAACGACAAGGGGAAGTGATTCTTGCGGGTGGCGTCATTCAACTTACGGTAATCTATACACATTCGCCATCCGGTCACCGTCCGAGTCGGGATTAATTCATTATTTTCATTACTTACGACTGTTATCCCTCCCTTCTTTAGCACTACCTGTACTGGGCTAACCCACTTACTGTCGGATATAGGATAGATAATTCCTGCGTCTAACAATTTCATAACCTCGCCCTTAACTACGTCTTTCATGTTTGGGTTTATACGGCGCTGAGGTTGTATAGAGTTACGTGAATTATCTTCCATTATGATTTTATGAGTGCAGAAAGATGGGCTTATGCCCTTAATATCAGATATTTGCCAAGCAATAGCTTGGCGATGCTTTTGTAAAATTGAAAGAAGTTTATCCTTTTGTGTATCCGTGAGGTAGGCCGAAAATATGACAGGCAGCTTGGTGTCCTTTTCTAAGAAAGCGTATTGAAGGTGCTCTGATAGTTCTTTTAGTTCCAAGGTAGGGGGGTCATCATACGAGGTTTTGGAAATTTGTTCTTTTTCAAAAACTATGTCTTCGTACACTTTTTTATATGTAAAATTAAAAGGGGTGTTGCTAGCGGCCATGGCGGCTTCGTGCAGCGATTCAGTTGGAAAAGTAGAAGAGGAACAAAAATCAAAAAATTCTTTTTCAAAATCAGAGGGGCGGGTGGAGGATTCTTCACTTAGGTGTAGAGATTCAGTTGGAAGAGGAGGAGAGGAACAAAAATAGGAAAATTCTTTTTCAAAATCAGAGGTGGGAGAGAAGGATTCTTCTCTTACGGTATCCATGAAAAAACAGGAGTCATCATTAGCTAGTGTGTTCTTCATCGAGGGGGTGATAGAGAAAGTTACCTCATCGTCGCCGACTCGAAGGAAGAGCTTACCATTGCTTACGTCAATGATAGCTCGGGAGGTGGCAAGGAAGGGTCGGCCAAGGATCAGGGGAACCTCGACGTCTTCTTCGATGTCCAAAATGACAAAGTCCACCGGGAAGATGAACTTGTCAACTTTGACTAGGACGTCCTCCACTATTCCTAACGGGTATTTGACTGACCTGTCGGCTAGCTGGATACTCATGCGTGTGGGGTTGAGACTACAAATTCCTAACTTTTTAAACAACGAGTGGGGCATAAGATTAATACTCGCACCTAAGTCGGCTAAAGCGTGTTTGACAAAGAGATCACCAAAGACACACGGGATAGAGAAACTACCCGGGTCACTGATCTTCTTCGGTAATCCGTTTGTCAAAACCGCCGAGCACGCGGCATTTAACGTGACATGAGAAAGGTTCTCTAACTTCTTCTTGTTGGTTAGGAGGTCCTTAAGGTATTTTGCGTACTTAGGCATCTGGGATATGGCTTCGTGGAAAGGCAGATTTATGTGGATTTGTTTAAACATTTCTAAAAAACGGGTGTATTGATCATCCTGTCGTTGTTTATTAAGTTCGGAAGGGTATGGCGGGGATGGATTGTTTTTAAAGGTGGGTGGTGGAGTGAGTTGTTGTTCTAAAATAGGAGTGATACTTTCTTCGGCAGAGGGTGAAATTTTTAAAACGGGAACAGAGCTTTGATTTTTTAAAGCGGAAGCGGAGATTGCCTCTGGTTCTTCACTTTCCATACCAGAAACTTTCTTCCCACTCCGAAGAGTTATAGCTTTCGCTTGCTCTCTCGGGTTGGGCTCGGTATTGGAAGGAAGTGACCCTACGGGTCGCTCAGAAATCATTTTAGCGAGCTGTCCTACCTGATTTTCTAAATTTTTAACACTTCCGGTTAACGTTCTAATCGTAGCGTCATTAGCATTCATGTATTTTGAAAACATTTCCTCCAAATTTGGAGGTTTTGGAAAACTTTGAGGAGGTGGTGGTGGTGCAGAAAAATCACTTTGCGGTGGTGGGCGCACAGCATTCGATGGATTGCTCCACGAAAAATTCGGATGATTTCTTAACGCAGGATTATAACTATTCGGAAAATTAAAACCAGGAGGGTGATAATTCGCAGCAGAAAAATTATTAAAAGCAGTTCTAGGCATATTATTTACATAATCCAAATGTTCAGCGGGAGGAGTTGCAGATTCCCATACCTGAGGGGCGGAGGCAGCAGTCATCTCCGTAATTTTTTTGCTCAATATTTCAACTTGCAGTGCGAGTTGGGAGACGTTGTCCACTTCAAAGAGACCTGCAGGTTTGTTTGGGCGGGACCTAGGCACATTCCACTGGTAAGTGTTCATGGCCATGTCTTCAAACAACTCAAGTGCTGCTTCCGGGGTCTTATGGTTTAAAGTACCGCCAGAAGCTGCGTCTATCATTTGCTTCGTGCTTTGATTTAGCCCATTATAAAACGTCTGCACCTGCAACCATACAGGCAGAGCGTGATGTGGGCATCGTCTTAATAATTCTTTAAATCTTTCCCAGGTTTCGTAAAGGGTCTCAGAGTCTATTTGTCCAAAGGCAGAAATGTCATTCCTAAGTTTTGAAGTTTTAGCAGGCGGAAAATACTTGGCCAAAAATTTTTCAGTTAATTGCGTCCAAGTAGTTATGCTATTTTTAGGAAGGGTGTTTAGCCATTGATTAGCCTTAAGTCTAAGAGAGAAAGGAAATAATCTTAGCCTAATAGCATCATTTGTGACACCATTTATCTTGAAGGTGTCACAAATCTCAAGAAAGCTGGCTAGGTGTGCGTTCGGATCTTCATCTTGAAGCCCGTCAAATTGCACATACTGCTGCACCATTTGAATTATGCTAGGCTTCAGTTCGAAGTTATTATTTGCTATTGCAGGGCGAACTATACTCGATTCTGTACCCTCGAGATTCGGTCGTGCATAGTAGGACATAGGCCTTTGCACGACTTCCTCCACGTTGGGTTCTGCCATTCTTAAGGTAGAAAATGACTCGGAATCCTCAACCGGCACTTGGGTAGTAGGGCCTTGAAATCGCGATCTTCTCCGAAGAGTACGCTCAATTTCGTGGTCCAGGTCCAAAGTAACCGACGGACTTCCGCGGGTCATACACTAGAAGAAGAGAGAAGAAGCAAGACTAAAAAGTAAAAGAGCTAATGAAGTTGGAAAAAAAAATTTTTGAAATAGATTTTTTTTTTATGTTTTAACTCCCGAACTTCCCAAGGGCTACCCGGTGAAGGGTTCGCAAGGTACTAGACAAGATAGTGGCATTTAGAGCCACTTTGCCCTTTTCGAGAGAGTTAGGTGGTGTAGAAAATTTTGTGATGTGGGTTTCTATTAAGAATGCGGTAATTAAAATCCAGCCATTTATCTCTGAGCGAGTAGGCGGAAAATAAAAGCTACACTCACGCACTCGACAGAAAATTAAAACACACCCACTCTACAGAAAGTAAACACACTACTGAAATAAAGCCTGCCAATTAACTCAAGTGAGTAGACGGAAAAATAAAAATATGCACACTTAACAAAATCCAGCCATTTAACTCAAGTGAGTAGGCGGAAAAAATTTAAGAAGAAGGCTGAGAAAGAGAAGTGATAAAATTAATATATTCGCGTTTTCAATTTATCAACGAGCGTTGCTTCCCCGGCTACGACGCCAAAAACTTGATTGCCACTTAGATATCTGCAAGGAGAGAATAACCAAACTAACAATTCATCAAGACAAGTATACCTATCGAAATGCAGCTAGGGGACACAAGTGTCGTATTGAAATCCGGGAACAGTTGAGTAAGCTTACTCACACGAAATCTATTATTTTATCGACGGAAAAATTAAGTTTTTTTAGAAGAAAGCTAAACGTGCTAAAGGAAGAGAACTACTTGCAATGAAAGAGAGCTACTTGCTTGAAAAGCTAAAGAGAGCTAACAGAGTGATTAACTTAAGCTTAGTAACGATGAAACGGAAAATGCACTCGATCAAAAATCACCTCGGCAAGAGTGGTTAGAAAAATACGATAAATAAACCTAAGCTAATCAGGGTAAAGGTCCTTGACCGTGGAGGTTCCATGATTATTGACACGCTTTTCTCGAAGGCCGTGCCTAACTGAGTTTAGGAAGGTCCGACCGACTTTCGCCTAAATCAGAGGCCTAAAACTCACTTTACGCGGTGAACCCCTCTAATGGATTTTACTCCAATCCGGGAGATTTGAACGTCTGCCTCTCTCGAGGGGTGCGAACAACTCCCTTTACTCTTGAGTGCTCATTTCAAACTTTCGGCCTCTCGGCTAGCCCAAAATGAAAGCAAAGGTGGAGAGTATATATCGATGATATACCTCCAACCCGTGATAAATCAAGAGTAATTCAAAGCTAAACCCTAAAAAGAAAAGGTACGATTCAAAGCATCATAACCTAATCACTCGAACCTCGGATCATTAAGATCGAGTACATAGAGGATTAGTTAATCATGGTGAGGTGAAAGAGAGGGGATGAGTAGAAGAAGAATAATGAAAACAGAGCAGAAATGAAAAAGAAAACAACACTTTTTATTAATGGAAACAAAGATCTTACAGCTTGAAAACTAGAGGTTACAAGTGCATGGAAAGGTAAGCTACGCTATCATTAACATTATACTACAGAACGAAGCTACGAACTATACAGGGAAAGCATAAAGATAGAGCTACGAACTAAAAATGAAAAGACATGCTTAAAAGTTCAGAAATACAAAGGACAAAACCTCCCCTCTCAAAGCAAAAGGTCTCCCTAAACCCCTGGAGTTGGGCTCTATTTATAGAATTTTTCGGGTCGGGTCACGCCCCCCTGTCACGCCCTGGTCGGGCGTGACCCTGAGGCGTGACACATTCAGCGCGACTTTTTCGGGCAGGAATTGAATTCTGACGGAGTTGTTGCGGTACACGCCCACAAGTCACGCCCTGGCAGGGCGTGTACCTGGGGCGTGTTGTTTGCGGCGTGACTTTGTTGAGCGAAAATTGAATGCTGGAGGTGACGGGCAGAATTGCTGAAGTACATGCCCATATGTCACGCCCGGGTCAGGCATGACCCTGGGGCGTGACACTTTCGGTGCGACGGTGGAGCGGGAAAAACGAGCGCGCTGCGGCGATTCCTCGGAACCTGGGGACACGCCTCTAGTACACGCCCGTGTCGGGTGTGACACGGGCGTGACCGATGGCGTGTACACTAAGTTTCCACGGAATGCAGTTTCGGACCAATTGCTTCATTCCTCTGGGTTACACGCCCTAGGTACACACCCTGGTAGGGCGTGACCATGGGGCGTGTCACAGCAAACTTCGGCTGAAAGCCGTGAAAACCTGCAAAAAGCAGAAAAAAAAACATTAGCGACAAAAATATATACAAAGGGGAATCAAAACAAGTACTTTACAAGACATGATTTGCTCTAAAACCCCGAAAATATCCTAATAAAATTGACTGCAAACCGTATTATCATGTAGGCCTTGTTGAAGGCTGAGGTATGGTTGTTTAGCCTCAGTGTAGGCCTTGCTGAAGGCTGAGGTAGGGCTGTTTTAGCTTGAGTTGTAAGATCTGAGGATCTGAGGAAAAGGAAGGGAGTAAGGCCGAATCTAGTACACTACTAGATAGGCGGAGGGGGAAAGTGGATGTACCCAATATTTGGGGAACCACTATAAACCACAGTGTGCTCTGTGATTATTGTTTTTCTGTGTATGTGGTAGTTGCTAATAGTAATAAAGACAGAAAAAACAAAAACAGGAATCTGCCTTAAAGTTTAAAAAGGAATTGAACCTATTCACCCCCCCTCTAGGTGATTTAGGTAGTCTTGAAACCAATCCTTTCAAGATTACATAAAACATTGTATGGGTTAAAACAAACACTAGAGCCTGGTATGAGATCCCGTCTAGCTTTCTCATAGAGAACAAATTCTCTAGTGGGAAGATAGATAAGATACTATTCCTAAGGGACATCAAAGGTTGAAGCATCCTAGTCCAGATTTATGTAGATGACATCATTTTTGGTTCTACTAATTAACTACTATGTAGGAAATTTGCAAAGCTTGTGTATGACATGTTTGAAATGAGCAGCATGGGTGTGCTGAAGTTCTTCTTGTGATTCCAATTTAGACAATCTGATGATGGTATATCCATCTCTTAGTCTAAATTCACCAAGGAGTTGATTAAGAAGTATGGTATGGAAAATTCTTCTACCATGAGAACCCAAATGGGTTCCTCAGCATCACTACATAAGGATGAATCTGGGGAACAAGTGGATGAATCCATCTATAGAGGCATCATTGGATCACTCCTTTATTTGACAGCTAGTTGACCAGACATCATATTTTCAACATGTGTCTGTGCTAGGTACCAAGCTTGCCCTAAAGAGTCTCATTATATAGCTGCTAATAGAATACTGAGATGTATAAAGGGCATACCCAATCTTTGGCATTGGTATCCTAGGAATGGTGATTTTGATCTAACTAGAAAAATAGATGTATATTTTGCAGGCTATAAAGAGGACAAAAAAAGTACTACAGGAACTTGTCAATTTCTGGGGAGAAAACTCATCAGTTGGAGCAGCAAGAACCAGACAAGTGTACCTATTTCAACAGCTGAGTCTGAGTATATATCAGTTGGGAGCTGCTATGCATAGCTACTATTGATTCAACATCAACTCCTGGACTACCGTGTACAGCTAAGTAAATCTGTTATATATTGTGATTCTACTAGTGCAATCTCAATTGCTAACAATCCTGTCTCTCATAGTAGAACCAAATACATAGAAATCATATATCACTTTCTTAGAGAACATGTTGAAAAAGGCAATATCTGTTTACATTATACTCCAACTGAAAATCAGATTGCTGACATATTCAAAAAACTCTTAGATGAAAATAAGTTCAATTTCTTCAAGTTTGAGCTAGGTATGTTAAACATAGAGTAAATCTTGTTGTTAGGGTTCTTAAGAATTCAGGTTTAGAATAACCATTTTCATTGGTAGCTGGAAAATCCCTGTTCAACTTGTATAAGTTAAGCAACAAAGTAAACTTACCTAAACAAACTAGCAAAACATTAAAAAGGTCAAATGACATTAGTTAGAAAATAAAATTTTGACTACGTCAAAAGTTGTGACGCGAAATCAGAGAATGTTTAGAGACATCTAATAAATTATTGAAATGACAGAAAATGTGTCGATACTATATATGGCATTGTGTCAAGACACCAGAAAGTGTGTGTTGTGACATAAGGGTGTTGAGACCCTAAGGTATGTGTCAAGAGACATATTCCTTGTGTCGACTTGTGTCGACACATCTCAACAAACAACTTTCCCTATGTCAACACTAGGTATTTACCTACAAAATTTAGAACATTTTAAATGCAGTGCGCCCTTTCTTCTTCAGGGAAGATTAAACTATAAATAGGGTGTGAGAATAGAAATCGACTACGCTTTCTTAATCTCTTAAACTTTTGATTCCTGAGTGAAAGTGCAAGTTAGATCTGATATACTCTAAGGGGGGGGGGGGGGTGAATAGAGTATGGTGCTTGCTAAAAACTTTTTACAACTGTTGTTGTATTCCTAAGTGAATAGGGAAGTAAATAACATAAAGTAAATCTAAATACAGAATAATCACAAATCAATCACAAAGTAATCACAAACCACAGTCAGAAACAAAAGAAAGACAAGCAACCAGAAGACACAAGGAGCTATAGTGGTTCCCCAATCAACCTGGGTACATCCACTGTTCTACCACCCTAGGTAGGAATCCACTGCAGGATGAGTTGATCAGGTGTCCTGGGCACCAATGAGCTTTTGATAAGGTGCTCAAAAATCAAACTAGATTTTTTGATCAGGTGTCTTGCCACCACTGAGTTTTGATAAGGTCTCAAAAACCAATCACCAAATTTTGAAGGGAGTTTGAAAAACCCTTTACAGCAGAGAGAGAGAGAGAGAGGGATGAGATGATCTTCTCTATCAACAGTCAGAGAGAAGATAGTGGATGTTGTCAAAGCTCCCCCTGAGATCTTGAGTTGTTCAGGAAGTGAAGCTTTGCAATAGGGTGATAGGCCTTCAGATGATTTGATCTCCAGCAAAAGATGATTTCAGCAACAGCTGAAATGTGAGGTGTCTGGAGTCTTGAATGATGATGGCCTTTGAACACTTGAATTAAGAGAGATCTGAAAATTTCAGTTAGTTGATCTCCGTTTGTGATGTGTGTTCTTGTATGAATTTTTGAGACTGAGAATGTCTGCAACTCTCTTTTTTCTGTTGTGTAATTGTTATTATAAGAGCTGTAATTCTTGTTGTTGCAGAGAAATGTTGTTGCAGAAGTTTTTTTTGTGTGTCTAACTCTGAGAGGAGAATAAAAAAAACTAATCTTTTATTCCTTTGATCTGAATAGAAATGATCCTCTGTCCAAGATAGACGTTAGCCTGTCAATAAATGAGTTCCTTAACTGCATTTGTCTTCTGGAGGAAAGTCCAATAAAACATTCCTTGAAAATTCCTTGAAACTTGCTCCAGATTAATGAAAAACGGCTACAGGATCTCTGTCATAAATGCTGAGAATAATTCCACAACTGTCTGAATTTGAATCTTGAAAATCGTCTAACTCTTCAGAAAAACGTCGAACTGAGCTCCACTATCGTTGAACTGAGCTCAGAGACTGAACTTAGATAGAAACAGAGATCGTCGACCTGAGCTCAACTATCGTCGAACTGAGATCAGAGATAGAGAATCAAACTGGAGTCAAGATCGTCGATCTGAGCTCGAAGATCGTCGAATGGAGTTCGACGACTTGTTGAAGTTGAGCTCAGAGATCGTCGAATGGAGTTCGACGATTCGTCGAAGTGAGCTCAACGATCGTCGAATGGAGTTCGACGATTCGTCGTACTGAGCTCGACGAAATGACTTAGTCTCCAAAACTGAAAACTCTAGTCTTGAGGGCAGCTTCCAAACCTAACTACTAACCCTTGGACTCAATTCTAATTGACCTTTAGATCTATACAATGAGGTCAAGATAGGTTTCCTAAGAGACATAGTGATCTATGCCCAAATCAGTAATAGGGTGTTCCAACAATCTCCCCCTATTTGGGTTAGGATTACTATTTACAGATATTGGAAAAATAAAAGCATACAAAGCAGAAATGCAACAAACAAAACATTGCAGAATCACAGACATTATCTCAGATAGTTCAGAAAACAAAATATACTGTCATCTTACAGAATCATTCTTTTCCCTTGCTCTTTATAAGTACTATTTCTCTGTTGGGATTGAGAGCTTCTTTCTTAGATCTTCTATCATCAGCTGCACCTAGAGAGGTTTGTTGCTTTGGCCTGGGCACTACAGCTTCTGGATGCAGCTTCATGTAGCTTTCTGAATCAAAACATTTACTGGATGAATATCTTTCAAGTTCCTTCTTCCTTTGATCTGATAAGGTAGTTATACTGGAGGTATCTTTTCCTTATTCTCTGGCTTTCTTAATCTGATCTAAAGCAGCCAATTCTTTCATCCTAGCTGTCCATGAGGTAGGATTGTTTTCTGGATCCTCAAATGGAACTGGAGGCTCATATCTATTTGAAGGATTATCTGGAGGAGCTCTGGAAGAGACTAAATCTTTCAGCTTATAAGGAAAGGGACCAGAGGTTGTGTCAGATGGACCTTGTCCTTCCCTTGAATATGGATGTTGCCTGGAATACCCATTAGAATAAACTTGAAATTCTCTTTGATTTCCTCTGTAATTTCCTCTTCTTGACTGGTAGCCTCTAGATTGACTTCCTCTGTATTGGGATCTTCCTTGAGGTTGATAAGAGGTTTGGCTTCTGGCAGAAGGTTGAGATGCAGAACTTCCACTTGCACCTGCATCAGGTGAAGGAGGAGGAGGAGGAGAATGATTGAACTGGGATGATCCTTTATCATATTTTCTCTTCTTTTTCATAGCCTTCAATTGATTTTTGGAGTATTGAATCCAATGTTCTGTGATAGGGCAATTATGCAGTATGTAGTATGGAATGTCATTTGTGTCTTTCACTTTTGCTGGGGGAACTCTCTTCATTGCTTTGCTTCTGGCCTTCCTTTTCCTTGCAATTGTAGCAGAGGAATCATCTGAGTCAGTCCTGAACTGATCACTGTTTGAGCTTGGAGGATTGTCATACACTGCATCAATTTTTTTGAGATAATCTATCTGTTGTTGTGACTGAGCAGGAGAGACAGCAGAAACAACAATAGTAGCAGCAGCAACAGCAGGAAGAGGGGTGGAAGCAATACTGGCAGAAGAAGTTGTGACAGCAAATTCAGATACAACATTGTCAGCAACAACACTTTCAGAAACAGAAGGTACAGCAGCAGTAGTATTAGATGAAACTGGAAAATCAACTTCAGAAGGAGCATTAGCATCAGTAACAGCAGGATCAAAGACAAGTGCCTCTATCATATGTATATCCTCAGAAATAGCAGTAGCAGTAGGAGCCGCATCAGTAAGAGCAACAGAATCGTAAGGAGCAGCAGTATATAGGGAATTTACAAAAGAATCTATTAAACTGGTGTCACAGCTTGAAATAGGCACAATGGCCTTAGAGAGATCTTCAGATTCCTGGTCTTCAGTATGCTGGACTGGAAGACAGTTGAAATAAGCAGAATCAAAAATTGATAACATTGACCTGAGGTCCACTGTGATAACTGCAACTAGAGGTGCTGGAGCTTGAGCTTGGACTGAAGTAACAGCAGCAGCAGGCAATCTTTCCACTTCATGAGGCATCTCCCCCTGCCTAGATTCAGTGGCAACTGGATCAAGGCACCCATAAGAAGGGATTGCCTGAGAAGGAAGAAGAGAGGAGAGTCTGACAGATAGTTCTTGAACTGTTTTTATCAGTGGAGCCAAAGAGGCCTCCATCAAGAGTGATAGCCTTGGATCTATCAGCTCATAGAGCCTGTATGCTAGAGCTGGAAGATCTACATGCTCAAGAGGGACTTGAGTAGAGGTAGGAATTGAAGGTGTAGCAACAGGAGATGTTGGTGGAGAACTTGTGGATGGTGAAAATGATGGTTGAGAGATGTGAATTGTGGAAATGGAAGATAGTGGAATGGAGATAGATGGTGTGAAGGATGGTTGTGTAATTATGTCTTGAAGTAATTGTTGGTATGCGGTAGATGAAGATGGTGGTTCAGGAGGGTATGAGGGAGAATCATCCATATAGGAATCATCTATAAGGTTGAAAGATGGTATGTGAAAGGATGAGCCAATATCTAGGTGAGGGTATTGATGTAGAGGATGGAAGAGTTCTTTTGTAAGAGGTGGAGTTGGAGAAGGAATGGAAGTTGGAGATGGGGTGGAAATTATGATGGTGGATGTGACTGGTGTAGATGAAACAAGAAGTGGAGGAGGAGGAGATGAAGCAGGAAAGTCTTCTGCAGGGGCAGAAACTTGAGGGGAAGTGACTGAGACAGTCCTTGCGCCTGAAGTAGAAGTGCTAGAAGGCCTGCTGGGCTTCACAATTTGCCTATCCCATTTTCCAAATAGGGCACAGGTGAGCCTCTTGGAGGCATTGATGTACATCCCAGTTGAAACTAGCAGTGCAGGGCATCTGTTCTGAAGAAACAACCCTAATATCCTTCCAAAGTTAAAAAAATTCTTGTTAATCTTCTTCTTAATCAAATCAAAGAAACTTTCTCCCCAGTTCAGTTGTTTCTTATCCACTAGGGCACCCATCAAGCAGAGCTGATACCTTGAGATGGTATCATGGGCTGAGTGTTTGGCCAACAATACCTTCCCAACAACATCAGCTAAAAATCTATACTCAACAGACAGATTTTTCTTCAGCAATTTGCTAGGGTTTGCATCTGAATGTCCCATTCTTTCAAGCATATTAGAAAGCTCATCTCCAGAAAGTTCAACAGAGTCTTCTCCAGAATTCAATTCAAAAAACCTCTGTCAAGGCAGTAGGTGTTAGGGATACCTGGGTTCCTGAGATTGTTCCAACTACTGTATTCTGATCCAGGTTATGGGCAGTATACACCCATTCTTTGATCTCATCTGCAGCTAATTTGATCCTGGTAGTCATGATGGTAACTAGCTTTTATTCCTTGAAAAGCTCCAGAATATCTTGGAAGATTTGATCACTGTTGTTGAACGAATCCATGTCGATGTCAAATCCAGCATCAAATTTCATTGTGGCCAGGATTGCAACTGAGACTGCCATTGATTCCTGTAAAAACTAACAAACAAACGACCAAGTGTAGAGAAGTTTGGAGGGAAAAAGAAAGTTTGCAGAAAGTATGAAAGTACAAAGGGAGAACGACGACCGAAAAATGAATTTTATATTAGGGTTCGACGCAGAAAGGAAAGATCGTTGAACTCTGTTCGACAATCTGGGCTTCTAAAGGAAACTGAAAGGTCATCAATAGCGTTGATCTCCGTTCGACGAAATTGGATAGCGTCGAGCTCCGTTCGACGATAGTTCAGAAAACAAAATCGCCGAGCTCCGCACGATGATCGCTGACCTGAGAAAGATAGTTTAGCACTATCTGAGAAGCGCTGAACTCTGGTCGACAATTTCGGCAGTCGTCGATCTCCGTTCGATGATTGGGGGGAAAATCGTCGAGCACAGTTCAGAGACCAGAAACACTTTTATACACTAGAAAAATTAAAATGTTTGCCTAGTCTTGGTCATTTTTAGATTTTTGAAAATCTTGGATCTTATTTTAGACTTTCTCCATATAACATTCCTAACTGATTCAGGAAGAATGTATGTTTTTTTTCATCCAAGGGTTTGGTGAAAATATCTTCCCTTTGCAAATCATTTGGGATATATTGAAGTTCAATTTTATTTTTCTCAACATTATCCCTTAGAAAGTGATGCCTAATTTCTATGTGTTTTGTCCTACTATGGAGGACTGGATTTTGGGCTATAGAAATAGCACTGGTATTATCACAAAATATTTTAGACTTCTCTAAGTTGTAGCCATAGTCTAGGAGTTGGTTTTGAATCCACAATATTTTTGAACAACAACTACCTGCAGCCATATATTCAGCTTCAGCATTTGAAGTTGACACAGATGTTTGTTTCTTGCAAAACTAGGAGACAAGTCTGTCACCAAGAAACTGACAAGTTCCACTTGTACTTTTCCTGTCTATTCTGCATCCAGCATAATCAGCATCAGAAAATCTAGTTAAGTCAAATGCTGAATCTTTTGGATACAAGAGACCTAGATTTGGATAACTTTTTACATACCTGAGAATCCTTTTTACTAAGGTTAGGTGTGACTCTCTAGGGCTTACTTGGAATCTAGCACATATGCATGTAGCAAACATTATGTTTGTTCTACTAGCTGTAAGGTACAATAAAGAGCCAATCATTGCTCTATATGTTGTCTGATCAACATGTTTCCCATGTTCATCAGCATCTAATACAACATTAGTAGGCATAGGTGTTTTCATACATGATGCTTCAGACATACCAAATTTCTTAACCAATTCTTTTGCATACTTGGTTTGAGAAATAAATATGCCTTCAGCATGTTTTTTGATTTGCAATCCTAGAAAGAAGGATAGATCACCCATGCTACTCATTTCAAATTTAGAATGAATTAGGTTGGAGAACCTTCTGCACAAATTTGAATCAGTAGAACCAAATATAATATCATCTACATAGATTTGTACTAGTAGGGTATGAGACTTATGAGTTCTAATAAAAAGAGTTTTGTCTACTCTACCCCTTATAAACTCATTTTTCAGAAGAACGTATGCTAGGGTCTCATACCATGCTCTAGAAGCTTGCTTTAGACCATATAATGCTTTATGAAATTTGAAAACATAATCATGATGAGTTGAAGAGATAAAACTTGTGGGTTGTCTGAGATACACTTCTTCTTTGATATCTCCATTGAGAAAAGCACTCTTTACATCCATCTGGCATACTTTGAAACCTTTGTGTGCTGCATATGCTAAGAAGATTCTTTTGGCCTCTAACCTTGCAACTGGTGCAAAAGTCTGGTCATAATCTATCCCTTCTTCTTGAGAATACCCTTGAGCAACTAGCCTTGCCTTATTCCTTACAATGACTCCTTGCTCATCCAATTTGTTTCTGAACACCCACTTTGTTCCAACAATTGAGTGATCCTTAGGCCTTGGTACTAGTTCCCAAACTTTATTCCTTTCAAATTGATGCAACTCTTCTTGCATTGCAATGATCCAGTGTGGATCTTGCTCTGCATCTTGAATGGATTGAGGTTCAATTTGATAAAGGAAGCAAGTGTGCATCAGGTTTTGGTTGACCTGATTTCTGGTTTGCACACCAGCTGAGATGTCTCCAATCACATGAGAAATTGGAAGGTCTCTTGATGTTACTAAATCAACAGGCGATGTTGATTGTTCACCAACCTGTGTTGTTGTTTCCTCTTGTGGTACAATAACTGGCTCTTCAAGAAGTTTCTCTTCAAGATGTTGAATGTCTTCTTCATCTTCACTGCTTTCCTCTTTTTGAATGATTTGTAACCTGTCCAAGTCTTCAGCAAGAGAGTGTACCTGCAAAGGTTCTATGGTAGAAGTATTCTTCTCCTTGAAGGACATGTTAGATTCATCAAAAGATATATGAACAGATTATTCAATTTTAAGAGTTGATTTATTATATACCCTATAAGCTTTACTGATCATGGAGTATCCCAGAAACACTCCTTCATCAGCTTTAGCTTGAAATTTTGCTAAATATTTCTTGTCATTATTATGTATGTAACAGATACAACCAAAAATTCTAAAATAGTCTACTTTAGGTTTCTTCCCTTTGAGTAATTCATAGGGAGTCTTCCCCTTCAGTTTATGTATTAAACTTCTATTCAACACATAGTTGGAGGTGTTCACTGCCTCTGCCCAAAAGGATAGAGGAAGGTGAGCATCTGACAACAATGTAGTGGCAGATTCAATAAGGGTTCCATTTTTCCTTTCAGCTACCACATTTTGTTGAGGAGTTCTAGGAGCTGAGAAAGTGTGCCTGATCCCTTCACTTTGACAGAACTCTTGCATAAGAAGAGAATCAAACTCTGTCCCATGATCACTTCTGACCAGGGCAATGTGAGTATTGAACTCAGTCTGTATGCATTTGAGAAACTCTGTCAAACACTTAAAGTTATCAGACTTCTTCCTCAGAAAGAACACCCATGTGAATCTAGAGAAGTCATCTACAACCACTAAAGTATAAGATTTTCCTCATAAGCTTTGTACTGTAATGGGTCCAAAAAGATCCATTTGTAACAAATACAAAATCCTAGGTGAATCACTCTTATTAAGTGACTTGAAACTTTTTTTGGTTTGCTTGCCTAATTGACAAGCCCTACAGAGTCCTTCCTTCTTGTAGGGGCCAAAAGGTAGTCCTCTAACAAGGTTGTCCTTGGATAGCCTAGCAATGGTTCTAATGTTTTTATGCCCTAGTCTCTTATGTCATAACTCATTAGGTCTACAAATAGAATTAAACAGACGAATATCTACTTCTATTGAAAGAAAGTCTACTAAATAGATGTTACCTTTTCTTTTACCTGTCAACACAGTTGTGTTGTCCTCTGATTTGATCTTGCATAAGGATTTGCTGAAAGTCACTTGGTAGCTTTCATCACATAGTTGACTAATGCTGATCAAGTTGTTCTTCAGTCCTTCCATATAGGCTACTTTCTTGAATGTGACTGTGCCAATTTGGACTGCACCATATCCTTTTGTTAGTCCAAAGTTTGAATCACCAAATATGACTTTGGGTCCAAGCTTGGCTTTGAAGGATGTGAAATTGTCCTTGCTTCCTGTCATGTGCTTGGAGCACCCACTATCCAAATACCATTGCTAGTTTGATGTTGGATAGGTCTTCAACTGCACATAAAGCAATTTACTTGTTTTTGACCCAGTTTACCTTGGGCCTAGGTTGATAACCTTTAAATTCAGAAATAAATGACATCCCTGGTTGACTCTTATAACCTTCAGGATGATATCTCCTTGGAGGTATTATCCATTCAGTATAAGGGTTAAATTTTTGGGATGAAGGACCTCTAGGATTGGATTTTGATTTACCTTTGAATAAGTTTTCAAAGCTCTGATCTCTGCTTGACGATCACTGATCTGAGTTCGACGATCTTGGGTCAGATCGTCGAGCTCCATTCGACGATCGACTATGGCAGAGTTCAGGGTTTAGAGATCGTCGACCTGAGTTCGACGATTTTCCCTGAGATCGTTGATCTCCGTTCGACGATCGTCTAGCTCCGTTCGACGATTTCTGTTGAACTCTTGTTTTCTTAGGTAAGTCAGAATTTTTCCTAGCTACCTCCACAACTCCCTTCCCTTTATCAGAGATAAACTTAATTGGGGTAGTTAGAACTATAGGTTGGCTAGATGAAGCACCCAAGCCCAGTGTACTATTGAATCTTGAGTTCACTGTGCTTGTGATGTCCATTATCTTGATACTTCTCCAATTAAGGGATTCTTCAAGCTTCTTGGCCTCTGATAGTTCACTTTTCAGTGAAGCTATCTGCTCCCTACAACACTCCAACTCCTCAGAGAGTTTGAGGTTTTCTGATTTTAAGGTACTGTGTTCAAATAATTGATTTCTGAGAGAAATGATTTCCTTCTCAGATTTTAATAGGTCTAAACATAGTGCTTTAAACTCATACTTAAAGTCCTCAGAATTGAAATCAAAAGAACTTATTACCTGGTCCTCTTCAAATTGAGTCTCTGAGCCTAACTCTGACTTTTCTGCATCAGAATTGTGTTGTGAGGCATTGATAGCCATCATGCAGAATTCCTTTTCATCAGTATCATCTTCATCATCACTTGAGCTGGATGAAGCTTCTGATTCTTCTTCTGTCTCACTGCATGTTTCAGCAACAAATCCCTTCCTTGTGTGTTTGTTCTTGCTGGAGGAGGGTTTGCCATTGCTATTCTTCTTGAAGTCCTTGTCTTTTCTTCTTTCTTTCTTGTCCTTTCTGTCCTTGTTTTTATTTTCTGGACAGTCAGGCACAATGTGGCCTGGTTTCCTGCAACCAAAACAGATAATCTCTTTGTTATTTGACTTATCATACCTTGGCTTATCATGCTCTTTGTATGATCTTTTCCTGAAGTACTTTCTGGCCATTTTGTAAAATCTTTTGGCCAGTAGACTTAGCAATTCCTCATTGCCTGTGACCTTATCTTCAGGCTGATCTTCAGTGGCTTTGAAAGCTATTGACTTTTCCTTTCTTGTAGCTAGTGAGGCAGCCTTCTGCTCTTCTTCTCTATTTTTGATGAGCAGCTCATAAGACTTGAGCTTGCCCAAGAGAGCTTCAGTTGTGATCTCATTGAGACTTCTGGCATCCTTGATTGGCCAGATCCTTGAGTCCCAAGTACTTGGGAAGCACATTAGGATTTTATCATTTAGCTCAGTCAATGAGATCTCTTTATCCAAAGTTTTCAGCTCATTGACTATGAGACTGAGTCTATTATACATGTCTGCTACTGACTCAGCTTCTCCTTTCTTGAAACTCTCATATTGGGTTATGAGGTGAGATCTTCTGTCTTTTCTCTCATCAGTTGATCCTGAGACTATTTCAGATAGCTTATCCCAGATGTCCTTTGCTGAGTTGCATTCAGCTACCTTTTGGAAAATTTCATCAGACATAGTCTGGGCTAGAATGTTCATAGCCTTTGCATCTGTCAATTTCCATTTCTTTATTTCAGCATCTATTCCTGAAGGAGCTGGAAAGACACTTGTACTTGGGTTCTCTGGAGGTCTTGGACACACTGTCAAAACAGAATTGAAGATGTCCTCATCAATAGAGTTCATGTACAGTCTAATCCTTGCCTTCCAAAGTGCAAACTTGGATAGATTGCACACTGAAGGTCTGGTGCTAGCATAATCTTTGTTTTGGGACATGTTTTGTGAAGAAATGATCCTAATAACAAACTTACAACAAGTGGATCTAACTGGAGGGATCTTTGGGTTCAGGTGTTAGCATGTGCAACCACTGAGATGTGGTATTTTTAAACAACCTCCCTCTGATACCAATTGAAAGTGCAAGTTAGATCTGATATACTCTAGAGGGGGGGGGGTGAATAGAGAATGGTGCTTGCTAAAAACTGTTTACAACTGTTATTGTATTCCTAAGTGAACAGGGAAGCAAATAACATAAAGTAAATCTAAATACAGAATAATCACAGATCAATCACAAAGAAATCACAAACCACAGCGAGAAACAAAAGAAAGACAAGCAACCAGAAGACACAAGGAGCTATAGTGGTTCCCCAATCAACCTGGGTACATCCACTCTTCTACCACCCTAGGTAGGAATCTACTGCAGGATGAGTTGATCAGGTGTCCTGGGCACCAATGAGCTTTTGATAAGGTGCTCAAAAACCAAACAAGATTTTTTGATCAGGTGTCTTGCCACCACTGAGTTTTGATAAGGTCTCAGAAAACAATCACAAACTTTTGAAGGGAGTTTAAAAAACCCTTTACAGCAGAGAGAGAGACAGAGAGGGATGAGATGATCTTCTCTGTCAATAGTCAGAGAGAATATAGTGGATGTTGTCAAAGCTCCCCCTGAGATCTTGAGTTGTTTAGGAAGTGAAGCTTTGTAATAGGGTGATAGGCCTTCAGATGATTTGATCTCCAGCAAAAGATGATTTCAGCAACAGCTGAAATGTGAGTTGTCTGGAGTCTTTAATGATGATGGCCTTTGAACACTTGAATCAAGAGAGATCTGAAAATTTCAGTTAGTTGATCTCCTTTTGTGATGTGTGTTCTTGTACGAATTTTTGAGACTGAGAATGTCTGCAACTCTCTTTCTTTCTGTTGTGTAATTGTTGTTGTAAGAGCTGTAATTCTTGTTGTTGCAGAGAAATGTTGTTGCAGAAGTTTTTTTTCTGTGTCTAACTCTGAGAGGAGAATAAAAGAAACTAATGTTTTATTCCTTTGATCTGAATAGAAATGATCCTCTGTCCAAGATAGCCGTTAGCCTGTCAATAAATGACTTCCTTAACTGCATTTGTCTTCTGGAGGAAAGTCCAATAAAACATTCCTTGAAAATTCCTTGAAACTTGCTCCAGATTAATGAAAAACGGATACAGGATCTCTGTCATAAATGCTGAGAATAATTCCACAACTGTCTGAATTTGAATCCTGAAAATCGTCTAACTCTTCAGAAAAACATTGAACTGAGCTCCACTATCGTTGAACTAAGCTCAGAGACTGAACTTAGATAGAAACAGAGATCGTCGATCTGAGCTCAACTATCGTCGAACTGAGCTCAGAGATAGAGAATCAAACTGGAGTCAAGATCGTCGATCTGAGCTCGAAGATCGTCGAATGGAGTTCGACGACTTGTTGAAGTTGAGCTCAGAGATCGTCGAATGGAGTTCGACGATTCGTCGAAGTGAGCTCAACGATCGTCGAATGGAGTTCGACGATTCGTCGTACTGAGCTCGACGAAATGACTTAGTATCCAAAACTGAAAACTCTGGTCTTGAGGGCAGATTCCAAACCTAACTACTAACCCTTAGACTCAATTATAACTGACCTTTAGATCTATACAATGAGGTCAAGACAGGATTCCAAAGAGACATAGTGATCCTTGCCCAAATCAGTAATAGGGTGTTCCAACACTGAGTGTCGAGACCTAGAATTCTGATTAGTCGACACTCGTCAACAATTTCTTTCCGCTCCTATGACGCCCAAGAATGACAATAACATCTTTGAAGGATATGAGCTTGTTCTCAATAGATTCAACAAGGCAGATGAACAAATTAGGAATGTAATAATCATAATAAATGAATCAGGTCTGGAAAATCTGCTTTCTGAACCGTCAAGAATGTAGAAAAAAGAAGTTTCAGAATTCTTCTCTAATGCTAAACTGGATACAAACTCAAAAAAGCTTAAGTCCAAGGTAAATTGAGCAAAGGTCAAAATCACAACAAGGAGATTGGCCAAGATTTTTCAATTACGAAGATTTGATCAGGAAGATGAATTAGTCTCTTCCAAGATTGCAGATTATATGGTGTGGTGTGGAAGGCCCACAACCACAAAGATTGGTAACACCCTAAATAGGAAGTGTATGAACTCACAAGGAAAATTCATGTCTGAAATAATATGGAAGGTGTCGTTGTGTAAAACAGGAGCACATGACAGGATATCTCCTCGGATGTTTGATCTAATGACAAGAGTAATTTTCAAAGTAAAAACAAATTGGAGCAAAGTTGTCTTCCATAAAATAACAGAGAGTATCAAGAAGCCCAATATTGGCAGAATTATAAGTCTATACTTGGTTCATACCATTCCTAACAACCTTAGTATCAAGATTGGATCCAAGATCGATCACATGAGAATGGACATGAGGATACTGGCTAGGTGGGATAGATTCATATCCAAATAAACACCTGTAGTGATAAAGAGAAAGAGGAAAATAAGAAAGCTATAGTGGTGGAAGAATATTCTTCTAGTGAATTTGTAGAACAAGAAAGTTGAATCTCTGAAAAATAGGATGATACTATAGCTGAGAAATCTCCATGGCCCTCACCTGGAACTGGTGATATGGTACAGGGTGAGACAATACAAGATATGGATTACTTTAAGGGGAGAACCTCAATGTTCTTCAAGTTATAAATATGGATGTTGGAGCTAGTGTAGATCGAGCAGTCTTGTTCCTAACCGTAGCGGTCTACTGGTCCTAGCGACCTGGCGGTTTGGTCCAGCGGTTTGGTGGTAAATCTCAGCTTGCGATCAGGAGCATCAACAGTTGTTTGAAGGTAGCCGCTGAAAGTCCACCTAGTGTCAGCTATGTGCACCTATGGGGTGGGGGGGAATAGGTGACGAGTAGTGCTTTTGCGGAATTTACTAGAGTACCTGCACAATAAAAATAAAGAGCACAGCACACAGAATACACAGGAAATTTATAGTGGTTCCCCGACTTGGGTACATCCACTTTCCCCCTTCGACCTATCTCCCCAACAAGGGACGACTCGGTCACTTCTCCAACGGGATTGAAATCCAATCCCTGCACTAACGGAAGGAGCCCTTCCACACGTGAGAGTCAACACTCCCACAAAACGGGTTGCACCCAACCCTTACAACACGGAACAAAAGTTCCTTTACAACTAAAGAAAATATAGAATGTACACGAGATACAAACTTCTTTTGGAGACTACGGTGTTCCTCTTCGTTCGACGATGTGTTCTTGAAGTCGATGAAGAGTCTACAACCTTGGTCTCTCTTGGAGAGGATCTCCCCGGAACCTGCGGCGGCACACGAGCGGCGGCTAGCTTCGGGATCGGCGGCTACGATGATGAGCGGCTGCTGAACTTGGAGATCCAAACTTCGTAGCGAAGCAAACTAGGTCTACCAACGGTCACTCTAGGATCGGTCGTCTCGATCGATTCGGACGGGGGAGTTTTTCCCGGTCAACAAATCGAGAGACAAGAGATCTCTTGATAGACACGTGAGACACAAGCTTTGCTAAGCTTCTGTCGCCGGAGATTACGAAGGAATCTCAAATGTTGACGGCGACCAACAATCCCGAGCGCGACGGCGGCGGTGGAGAGGAGTCGCGGAATTAGGGTTACGAGGCGGCTCAGTTTCTTTCTCCGTCCTTTTACTGTTCAAAATACCTGTATATAAATACTGTAGAAGTTTTCCAATATGACCGTTTGTGGGACCCACAATAGAAATCCCCAAATCCCGGTCCAGGAATTTAACAGCGGCAGAATCCGGTTCAGGAAATTCCAGAGAAAACGCCAAGGAAAAATCGGCGAGAATCACAGGCGATTCTCGACGAATCGGCTAGAATCACCAAGTGATTCTCGACGATTCGTCGAGAATCGTTAGTGATTCTCGCCGAATCACTTATTGATTCTCAATGAATTTCACTTTGTATACATGGGCTGCTTGGCCACTGGTTCGGCGAGAATCACTAGTGATTCTCGCCGAATCTTACTTGGCACCGTTTTGAGGTAGCCAGAAGGAGTCGGCGAGAATCACTAATGATTCTCGTCGATTCGGCGAGAATCACTAGTGATTCTCGCCGAATCGGCGAGAATCACTTGGTGATTCTCGTCGAATTTTCCTTGGACGAATTTTCGTCTTCCACCCAGGAGCTGTTCCTTGATCCATCCATGCTCCTTGTCTTCTCTTGCATATGAACTGCCCTGTACTTGAAAGTAAGTGCACTCCAATAGAGAGAGTACACGTAGGCCAACGCACTGATCTGCTCAACGAGGGATTACGTCGTGCAGACCCGTGTATATTGACCTACTGCACCCTGACATTGGTGTGCACTTAGCGTGGAGGAGCTGCAAGTACAACTTAAGATGTTTCATCAAATACATTGTGAATTCATCTTAGCTTGACAGGTGGCTTCCTCAAATCTAGGTAATCGTGGATACAATACCCAACAATCTCCCCCTATTTGACGAAGCCAAAACCCTACTAGCTAAGATGAATAACACCTATCACATAATAAACATAGCATTCAGAAATTAAACATGCAGCACAAGAGAATATATGCAATCAGATCAGGACTTGAGTCATTCACAAATTCAAATATATATACCAAGATAAATATATTCACATATAATCCAGAATTGTTTATATGACAATAATAATCATTAAATGTTCTTAAGACACAGTGACAAGCTATAAAGTGTTGACTATTTGTCCTTAGCTACGTCACCCTTAAGATTTTGAGCCAAGTACTTCTTGCTTTGCCTCTCCATGTATTCTTTGGGCTTCGGGTAATACCTAGGAGGAGCAACTTTATCTGGATCCTTGTTGTTTCTGAAAAAGATGTTACGTTTCGCTTCAAACGTTTTGTGCGTTTCCCACTCATACTGGCTATATACTTCGTTTCGATTGATCTCTCCTCTTTCTTGCAGCCAGAAGGTGTCTAAGATGATGTTCCTTAAAACTGGACTCCACCTTTCGTTTCGTACATCCTCCTCATTCATTCGAGTTCTCTTTGCAGCCTGTGTCTCCTTGGAGGTCCCTTCTGGAACTTTTCTCTTTCCCTTGGCTTTTGCTAAGGCCTCTTGGTCAAACATGCTCCTCAGTTTAGCTTTGGAGAGAGCCCTAGCATCAGCGTCATGTGTGGGAATATCTGCAGCAGCACTTGCACTTACATCCTCAGCATCACTTACTCCCTCAGCAGCCTTAGATGTCTCAGGGACATGAATACCGGCAGGGTTGTCAGGCAGAACGACGCCTAACGTACCTAGCGCCTGTTGGAGCATCCACCAGCAGCTCTCATAGACATATTTGCTTGATTGTGCGAAGTTTGTGTCCATGCTTTCTTGAAGCTCGGCCAACTTAGCTATATACTCTTTCTCCCCCTTTTTGGCTTCGACAGCTATGCAGTTGGCATATGAGTGCAGGGAGTCATCAATATGCTTGGTGGTCTTGGAAAATTCAGTGATCAGGGTCTGCTGATTGGCATTTAAAGTGACCATATTACCATCAAACTTCTGAATGTTGTTGGCTACCACGTGTGCGTTCTGATTTACGACAGCCAGAGTATCAGTATTCTTTTTCAAGTCGGCCATTAAGAGTGTGATAGCTTCACCGGCCGCGGTATACTTCTCTTCAAATTTCTTCTCCATTACGTCCAGTTTATGGTTGATTTCCACCATATTCTTAAGCATGAGATTTTCAGAAGTCTTAATCCTTTTCAGCAGTGTTTTCTGAGCTGTATCAAAAGAAGCTTTAAGTTCATTCACTATACCTTGAATGACATTGACCGTGTGAGTGGCCAGCTCATCTCGTAACGGTATAGTCGGAGGCACTTCTTGGCCTTGCTCTTGCTCTTCAGCAGACGCATCGGTAGAACTGGATACAATCACTGGCTCTAAAGGAGGAATGTTGGCGGACTCTGTAAATTTATCTAACTCCCCCTCCACTGGTGCAGACTTGTCAGATGGAGGTTCAACAGGATCCGGAGTCTCAAATGCTTCATGTCCCTCATTCTCATCTTCCTCTCCGTCCTCATCCAAGAATTCATCTATATCAGCAGCCTCTTCCAATTCTCGGTCAGCAGTCTCCAGTGCTTCAGCTTCGATTCCTTGAGTGTTTCTGTTCAGGACCTCCTCATCCTCCAGCTCAGGTTCACTTACTTCATGAATTTCGGCCACCGCATCCCTGGCTACCTGGGCAATTTCAGAAACTACATCTGTATGAGGGGGTAGAGTCTCCCCCTCGATTCCTGCAGTCACGGTATCAGGAATTTCACCGGGGGTGACTGCTGGAGATACCTCTTGTTGCTCTTCCACAGCAGGCTGCCCGATACGCCGCTCCCATCGATCAAACACACTTGCATCCATCTTCTTCAAGTAGTGGAGAGGGACGCCTTTGCTCATGTCAAACTTGTCTCCGTTCAGCTGGTTTAGATATAAGCTTATGATGCGGCCAAAACTTGGAGTGCCCAAGGTGTCCTTGATCTTTTGGAACAGCAACTCCCCCCAGTTGAACCTCTTGCGGCAGACAATAGCTATGAGGATCTTGAACATATCTCCTGAGATATGGTCATGCGAGCCCGGCTTGCAGATGAGCACTTTTCCAATAACGTCAGATAGGAGCTTCCCTTCTTCATTCATCTCCTTGATCTTTATTGATCGAGTTCCTCGTGGAAGACCGCAGAACAAGAGAGTTCTGGTTTTGTCCTCGTCCTCCAAGTAGTCCTCCTGCTCCGAACTAGAAAGCTGCAGGTAGCGAGTCAGCTTGCTGGCGGACATCTTTACTTTTGCCCCAGCCACCTTGCTCTTGATTATGGAGTCTCCATCTCGGAGTCTTGCGGTAGAGAAGAACTCCAGCACCTCTTTGTCCAGAATTTTGCAAGGGTGCTCCAGGACGAAGGTTAGCCCAGCCTCTTCCAGCATTAGAATGATATTGCGTAATTCGTCCGAGGCATGAGAAAATCCAGTTCGAACCAGCTCGCAGCCAGAGACCAACCCTGCAGTCGTCCTTGGAGCCATTGCAGATCTAGAGAGAAGCCCTACTCAAAACGTTAATGAACTTTCAAAAAGAAAACTCCATTAGTGGATGCTTCGGGTGAGGGAGAGGTTACCTAAGTACTTATATGGAAGTGAGTTGAGGAGCTTCGGAAGGACCTTCGGTGGATGGAAGAGTTTCCTGTGAGGTTCGACCTTGCTAGAACGGTGCGTGAACCTTCTAGATTTGAGATGGACCTTGCGAGTACCTTGCGGTCACAGGGAGACTTCACGATTCGACGAGAGCTGCTGCGGGTTTCGGCGAGTCGGAGGGAGAGCTCCTGCGGGTTGCGGCGAATCGGCGGGAGAGCTCCTGCGGGTTTCGGCGAATCGGCGGAAGAACTCGGGAGAGCTCTTGCGGGTCGTCGGGAGAACTCTTGCGGGTTGTCGGGAGGGTTCTTGCGGGACTCGTGAAGAAGGCGAATAGGCGGAAGAACTCTTTCGGCGGGATTTTTCTAATTCGTCGGGATTCGGGGTGAATGCCAAGGGTCGGCGAGCTCCTTCGGCGGGATTCCTAGTATATAAAGTGAAATTGAGGTTTTTCTTTACAACTTGTAATTGAGGGGTTATCTTTACTAGGAATTGAAAGGTTCCGAGGTTCCGAATTGAAGGGTTTTTCTACGGGGAATTTCCACGTTGGGAAGCATAGCAACATTTTCAAATTCTTCTGATGTCAAGTTAATATAAGATTAATAAATACATGTTTATTGTAACGACAATCTATTTGGATTTGAGCGAGACTTCAAACACTTCTTGATGATAATTGTGATTTGTCGAGATTCATGATGACATAACTTCGTTAACCCATTATAGATGTGTAATGGTTTGCATGCATCGAGTTAATCTCTCCGTAGAGGTGCACACATACCTGATATGCATAAGTATAAGGATACACATGGATAGAAATATATATATGTATATATATTTTGAATGAGGATACATCATGAAACAAGTCCTTGAACTGATCAAAATTACCTGGGATTTTGAGAGTCATCGTTTTAGTCCCACAGGTAGAACACATTAGAGGCTCAAAGTGAGTATGCTCAAACAGGTAGCACATCTGTTATTGCAGACGCTAGTTCCAAGTTAGTCTTGAGCCACCTACTGTCTAGTTCCCATCATATTCCCGGGAACCTAGACTACCCTGCAAGAGAGAATTACTTTACCTTAGGAACCCAAATCATATTGGGTCCTAGGTTCCTGTTAGCATGAGCACGCCACTGCCTTCCTTCAGAAAACCTGTCTGGAAGACTACCTCTGTCCCTAGAATGTGGATAAGCCCTTGCTGTGGGCACACAGGGGTTGTTCCAACAGTCAATGGCAAAGTGCCCCACTTTGCCGCAGCACCAACAAGGGTGAATGTTGTATCGCCGTTTTCGACCTAATCTAGTGACTGATGTAGTCACGGTCCTAGGTCTAAATGGGATAGGGCATGTTCTTGTCACACAAATTCCTCTTCCATCGTGACACGTGGAAGGGTGGAACGAATGCATGTTGTGAGCGTTATGAGGCCGAGAAGGTGGTGCCATTCTTTCAGGCATCTCCCTTGCTGAGGCCCCATGAAGCCTGACATCATGACTTCTATCCTCCCTATCCCGTGTCCTCGAGTGGTGAGAAGTCTTCTGTGAGCTGGGACATGCAGATCCACACTGTGTTGTGGCAGTGGCCGTGAATACAAAGGGCTCAGAATGAGCCTTAGGTATTCTCTCGTGGGTGGCCATGCCGGCCCTTGCACTCCGGGTGTCTCCACATGGGGACAGATCACCCTTGCAGTGACCACGACTATTCCTGTGGTCATACCTGAAGGCATGATGAGTTGCCTTCCTGCTTGGAGTGGGGGGTCGGAATACCGTTTCCCCATTTCTCCATGCCTTGATAATCCGGGAGATCCACCCGGTTTCTTGCTTTCTCTTTATAACATCAACTTGGGAAAAGTTTGATACTATACGTTTCTCATTCTCTAGACTACTCTCTAGAGCTGAGATCTTAGACTCCTTGACCTTGTTGGACGCCAATTGGAGAACCAACAAGATCTTTAGTCGAGCAATCTCTCGAGCTTGCTCCTCAGCAAGTAGGTTGCTTTCCTGAAGGGTTCTCTTCAGGGAGTCAGAATTTTCTGAAGGAGAGCAGTTTCTGTCTTTAGAAAGGTCAAGAGATATGGGGCGGGGTGAAGATGTTACCTGCTCATCTGTGTTATTGTCATTAGAATCAGTGACCATAGTTTCATCCTCGTCTGAGCTGCTTTCCTCACTGGTCTCGTCAGTCTCTGACACGGACACGGGAGCTCTGATGCAATTCGAGGGATCCTTGCATTCATCTTCAGAAGTGAAGACCCCCACATACGCTTCATCCTCTGATTGGCAGCATATTTCAGCTTTCTCTGACCCCCCCATCAGCTCTGAGATCATTATCCACAGAGATTTAGCCGTTCTACATTTTTCCAATCTAGAGCGAGAGGCTCCGGACCAGACAGCCATGATAATTTGTCGAATCCTCTCGTCCAAATGAAATAGAGATAGTTCCGTCTCAGACATCTCAGCAACGCCCATGGGCACTTGGATCTCAGAGTCGGAGGTCTTCATGGGGATAAACGGACCCTCTTCCAGGATGAAGGATGCTCGAGGATCGATAGCATCAAGGTGAAAGGATACTCTCATTCTCCAGATGGGATAGTAATCCATTGTGCATGCGGGGAGTTTGAGTGGCGGAATCTCATAATCCAGATCCATGCTTCTGACACTGGTGGCAGGATTCTACTCAAGGTGTTAACCTCTTTGAAGAGTAACCTGCCTCTGATACCACTTGAAAGTCCACCTAGTGTCAGCTATGTGCACCTAGGGGGGGGGGGAATAGGTGACGAGTAGTGCTTTTGCGGAATTTACGAGAGTACCTGCATAATAAAAATAAAGAGCACAGCACACAGAATACACAGGAAATTTATAGTGGTTCCCCGACTTGGGTACATCCACTTTCCCCCTTCGACCTATCTCCCCAACAAGGGACGACTCAGTCACTTCTCCAACGGGATTGAAATCCAATCCCTGCACTAACGGAAGGAGCCCTTCCACACGTGAGAGTCAACACTCCCACAAAACGGGTTGCACCCAACCCTTACAACACGGAACAAAAGTTACTTTACAACTAAAGAAAATATAGAATGTACACGAGATACAAACTTCTTTTGGAGACTACGGTGTTCCTCTTCGTTCGACGACGTGTTCTTGAAGTCGATGAAGAGTCTACAACCTTGGTCTCTCTTGGAGAGGATCTCCCCGGAACCGGCGGCGGCACACGAGCGGCGGCACACGAGCGGCGGCTAGCTTCGGGATCGGCGGCTACGATGATGAGCGGCTGCTGAACTTGGAGATCCAAACTTCGTAGCGAAGCAAACTAGGTCTACCAACGGTCACTCTAGGATCGGTCGTCTCGATCGATTCGGACGGGGGAGTTTTTCCCGGTCAACAAATCGAGAGAAAAGAGATCTCTTGATAGACACGTGAGACACAAGCTTTGCTAAGCTTCTGTCGCCGGAGATTACGAAGGAATCTCAAATGTTGACGGCGACCAACAATCCCGAGCGCGACGGCGGCGGTGGAGAGGAGTCGCGGAATTAGGGTTACGAGGCGGCTCGGTTTCTTTCTCCGTCCTTTTACTGTTCAAAATACCTGTATATAAATACTGTAGAAGTTTTCCAATATGACCGTTTGTGGGACCCACAATAGAAATCCCCAAATCCCGGTCCAGGAATTTAACAGCGGCAGAATCCGGTTCAGGAAATTCCAGAGAAAACGCCAAGGAAAAATCGGCGAGAATCACAGGCGATTCTCGACGAATCGGCGAGAATCACCAAGTGATTCTCGACGATTCGTCGAGAATCGTTAGTGATTCTCGCCGAATCACTAATTGATTCTCAACGAATTTCACTTTGTATACATGGGCTGCTTGGCCACTGGTTCGGCGAGAATCACTAGTGATTCTCGCCGAATCTTACTTGGCACCGTTTTGAGGTAGTCAGAAGGAGTCGGCGAGAATCACTAATGATTCTCGTCGATTCGGCGAGAATCACGATTCGGCGAGAATCACTAGTGATTCTCGCCGAATCGGCGAGAATCACTTGGTGATTCTCGTCGAATTTTCCTTGGACGAATTTTCGTCTTCCACCCAGGAGCTGTTCCTTGATCCATCCATGCTCCTTGTCTTCTCTTGCATATGAACTGCCCTGTACTTGAAAGTAAGTGCACTCCAATAGAGAGAGTACATGTAGGCCAATGCACTGATCTGCTCAACGAGGGATTACGTCGTGCAGACCCGTGTATATTGGCCTACTGCACCCTGACATTGGTGTGCACTTAGCGTGGAGGAGCTGCAAGTACAACTTAAGATGTTTCATCAAATACATTGTGAATTCATCTTAGCTTGACAGGTGGCTTCCTCAAATCTAGGTAATCGTGGATACAATACCCAACAGCCGCAATGGTCTATCTAGTCGGGCTTATGGTGATTTGGTATAGTGGCTATTGGGTTGGTGGTCCAGTGGACTAGTTCAAGACGGCAGTTGTTCCTTGGTTGATTAGCCGAAGCGGTCTGGTGAAACCACAACAGCTTGTTTGAAGCCGCATCAGTGATCTGCAGGAGGTTGCAGCTATGGTTTAAGTGTTATCTGCAACGGTCTTGTGAAGACGTAGTGGTCTGATTGTAGCAGCTACTGTGAGTGATGGTGTTGGGTATATTGGAAAATGTGTACCAGATTTGAAGAAGCCTCACCCTACTCAATGATATACATCAAGATGTATTTGATGTGCTTTGAGTTTATATGTGCAGGTTAAGTAATTGCAGGAGATGCAGAAAAGTTTCTAAGTCCATGTGTGGAGACCTAGAGATGCAGTGTCGACACTTATGAAGGCTTATGTCGACACCTAGAGAAGCTGTGTCGACACTTGGAGTATTTGTGTCGACACCAGGAAAGGCAGAGTCGACACCAGAAGAAATGTGTTGATATATACAGGCAGTGTCGACACACTATGAAGAATACTCAGAGAAGCTTAGTCGACAACCAATGTGTCGACACCAGGAAGCTGTGTCAACACACTGAAGACATTGTCGACATCAACTGTATCGATACACAGGACTTGTGTCGACACACAACAAATTTCAACACAGTTAAAGTAAAGAAGTACTTGTGTCGACACAAAGGAGATGTGTCGACACTCAGCTAGTATCAAGAACAGAAGAAGTTGTGTCGACACAAAGGAGATGTGTCGACACTCAGCTAGTATCAACAACAAAAGAAGGTGTGTCGACACACAGCAGAATTCAACTAAGTTTTAAAGAAGAAGTACTTCTGTCGACACACTCAATCAGTGTCGACACATTCAACAGAAGCAGTGTCGAGAAGCTATTACAACAATAGAAGGAGTTGTGTCGACACCACCAAGGCAAGTGTCGACACTTAGTCCACTTGTGTCGACACTTGGTCTATTTGTGTCGACACATAATGAAGAACAGTCTCGACACTTTCAGGCAGAGACAGTGATTTCAAGAAGTGACTGGATGACTTTATAACTGCCATTTCAACCGGTCTACTGCAACTGTCAGAGCTGTCAGAAGTTCGTTAGAAACCGGATCAGCCGGTTACCTTGGAGGAAGACTATATAAAGGCCTTTCTCCTTAAACAGTAGAATAAATCAGTATCAATCAATCAATAAAAAGAATCAATCAGAAGATTAAGAAGAAAATACAGATCCAGAGAAAACTGTAAATCAGTATTTTGAAGAAGTTTCAGATTTACTTGGAGAGAGAGAACTCCAGTATCTGAAATCAAGAGAGATACTTGTTAATCAAATCTCTTAAGAAGCAGGTTCTGAACCAGACTGCAAAGTAGGATCCAGATTTATTTCTCCATCCTAAGAAAGAAGTTGTCAGCCGGTCTACTTCAAGAAGATCATCTTTACTGAGTTCAGACTCAAGAAGCCTTGAAGAAAGCAAAGACAAAGTTGATCTCAGGAATCAGTGCTATCAAGAACTGATCAAGAAGATTGCCCTCTTTATTCTCTCAAAAACTGAGTGGTGATCTAAAACTTTTTATTATCTTTTTGTAGGATCCTAAGGGATCTGAGTTGTAAGCCTAAATTTATAAAGGCTGAGGTAGGGCTTTTGAGCCTGAGTGTAGGAGAATCAATTCTCTGAGTGTAGGTCTTGTTGAAGGATGAGGTAGGGCTGTTTAGCCTGAGTGTAGGTCTTGTTGAAGACTGAGTGGTAGGGCTTTGTGCCTAAGTTGTAGGAGTGGGGACACTCTGAGTTGTAGGAACCTGTTTGGGGTTCTGAGCTGTAGGATCTGAGGAGAAGTGCAGAAGTTAGGCTGAATCTAGTACACTACTAGATAGGCGAAGGGGGAAAGTGGATGTACTCAGACCTTGGGGAACCACTATAAAAATCTATGTGCACTCTGTGTTTGATTATTTCTGTGATTATTGAGCTAGCTGTGCTGAATATTTGTAGAATATTGCAAATACAGGTTTAATTGTATAGAGTTTCTGCCTTACAATTAAAAATAAAAAGTACACCTATTCACCCCCCCCCCCCTCTAGGTGGTTAGGCAATATTTCTTTCAAGTGGTATCAAAGTGAGGTTACTCAAAAAGGGACTTAACAGTCTGAGTAAGATTCTGTAGGCAGATTCAGAACAAACAAGAATCAAGAAAATGTGTTCTAGTGAGAATCACAAAGAGCTGGGGTCCATGAAATTGCCAATATGTAGAAAAGAGATATTTTGGCATATGAAAAGAGAGGGTTAGACTCTTTATGGAAGCTTCTGACCCAAGGATATATATTACAGTTAAAGAAGGCTCATATGTGCCAATGAAGATATCCATTATGGATGCAAATCAGAAAACTCCCAAGGACTTCTCTGAAATGACTAAAGATGAAATCATTTTGGCCACTATGGACAAGAGAGCCCAGAATATAATTGTTAGTGTCATTGATGATGCAATATTTCAGAACTTAATTCATTGTAAAACCTCTAAAGAAATGTGGGACACATTAATAGTCTATATAGAGGGCTCAGAGGAAGTAAGACAAGATAGGAAGTCCTTGTTAAATCAAGAATATGAAAGCTTCAGACAAGGAAAGTCTGATAGCATTACAGAATGTTAAAAGAAGTTCTCTAGGATTGTTAATGCGTTGCTGTCCTATGGAAGAGATTTCAGCAACTATGAGCTGAATGACAAGTTCTTAAGATCTCTGACTAAGGACTGGGACACCAAGATTTGTGCCATTAGGGAAGTGGCCAAACTAGCTGATATACCTCCTCCAACTTTGTTTGGAAAACTGCTATCTTATGAGATGCAGTTAATGGCTAGAAAGGAGGAAGAGAAGAATACTAGAGTGGAGCACAAGGAAAAGACTGTGGCCTTCAAGACTGAAGCCACTAAGAAGTATAGAAGAAAGTCTCCATCTCCACCTCAAATAATTGCTGAGGCTGTCACAGATAATTCAGATAGCAAAAATTCAGATAGCAGTGTAAGTGATGAAGACTTTGCTACTTTTACTAGGCATTTTCAAAAATTTCTGAAGAAGAAGCAGTGGAGGTCTAAGCCTTCCACTTCTCAGCCAAAAGATGACTACTATCAGAAAAGAAAGTCATCAAGGAATGACAGAAGCAGGTCCAAGCCAAGCAAAACTACATCTTCAAAAATTTTGTGCAATTGCTGCAATAGACAGGGACATATAGTGGCTGACTGTCCTGAAAAGGGGAAGGTGTCAGCTGACAAAAAGAAGACTCAGGTTAAGAGCAAAAAGGAAAAGTCCTTTGTTGCTAAGAAAGACAAGAGTCTGACAGATCAGTCATCTTCAGAAACAGAATCAGAAGCTGAAGCCTACATTGGGTTATTTGCTGAAGAGGAAGAAGATGAGTTCATGCAGCTAATGAACTCAATTTATGAGCATGAGGAAAATCAGTGCAAGGGACTGATGGCTTTATCTGAAGAAGACAAGAACCAGGATCAGCCTGGACTAAGTAAGGTACAAAGTTGTTCTTCTAGTTCAATTTATAGTTCTGAGTCAAAATCAGATACATCTACATCAAGTGATGTGGGTGGGTCTGAATCTGAAGGAGATATTCATCAGTTAATTGATGAATATAGAGTCTTGTTGCAGACCTTGAAGAAAAGCAAAACCTTGGCCAAAACTCAGGCAAAGGAGATTTCTAGTCTTAAGTTGGCTGCAGTAGATTCAGAGAAATTGTTAGATCAAAAACTAAATGAGATTGCCAGATTGAAGAACATAACTGTTATTCAAATGGGCACCATCACATTTAGGAATGATCAAATTAGAAATCTGGAGGTTAGACTTCAGAAAGAGAAAGAGATAGTTGCAAGTTTTTCTAAACCTAAATATGTTTTACCCTTGATAGATGAGTTTGTACCACAAAAGGGTAAGGTTGGATTAGGGTTTAAAAAACCTGCCTGGACTGCTAGGTCCAAATCTAAAGGCAAAGCCCCAGCACAAAACAAAAAGCCTGCTGTAGATAATTTAGCTAGGGTAGTACCTAAACAAAGGTACAACATGTTTGAGTGTTGTTGTTGTGGCAAGATAGGTCACTTTGCCTTAGATTGTTGGCACAATTCTAGTGTCAAAGAGAGTAGCAAACTGCCTGCTAGAAGATCTACAGGTAGTTTTGTTAAAGGTCAGACTAACCTGCACCAAGGACCCAAGAGTTATTTGGGTTCTAAGGTTAAGTAATCTGTCTTGCAGGTGAGTCCAAGTGGCCATGCCCCTATATGGTAATTGGACAGTGGATGTTCCAGGAACATGACTAGAACTAGGGGGTTGCTGAAGGGCTACACACATATCAAGGAAGTCCCTAAAGTAACCTTTGGTGGTTCAGAAAAAAGAATCATCAAGGGATTTGGTAACATTTCTAGTAATCAGATTACAATTACTCAAGTGGCTTATGTAAAGGGTTTGAAACACAACCTCATTAGTATAAGTCACCTGAGTGATTTAGGATATGACATCTCATTTGTCAAGAATGGTTGTCATATCAAAAGGTCAAGTGATCAAAAGATCATTTTGACAGGTTATAGAAAAAGGAATGTTTACTGTCTTGACTTTGTGTGTGAGAACAATGTTTCTCCTATTTATCTTGTAGATGATGAGAGAGTCTCTCATTGTGTCAAATGGCACAAGAGGCTAGCCCATCAAAATTACAAGACTATTGGCCAACTCTTTAGTAACGAGTTAGTGAGGAATGGTCCTCAAGTTATGTGTATAAAGGATGGGATATGCTCAGCTTGTCAAAAAGGCAAGCAAACCAAATCAACCTTTCATAGCCTTGAAAACAAGGATTCTGTGAGGTGTTTATACCTCTTGCATATGGATCTTTTTGGTCATATGCCAGTTCACAGTCTAGGTAGGAAGGTCTACACATTTGTGGTAGTAGATGACTATTCATGATATTCCTGGGTGTTCTTCCTAAGACAAAAATCTGAAACCCCAAGTATCTTATATAGTTTTGTTAAACAAATTGAGAATGAGTTGGACAGTACAGTGGTCAAAATCAGAAGTGACCATGGTACTGAATTTCAGTATGAAAGTATGACAAAACTGTGTGAAGAATTTGGGATATTTCAAGAATTTTCTTCACCAAGAACACCTCAGCAAAATGGTATTGCTGAAAGGAAGAATAGAACATTGATAAAGGCTGGTAGAACTCTATTGAGTGACACTTTTCTCCCAGAGTATTTATGGGCTGAGGCAGTAAATACTGCATGTCATGTGATCAATAGGGCTACTATCACCAAGAGCCACAAGAAGACCCCCTATGAGATTGTGAAGGGCAGAAAACTAAATTTATTCTATTTTAGGATCTTTGGTTGCAAGTGTTATATACTTAACAATGGCAAGTCTTATCTAACCAAGTTTTCTGCCAAATCCCAAGAGGGGATATTTGTTGGGTACAACAACAATAGTAAGGCTTATAGGGTCTACAACTTGATTACTCAAGTTGTAGAAGAGTCTGTACATGTAGTTTTTGATGAAGCAAGGCTCATTAACAGTGAATTGCCAAGTAGTGTTTGCAGTTCTACAGGTATAACTGAGAGGATGGACAAGCTTACCATTGCAGAAGATTCTACTGCAAGTCAGCAAGTGGAAAATGGTGGCTGCTATCCAGGGGGAGCACAAGACTCTCTAGATGCTGAAGAAGACCAAGAGGTGCAGCTAAATGAAGTGGCTGAAGGTGCTCAGCCTGAAGAAAGACTACCTCCAACTAATAGACACTTAAAGGATCATCCAGCCAATCAGATAATTAGTGATCCAAGACAAGGAGTGCAAACAAGGAGCAGGAATCTGAGTACAGTTCTTTACTCTAGTTTCCTATCACAAGTGGAACCAAAAAAGTTTGAAGAAGCAGTTCTAGACCCTCATTGGATTGAGGCCATGCAAGAGGAGCTGAATCAGTTCAGGAGGTGCAAGGTCTGGAAGCTTGTTCCTAAACCCAAAGACCGCAATATCATTGGAACAAAATGGATCTTTAGGAACAAATTGGATGAGAATGGAATCATCATAAAGAATAAAGCTAGACTTGTTGCAAAGGGATATAGGTGATTATCTCTTAGATATCTGCAAGGAGAAAATAACCAAACTAACAATTCATCAAGGCAAGTATACCTATCGAAATGCAGCAAGGGGACACAAGTGTCGTATTGAAATCCGGGAACAGTTGAGTAAGCTTACTCACACGAAATCTATTATTTTATCGACGGAAAAATTAAGTTTTTTAGAAGAAAGCTAAAAACGCTAAAGGAAGAGAACTACTTGCAATGAAAGTGAGCTACTTGCATGAAAAGTTAAAGAGAGCTAAAAGAGCGATTAACTTAAGCTTAGTAACGATGAAGGGGAAAATGCACTCGATCAGAAATCACCTCGGCAAGAGTTGTTAGAAAAATACGATAAATAAACCTAAGCTAATTAGGATAAAGGTCCTTGACCGTGGAGGTTCCATGAATATTGACACGCTTCTCTCGAAGGCCGTGCCTAACTGAGTTTAGGAAGGTACGACCGACTCTCGCCTAAATCGGAGGCCTAAAACTCGCTTTACGCGGTGAACCCCGCTATAGGATTTTACTCCAATCCGGGAGATTTGAACGACTACCTCTCTCGAGGGGTGAGAACAACTCCCTTTACTCTTGAGTGCTCATTTCAAACTTTCGGCCTCTCGGCTAGCCCAGAATAAAGCAAAGGTGGAGAGTATATATCGATGATATACCTCCAACCCGTGACAAATCAAGAGTAATTCAAAGCTAAACCCTAAAAAGAAAAGGTAAGATTCAAAGCATCATAACCTAATCACTCGAACCTCGGATCATTAAGATCGAGTACATGGAGGATTAGTTAATCATGGTGAGGTAGAAGAGGGGGGATGAGTAGAAGAAGAAAATGAAAACAGAGCAGAAACGTAAAAGAAAACAACACTTTTTATTAATGGAAACAGAGATCTTACAGCTTGAAAACAATAGATTACAAGTGCATGGAAAGTAAACTACACTATTATTAGCATTATACTACAGAAAGAAGCTAGGAGCTAATACAGGAAAAGCATATAGCTAGGGATACGAACTAAAAATGAAAAGACATGCTTAAAAAGTTCAAAAATACAAAGGACAGAACCTCCCCTCTCAATCCGAAAAGTGTCCCTGAACCCTTAGAGTTGGGCTCTATTTATAGAATTTTTCGAGTCGGGTCACGCCCCACTGTCACGCCCTGGTCGGGCGTGACCCTGGGGCGTGACACATTTGGCGCGACTTTTTCGGGCAAGAATTGAATTCTGACGAAGTAGTTGAGGTACACGCCCACAAGTCACGCCCTGGTAGGGCGTGAACCTGGGGCATGTTCTTTGCGGCGTGACTTTATTTAGCTGAAATTGAATGCTGGAGGTGACGGGCGGAATTGCTGAAGTACACGCCCATATGTCACGCCCGGGTCAGGCGTGACCCTGGGGCGTGACACTTTCGGTGCGACGGTGGAGCGAGAAAAACGAGCGCGCTGCGGTGATTCCTCGGAACCTGGGGACACGCCTCTAAAACACGCCCGTGTCGGATGTGAGACGGGCGTGACAGAGGGCGTGTACACCAAGTTTCCACGGAATGCAGTTTCGGACCAATTGCTTCATTCCTCTGGGTTACACGCCCTAGGTACACGCCCTGGTAGGGCGTGACCTTGGGGCGTGTCACAGCAAAATTCGGCTGAAAGCCGTGAAAACCTGCAAAAAGCAGAAAAAATGCATTAGCGACAAAAATATATATAAAGGGGAATCAAAATAAGTACTTTACAAGACATGATTTGCTTTAAAACCCCGAAAATATCCTAATAAAATTGACTGCAAATCGTATTATCAAATTCCCCCAAGCTTAAGTTTTGCTTGTCCCCAAGCAAAGATATTAAGACTAGCTAATCATAAAAAGTGACTAATTCAAAAAGTTTTAATCATACTTACACAAGTACTATGCGAAATTCTTGGCAAGGAGAATGTAAAACGTAAATCTAAAACAATTATTTAGGTATGGTTTAACTTTTATAAACTTTACTTAATAAAAATAAATCATCCAGAATTTTGACAAATTTCTTTAAATAGATTTGAGCAAGGCAATGAAAATGAAAAGAACGTATTGAGTTATTACTAGATCCAAGCAACGCATTATAATTATATCAATTAAATAACAAAAATCTAAGTTTAAATCCAAAACTAAAACTGATTTACTCTTCTTCTTTTCTTAGTTGTTAAATAAAATTGAAAAAAAGGCGTGAATCAAAAGAACTTAATAGGACCGAAACGTTTGGTTTATGAACATGAATAGGAGTGGAATTCAAATATAAACATGGAGGCTTAAAAATCACACTAAACCAAAACAACGAGTTTCAAAAAAAATAAATTTATTTTAAACAAAATATGTATAAATAAATTTTTTTTTATGATTATTTATCTCTTTTTATTATTATTATTATTTTCATTCATTTTTTCTCTTTTTTTTCAATACATTGCTTTTGAGTACACTTTTTTCAACAATTTCTCCAAAGACTTGATTGTCTCCAAAGATAACACAAAATTTCCTATCAAAAAAAATTAGCGTGATTAGATAGGTAGGAATTTGGGCTTTGGTGAAAATGAAATGCTGTGTGGAGTTATCAAATGAATTTGGGCTCAAACGTAAACAAAAATGGCATAAATCATTTTCACGCTTTTTTTTAAATTTATTTAAAACATAGAGTCGATAAATTTCAAAAAGTAAGTTCGAGATAATAAAAGAAGATTGATGAAATTATCTTGAAAATAAGAATAATATGTGACTTGGATCGTTCATATCTACTACGTTATTCAAAATTTGTTCTTACAAAAATTGTCTAAAGACGAAAAGGAAAATAATGGATGATAAATTTTTAGAGAAAGTAAAGAAAATAAAGAACGGAAAACCATAATAGAAATACACGTTTTAGAGAAATATTTTACCTTAACATGCTACCGTGGATTAGAAACACAGCATGACCAACATTTTACTTGTGAAATATGATTAAAAAGAATGATTAGAAAAATTATAATTAACTACGTTGTTTATAAAGAAGTTTGAGAAAAACCAAACATAAACATGGGGTACTTATTGAAGTACCAAAATGCAGCTATATATATATACATAATTTTTTGAATTTTTTGGATTGAATTTTTTGGATTTTTTGGATATTTTTTTTTTTGGATATTTACAAAAAGCAAAAAGGAGGAACTCATCCCCCAAGCTTAAAATCTACATTGTCCTCAATGGAGAAGGAGGTCGGAGAACGAGAGAAAAGTAAGGTTCAGAAATGAAAGACAGAATTGTAAAACAGGTACTTCCCCGGTTTTATTTTGCAGGGAAAGCTGAGTGATGCCGCTCCGCCATGCTGGTGCTGTGGGTCGTCATGAAACGTCGTCCGGTGGACTTTGTCATGGAATCAGAACCGTTGGAGCAGGCGATCGCAGAAGTTTCAGCTTGCCGGAGCCATTCGGGGCAAAAAGTGTGAAATAAAGAAAACAGAAAAAGATAACTTGGGTTGCCTCCCAAGAGCGCCCTTTGTTTAAAGCATCGTTTGAGCTCGACGCATCAAAATAAGAATGTCCCAAATATTATTTAAAAATAAAGTTCGAATAAAGTTCAAAGTTTATGAGAAAAATAAAGTTTAGATTAATCAAATGTCAGGACTGGAAAGATAGAGTTAACAGGGTTGAGACTGACATCATCACAGAAATACAGTTTAAGACGCTGACCATTCACTTTGAAAGTACCCTTATCAGGGTGGGAAATTAAAACAGTACCATAAGAAAAGACTTCTAAAACAGTAAAAGGCCCCGACCAACGCGATTTTAATTTACCCGGGAATAAACGTAAACGAGAATTATAAAGAAGCACGTGGTCGCCCGGCTTAAAGATTTTTGGGTGCCTAAGATGTCGATCGTGTAAACGCTTCGTCCGCTCTTTATAAAGTCTGTTATTTTCATATGCGTAAGAGCGCCACTCGTCGAGTTCGTTAAGTTGAAATTTTCTAAAATCCCCGACGGAGTGGGGATCGAAGTTTAAAAATCGTAAGGCCCAAAAGGCGCGGTGCTCTAATTCTACGGGTAAATGACACGATTTTCCGTAAACCAACCGATATGGTGTACATCCGAGGGCGGTTTTGTACTCTGTTCGGTAGGCCCATAGAGCATCGTCTAATTTGGCTGACCAGTCTTTTCTATATGTTGAAACAGTCTTTTCTAAAATTCTTTTTATTTCTCTATTCACTACTTCGACTTGTCCGTTAGTTTGGGGGTGGTAGGCAGTTGAAAGCTTATGAGTAACGCCATATTTAGTTAGGATTTTTGAAAATTGTGCGTTATAAAAATGGGAACCCCTATCACTAACGATAGCGCGCGGCGTACCGAAACGAGAAAATAATTCTTTTAGGAAATTAACTACGACTCGGGCGTCATTCGTAGGAAGAGCTTGGGCTTCGGCCCAACGCGAAACATAATCAACGGAAACTAAAATGTACTTATTCCCGAAGCTAGAAGGAAAAGGGCCGACAAAATCAATCCCCTAGAGGTCGAAAACTTCGCACTCTAGGAAATAATTTTGTGGCATTTCATTTTTATTCGAAATATTCCCCGGCCATTGGCAACTATCACACCTACTCACAAAGGCATGCGCGTCTTTAAACAGGGTGGGCCAGTAAAAACCCGCGCTTAACACTTTGTGAGCGGTGCGAGCAGCTTGATAGTGCCCACCTGTCGGTCCTTCATGCAAATGTTTAATAATATCTAATCCTTCATCAAAAGAAACACACCTCCTGATCACTTGGTCGGCACAAATTCTGAAAAGATGCGGGTCCTCCCAAAAATAGTTTTTCAGCTCAGAAAAGAATTTCTTCTTTTGCTGAGATGAAAACTCTTTTGGGAGCACACGGGCCACTAGATAGTTGGCGATGCGGGCAAACCAAGGAGAAGTAGATGTGTTAATTATGAACAGCTTCTCATCAGGGAAATAGTAATGAAAAGAATTTTCGTCTAATTGTTCTATAAACGGGTTGTCTAGGCGCGAAAGGTGGTCGGCGGCCAAGTTCTCGGCACCTCGCTTATCACGGATCTCTAAGTCAAACTCCTGGAGGAGTAAGACCCAGCGAATCAAGCGAGGCTTGGCATCCATTTTAGAGAGAAGATATTTGAGGGCCGAGTGCTCCATAAAAACAATAATTTTCGAAAGAGTAATATAAGGGCGAAATTTGTCAAAAGCGAATACTACAGCTAAGAGCTCCTTCTCGGTTGTGGTGTAATTTTCCTGTGCAGATGTGAGTGTTTTACTAGCGTAATAAATGGGGTGGAAGTTTTTGGAAATACGTTGACCTAGTACGGCTCCCACCGCATAACTACTCGCATCACACATTATCTCAAATGGAAGATCCCACACCGGAGCTATCATAATTGGGGCATTAACTAATTTTTCTTTTATTAAATTGAAGGCAGCTAGGCAGAGGTCATCAAAGATGAATGGGGCGTCTTTTTCTAAGAGATGGGTAAGGGGCTTGGTGATTTTGGAAAAGTCCTTTATGAAGCGTCGGTAGAAACCCGCATGACCCAGGAAACCTCTTATAGCTTTTATGTTCGTAGGTGGCGACAGCTTCTCGATAACTTCTATTTTTGCAACGTCTACTTCAATACCCCTTTCAGAAATTTTATGTCCCAAAACTAACCCTTCCCTCACCATAAAATGACATTTTTCCCAATTTAAGGCGAGGTTAGTTTCTTCGCATCGCTCTAAGACTTTTTCAAGGTTCTCTAAGCAACTATCGAAGGAATTCCCGAACACGGAGAAATCATCCATGAAAACTTCCATAATGCTTTCTACGTACTTGTCAAAGATGGCGAGCATACATCGTTGGAATGTAGCTGGCACATTGCACAATCCAAACGACATTCTTCGGTAGGCGAAGGTGCCGAAGGGACAAGTAAACGTAGTTTTCTCCTGGTCCTCGGGGGAGATGGGGATTTGAAGATACCCCGAGAGGCCATCGAGAAAACAATAAAAGCTATGTCCGGAAAGTCGTTCTAAAATCTGATCAATGAACGGCAAGGGGAAGTGATCCTTGCGGGTGGCGTCATTCAACTTACGGTAATCTATACACCTTCACCATCCGGTCACCGTCCGAGTCGGGATTAATTCATTATTTTCATTACTTACTACTGTTATCCCTCCCTTCTTTGGTACTACCTGTACTGGGCTAACCCACTTACTGTCAGATATAGGATAGATAATTCCTGCATCTAACAATTTCATAACCTCGCCCTTAAGTACGTCTTTCATTTTTGGGTTTATACGGCGCTGAGGTTGTATCGAGGTACGTGAATTATCTTCCATTAATATTTTATGAGTTCAAAAAGATGGTCTTATGCCCTTGATATCAGATATCTGCCAAGCAATAGCTTGGCGATGCTTTTGTAAAATTGAAAGAAGTTTATCCTTTTGTGAGTCCGTGAGGTAGGCCGAAATTATGACAGGCAGCTTGGAGTCCTTTTCGAAGAAAGCGTATCGAAGGTGCTCTGGTAGTTCTTTCAGTTCCAAGGTAGGGGGGTCATCATACGAGGTTTTGGAAATTTGTTCTTTTTCAAAAACTATGTCCTCGTACACTTTTTTATATGTAAAATTAAAAGGGGTGTTGCTAGCGGGCATGGCGGCTTCGTGCAGCGATTCAGTTGGAAAAGTAGAAGAGGAACATAAATCAAAAAGTTCTTTTTCAAAATCAGAAAGGCGAATGGAGGATTCTTCACTTAGGTGTAGAGATTCAGTTGGAGGAGTAGGAGAGGAACAAAAATTGGAAAATTCTTCTTCAAAATCAGAGGTGTGAGAGAAGGATTCTTCACTTACGGTATCCATGAAAAAACAGGAGTCATCATTAGCTAGCGTGTTCTTCATCGAGGGGGTGATAGAGAAAGTTACCTCATCGTCGCCCACTCGAAGGAAGAGCTTACCATTGCTTACGTCAATGATAGCTCTGGAGGTGGCAAGGAAGGGTCGGCCAAGGATCAGGGGAACCTCGACATCTTCTTCGATGTCCAAAATGACGAAGTCCACCGGGAAGATGAACTTGTCAACTTTGACTAGGACGTCCTCCACTATTCCTAACGGGTATTTGACTGACCTGTCGGCGAGCTGGATACTCATGCGTGTGGGGTTGAGACTACCAATTCCTAACTTTTTAAACAATGAGAGGGGCATAAGATTAATACTCGCACCTAAGTCGGCTAAAGCGTGTTTGACAAAGAGATCACCAAAGACACACGGGATAGAGAAACTACCCGGGTCACTGATTTTCTTCGGTAATCCGTTTGTCAAAACCGCCGAGCACTCGGCATTTAACGTGACATGAGAAAGGTTCTCTAACTTCTTCTTGTTGGTTAGGAGGTCCTTAAGGTATTTTGTGTACTTAGGCATCTGGGATATGGCTTCGTGGAAAGGCAGATTTATGTGGATTTGTTTAAACATTTCTAAAAAACGGGTGTATTGATCATCTTGTCGTTGTTTATTAAGTTCGGAAGGGTATGGCGGGGATGAATTATTTTTAAAGGTGGCTGGTGGAGTGAGTTGTTTTTCTAAAATAGGAGTGATAATTTCTTCGGCAGAGGGTGGAATTTTTAAAACGGGAACGGAGCTTTGATTTTTTAAAGCGGAAGCGGAGATTGCCTCGGGCTCTTCACTTATCGTACCGGGGACTTTCTTCCCACTGCGAAGAGTTATAGCTTTCGCTTGCTCTCTCGGGTTGGGCTCGGTATTGGAAGGAAGAGACCCTACGGGTCGCTCAGAAATCATTTTAGCGAGCTGTCCTACCTGATTTTCTAAATTTTTAACACTTCCGGTTAAGGTTCTAATCGTAGCGTCATTAACATTCATGTATTTTGAAAACATTTCCTCCAAATTTGGAGGTTTTGGAAAACTTTGCGGAGGTGGTGGTGGTGCAGAAAAATCACTTTGCGGTGGCGGGCGCACATCATTCGATGGATTGTTCCACGAAAAATTCGGATGATTTCTTAACGCAGGATTATAACTATTCGGAAAATTAAAACCAGGAGGATGATAATTCGCAGCAAAAACATTATTAAAAGCAGTTCTAGGCATATTATTTACATAATCCAAATGTTCGGCGGGAGGAGTTGCAGATTCCCATACCTGAGGGGCGGAGGTAGCAGTCATCTCCGTAATTTTTTTGCTTAATATTTCGACTTGCAGTGCCAGTTGGGAGACGTTGTCCACTTCAAAGAGACCTGCAGGTTTGTTTGGGCGGGTCCTAGGCACATTCCACTGGTAAGTGTTCATGGCCATGTCCTCAAACAGCTCAAGAGCTGCTTTCGGGGTCTTATGGTTTAAAGTACCGCCAGAAGTTGCGTCTATCATTTGCTTCGTGCTTTGATTTAGCCCATTATAGAACGTCTGCACCTGTAACCATACAGGCAGAGCGTGATGTGGGCATTGTCTTAATAATTCTTTAAATCTTTCCCAGGTTTCGTAAAGGGTCTCAGAGTCTATTTGTCCAAAGGCAGAAATGTCATTCCTAAGTTTTGCAGTTTTAGCAGGCGGAAAATACTTGGCCAAAAATTTTTAAGTTAATTACATCCAAGTAGTTATGTTATTTTTAGGAAGGGTGTTCAGCCACTGCTTAGCCTTAATTCTAAGAGAGAAAGGAAATAATCTTAGCCTAATAGCATCATTTGTGACCCCATTTATCTTGAAGGTGTCACAAATCTCAAGAAAGCTGGCTATGTCTGCGTTCGTGTCTTCATCTTGAAGCCCGTCAAATTACACATACTGCTGCACCATTTGAATTATGCTAGGCTTCAATTCGAAATTATTATTATTTATTGCAGGGCGAACTATACTAGATTCTGTACCCTCGAGATTCGGTCGTGCATAATAGGACATAGGCCTTTCCACGGCTTCCTCTACGTTGGGTTCTGCCATTCTTAAGGTAGAAAATGACTCGGAATCCTCAACCGGCACTTGGGTAATAGGGCCTTGAAATCGCGATCTTCTCCGAAGAGTACTCTCAATTTCGTGGTCCAGGTCCAAAGTAACCGACGAACTTCCGCGGGTCATACACTAGAAGAAGAGAGGAGAAGAAAGACTAGAAAATAAAAGAGCTAATGAAGTTCGAATTTTTTTTTTGAAATAGATTTTTTATGTTTTAACTCCCGAACTTCCCAAGGGCTACCCGGTTAAGGGTTCGCAAGGTACTAGACAAGATAGTGGCATTTAGAGCCACTTTGCCCTTTTCGAGAGAGTTAGGTGGTGTAGAAAAATTTGTGATGTGGGTTTCTATTAAGTATGCGGTAATTAAAATCCAGCCATTTAACTCTGAGCGAGTAGGCGGAAAATAAAAGCTACACTCACGCACTCGACAGAAAATTAAAACACACCCACTCTACAGAAAGTAAACACACTCTACTGAAATAAAGCCAGCCAATTAACTCAAGTGAGTAGGCAGAAAAATAAAAGATACGCACACTTGCTTGAAATAAAGCCAGCCAATGAACTCAAGTGAGTAGGCGGAAAAATAAAAAATACGCACACTTGCTTGAAGAAAATCCAGCCAATTAACTCAAGTGAGTAGGCGGAAAAAATTTTAAGAAGGAGGGTGAGAAAGAGAAGTGATAAAATTAATATATTCGCATTTTCAATTTATCAACGAGCGTTGCTTCCCCGGCAACGGCGCCAAAAACTTGATTGTCTCTTAGATATCTGCAAGGAGAAAATAACCAAACTAACAATTCATCAAGGCAAGTATATCTATCGAAATGCAGCTAGGGGACACAAGTGTCGTATTGAAATCCGGGAACAGTTGAGTAAGCTTACTCACACGAAATCTATTATTTTATCGACGGAAAAATTAAGTTTTTTTAGAATAAAGCTAAACGTGCTAAAGGAAGAGAACTACTTGCAATGAAAGTGAGCTACTTGCATGAAAAGTTAAAGAGAGCTAAAAGAGCGATTAACTTAAGCTTAGTAACGATGAAGGGGAAAATGCACTCGATCAGAAATCACCTCGGCAAGAGTGGTTAGAAAAATACGATAAATAAACCTAAGCTAATTAGGATAAAGGTCCTTGACCGTGGAGGTTCCATGAATATTGACACGCTTCTCTCGAAGGTCGTGCCTAACTGAGTTTAGGAAGGTCCGACCGACTCTCGCCTAAATCGGAGGCCTAAAACTCGCTTTACGCGGTGAACCCCGCTATTGGATTTTACTCCAATCCGGGAGATTTGAACGTCTGCCTCTCTCGAGGGGTGCGAACAACTCCCTTTACTCTTGAGTGCTCATTTCAAACTTTCGGCCTCTCGGCTAGCCCAGAATGAAAGCAAAGGTGGAGAATATATATTGATGATATACCTCCAACCCGTGATAAATCAAGAGTAATTCAAAGCTAAACCCTAAAAAGAAAAGGTAAGATTCAAAGCATCATAACCTAATCACTCGAACCTCGGATCATTAAGATCGAGTACATGGAGGATTAGTTAATCATGGTGAGGTGGAAGAGGGGGGATGAGTAGAAGAAGAAAATGAAAACAGAGCAGAAACGTAAAAGAAAACAACACTTTTTATTAATGGAAACAGAGATCTTACAGCTTGAAAACTAAAGATTACAAGTGCATGGAAAGTAAACTACACTATTATTAGCATCATACTACAGAAAGAAACTAGGAGCTAATACAGGAAAAGCATAAAGCTAGGGCTACGAACTAAAAATGAAAAGACATGCTTAAAAAGTTCAAAAATACAAAGGACAGAACCTCCCCTCTCAATCCGAAAAGTGTTCCTGAACCCTTAGAGTTGGGCTCTATTTATAGAATTTTTCGGGTCGGGTCATGCCCCCCTGTCACGCCCTGGTCGGGCGTGACCCTCGGGCGTGACACATTCGCCGCGGCTTTTTCGGGTTGGAATTGAATTCTGACGAAGTATTTGAGGTACACGCCCACAAGTCACGCCCTGGTAGGGCGTGAACCTGGGGAGTGTTGTTTGCGGCGTGACTTTGTTGAGCTGAAATTGAATGCTGGAGGTGACGGGCGGAATTACTGAAGTACACGCCCATATGTCACGCCCGGGTCAGGCTTGACCCTGGGGCGTGACACTTTCGGTGCGACGGTGGAGCGGGAAAAACGAGCACGCTGCGGCGATTCCTCGGAACCTGGGGACACGCCTCTATAACACGCCCTTGTCGGATATGACACGGGCGTGACAGAGGGCGTGTACACCAAGTTTCCACGGAATGCAGTTTCGGACCAATTGCTTCATTCCTCTGTGTTACACGCCCTAGGTATACGCCCTGGTAGGGCATGACCTTGGGGCGTGTCACAGCAAAATTCGGCTGAAAGCCGTGAAAACCTGCAAAAAGCAGAAAAAATGCATTAGCGACAAAAATATATACAAAGGGGAATCAAAATAAGTACTTTACAAGACATGATTTGCTTTAAAACCCCGAAAATATCCTAATAAAATTTACATGCAAACCGTATTATCAATAGGCAGGAAGTAGGTATTGATTTTGATCAAACCTTTGCTCTAGTAGCAAAACTGGAGGCAATCAGGATGTTCCTTGCTTATGCAACATATCAAGGGTTCAAGGTATTCCAAATGGATGTGAAATCAGCATTCCTGAATGGAAATCTAAAGGAAGAAGTCTATGTAGAGCCGCCATCAGGTTTTGTTGATTCTCTCAAACCTGATTATGTTTATAGACTTAGGAAGGCATTGTATGGGTTGAAACAAGCCCCAAGGGCTTGGTATGAAACCCTGTCTAGTTTCCTCATTGAGAACAAATTCTCAAGGGGGAAAATAGACAAGACTCTATTCCTTAGGGAATCCAAAGGAAAAATTATCCTAGTCCAAATATATGTTGATGAGATAATATTTGAGTCTACTGAAAGTAATCTTTGCAGGAAGTTTGCAAACCTTATGCAAGGAAAATTTGAAATGAGCAGTATGGGGGAACTTAAGTTCTTCTTGGGTCTCCATGTTAGACAGACTAAAGATGGCTTGTCCATATGCCAGTATAAGTTCACCCTAGAGTTAATAAAGAAGTATGGTATGGAATCATCCACTACCATGAAAACTCCTATGGGGTCAAGTGTGTCTCTAAGCAAAGATGATGCATGGAAACTTGTAGATGAAACTTTGTATAGAGGGATAGTTGGCTCCCTATTATATCTGACTGCTAGTTGACCAGATATCATATATGCAACATGTGTCTGTGCTAGGTACCAAGCATGCCCTAAAGAATCTCATCTGACTGCAGTCAAAAGGATTTTGAGATATCTTAAGGGCACACCTTATCTAGGCCTTTGGTACCCTAGGAATAGAGATTTTCTACTAACAGGCTATTCAGATGCAGATTTTGCATGTTATAAGGAAGATAGAAAGAGTACTACAGGAACCTGTTAATTTCTAGGAGGATAGCTGGTGTCATGGAGTAGTAAGAAGCAGACCAGTGTGGCAATCTCCACAGCTGAATCAGAATATGTGGCAGCAGGAAGTTGCTGTGCACAACTTTTGTGGATACAACATCAGCTAGAAGACTATGATATTCAAGTAAGTAGAACACCTTTATTTTGTGATTCTACAAGTGCCATTTCTATTGTAAATAATCCTGTCTCACATAGTAGGACTAAGCACATAGAAATTAAATACCATTTTCTTAGAGAACATGTAGAAAAAGAGGACATTTCCCTAGAATATGTTAACACAGATAATCAGATTGCTGATATGTTTACTAAGCCCCTAGATGAAACCAAATTCAATAATTTTAAAATTAAATTAGGAATGTTGAACTTAGAATAGGTTCATAAAATTGGCTAAGTAAAATAGTGTCGACACAAGGAGTTATCTGTGTCGACACATAGAAGTGGTGTCGACATTTCAGAAAAATGGCGTCGACACATCTAGGAAGTCTGTGTCGACACTTCAGCGAAATGGTGTCGACACATGCAGAGTAGGTGTCGACACATCCAGGGTGGTGTCGACACTTAGATTTAACACTAATTTCGTCGAGTAGAGTTTCGACTAATCGTCGAGCTGAGATGTATAAGTGTCGACACATATATTCTGTCGACTATATTTGTGTCGACACATAGTTGTCGAGACATTAGAAGTAAGTGTCGACACTTTTCAACAGTGTCGACACATTTCAAGTATTTCGACGCGCCTTTTCACCTTCAATTTTAGAAAGGTATAAATAGGTCTTCCACATTGTTTGTCGACACGCTCACCATAGTTTCGAGACCAAACTTGTGTGTCGACATCTCTCTTCTCTAAATTCAAAATTTCTCCAAACCCTAATGGTGCCCAAGCTAGAAGAGATCATCAATGAAGGTTATGAGCTAGTGCGACATGCCTTTGACGACGCGGAACCAGAAATTCAAGGTGTTGTAACCCTAGTTGTAGAGACTGGGTTAGAGTATCTAGTTTCAGAGCCAATCAAGATTTGGAAGAAGGAGGTCCTCGAATTCTTTAGTGCAGCCACCCATGATGAAACATGTCTTAAGATTAAATCCAAAGTCCATGGAGTTAGGGTGAAAGTCACCCAGAAAAATCTAAGAAAAGTTCTACATCTACCTAGAACTAAAGAAGAGGAAGATGTACCTGCATCAAAGATAAGGGAGGCACTGCAATGGTGTGGACTTGATTCAAGCATGAAGATTGGATCTATTTTTAATAGGAAAGGCATGAACATGCAAGACAAGTTCTTGTCTGAAATAGTAGGAAAGGTAATTCTGAGCAAGCCAAGTGGGCATGATATGATATCAACTCACATGTTCAGTTTAATGACAAGGATCATCTTCAAACTGAAAACTGATTGGTCAACAGTAATGTTTGACAAGATTAAGGAAAATCTGAAGAAGCCCAATCTGGGTAGAATTATGAGTTTGTACTTGGCTGAAACTATTCCAGAAGTGATGAACCAAGCTGCAGGTTCTAAGATAAACCATATGAGGAGAATGGATGTTAGGATTATCTCAAGGTGGGATAGGTTGTTAACCAAGGACATGCCTACTCTAGAAAAGGAAGTTCCTCAACAGAAGTAGAAGAAGAAAGCCATTGTGGCTCCTGAATCCTCAAGTAGCTCAGAGGAGCAAGTAGTTTTCAGTTCTAATGAGGATGAAGCTGATAAGGAAGCAGCTGATGTTACTGGAAGGTCACCAGTAAGGACTGAAGATGCCCAGAGGCAGGGGGAGCTACCATCTGCTAGCCCCATTCACCTGGATCCACTCCATGGGGGGCCTCATCATGTGGATGAGCCAACTCACTTAGACAGTGAAATGACAACTCAGACAATTCTTGAGGTAATAAATGAAGTTAATCAATCAATTTTTCATATTGAGGATGAAGTATTGACTGAATCTTTAATTAATGTTGATCAGCAAACTCAGTTAAATAGTCAACCATAATATGTTGTCATGGAAGATACATCAGTTGCTGCTAATGCTCCTGAGATAAGAGATTCTCCAGTCCATACTCAACAGGAGTTTACTCTAGAAGAGCTGTTCCCTGATTTACTACAGACTAATTTTGTGGGGGAGAAAGCATCTTTTGAGGGGAAGTCAGCTAACCTTGAGGGGGAGCATGTAAGGTCACAGGAGGAGACTGCTAGAAATGAGACAGAGGAGCAAAGGAGTGCTGAGGAGCTACCAAGAGTAGAGAAGGAATTGCCACCTACTCCACAGGATAGAGTAGACATTTCTAGTACTTCTGATTCTGAAGATGAAGAGGTTGCTAGAGCCAAGAAAAGAAAGCTACAGGTCTTCAAAAGGAGAAGCCAGACCTATAAGAAAGCACCGCAAACAATTGTTCCACAGCCTGCCCCAACAGCTGATTACAGCTCCTTGTTGGTGGCTTTGCAGATCAAGATGGATGAGCAAAGGAAGGCTCTAGAAAAATATATGGATGAAGGACATAAATCCCTTCAATTTGATCTGGCTCAAGACATCAAATATATAAGATTTGAAGTTAATCTAACTAAGAAAGAAATGACTGATTGTTTCCACAAAGGAGGCAATGCAGTGGTATATCTGGCTACTCATCGAGAGAAGATAAAGACACAGGTTGACGATATGGTAGTGAAATAAGGATATGTTCTTGAGAATCAGATTAGAATGAATGACAATCTAACTGAATCACATAATATGATAGTAACTGAAATGCAGAATATTGCAGCTACTCAGACTGCAGCAAGGACTGCTGCCAAGGCTGAGTTTGACAAGTAATTACAAGAACACCTAACTGCTGTTAAAACTGCAATTGAAGATTCTCAAAAGGCTATTACTGAAAAGCTCCAAAAGTTAAAACCTTTTTATAAAGATGGTGTTAACTATCTGAATGCTCAGATCAGATTTCAGAAGGATGATCTTAGGGATCATATAGAAAGAGAAGTCATAAAGGGGGAGAGGGTATTAGTCAAAGTAGGCTCTGATCATGCTAAATGGATTTCAAACAGCATCAGAGCTACCCTTGGATAGCCACCTTTGTGTGATGATGATAATGTTGCTAAATCTGGTATACATCCTGCTGTTTTTGGAGGTGAGCAAGCTGAAGTGGCTCAAGTGATCTACCCTCCAGCAGATTTTGAAATGATACATCAAGAGATACAATCTATGTATAGCCCTCCAGAAGGTGCTCAAAATGTGATCATTGAGAAAGTAGTACAGCCTGTGCCAGATGCAGTATTAAAAGAGCAAGAAGCTCAATTATCTAAGAAGAGATTTAGAGAACAGGCAGAGTTAAGGCCTGATTTTGAGCAGTGGAGCCCAACTTCTAGAAATATTATACTGACTGCTTGGAAAGCTGCAAAGGATAATATCCTAGAAAGGGGTAAATGGTATTCTGAGCAAGAGTGGAGAAAACATGAAGCTAGGCAAGAGGCCATAGTTCAGTACAGAAAGAAGGCTAAACTTGGGAAGCTACCTCCTAATGCACAGGAGCCTTGCAAGTATTTCCCTAAGCCTTATAATTATTTTGAGAGACAAAAGATAAGGGCTGAAGAACAGAAGAAGAAAGATCTTAAGGGAAAGAAGCCTGCTGATGACACTGATGCTCCAGTTAAAGCCAAGATTGAATCTGGAAAGGACATTGTGATCAAGGAGTCAGAGCAGTCATAGAATAGAATTTTCTTAAGTTTACAACTTTGTAATCATTTGGATTAAACTCCATGTAAACTTTTGATTAATAAAACTTTTGGAAGTTGTAACAAAACAATGTTTGATGTTCAATCTGTTACATTTTTATTCTGTGAAAATTGTTTATTCATGTTTTGTTTAGTATTTACTCTGTCATATAATTTGTTATACATCATAATGTGTATTTGTTATGTATGGTGTATATCATTGACTAAGGGTTATGACTTCTCCAAATAGGGGGAGATTGTTGGGTACATTGGAAAATGTGTACCAGATTTGAAGAAGCCTCAGCATACTCAATGATATACATCAAGGTGTATTTGATGTACTTTGAGTTTATATGTGCAGGTTAAGTAATTGCAGGAAATGCAGAAAAGTTTCTAAGTCCATGTGTGGACACCTAGAGATGCAGTGTTGACACTTATGAAGGCTTATGTCGACACCTAGAGAGGCCGTGTCGACACTTGGAGTATTTGTGTCGACACAAGGAAAGGCAGAGTTGACACCAGAAGAAAAGTGTCGACACATACAGGCAGTGTCGACACACTATGAAGAATACTCAACATATATCATGTCGAAACTTAGAGACAGTGTCGACACCCAGAGAAGCTTAGTCGACAACCAATCTGTCGACACTAGGAAGATGTGTCAACACACTGAAGGCATTGTCGACATCAACTATGTTGACACACAGGACTTGTGTCGACACACAATGAATTTCAACACAGTTAAAGTAAAGAAGTACTTGTGTCGATACAAAGGAGATGTGTCAACACTCAGCTAGTATCAACAACAGAAGAAGTTGTGTCGACACAAAGGAGATGTGTCGACACTCAGCTAGTATCAACAACAAAAGAAGGTGTGTCGACACAAAGGAGATGTGTCGACACACAGCAGAATTCAACTAAGTTTTAAATAAGAAGTACTTGTGTCGACACAGTCACTCAATGTCGACACATTCAACAGAAGCAGTGTCGAGAAGCTATTACAACAATAGAAGGAGTTGTGTCGACACCACCAAGGCAAGTGTCGACACTTAGTCCACTGGTGTCGACACTTGGTCTATTTGTGTCGACACATAATGAAGAACAATCTCGACACTTTCAGACAGAGACAGTGATTTCAAGAAGTGACTGGATGACTTGACAGCTGTCATTTCAGCCGGTCTACTACAACTGTCAGAGCTGTCAGAAGTTCGTTAGAAACCGGATCAGCCGGTTACCTTTGAGGAAGACTATATAAAGGCCTTTCTCCTTCAACAGTAGAAGAAATCAGTATCAATCAATCAATAAAAAGAATCAATCAGAAGATTAAGAAGAAAATACAGATCCAGAGAAAACTGTAAATCAGTATTTTGAAGAAATTTCAGATTTACTTAGAGCGAGAGAACTCCAGTATCTGAAATCAAGAGAGAGACTTATTAATCAAATCTCTTAAGAAGTAGGTTCTGAACCAGACTGCAAAATAGGATCCAGATTTATTTCTCCATCCTAAGAAGGAAGTTGCCAGCCGGTCTACTTCAAGAAGATCATCTTTACTGAGTTCAGACTCAAGAATCCTTGAAGAAAGCAAAGACAAAGTTGATCTCAGGAATCAGTGCTATCAAGAACTGATCAAGAAGATTGCCCTCTTCATTCTCTCAAAAACTGAGTGGTGATCTAAAACTTTTTATTATCTTTTTGTAGGATCCTAAGAGATCTGAGTTGTAAGCCTAAATTTATAAAGGCTGAGGTAGGGCTTTTGAGCCTGAGTGTAGGAGAATCAATTCTCTGAGTGTAGGTCTTATTGAAGGCTGAGGTAGGGCTGTTTAGCCTGAGTGTAGGTCTTGTTGAAGACTGAGTGGTAGGGCTTTGTGCCTGAGTTGTAGGAGTGGGGACACTCTGAGTTGTAGGAACCTGTTTGGGGTTCTGAGATGTAGGATCTGAGGATCTGAGGAGAAGTGCAGAAGTTAGGCCGAATCTAGTACACAACTAGATAGGCTAAGGGGGCAAGTGGATGTACCCAGACCTTGGGGAACCACTATAAAAATCTGTGTGCACTCTGTGTTTGATTATTTCTGTGATTGCTGAGCTAGCTGTGCTGAATAGTTGTAGAATATTGCAAATACAGGTTTAATTGTACATAGTTTCTGCCTTAAAATTAAAAAGAAAAAGTACACCTATTCACCCCCCACTCTAGGTGGTTAGGCACTATTTCTTTCATATGGTTTGCAGCAACTGCGGTCAGGTAGCAACCCGCTGTTTGTGGTCAGCTGGAATGCAGAAGCTTCGTTTTGGTGGGTAGCCGCACTGCGGTCTGATGGCAACCCACAGGTGCGGCCTGGAGACTAGTCTGGTTGTCTCTTCTAGTGGCCGCAAGATGTATGGTTGTATTTTAGGTAGTGTGCAGTTTGTGTATGTCAAACCGCATAAGCCGCCCAACTTGTATTTAGTCCAACATCGTGTATTGTATTTTCTCACCTCCCCTGTTTTCTATAAATAAGGGGGCATACCTATACATTACTTGTAAGACCCCCCTCTCGAAACACAAAACACAGCACGAAGGGGGTCTTATGCCCATAACAGCCGCCTTGCAGTAGCATTAGCACACGGGCTAACCTGTACCACAAGATGCCTATTCTACCGGCTACAACCAATATCAATAAATGCCAACCCAACCAAAATATAATTTAGAAGTAAATCCATACATAGGCATAAATATTCCAAAAGTACGACAAGTCAAGAAGCTACTATAAGCTTCTAAAATATTAGAGTACAGCTAATAAATGCCCAAAGGCTACATCAAAGTCTCTCAAAACTCACATCGGTGACTGACGGTAGAGACAGTCCGTCCCTTCAGGCCCTGTCGTCCTGGCCTATTTGTCCTGCTGTATAATCTGCGGCTGCTCTACCTGCGAGGTTTCCTCCTATAAAGGAAGACGTAGCAACCGTTAGTCAAAAAGACTAAGTGGCTTCAAATCCACTCCCCCGACGACTCCTCGGCACCGGGCAGAGAAAGGAATCAGGGTACAATATATAATAAGTAATATGAGCAGGTACAAGCAGGTGGAATAAGTACATATAACATGAGCAGTAAAAGAGGAAATGTGTAACATGATTTAATAGCAGTCTATACTAGAAATTCTACACAAGTTATACCAAACATCTAGTATAGAGTTCTACAACATGAAAGTAACTTAACTTATAAGGATGACGATACAAGCTTATAAGTTAAGGATCAGTTTAACATAAAGTAACTCATCATATAGGAGTATCCATACAAACTTATACGTCGAGGATCTTGTTATGCAATGTGTTGTAATGGTATATATGCAATTTAATGACTCACCCATGATCTCACACATACAATCGTTATGTCGACACAGACTTGTAGTTCCCACTTTTCGAGCAGGTAGCTAACCTCTCAGGCATCAACCGTAGTGGCCAGGCAGTGACAGTAGGGCGGGATTCTCTACTACTAAGCGGGTATCCACACTACTTCGCTTAGTCCTCCGTACGCCTCAACACTAAGAACACAACAGCGGAGCCCCATGCGTACTATGGCCCAGCGGAAGTCTCAGGTAGATGTGCACCGAGAACCAAGCCCCGAACTGATCCTCAAAAAGTCTGAAGAAAACACAGCTAAGGCTCACAACAAGGAGAAAATACTAGCTTTAAAGGCTGATTGATCCAAGAAAAATAGAGACAGTCCGCACCCACAGTTAGAA